>CM061753.1:101077785-101677785 GCA_030979885.1 Lolium multiflorum
GCATTGGATTTCACGCTTTTGATTATTCTCAACTTGAACATCCATCTACCGGGACAACATGGACAACGGATAATGGACTCCTCATAAATGCATAGGCATGTAGCAAAGTTATTATTCTCATGAGATTGAGATATATGTCCAAAACTGAAACTTCAACCATGATTCATGGCTTTAGTTAAGCGGCCCAATGTTCTTCTCTAACAATTTTGCATGCTCAACCACTAAAATGATAGACCTTGAGACAAGACGGACATGCATGACAGCAACTCACATGATATTCAACAATAGTTGATGTCGTAGCATATTTATCGCACAACAAGCAACAATAAAATATAAAGTGCATAAATGCATATTCAATACTACGATAGTTTTTAAGGCTATTTTGTCCCATAAGCTATATTTATTGCAAAGGTGAATGATGGAATTTTAGGTAGCACTCAAGCAATTTACTTTGGAATGGCGGAGAAATACCATGTAGTAGGTGGGTATGGTGGACACAAATGGCATAGTAGTTGGCTCAAGGATTTTGGATGCATGAGAAGTATTCCCTCTCGTTACAGGTTTAGGCTAGTAAGGTTATTTGAAGCAAACTCAAGGATGAACAAGTGCAGCAAAACTCACATAAAAGACATATTGTAAACATTATAAGACTCTCTACCATTGTCTTCCTTGTTGTTCAAAACTCAATACTAGATATTATCTAGACCTTAGAGAAACCAAATATGCAAATCAAATTTTATCACTCTATGTGTTCTTCATTAATGGGTGCAAAGCATGCAAGAGCTTAAACATGACCACAACAATTGCCCAGCATCACATTATCCAAGACATTTTAGAATTACTACATGTAGCATTTTCCAATTCCAACCATATAACAATTTATGAAAACTTCGCCATGAACATTATAAGTAAAGCCTAAGGACATGTGTCCACGCACAACAACGGACGTGTCTCTCTCCCACAAAGTGAATGCTCGAGGATCCATCTTATTCAAGCAAAGCAAAAACAAAAACAAGCCGACGCTCCAAGTAAGAACACAAGATGTGATTGAATAAAAATATAGTTTAGGGGAGGAACCTGATGATGTGTCGATGAAGAGAAGGGATGCCTTGGAAACCCAAACCAGGCAACTTGAGTCTTCACCCACAGTATATGCAGGGTAGACACGGGGCATCCCAAGCTTAGAAACTTTCACTCCTCTTGATCATAGTATATCATTCTCCTCTCTTGACCCTTGAAAACTTCCTTCACACCAAACTTCAAGCAAACTCATTAGAGGGTTAGTGAATCATTTAATAATTCACTCATTCAGAGGTGACACAATCATTATTTTCACTTGTGGACATTGCTAATGCTCCTGGACATTAGTGGATCAAAAGAAATAAATCCAACATAGCAAAAGAGCAATGCGAAATAAAGCGAGAATCGCAGCAGAACAGTCAGTAAAGACGAATTTAAAGTTGGCACTTAACTTGCTCAAGTGGAAAAACTCAAAACTAATGAAAGTTGCGTATATAGGGATCACGCTCGTAAATTGGCAGATTTTTCGAATTTTCTACGGAGAATTGTGCCCAGATTCGTGACAGTGAGACAGCAATGCTGTTTCTCGCAACGATCCCAAATATAACATCAACTTTGACATAGAAACTTTCTTGCTAAAACATGATAAGGAGAGGTTGCTACAGTAGTAAATAACTTGACTCAATAAAACAAAGAATTGCTGTAGAGTAAAACATGGGTTGTCTCCCACCGCGGCACTATTTACGCCTTTGACTGGCGTGAGAAAATTACCAAATCCAAGTAACTTGCTCGAGTAGAAGCATCAACATCATAGCTTGTTCTAATAATAGAATCAAGATGCCTTCATTCTCTTTCTAGGGAAGTGTTCCATACCTTTCTTGAGAGAGAATTGATATTTAATATTACCTTCCCTCATATCAATAAACTCATGATTGAAGAAAAGGTCTTTAACCTGATGGACAGATTACATTGCATTGATATCAAGACAACAAAATCAACGGGGACAAAGGTTATTATTAACCGTAATATGCACATTATCAATCCTCCCCAAAGGTTTCTTTTGAACATTATCAGCAAGTTAACATCCAAATAATAATTCTTCAATGGTGGCAAATCAAGCATATTATAAATCTTTTTAGGCATAATCTTGCACCAAGATCACATAAAGCATTGAAAGTCAGTGAATTTCATTTTAATGATGGGCTCCCCACCATCCTCAACATCTCAGAGATAGAAGTTTCAAGTTTTAGTTTCTCTTCTCTGGCTTTTATTAGAGCATTTGTAATATGTTTTATGAAGCTAAATTTATAGCACTAGCATTGGGACTTTTAGCAAGTTTTGTAAGAACTTTATAACTTCAAGAGATGTGGCAATCATCAAAATCTAAATCATTATGAGCTACAGCAATGGGATCATTGTTCCCAAGGTTGGAAAAAAATTTCAGCGGTTTTATCACAAGCAGTTTCAGCAGTTTTAGCAATTTCAGGCAGTTTTGTATGCTTTGCACTAGGAGTAGAAACATTGCCAACACCAATTATTTTACCATTGATAGTAGGAGGTGCAGCAACATGTGAAGAATTAGCATTGCTAGTGGTGGTAATAGTCCAAACTTTAGCTACATTATTCTCTTTAGCTAGTTTTTCATTTTCTTCTCTATCCCACCTAGCACGCGATTCAGCCATTAATCTTATATTCTCATTAATTCTAACTTGGATGGCATTTGCTGTAGTGGTAATCTTATTATCAATATCATCAGGTTTAGCAATCATTTTATTAATTAAAGAAGATTGTGATCCGCAGACATGTATGAGATTCGGGTTCCAGCATTTGAAATTTTAGTTTGCAGACCAGAAATCTCCCTATTCAAGTTTTCAAGTTGATTTCCTATATTTCTTAACAAGGTAGATTGTTCATTTATGGTTTTAGTAAACAATTGATTTTGCTCATATTGTGATTTCATAAAGTTTTTAGTGGATCAAAAATCCGGGTGTTGACACTTTCCTCATATCTACCATAATCATTACCACCAGCTAGCAGGATATAGCCTATAGTTATTACAGAATTGTTCCTAAAAGCATTGTTGTTGAAATTATTATTTTTAATGAAATTCATCAACATTTTCTTCTTGAGCAACCAATGAAGCTAAGGAACATTATTTGGATCAACATTAGATCTACCATTCACAAGCATAGACATAATCACATCAATCTTATCACTCAGAATAGAAGTTTCCTCACAATTTACCTTCTTTACCTTGTGGAGCTCTTCCGAGTGTCCATTCCGAGTAATTTATCATCATATCTTAAAAAGTTTTGTAGCCGCCCCCAATGTGATGGACATAAGGTACCTCCCAGCAGCTGAATCAATAAATTAAAGAAGAAAATTTGATCTTTGCATAGAAGGTTGGATGAATATCCAAGTAGTCGGTCCATGATTGGGCAATTCTTTACCAAAGTTTTCATTCTCTCATGCTTAGGCAACATGTTCAGTATCTAATTGTTTAAAATTCATTATGCTACTTCTAAAGATATAATTTAAGCGGGAGGATAATATCTACCAATAAAGCATCCTTGCATTTAGTCCATGAATCAACCTATTCTTAGGCAAAGATAGCAGCCAATCTTTAGGTCTTCCTCTTAATGAGAAAGGAAACACTTTCAATTTAATAATATCACCATCTACATCCTTATACTTTTTGCATTTCACAAAATTCAACAAAATTATTAAGATGGGCAGCGGCATCATCGGAACTAACACAGAAAGGTAGTCTCTCATAACCAGGTTCGGGTGACAGGATTCATTTGAAGAATTCTCTTGTGGCTAGCAGGTGGAACAATAGGTGTGCATAGGAAATCATTAATATTTGCATTTGTAAGTCACACAACTTAGTATTTCAGGAGTATTCATTTTATAAGACAGTAAATAAAGCAAAGCTAGAACAAAATAAATGCAAGTAACTAATTTTTTTGTGTTTAGAATATAGAGAGCAAGACGATAAATAAAAAATCAAACCTTATCATTTTTTGTGTTTTGTTTGGAAGACATGACAAACAAAGTAGTAATAAAATAAAGCAAGACAAAAACAAAGTAAAGAGATTGAAAGTGGGAGACTCCCCTTGCTGCGGCAACGGCGCCAGGAAAAGAGCTTGATGGCGTGTAACTCACACGTTAGTTGGGAACCCCAAGAGAGGAAGGTATGATGCGCACATTAGCAAGTTTTCCACCTCAGAAAAACCAAGGTTTAATGGCTCAGTAGGAGCCAAGCATTGAAGGTTGATGAGTACAAAAGAAATGGCGCAACACGAGATTCAGCGTAGCGAACCTGCAACACAGCAAGTACTTTGCTAGCAACAGTGGGTTGTCAATCTCAGGCTTATGTAACAAAGGATTAAACGTATCAGAGTGGAAGATGTTTGCAAAGAAAACGGTAAAACAAGTAAGATTGTATGCTATGTAAAGAATAGGACAGGGTCCCCAGTTCACTAGAGGTGTGTCTCTCACATAAGATAAAAGCATGGTGAACAAATTACAGATGAGCAAATTAACAAATAGAGAAAGGCATAACAATGCATATACATGATATGATAAATATGGTGAGTGAGTTTAATCCGGGCATTACGATAAAGTACATCGCCATCCAACTACATCTATGCCTAAAAAGTCCACCTTCGAGTTATCATCAGAACCCTCAGATAAGTTGCAGAAACAGCAGATGATTAAGTAAGTATGGTGTAATGTAATCAACAACTAATCAACCAGACATAGCACAATGTTTTATCCCTAGTAACAACAACACATCCACAACCTTAGAACTTCCATCAGCATCCCACAATAATTCGTGGAGGCATGAACCCTGTCGACATAAATACTCCCTCTTGAAGTAAAAGCTTTCTTGAGCCTCTACTGTGGAGAGCATGCAGATCACCAAGCAACACATGAACAATGAATAAACTCAAAACAATCATGTCTCTCTATCCATGGATCCCGACAAACACATATAGAATTACGGATAGATGATCTTGATCATGTTGGGCAGCTCACAAAGATCCAACGTAGGCTTTAACGAGGAAGGCGACCATCCAGCTGCTGCTGGACCCATGGTCAGGGTGAACTCGCTCAGCCTCGGAGAAGCGACCATGGCAGTGTGGAAGTCCTCAGGGAGATGAATCCTCTCGTGAGGTCTGGGCGATCTGAATCCCAGGAGTAGGATTATGGCCAGCCAGCGTCTGGTAGAGTTTTCCGTATCGTGGCTCATTTGCAGGGGTTCGCGGCCAGGCTTGGGCGTGGAGGAGGTCAACGCGGGGAGACCCTGAGGGCCCCGAGGGGAGCTGGTCAGTGGCCAGGCTGAGGCGGCGCAGGCCACCCCTGCAGCCGCCCTCGTGGCCCGCTCGTTATCTCTTCGAAGGTCTTCGACCATTTGCGACGGACCTGGTAGAAAGTTTATGAATTAAAATCTTCTTTACCTGATTTCTGAAACCAAAAGCAACAGAAAAGCTGGGTCTTCGGCATCTTGTTAATAGTTGATCCAGAAAATGCATAATATGACATATAATGTGCAAAGCATGTGGGTATCATCAATAATAAACATGGAACATAAGAAGTGTCGATACAATTTGGAGGCGTATCAGGTACACAGGCATCCCTTCTTCATGATAACTTATCGGGTCACTTCTAGTGAAACTATATTTTTTTTTTGTTTCATCTTATGTTCTTTACTTGGATCATGGTTGCTTTTATTTTTGTTTATGTTTGAATAAATTTGGATTAACAATCCTCGTATTGGAGAGACACGCTCCGCTTTTTCATTTTGAACACTTGTGTTCTTAGTTTTGCTTTAATGTTCATAGCGAAGGCTAGCTATGCTGATGATTATATTTGGTTGGAATAGAGAAAATGCCTTCTGTAGTCTTGAATAATTTGATACTTGTAAATTGTTTTGAACTCTCATAGATCATGTTTAAGCTCTTGCATCATGCAGTTTAAATCTATTAGTGGAGAACTATAGTAGAGCTTGTTGAAATTTGGTTTGCATGATTGGTCTCTCTAAATTCTAGATATATTCTGGTAAAAGTGTTTGAACAACACGGAAGGCAGTGTAGAGTCTTATAATGCTTGCAATATGTTCTTGTGTAAGTTTTATGTACCTGTTCATACTTGTATTTTCTTCAAACAACCTATCTGACCTTGTCTTGAGAGGAAATGCTTCTCGTGCATCCAAAGACCTTGAGCCAAAACCCATGCCATTTGTGTCTACCATAACTACCTATATGTGGTATTTTTCTGCCATTCCAAGTAAATTGCTTGCGTGCTACCTTTAAAATTTCATTCCTTTGTCTTTGGAATATATAGCTCATGGGAAAATAGCTTAAAAACTATTGTGGTGATGAATATGTAGCTATGTATCTTATTTCTTATAAGTTGCTTGTTGAGCGGTAACCATGTTTCTGGGGACGCTATCAACTTTTACACCTTTGTTGAATATCATGTGAGTTGCTATGCATGTTGATACGTCTCCAATGTAGGTGATTTATCATGATTAATGGTTTGAGTATGCATATTGTTAGAAGAACATTGGGCCAACAGAAGCCATGTATCATGGTGGAAGTTCCAGTTTGGACCGTCCTCAATCTCTTATGAGAATATTATTTTGAATGCTTAAATGCTTATGCATTAAAGAGAGTCCATTATATGTTTTCTATGTTTTCCCGGTATAACGAATGTCCTCAAGTTGAGATCTATCAAAGCTGAAAAACGATCGATCTCCTTGGACCTTTGTGCAGGCGGCATGAGGTACCCCTTTGTGACATGGTTGAAACATATGTAATGCAATGATAATCCATGGAAATCGAGCTAATTAGGACAAGGTGCGAGCACTATTGAGTATTCGATGCATGAGGCTTGCAACTTGTAGAGGTTTATACATAACACATATGAATGTGCTCTGATTGTAGGTGCCTGTAAATAAAAAGCCTATTACAAATGTCATGCTTCCTGCGAAGGGCCTTTCTTTTACTTTATGTTGAGTCGGTTACCTACTTCTTTCTATCTTCGAAGCAAACACTTGTGTTAAGTCTATGTGCAGTGATTCTTACATGTTTATATTGCACTTGTTATATTACTTTATGTTGACAATTATCCATGAGATATACATGTTTTAAGTTGAAGCAATTGCTTAAACTTAATCATCCTTTGTGTTGCTTCAAAACCTCTTACTTTGAATCTATTGCTTTATGAGTTAGCTCTTATGCAAGTCTTTTTGATACTTGTCTTGAAAGTACTATTCATGAAAAGTTTTTGCTATATGATTCGGTTGTTTAGTCATTATCTTTTTTGTTAGCAAACTATTGCTTCGAATCCCTTCATTCATCTCATATGCTTTACAACTAATCGTTGATCCAGATTGTGTTGGTAGCATGTCACTTCAGAAATTATTGTTTTTATCGTTCACAATACGTCTCAACGTATCTATAATTTGATGTTCCATGCTTGTATTTTATGACAATACCTACATGTTTTGCTCACACTTTATAATGTTTTTAAGCGTTTTTCTGAACCTAACCTATTAACAAGATGCCATAGTGCAGTTCTGGTACTACATTGTTTTTGTTCAGAAAGGCTGTTAAGACAATATTCACAAAGGAATTCGATGAAACAAAGACCAGTATCTTATTTTCCCGGAAGACCCCAGAACACCGAAGGAGAGTCGGAGGCGGGCAGGAGGGCACCACACCATAAGCGGCGGAGCTGGGCTTTGGCCAGCGCCGGCCTGGTGGGGCGGGCGCCCTCTGCGAGCCTCTTTGCCTATAAGACCCCTCTGACTAAAAACACGATACCAATTGACGAAACTCGGAAAGACTCCGGGGCGCCGCCATCGCCATGAGCTCAGTCGGGGGGTTAAAATCTGCTGTTAGACACTGGCCGGGCCAGTGCCGGGAAGCCATCTCCGAGCGCGCCCGCCTCCATCATGCTCAGTGAGTAGTTCCCCCATGGACTACGGGTTCTGGCTGTAGCTAGTTGGTATTCTCTCCCTCATGTACTTCAATGCAATGATCATGAGCTGCCTCACATGATTGAGATTCATATGTGTAACCGGTGTTGTGTTTGTTGGGATCCGATGATTGTTACATTATGATTAGTCTATCTATAAAGTTTGTGAAGTTATTGTTGCTGCAATCTTGTTGTGTTTAATGCTTGTCACTAGGGCAGAAGTGGCATGATCTTAAATTTAAGCTCTATAATTATTGCTTAGATTATATCTACAAGTTGTTTGCACCTGTCTATGTCCAGAACCCGAGGCCCCAAAGTGGCAGAAATCGGGACAACCGGAGGATGGTAGTGATGTGAGGATCCCATGTTTTCACGGAGTGTTAATGCTTTACTCTGGTACTCTATTAAAAGGAGTACCTTTAATTTCAATTGAATTCCCTAGAGGCCGGCTGCCACCGGCAGTGGGATAAAGATGTTATGCAAGTTTCTCATTGCGAGCACGTATGACTATATGGAAAACATGCCTACATGATTAATAATCTTGATGTTCTATCTTGTGCTATTTCCAATCTACCAGTTGCCCAACTGTAATTTGTTCACCCAACACTTGTTATTGGAGAGTTACCACTAGTGTAGATAGGCTGGGAACCCCGGTCCATCTCGTCATCATATACTCGTTCTATGTCATGGAAGTATTATCAACTATTTTCTGGTGCCATTGCTCTCCTTATTGCTCTGCTGGCATGTTACTTGTTATACGCTCTACATATTACTAACGCTTTTACATCCTTTGTTACTAGTTTTCAGGTGCGGCTAAGTTGACAACAGTTGTTAAGGCTTATAAGTATTCTTTACATCCCCTTGTGTCGGATCAATAAATTTGGGTTTTACTTCCCTCGAAGACATTGCGATCTACTATACTTGTGGGTCATCATTTACCTACTCGAGGCTGATAGGAACTAAGCTTAGGGATGCTTGATACGTCTCACGTATCTATAATTTCTTATGTTCCATGCCTAGTTTTATGACAATACCTACATGTTTTGTTCACACTTTATGATGTTTTGATGCATTTTCCGGCACCTAACCTATTAACAGGAATCTTAGACGCCGGTTCTGTTTCTTGTTTTTGGTTTGAGCTCCTACACGAAATATTCGGAATTGAACAGGAAACAAAAGCCAGATCTTATTTTTCACGGAGCCTTCCAGAAGAGTCGGAGAGAGGCGACGAGGTGGCCACCATAGGGGGCGCGGCCCCACCCATGGCAGCGCCGCCTTGTGGGGTGGGCCCCTGGCACCCCCCTGTGCTGCCCCTTCGCCTACTTAATCCTTCCGTCGCGAAAACCCTTACGAAGAGAGCCACGATACGGAAAAGTTCCAGAGGCACGCCGCCGCCGCCAATCCCGTCTCGGGGATCAGGAGATCGCCTCGGCACCCTGCGAGAGAGGGGAATCATCATAGGAGGCTCTACATCCTGCCCGCCTCACGAATGATGCGTGGTAGTTCATCCTTGGACTATGGGTCCATAACATTAGCTAGATGGTTGTCTTACTCTTGTGTGCTATCATGTTTAGATCTTGTGGGCCTCCCTATCATGATCAAGATCATCTATTTGTAATGCTACATGTTGCATTTGGTGGGATCAGATGAATATTGAATACTATGTCAAGTTGATTATTGATTTATCATATATGTGTGCTATGTATGTTTTTGTGCTCTCCGTTGCTAGTAGAGGCTTGGCCAAGTTGATACTTGTGACTCCAGAGGGAGTATTTATGCTCGATAGGTGGTTCATGCCTCCATTGAATCTGGGACAGTGACCGAAAGTTCTAAGGTTCTGGATGTGCTGTTCCACTATGGATAAAACATCGATGCTTTGTCTAGGATATTTTCATTGATTACATTACGCACCATACTTAATGCAATTGTCTGTTGTTTGCAACTTAATGCGGGAGGGAATGCGGATGCTAACCTGAAAGTGGACTTTTTAGGCATGGATTCTGGGTGGCGGTCTATGTTCTTTGTCGTAATGTCTGATTAAATCTCATATTAGTCATCATGATATGTATATGAATCTCTGTTCTGTCATTACCCACATGTAATTTGTTCACCCAGCATACTTTATTTATCTTATTGGAGAGACACCACTAGTGAGCTCATGGACCCCGGTCCATTCTTTTTACATCTGAAATACAATCACCAATCTATTCTCTGTTGTTCTTCGCAAACAAACATCATTCTCCACACCATCGTTTAATCCTTTGTTTTTCGGCAAGCCGGTGAGATTGACAACCTCACTTTTAAGTTGAGGCAAAGTATTTTGATTGTGTTGTGCAGGTTCCACGTTGGTGCCGGAATCACTGGTGTTGCTCGCACTACCCTCCTCCACCAATAACCTTCACGTGGCCTTCATCTCCCACTGGTTAGATAAACCTTGGTTTCTTTAGAGGAAACTTGCTGCTGTGCTCATCATACCTTCCTCTTGGGGTTCCCAACGGACGTGTGCTTTACCGTCACAACGAAATTGTTGCCTCCACGCACAACAAAGGTCTTCCCAAAATAAAAGGACAAGAAGCATTGCATTCAATATCCAAAACAACAAAATCAACGGGGACAAAGTTATTATTAACCATAATAAGAACATTATTAACTCTCCCCAAAGTTTTCTTTTTAGCAATATCAACAAGATGAACATCTAAATAACATTGTTCCAACGGTGGCAAATCAAGCATATCATAGATTTTTTTAGGCATAATAGAAAGCATTTGCAATCAAAAATCTACTTTCATCTTAATGATGGGATCCCAACCATCTTCTAACTTTCTAGGAATAGAAGCTTCATGTTTTATTTTGTCTTCTCTAATTTGCATGCTCTTTGGTTTTGTAAGGGTATATTGCCCCTATGTGCCCCTATGTGTGGTTTTGGTAATTAATGACAACCCCTATGGACTAATGTTTTCATTAAGTTTATATGAAGGTATTCCATGGGTACTACTTGTACTCCATGTATTGGATTCAAGTGTGGATGCCATGAAGATAAAGATATGCCTTGTGTATTGGCATATGATCATTGGTTTGAAGATAAATATGTGACTATGATCAACAAGAAGAAATGAAGATGGAGTTCTTATATGGAACTCAATATTCATACTCTATCTTAAGTGAGTATGAGAACATACAAGGTTGAGTTGGCCAAGTTCAAGATGAGCATCTCAAGTGGATCACATGCTTGACGCAGTCATTTGGTGACATTGGACATGTGAAGATGGCCATCAATGGGCTTTCCCATCATGATTGTATGGGGAGCATTTGCAGAGTCTTCCACCAATGTGATCAAATAAGCATTTGCTAGTGTGACTTGATTATCATCAAGATCAAGCGGGATGCTGATGCAAGGGTATGACCTTGATAGGTTTTCCTTTGCAGTCTCAAGGTGGTTGTTGGGAGACAGGGTTATAGGATACATAGCCGCACTATCAAGAAGGGCTTTCGGTTGATGTGATCCCCTTAGTGTAGAGAGCTCAATCCTTTGCATGCTTTGCATATCCTTATTGCTTCTTGTTTCTAATGAGGTTCTGTGAGGCTGTTGCTAGCTTACAACAAGCGAACTACTTAACTGATTATGCATCTTCTGTTGCGTTTTCGAGTTTGGAGATTTTTACCGGTTATTCATGATATAAAGTTCTACCTTTTATATTTATGATAAAATCCCCTCCTACTGATTCTTATGTTTTCACTTTCTATAGGATAGCATTTGTTCTTATCTCTCAAACAAAATTGCTTCATTCGAATGTTAGTTATTAAAGAAAAGTAAAAGAAGAAAAAGAAAAGAAAGGAGAAAGGGGATTACCTGGGCCAGCACCTGGCCCACGGTCCGCAACGGCGCCAACCGGACGGCTTTGGCCCGTGACCGGCCTCTGCTGGGATCGTGACCGCCTGCCCCCGCTGCCCGGCTGACGGGACGCTCCACGGCGCCTCGCCCACGCGGCCTGCGCAGCCAGCTCGCCCCGCGCGCCTGTGGCTATCGCCGCCTCCTGCCGGTCTCTCCCATCCGGTCGGTGGCCCGCTGGGCCGGATGGCTGCCGGCCTCCTCAGCCCACATCCGGTCACCGGCTGGTTGCTTTTACCGATTTTCTTGTCTTTTTCTCTGTATTTTCCCCCAAAAGGGAATCAGAATTGGAGGTGATTTCCTTTCCATCTTGGTTTTGGTATTTCATTCCAGTTCAATTCCAATGCTCAACTACGAGCATCCAAACACATCATAGGAACATCTCTAGCAGATCCCACAAAAGTGGTCAAATATGGATATTTTCGATATGGATCCCACAAAAACATAAAAAACTGAAAAAAAATCCACTGTCCTAGATATCATCACCCGAGTACCCAATAGAGCGAGTTTTTGATAGACGTTTGTGGTGGAATGGAAGTGAGCCAATGCTCACATCGGTGTTGGCGCTAACGCCATACCTCGACTCTACGACGAGGAGACTCGATTCCAGCGTCAATCTTCAATTCCCGATGAGGAGGTTTTATTGTGATCGATTTGCAGCTAGAGAAGGACGAATTTGAACCTCCTTCTAAAGTGGAACTCGTTGGATTTATGGACCTCGCCGGGGAACGAGCGCGCATGTGCGAGCATATGCAGACGGACGAGCAGGAGCGAGCGAGCGGGCAGTTGAGATAGGGGCAAGCGGCCGAGCAAGGAGTGACGCTTCGTAGGAGATGAGCAGTGGATGCAGAAAGGGGACGAGAGATGAAGAAGTTAAGCAAAAAAAAGAGCTAATAAGTGGGTCCACATGTTTTTGAGGGGACACGTAGGTCCGCATGTTTTTGATGGGCAGTTTCCGTTATTTGTTCCGCCCGACCAAAATTTGAGCCTCAAAATGTTTACCAGTATACCCAATCGAGTATTTTCGATTTCGTGAACCTCTCTATTATCTCTTTTCCTTCTTTTTTTCCTCTGTTTTCCATTTCTTTAGGTATTTTTTTTTATTTTATTTATCATTAATTTTCTTGTGTAGTGAAATATTGTTTAGATTTGAATTTTGTTCATATTTGAAAATTTTCCATATCCAATATTGGTTCAAACTTGAATTCATTCATATTTATAATTTGTTCAAATAATATTCATATTTAAATTTTATTCAGATTTGAAATACCTTAGAAGTCATTTGGAAGCCAGTCTTTCATTTTGTTTGTAGCATTTTGAAATGAATAATACGTGTATTCATTTCATTTACATTGTAATTCTAAAAATGGACACTTGTTTGGTTGCCGCAGGAATTGCAAATGCTGCAGAATTCAATGTTGAATTCGTAAATGGCTTCCATAGAGAAATGCAATGATAGTCTCATTCGAAATTGTGTTTACTGTAAGTATTTCTGGATTTCTAACTATTTGTGTTTGGATGCATAGAAACTGGGCATGGAATTAGAATTTGGGCCGATTCCGCTAATTCCGCCGTTTGGATTGCGTTGTGAATTGATCTGTGGAAACTGAAGCAAATTCCGAGCCCGGTTGGCCCGTGTGCAAACTGCCCTCCCACAATTCAGAGGTCGAAACCTCATAATCCCGTGGAAACACGTCCTCCACCCACCCCGCGTACCTATTCGCTGAGCGAAATAGAGGAGGTCGAGTCGAGCCTCGCCTTCCCCACCTCCTGACGGCAGCGTGGCGGATCCCCATCTCCCTTCACCGACCTCCCCCTCCCATGGCTGCCCTCGTCCAGGCCACTCCTCTACCCGCCCCTATTCCCCTTGGTCGCCCCTCTACCCGCCCGACCAAACCCTAAATCGTGGGCAGGCAGTGACGAGAGGATGAGCAGCGACGGCGGGAGCGTCAGTGGCGGCGGCGGGAGGGTTACCAGCGGCGGCGGAGGTGGCGGGAGAGTGAGCAGCAGCGGCGCCGGTCCGGACTTGCCGGCGACGGGAGGATGATTGGTGGAGGCACCGGTCCGGACTTGCCGCGGCGGGAAGGTGAGAAGCGGCGACGCCAGTCCGGACTTGCCGGAGGCGCCAGTCCAGACTTGCCGACGGCTGGAGGGTGAGCGGCGGCGCCGGTTCGGACTTGCCGGCAGCAGGAAGGCTGAGCAGCCAATTCATTTCCATACTGTGTTCATCCAAACAAGATTTGGAATTGGTTACAAACTTTGATTCCAACAACGATTTCCAAACACATCCAAACAACAGAATCGTATTAGAAGCCAATTCATTTCCATCTTAGATTTGGAATTTTAGTCCAATTCAATTCCATGCTCAAATTCTACGCATCCAAACATAGTATAAATGAAATGACGACTCAGTTCTGTAGCAACCAAAGAGCCCACCTATGAAGTTCCAAAATATATTCCAGGATTTCATACCCAAATGATGGATACCAACGCCTTCATATTTAGAATTTGTTCAAATTTTATTGTTTCAGTTTTAGAAAATGTTTCGATAATGAAAAAATTCGAATTCGAATAATGTTCAGATTTAAATTTTGTTCAGATTTGAAATCCTGAAGGATTTTTTTTAGCGGGTGTCCTGAAGGAATCAGGAGGCGGTGAATAAATGGGCCGGCCCACCCTAGATCACCTTGTGGCGATTGCTTCATTGCTTGCATTCATTGGCGGGGCAAAAACCAAACAGACCCTAAACCCAGTCCCCCTCTTCTCCCGTTCCACGACCCCCACCTCTTCCCTTCCTCCGCCGGCCGCCGCCACCGCCGCCATGGACCCCAAGCTCCTCACCGCGCAGGAGGAAGTATCCAACAAGAGAAAGAAGGATAAGAAGAGCAAGAAGGACAAGAAGCGGAAGCTGGCGGCCGAGGCCGAGGACGAGGCGGCAGCGGTGGAAGACGCGGCCAAGCGCAGCAAGAAAAGAGATGAGTCGGACCAGGGAGGCGCCGTGGAGAAGAGCGTCGCGGTGACCGGGAAGGGCTTCGACGACCCCAAGTACGCGCCGCTCAAGTCCTTCGCCGCCGCCGCGCTGCCGCCCAAGGTGCTCGACTGCTGCAAGGGGTTCGACAAGCCCTCGCCCATCCAGGCGCTCGCCTGGCCGTACCTCCTCGACGGCCGTGATTTCATCGGAATCGCTGCCACCGGATCTGGTACTGTACAACTCTGCGTTAATTTTTTTCTTTTTTGCGAAAGATAACAACTTTGCGATTTCTGCTCCTTCTTCCGCTTCGTCCTGTTCGTTTCCTGAGGATTTGTTGCGTTCGTTGTAACTTGGCTACCAGGGAAGACTATTGCGTTTGGTGTGCCGGCGCTGATGCACGTCAGGAAGAAGTTGGCGGAAAAAGGTGCGAAGAAGGGGATGCCACGTTGCCTCATGCTGGCTCCAACTAGGGAGCTTGCTCAGCAGGTAAATCTCCATGTCATGTTCTTTTCTGCAAGGCATTGTAATGTTTGACTAGATGCTATTCATCTGCTGCGGCAGTAAATTACATTACATGTATGTTTTCTGATCAGTTCGTATGAATAGTTATGTTGATTAAAAGTTCAACTAGACTAGTAAAGTAGATGAATCTGCATACATGACAGAGCAAGTGCATGTGCTCTGCACACCTTTTATTGTTTTTACGTTCACATTTGCCATTGCCAGTCTTATGTGCAGTTATCCTCATTTATGCTTTTGGTTCTTTGCAATTCGTCACTTGCTATGCTACTCTTAAATTTTATCTGACCAACTTTGTGTCCCTAGAGAAACAAATCCATACAAAGGGAATGACATAATCATGTTTTAACCTTGGTCTATAGTTTCACGGCCATAGATAATTTGTGTTGCTCATTGGAATAATTCCATATTCTGATCAAGAACTTGGTTCTTTAGAATCTAAATATACTGGACTGATTTACACTTCAATGCTGTGTTAGATCGCAGATGTACTTACTGAAGCTGGTGCGCCATGTGGGATAAATTCGGTGTGCGTCTATGGTGGAACTTCAAAAGGTCCCCAAATATCTGCCCTTAAATCTGGAGTTGTAAGATAACACCAACCCAAATTTTTTTTTGTCTTGCTTACCCTACGAATATTCATCATATTCCGATCTGTACTCTGTTTTTATCTATTCACTTTTTTTTTTGTTTCTGTGCTATCAGGAAATCGTCATAGGGACACCTGGTCGTCTGAAAGACCTCATTGAAATGGGGATTTGTCGTCTTAGTGAGGTTTCTTTTGTGGTAAGTAACTGTACCTATGCTAGTTTTGTTGTTCATTGCTGCGATATGCAAAATAGTTATTTATTATGACTTATGAGGATGGAACTTTAATATGGTCATGTGGTGTTTTATGTTTTCTTGTGGAGTTTGTGCTTAATGCAGTATTCTTTCAGAAATGTAATCAATTCTTCTGGGTAGACATAGTGGCCTTGTATAGCGGCAAATTGTATTTTTGATAGTTTCCTTGTATTCAAAACCGGAGGGAGCAACACAAACTATATTGCATTATATTAAGATCTTGAATACATTTTTTGTTTGTTTGTTTGAGAGTAGCTTATCACGTGTACCACGCGATAAGATCTTGAATACATGACACACTTAGCAAGACAAGTAGGTGCATGATTGGACTTCAGTAACATTTTAGCGGACGAGATACACGTATGCATGCTAAGGTTTCTTGTAACTGGGTGATAGGTTATTGGTAAAATAAGTATGGATAACACTAAGTGATTAAATTATTTCCATAGCTTGAACTTCCTGCCTACCTAACAGAAACATTCCGTAGTCACTGATCATAGTCTTAACAAATGATTAAAATTAAAATAGCTTGAACTTCCTGACTTGCTCGTACTCTTAACATCATCTTGTTGCCCATTTTATAAATCTATTAAATTTTTGGTGGTAGAACTTAAATGAATATCAACAAAATAACTGATGACACTTCCCCTTCTCACACCTATATCTCTTCAGTGTCTGCTGTTTTTTTGGATATAATTAACCAGAAATCACTAGAATTAAGCACATGGTGGTCATGATGATAAGTAGTCATAATGGATCAGCATATGTCTGGCAGCAGTGAATTATTTTGCAGTGTTCGGTGGAATCACCGCTGATATTATGCTTACTGATTAGTACATTGATCAAATTCTTGCATTTGATCTTGTTGCTATCGTCGAATAAGAGTGTCACAAGTATCCATTAAGACATGCTTGTATTTTGTAGGTTCTAGATGAAGCTGATCGGATGCTGGACATGGGTTTTGAACCTGAAGTCAGGGCGATTTTAAGCCAAACATCATCGGGTTAGTCTCTCTCCTTGTGTTTCTTTTTTTTGTGTGGGTGTGTCAGTGTGTGTGTGTGTGTAGGGCTAGGCCAAATTGCAGGGTCTGTTCTACTTACAGGTGCAAGCGGCACGAGTTGCGGCTGCTTGATAACACCATTGAAGTTTCACAATCTCATAGAAGTCTACGCCGTTCCTTCACCTAGATGGCTGACCTGTAGCTCTCTCACAAATCTAGTCGATGTATGTTCCCCAGTACTCTAGGGTGGTACATGCTTGGTTCGCAACCGATTTTGCTTATTTTGGTCTATGCGGGCATGCGGCCGTCTGCTGGGCTGTGTGGGCATGCCACTTGAAACGCCAAGCACAATGTGGTCAACTGTGAATTGAGTTGTGGACTTCATTCCTTGCCCACACCACTCGCACCCTTATTTATACTCTTGTTATTGCTCCATAGTATGTCAGTACTCTTGTTATTGCTCCATAGTATGCCTATACGTTCACATAGTTAGTGCAAGAGGGAGTGACAGAACACCTAGAAATGTGCACTGAGCTTGCTAGATTTTGCAATCATTTTAGCCTTGTCTGGCATTATGAATTCTGAGCATCCTATATTTATTAAGAAGTAGAAATTGTTTTGATTATACTGTGTAGAAGCAATAAGTGGGTATTTTGATGTTCTACATGGACTGCGTTCAAGAGTCATTAAATTACCTTTTCCCGCAGTTTACTACTTATATCAGTGTCTCTTTATTTCCATGCAAAATAAGTCTTTATTTTAATTGGCTTACTAATACCATTTTATCTCTGGAGGTCTCTGTACCCCCATGGTCCCTGTGGCCCTACAGTTCTGTTCTTTATGATGGTTTATAAATATACAATTGTCTTATGCAGTGCGTCAGATGGTTATGTTCAGTGCAACATGGCCTTTTGCTGTCCACCAGCTAGCCCAAGAGTTTATGGATCCAAATCCAATAAAGGTAATGTTTATCCGTTTTCATCTTCTATGATACCTGATTGACAGTGCCTTATCATGTTTAACCCTATTGTAGGTTGTTGTTGGATCAGAAGATCTTGCAGCTAACCATGACGTGATGCAAATAGTTGAAGTATTGGATGATAGAGCACGCGATTCAAGATTAGTTGCTTTGCTCGACAAATATCACCGAGCACAGAGGTACATTTCAGTACAAATTTCACATGCTGCTGGTAGCCGAGCAGCAAGACAGATGAAAGCTGTAGACAGATGAAATCTACTCATCTTCAAATCGTAGAACTATTTAGCCCACCTGTTCTCAATTTCCAGCTTCAGATTGTCCTTGTGGGTTCCTAATTCCACGTGTAGTCTTATGTCCTTGTGGGTTCCTAGTTCCACGTGTAGTCTTATGCCCTTGTATGGCAAACCAACGATTCCAAGAGTTGCTTCAGTTATTGCTCGACTTTTCTTCCTCTACATCGGCCTCATAGGTCTGGAGGCTACCATATCTTCCTACATTTCTCCCCGTAGATCTTGCAGGCAGTCAAGTATGATTGGTGGATCTGTAGTTCTGTACCTCCCTATCTTTTTACCTTCCCAGTTTCTACTGCTTCCAAATGGTGCTGTCCTCAACTGCTCCTTTGTAGCAATCTTATGCTATTTTCTCAGAGCAGCAATGCTGAGGCTCAGGATTTGTTTTTGCTTAGGTGGGATAAGTTTTAATAGTTTAATGTTAATCTGTCAGTTATTAGTAGAATAATAATGCCTTGCACAAACTTGAATTTTCTGCATATATAACACTCTAGCATGATTCTTTAGAATTTTTCCCTTAATAGTTAGTATCAATCTAAGAAAACTGCAATTTGTTTGATGCTACAGCAACAGGGTTTTAATTTTTGTGTTGTACAAGAAAGAAGCTGGACGAGTAGAAGCAATGCTTAATAGAAGGTACAAACAAATCTCTGTCTGCAAGTTAATATTTGTACAACTTATTTCCTCAATTATAATTTAATTAGTTTAATTTTATATTTTTTTTCCAAAGGGGGTGGAAAGCTGTTTCTGTTCATGGAGACAAGGCTCAGCATGATAGAACAAAAGCCTTATCTTTATTCAAAGAAGGAAAATGTCCTTTAATGGTGTGCTTATTCTCTCTGAATTCCATGTACTCCTGAATAGTTCATTTATAGCTTTGTTGTGACTAGCATCTAAACATGTCTTCCTTATTTTGGGTGCTAAGACTGAACCTTGATGGATTGTGGAGGTTGCTAATATTTCCAACTATTTGTCGATGTCTTCCAAAAGATTATCCTTTATTTTCCTATTCCACCTATGATTTGTTTTGAAGCGTTGCCTGGGACGTGTATTTTCAGCAACTAAACACAAATGCTCTTTTTTTCTTCTTCCAAAATTCAAAGAACGAGCTCAGAAAATTCATAATATCTTTCAAATCTGGCACTGTGGATACTAGGGCGAATAATTTATCCTAAGTTCTTGTGATTTTTGTAGTTAATTTGTAGGCTACATGAAAAGAACAAGAATGATGAGGTAAAAAGCATGTGTAGGTGCATGTGTTTGTTTTCATGTACAGCACACAAGAATGTAAAGATTTTCACGAAACTGGAAATTTGAACATAGCAATTAGTCATCATTTATGTGGCTTCGTTGTTTCACTATTTTAGTGTTAACTATTTTGTTATCATTACAGATTGCCACGGATGTGGCTTCACGCGGACTTGACATTCCTGATGTCGAAGTTGTCATCAATTATAGCTTTCCTTTGACGACGGAGGATTATGTGCACAGGATTGGAAGGACAGGTCGTGCAGGCAAGAAAGGTGTTGCACACACATTCTTTATGCAAGAGAACAAGGTACTAGAGATCATGTGCACACTAGACATGGAAGTTTAAGTTGTACCTCGTGTAATATTGCTACTATTATCCCATACACAGGGACTTGCTGGTGAGCTTGTCAATGTTTTAAGGGAGGCTGATCAGGTTGTTCCTCCAGCCCTTATGAAATTTGGCACACATGTCAAGAAAAAGGTTAGTGACTTTCTCGAAACTTTACGTGTTGCATTTTCATTTTAGAAGTTATATTATGTGTATGCAGAAGAAACATGGTGTGGATGGCTGCTGTTACCATAACATTGACCAGTTCATCGATTATGTCAACAAATCTTAATAGTGTCAGACCTTACTGATATGACATTTTTTTTCAGTAATATCATATGATAGCATGTCAGCCAATATGGCCAATTATTCATCTGGTACATAAGCATTGATATGCCTGATATTGCTGACAGGGAAAATTGTATATGAAATTAAGAATTAATTTATCACTATAAAAGATTCCTGTGTTCATTGAAAGGCTATGTTGGTTATTATATTATCTGTTGCTGAAATGTGCTATATGACTTGAACCTTTGCTGAATGTGTTTCAACTAGTTTCTCATTTGTGACATTTTGGCAGGAATCAAAGATATATGGTACCCACTTCAAGGAAATCACAGCAGATGCTCCTAAAGCAACAAAGATTACGTTTGGTGATTCTGATGAGGAGTAACTAACAGACCTTGCCGGTGTATTTTCTTGATTGCGCAATAGCAGTAGGAATCATTTAGATTTATGTTAGTTGATGGTGCAATCTCTTATGTTCTTGCTGGAAGGGGAGAAAAAACAGTTACCATGCGGGGATTGACCATGAATTCCGAAATCATCAGACTTTATATTAATTTTTGATCAAGCGGCACCTACTTGCAAAACAATATGGTACATTGATTTTTTATCAGATCAGAAGCACCGCCATGCAAAACAATATGGTACATTGATTTTTGATTAGCACCACCCACTTGCTAAACACATACTTGCAAAACATCTAGATCAATAACATATCTTGCAGCAACACCTGGATTAACGACATGTCATGAAGCAACATTATGAAACGAAGCAAGCAGTTCCACCTGATGAGTACCTGAAAACTTCTCCCAAATCTGAAACAGTTGATGAGATTGACCAACTTGTTCATACATAGTTTAACCATACTAATTCTGACTTATGAATGGAGATATAAGGAACTCTCATTTGTATTGGTTCACTGGGTCGATACTAGTCCAAAATAAAGTGGCAGCTGCAACTTAAATTTCTCATTTATTTCCACAATGATCTTGCTATGTTCTTATAACACAGCCTCTGCGTTGATTGATGCATTAGGTCATTTTTTTTCTTGAAATATGCTCATGGAACATGTAAGGTTGAGATATGGATCAACCATCTAAAACAGACTATGACCATCAAGTGTCGCATCACATGATGATATTGTATGAGCAAGCTAGCAGACCCGACAAGAAAGAGAAGCTTCATGCCTCACTCTCATGCCTAGGTTGTTTCTACAAGTCGCTAAGATCCGACACACAACGAGAACATTTGCATCACAGTCTTCATTGCAACCAATATACCTCTCCGTCATTATATACTTTTGATTGTAGCCACCATGACTTTCTTCGTCACTGTTAATTTCATGAAAATCTATATTTAAACATATCCCATGGCACCTACAAGAAAGAGAAGCTTCATGCTACACCCTCATGAAGCCTCACTAGAAGGGCACGGACGACTCGATCAATTCCAATCTAGATATCCGGTGGCGACATGCACCAATCTGCGGAGATCTAAATCGAGGAGGCTGACATGAAGCAGTTGAACGATTTCGTGCTCGAAGATCAGCAAGGCCTCCACCTTTATTGACCCAGGCCATAAACCCCCATGTCGTTAGACGACGGGAACAAGCTGCCCCGATCTCCTCCATCGACGAGCGACAGGAGATGAGTGCTCACACCACCCGAGGTATGTGTCTGAAAGCCACCATGACCTCAAGCATGTCATGCCAAGCCGCCACCAGCCGATGCGAGGTTGCGCCTCCACGCCACCATAGCGGGACACAACATGTTCGCCCCAGCGCCGCCCACATGGCCACCTCAGCAGCATCACCAGCAGCACCCGAGGCCGCCGCCCCGACTCTAAAGCTCTGCAGCCTAAGTCACGTCGTCTATGGCTGCCGCGCCGGCAAGAGTTCTCCTCGCGTCTGAACACGAGAAGACAACCCCGCCATCGCCGTCAGTCAAGCACGCTTTGCCTGTTCTCCACCGGCGGTACCTGACTTATTTGATCATGGGGTCTATAAATGATATTCCACATGGTTAACCTATATTTTGTTTTGCTCTTGCTCCAAGCTATGTTCTCGTTCAAGATTTCTGGCGCGGACCAGCCATTTGGAGAGTCAGTAACTACTTGTTCATGTCGATCTGAAATGAACACTGATTCGATCTTTCAGATACAGTTAGGTATTTTCAAGAAATTGAAAGATGTCGAGTTCATTGTCATCTTTTTGGGACCATGCAAGTGGGCAGAGTGCTCTTGCTCCAAGCTGTGTTCTCGTTCAAGATTTCTGGCACGGACAGCCATTTGGAGAGTCGGTAACTACTTGTTCATGTCGATCTGAAATGAATACTGATTCGATCTTTCGGATACAGTTATGAAATGATTCAGCAGCTCAAAGAAGGTTTGGTCTGTGACGATTCTGGTCCAGGCAGCATTCATAACAAACCATTATTCTTACTCTGTTTTATCCTCTTTGAAGTTACTTCTGAAATTTCAAGATAAAAGATGGCAATTACATCACATTACTCAGACAGATTTACAACAGTGCAACAATTTCTCATGGCGCTGTGTTCTTTGTATGCGCCAGTGTAACCCACCAGCGACCAGCTAGGAACTGATTCATGGGGAACATCATCGACTCTCACGCATCATCCTTCACCAGAGCCATCCCAGACATCCTCGCCAAGCCACTCGACTTCCTCTCTGGCAAGACCTGCAGATACCAGCCACATATCTCCATCCATCTCTATGTCACACCTCCGTCATTCTGTTTCATTCTTCTTTTTTTGCTGGCTCGTAGCTTCATGCTCGTCCTCCTCTACCTAGGTAAGGTACACACACATTTCTACACATCTGCTCCAGCGACTCACTTCTACAGCATACATTACACACAATATATCCAGCAAGTTTCTCCAGAGGCGACCCTGAAAACACATCTCATTTCGTCAAGTCCAAATACACCATAAGGCAGCCGATGAAATCATGTTGTTTTTTTTTTCGAAAAGGGGAAAGCCCCGGCCTCCACATCGATTGATGAAATCATGTTGATATGAGTATATGACCAATTTCTTTGGAGCAATGCGAAGTCTAGCAATAGACCCGTAATCAGAACCCATACCAATTCCCACAACATCAGAAATCGCCACCAAATCAAAGATACCACAACACATGAGCAGAGCAAGTGATCTGCGGTGCCGAGCTCTCAGGTGACTAGCGCGGTCGCTCTAGCCGATCACCGCTGCTCCCGACCCCGCCGGGCCGCACCGTGGCACCGTCACAGCCTCCTCTAGCCGTCTTCCACCTCCACCTTCCCTCCCGCCGCCGCCGGGAACGTTGCCGGGCAAAGCCCTGGTGGCGCGGCGGCGGATCTTCTCCGCAGTCGACGAATTGGCACGGCGGCCTTTTCTACAGCAGTGCCGCGGGGCGGCAGCGGCCAGGGCGGCCCAATGGTTTTCGGCAGGTGGCGTGGGCAGGTGGTCATAGTAATCTGTGATATTCTACCTTGTGGACAACTGAAGATAAACGGAGAAGACACTTACATAACGACATTGAAGAGAGCTTCTACAGGGTTCAAGCGGCAGTGAGTCAACAGAGGATGCCCCCAGTACTGGATGCCCCTAGCCGTAGACACATGGTGGGGAGTATGGAAAATCATTGTCGAGGAAGAAATGAGATGGGAGTAGGAGGGTTTATCTGGAGTGGTCTCTGAGGCCAAGGAGTCATCATGTTACGGTCAGCATCAGCCAGCGGTACAATGTCATTGGTAGGAAAGTGCTGAGGGGAACCACTGGCATGAGAGAGTAGTTCAACGTCGTAGCATAAAGGTGACTTGCACCTCATGTTCGAGCACAGGGGCAGTGGTGGTAGGAGAGCAGATCATGCATAGGAGTGGGAACAATCTTATAGAACTTAAAAGTCAGAAGCCCAAGTTCAGTTGTTTTGTGGAAGATGGAAGACTACGATGGAAGTACCAGGGCTAAAAAATACACAATTTTTGTCCTTTTTTTCTTCTAAAGATAAAAAGTAGTCTAACAGTATCAACAATGAGTGACAATTAACCATCAACACCCACTAACAAAATGTTCCTTGTTTTTTAGGTAAAACAAATGCATCTGAAATATTTAAGTAACAAAATAAAAACACTATATAGCGGTGAATATACGCAAGGATGTAATACCTAACACTGCCATGGATGCTGATCTCGCGACGCAATCCTGATTCCTCACAATGACCGGGGATACACTCCATAATCATGAAGAGCGTAATTTGCGTGTCCGTGAAGCCCACACTCCAAAGACGAGGAACCAGGATACAAACAGGATTGCCCAACATCGCATTGATCCAAACTGGATCCGTGGGAACACCTGCAGATATAAAGGATGATGGAAATTACACCATTGGTGTTCACAGAAACAGTGCCAGCGGCAGGATGTGTCGTTGGTTTCTGAGTAAGTGCTCACAGTATAAGTTCAGAACATGCCAGGAAAATAACATGTATACTGGGAATCATAGTTTACTTACAAATCTCAGCGAGATTATTATAGTCAATGAACATAGACCTCCGAGAAGCATATGAAGACAAATTGCAGCAGCTTTCTGGACAGATTTTCAAGAAGAGAGGAAAAGAGTCACACACTTCTGATCAATAGTTGGTCCACAAGAATATTGTTTTACAATTATAAATGCAGATAACACTATACACATACAGAGAAATGACAAAAAATGAAATTACAATTTACAAACATGATGAGATTACAACCTGAGAACATAGTCACAGCTGCATCTAAGTTTTCTGCTTCAGACTAGCATAGCTTATATCTACAAACAGTTCAGTGCCCTACTCACACAACTTTCAAATAAAGACGAGACACGCTAACTTCTGACATATCACTAGCCGTTACTGTACTGACTTATCTTGAGAGAGACGGAAAACATAAATTCCTATGATTAAGTATATGTTGGCGAATTACAGCTATGGACACTGGTAATTTTAAGATGCTCACCACACTAAGCGGATAAAATTGATGGACAGTACGAGGTTAAGGCGACTGCTATCATCTTAGAATGGATGTGCAGCTGAATGTGAATCCCAAATTATTGTGTGTAATTTTGTTGAACTCAAATATAAGGTTTTTCTATCTGTACTTGTGAAATAAAATTAGAAGAAATTTGAATGATCCTGTCCACAAGAGTGGCCTCAAGTTATAACTTTCGAATGCCACAGCATACACAGAAATACGAATGAAGATTTGAGGGATAGATACCTTGCCAACATGTGGAGCAACAAACCATGCAAGAACAACAAAACCAAGGGCAACAGCAACAAAAGCTCCAGTACCACCCAAACTCCGCCTCGCGTAAGCTGCCCTTGCGGCCACGACACTATGCTCCACAGAATTATTACTCGGGCTAACCGGTGGTTCTTCGTTGTACCTCTGGGAAAACACCACATGTGTACTGTGAGGATTGAACCACGACGAAACCTCACAAAGTCGCTGCCTTCGTATGGCCGCAAGGGCAATCGGATCAACAACTGCATCAGCACTATAGCGCAAGTAAGACAGCTCCCCTGTTGACGTCCTCTCCTTCAAAGCTTCATAATCCTTCAAGGAGGCGAGGACCTTGTTGAAATCCTCAGGCCTCACATTCGCAGCGACGTTGCCGCATATCTCACACACGGTGGATCCATGGCTGACGAACCACTTGAGAGCGCAGGCGTAATGCGCGAGAGCGAGCTCGTTCTTGCAAGAGCACCCTAGAGTCACGACGTCGTCCTGCCGACGCAACGAGCCTGACTCCACGTCGGTGGCACACACGAATATCTCGCCCTCGGGGCTTATGAACTCGAGGAACGTAGGAGCATCCTTGCAGGTGGAGCCCCTGGCAGCGTCATTGCTCGAGTCCTTTTCATCGGTCCTCACGGCGCACGAGGGGTTCGGAGAAGGTGGCACGATGCCTAGGAAACCCAAAGCGGACTCGCCTCTTAGATCGGGCTCCACGCAATGGCACACCCGGCAGAGAGGGAGGCCATAGTCTTTATCTGTGCTGCAGGTTGATACACGGGGGGTGCTCGGTTTCTGATCGTTGTCCAGAGTAGGTGGCTTGATGGCATCAGGCTTTCCTCCGCTGTCTGGTTGCACGTCATGCTCCTCGAGGCCCATCTTGAGTCAACTGATGACCTATTGATCTTCAAAGGTATGCCCTTTGCACCTGTAAAGAAAGGAAACGAAAATTTTGAGTTCAATAACTAAGTAACTGTGCTAGTACTAAAAAAAGGTGTTAGTTCAAGTTTGAAGCCACAAAGAGATGGAGTGAAAGTCGTCTAGTCAAAATTTCAGCATGCTAGCTAGCAGGAGAAGTAGAAATACATATGCCAGGCAAAGATCTTTGCAGATACAGGGTGCAAGACAAGGTGCAGAACTCATAACCAGAACTCAGTAACTAAATCCACCCAAATGATGAATAATCAGCCCAGCTAAGATATAACAGTAGTCACAAGGGGATGCAGTATGTGACGTCACCTCGCCGGTGCGCATTTCAATCTTCTCACTTAACAAAGATGCAACTAGTCAACCAGAGGACTTGGTCAGGAATAATTGAGTAGCCCCCAAAAATTAATAGGATAATCCACCCAAATGATGAATAATCAGTCCGGCTAAGATGAAAGCACGAAACTAGTAAAGATGAGGGGATGTATTCCAGTGCACCCACCTCACCGGCGTGTATTGCAACTAGAGGAGCACCCTCAGTCAGTTGAGTCAACAAGAACGCAATCGGCGCACTTGGACATATGTCGAAATAAAAGTGTAGTGGAATGACGGGATCTGCGGTTGGTAAGCAAGAAGGGGTGAATACTACACCAGTGGTCAAGACAGAAAGACTGTAGACGGATAAATCTGGTGGAGGGGAAGGGCGGTGGTACCTGGCCTGGCCTGGGCGAGGAAACCGCTCAGAGAAGGCTCCCAAGAATGACGCCTGCGGCACGGGAGAGAGGAGGAGAAGAGGAATCCGGTGAGATAACCAACAGGCAGAAGGGGAAGTAAGCAAGGGAGGAAAGACGGATCTTTTACCTTGACTAGGCAGGCTCGGACATGAACAGCAAATCCTGGAGCAGCAGCAGGCTTGGATGGATGACGGAGGAGACGGGCGACGGACGGCGAGGAGGCGGATCAAGGGAAAGAAGCGAAGCAAAGAATCTCGAGCCGGAGCCGAATCGCCCTAGTCGGATTTTCTTTTGTTCTTCTTCCCCTTTTCCTCTTGTGACGTTGTTTAATTCGTGGTGACGAGAGGAAGAAGAAGTGGAGAGTAGCATCAGTCAGATCAGTCAGTCGCCGCTTGCTCGCTGTTCGGTGGGGTCAGGTGGAGCCCTTCCAGCTACTCCAGTACAATTCTTGTTCCTCGCATAGTCCCATTGTATGGCTGGCAGATTGCACCGGATGTATACCACAAAGTCATAAGCGCGTTTATATAAATCTAGAATCTAGAATGAACAGATTGCTTATAACATTAGCAACAACGCAAGGTAGATAATAGAACAAAAATTTCGGATAATGGTAATGGATCAACAAACTAGGGGATCCTTAATTCATACTCCATCCATTTCTAAATACAAGCCATATAGTTTTTAGCACGGAAATTAAGAAACACATATTTAGGAAAAATTACAACATGTTTGGCTAAGATTTACCCTAGAAAATTAAAGTGAGCTAATAGAGGATATTGCATAAGCTAACGAAACATAATCAAATCACTAAAAATATTGTCCATACAAGTGAGACAACGTAGTAAATCTTATATTCTATATTTTTTTTCTAAAAAACTATATGGCCTATATTTAGAAATAGAGGTTGTAGGATTTATATAGGAATTATGTAGGATTTAAATGGTACGAGAAAATTTCCTACACAAGTTGTTTGATTCATAGAAACATATTCTACAGGAACTAATCCTATAGGAATCTTGTAATCTTGTAGTATAAATCCTATAAGAAAAAAAACATAAGGTATGACCTCATGTAAAATTTCATTGAGCAATCAAACATACATTATCTTTCCATAGGATTCAAATAGCCATGACATTTCAATTCTATACTTTTCCTACCGTATAAATTAAAGGAGCCCTAAGACTTGCAGAAAGCCGTTTTGGATGAACTTTCCTCAACGGCTTTCGAAATGGCCTCCCTTGCACCTTTCGTTCACTCAAGGCTTCCCGGGTGCTCGATGTGTTGTGTCCTATAACAAGGCGATCGTTTCTTTGACTTGGACCTGCCATCGGTAGGCTTATGTAAGCTGTGTCCAGGATCGTAAGAGCATGTCTAACAGACTCCTTATTTTTCTACCCCTTAAAACACGAGTAGATGGCCCTGTATTCATTTTTCGCTGGCCGAAAACTTGTCTGAGCTACCAGACCTCGTATCCCCACCCCGTAAAACAGAATCCTACGGAATATTCTGTTTTCAGCGGCGGAGCGCGGGTGGCTATGGCGGCGGCGCGGGGAAAACGGTTGGGAATTCTAAAATGTCTGCGCGCCCTAGTGAAATGGGATGAGGGGTTGGCCCTGTATTCAGCCTCCCGCCCCGTAAAGGGCAAAGAGCCCCGTAGCCAAAACGTAAAAAATCGACGCGGGCTGTTTTACGGGGGTCTGATAGACGGCCGGGTAGCGCCCAACCCCTTATTTTAGCGGTTATTATACGGGTTTGACCCTTTTAAGGGGTCTGTTAGACATGCTCTAACATCAAAGGGGCATCGATATCCCTCGTGTCGAAGCACCTGATGGATTCCATCATTCAGCTGCTGGAGGACTTGCACGCAGTGGCAGATCTATAGGGTGGCTAGAGTGGTGTATGGACCACCCTGAAACTTCTACTTGCCTATATACGATAAAAAAAAAATAATGAAAAATACACTCTTGGACCATCCTGCCATACTTTGTTGGATCCGCCGTCGTAGTGCTCATCCTCTTTATCGCCACTCAGCACGGTCTTAGAGTCGACCTAAATTTGATATGAAACATATGTCATATGTATGCAAAACAAAGTAACCGTCATTGAAGGAGAGTGGCGGGTTCGACGCGTCATTGACACACGAACGAAGCGTCGTAATTTTGCCTTCATGGCAACGGAGGGACAGGCCAGACGTCCCATCAGCGCTGCACCTCCCCGACGCATCTCTGCGCCTCCTCCACGCGTTGCCGCCGTTTGCACGCCACCGCGCGTTCCCGCTTTTTTTTTCCTGCAGCTTCTGGCCTCTTCATGCGCTTTCTTCCCGACTCTTCTCGCGTCGCCGGTGCCTGTAAAAGTCCTCCGCTCAATGGACGCCACCACAGCTGCCGGCATCCCTTTCTCCGCCGCAACACATGCTTCGTCACTGCGCACCACCTACGCAATGATGAGCCGCGCCGGCGGCGGCCAGTTGCCTCCACCATCGTGTCCACCTCCATCTCCACCACCACCAGAGTTCGACGTTGACCCGGAGCTGGCGGACAATGAAGCGTGGGAGGAGGCGGCGGCCTAGGAGGCGGAGGCGTTGGCGGCGGCGACGCAAGTGGAGGAGGATGAGGACGACGACGACGACTTCGACTGGTTCGACGACGACGTGGACCTGTTGGAGATATGCCCAAGAGGCAATAATAAAGTGGTTATTATAATATCTTTGTGTTTATGATAAATGTTTGCATACCATGCTATAATTGTATTAACCGAAACATTGATGCATGTGTGTTATGTAAACAACAAGGAGTCCCTAGTAAGCCTCTTGTATAACTAGCTTGTTGATTAATAGATGATCATGGTTTCGTGATCATGAACATTGGATGTTATTAATAACAAGGTTATATGATTGGATGAATGATATAATGGACACACACCCAAATAAGGGTAGCATGAGATCAAGTCATTAAGTTCAACTTGCTATAAGCTTTCGATTCATAGTTACCTAGTCCTTCGACCATGAGATCATGTAAATCACTTACACCGGAAGGATGCTTTGATTACATCAAATGCCATTGCGTAAATGAGTGGTTATAAAGATGGGATTAAGTATTTGGAAAGTGTGAGTTGAGGCATATGGATCAATAGTAGGATTTGTCCATCCAGATGACGGATAGATATACTGGGCCCTCTCGGTGGAATGTCGTCTAATTAGCTTGCAAGCATGTGGATCACTAGAGATGACATACCACGGTACGAGTAAAGAGTACTTGTCAGGAACGAGGTTGAACAAGGTATGGAGATCCGATGATCGAACCTCGGACAAGTAAAGTATCGTGTGACAAAGGAATCGGTATTGTATGTAAATGGTTCAATCGATCACTAAGTTATCGCCGAATGTGTGGGAGCCATTATGGATCTCGGATCCCGCTACTGGTTATTGGTCGGAGAGGAGTCTCGACCATGTCTGTATAGTTCACGAACCGTAGGGTGACGCGCTTAAGGTTCGATGTCGCATAAGTAGATTCGGAATATGAGATGGAGTCCGAGGTTTTGTTTGGAGCCTCGGATGGGATCCAGGACATCACGAGAAGATCCAGAATGGTCCGGAGAATAAGATTCATATATGGGAAGTCATTTTCCGGGGTTCAGGAAAGTTTTGGTGTTTTGACCGGAGCTTCTAGAAGGTTCTAGAAGGGTCACTAGTGGGCCCACCACCCTGGGAGAGACCAAATAGGCGCCATATGGCATGGCGGGTCCTGCCCACTATGACATGTGGGCCCAGGCCGGCCCACCCCTGGAGATAAGATCTATCTCTAGTTTAAATGGTTTAAATCTAGAGATAGAATCTATCTCTAAAAATTAAAAGAGTTTAATTTAGAGATAAAGGGGAATGCTTGGGGAGGGGTTCTCCCCCTTCATGCGCCGGCCAAGGGGGGTGGGCACTAGGGGAAACCCTAGGCCGACCCTCCACCTATAAAGAGGGGAGGGGTGGCCGGCCACTTTACCCCTTCCAAAACCCCGCCCCTCTCTTCCTCCTCCATACCTGCTCCGGCAAGGCGAAGCCTTTTTCTCCTCCACCACCACCACCACGCCGTCGTCTGCTGGGATTCCGTGGAGATCTACCACACCTCCGCCCCTGCTGGAACGGGAGGATGGGCTTCATCGACACCATACGCGCGATCGAGTACGGAAGTCTTTGGATTGCAGCACCGGGACGATCAACTACATCAACAACGAGATCTGATCTCGTAGGCTTTGGAATCTTCGAGGGTTAGTCTCACATATATCTCGTTGCTCCGATCTCATAGATTAGATCTTGGCTTTTCCATAGATTATATCTTGGATTTATTCGTCTTTGCAGTAGAATTTTTTTGTTTTCCATGCAACGAACCCATCAAGACCCGGAGGAGCAGGCAGCATAGCAGCAGGAGATCGTCGAGTCGCAGAAGAAGCTGCAGGACGAGGTCCTTGCCGGCGAGGAGGAAAATGAAGCCCGGGTTCGCAGTGGCGTCGAACTCTCCCTCCAGCAGGCTCAGCTGCGGAGGGGAGACGACGAAGCTCCATAGGGAGAGGTGGGCGCGCGTCGCACGAGCAGCGGCGGAGGGGAGGCGACGACGGGGCGGAGCCGTCGAACGCACCGCCGGGCGGCTAGTAGGATAGGGTTAGATGATCTAGCCATTTTTTATTCGAACTTGTAAATTTGAATGAAAACTTTTATTTTCGTACATGTTTATTGTTTTGGAGCCTCTAAATGGGGGGACGCGACTGGGCAGCGATGCGCCCGAAACGCGGCACTAAGCAACAACGTTCCTCAAACGCTCGATCCGGCGTGATTTGGAAGACGCTTTGGGTGACGTCGAGATGCTCTAAGGTTTACTATTTGCAAAAATTGAAGCAGTGTTGGTCTGCACCTTGTTTTTTTGTAGCCCTTCACAAGAAAAACACATTTTCCCCTCTTTATGCACTAATAAAATAGAAATTTTTACTAAAGTAGCTACTAACGGGGTGTCAGATGTTGCACACACAGTAGTGAGACCATCTCAGACTGCTTTCATGCCGGGTAGACATATTTTAGAAGGAGTAGTTGTGTTACATGAAACGATTCATGAATTACATAGTAAGAAGCTGGATGGAGTCCTTTTCAAAATTGATTTTGAGAAGACATATGATAAGGTAAAATGGCATTTCCTCCAGCAGGTACTTCGGATGAAGGGGTTTGATAACATTTGGTGTGAGCGCATTAGAAATTTCGTAGAGAGGGGTAGTGTGGGGATTAAAGTGAATGATGATGTGGGTCATAACTTCCAAACTCGAAAAGGCTTGAGGCAGGGGGGTCCGCTATCACCTATCCTTTTAAATATTGTTGCCGATATGCTAGCTGTTTTGATAGCTCGGGCTAAAGAGGAGGGTCAAGTTGGAAGCCTCATCCCACATTTAGTCGAGGGAGGGGTATCGTTTTGCAGTACGCTGATGATGCCATTTTGTTCATGGAACACGATTTAGTTAAGGCCGTTAATATGAAGCTCATTCTTTGTATTTTTGAGCAATTATCTGGTCTTAAAATTAATTTCCATAAGAGTGAGTTGTTTTGCTTCGGTAAAGCTACAGATTTTGAGCATAAATATAAAAATATCTTTGGGTGTACATATGGGACTTTACCTTTCCGATACTTAGGGGTTCCTATACGTTACCTGCGCCTTCGTAATTCTAAGTGGAATCCGATGGAGAACCGTTTTGCCTCAAAATTAGGATGCTGGAAGGGGAAAAATGTTGTCCTACAGGGATCGCTTGGTGCTTGTAAATTCTGTCCTTACGAGCCTACCTATGTTTATGTTATCTTTCCTAGAAATTCCTAAAGGAATGCGCAAGAGACTTGATTATTATCGTTCCCGCTTTTTTTGGCAAGAGGAGAATGATAAGAAGAAATACAGATTATCTCGATGGAATATAGTTTGCAGGCCTAAGGATCAGGGGGGTTTGGGAATCGAGGTGCTTGAGTTGAAAAACTTGTGTATTTTAAGTAAATGGCTTTTTAAATTGTTACACGAGAAAGGGATGTGGCAACAGTTACTTCACAATAAGTATATCAAAAACAAAACGTTAGCTCAGGTAGAGGATAAACCTACAGATTCACCTTTTTGGAAGGGGCTTATGCGGGTTAAACCGGAGTTCTTTAAGAGAGGAAGGTTTAAAGTTGGTAATGGGATATCGGTGAGGTTTTGGAAGGATACTTGGCTTGGTAATTGTCCTCTATCTTTACAATATCTGTTATTATATAATATTGTCCAACGAAAAATGAGTTGGTTTCTACGGTATTGGCAAATACACCGCTGAATATTGGATTTAGACGAACTTTCAATGATTATAAATACAATTTGTGGTTACACTTATGTCAGAGGCTTATGTCTATTCATCTATCTAATGAACCGGACACGTTTGTTTGGAACCTAAATGAATCTGGTTTATTCTCTGTTAAATCTATGTACCTTGATCTTATGAATGGTCATACTAGATTTTTACGAAAATACTTATGGAAGGTCAATGTTCCTCTAAAAATTAAGATTTTTATGTGGTTCTTAAGTAATATAGTACTGCTTACTAAGGATAATTTGGCAAAGAGAAAATGGATAGGATGTCAAAAATGTTGTTTTTTAACAATAATGAAACTGTTGATCATCTTTTTCTTCATTGTCCTTTTGCAAGAATTGTTTGGCGAATGATATTCTTTACATATAATAGTCCACCTCCTTCCAATATAACTAATATGTTTGGTGATTGGCTAAATGGAGTGAATAAGAAAGATAAAACATATATTTGAATTGGTGTTTCCGCAATTTGTTGGTCGATTTGGACTAGCCGAATGATATTATCTTTAATAAACAAAAGGGCACAATTTTTTTTGCAGGTTATTCTTCGTGCGACGCATTGGCTACAACTATGGGCATATTTGCTCCCGGCGGACCAGCGGGATACCATGGTTACTGGATGCAACCGGCTCCTGGAGGTCACTCAGGACTGCTATTTCCAGGCTACACATTAGCAGAATTAGATAGATAGTTCTTTGTATACTGTCCATCGGCACCTGTTTTGTTTCCATTTTTTTTAGTTTTCTTCGGTTACCAGATTATCTTTATGTAATAAGTATTTGACATTGACGTTTTATTTAATAAATGGCTGTGTGCACTGGCGGACTGTGACAAGCAACAAAGGACGGGCCGATGACTTGCAATAACTAGAGAAGGACGCACATATTAACAGGTCTTAGAGCATCTCCAGTCGCGTCCCCCAAACGGCGTTTGGGGGACGGCGGACAAGAAATGGAGAAAATCGCGTCCCAGTCGCGTCCCCCAAAGCTAAATAGCGCCTCATTTTGTGTCCGGCGTAGAGACTCTATGTATGAGTATACTTACGCCGGACGCAAAAATGAGAGCATATGCATGCATAGTCCCCATCTTTCCACACTTTCTCTCACCTACTTTTCCCACATGGGGTGGTCCCTTCTATTAAAATGCATGCATCCGGACGCTGTTTGAGGGACGCGGCTGGGAAGGGCCTCTTTTTTGTACAGATTTTTGGTCTCTTTTTGTCCGGCGCGGTCCCAAACGTCCTCCAAATCATTTATGCCGGACGCTTTTTGAGGGACGCGACTGGAGATGCTCTTAGGCTTGTATCTAGTAGCAAACGAAATGATACCAAAATTCAAGAAACCAATCAATTTTTTTTTCAAAAAAAAACTTGCTGCCACACACAACATCCAAGTCAGATTGGAGCTGCAGGTTCAGTTGATTGCTTGGCGTTGCTGATTGGGACTTCGGGAGACCATCTGATATGGGAACTACCCAGCTCGTGGATTGGAATTAGAGAGAGAACAAGTAGTCCACAGATTGGGGATTTTGAGGAACAGATTTGGGAGATTTTACCGCACGAAGAGGAGAAGTGATTTGAGAGATTTTACCAGTTCAGCGTATAGGACGCCATCGACTTGACCGTGCGTAGCCCTGCCCAGCACCGGCGCCAATGATACGGCCCAAATAGTGGCAAAGCAGCCAATATCGCTGGGTACAAGTTTTTTGCAATTCTGAAAGACCGGGCCAGGGCCCAGTATGGTCCCCAAGAGGGTCCGCATGTGGTTGTGTGCATCGATTGATGCAGAGGCCGGGGCTATGCTTCCATATTAAAAAAAAAAGGAAATTAGATTTTATGCAGATAAGTTTGAAGTTCTAGTTGGTAAAGTTTTTTGCCATGACAAGATGCACATATGTGCTAAAATTAGGGTCATGATAACTAAGTTTGCTATGAATTTTGCATTATACATGCTCACTTGGGTACAAAGGGACCTAATTGCATTTTCCTTTTGTTAGTTTTCTTTCTTCAAAATACTAGGTCCCGTTCAAAAAAAAAAAAGGTCTGCAATATCTAAAATGCAATTTTAATTCCTACCCATTCTCGGTTGCAGCTAGGGATTAAAACCTTCATGATCAAGTACTCAGGTTGATCTTGCGTCCTATAAATTCAGTAACCTATGGAAGATTGGCTTAACGATTGCATTGTCGCAACGTTCACTATTGTAGTCGGATTGTAAGTTCAAGGTCCATCAAATTTGTCGGATCACCTCTCATAGAAAAACGATACTCATTTTCCCTACCTCTAACACGCATCCTCATGAGTATGACCTCACTACAAACACTAAACAGATAATTTCAACCTTAAAGATTCATGGCATACTGAATAGCTACAAACAAAAGGGGGCGTGAGAAGTAAACTTTTAGTTTTGACAACTTTAATTGCGTGTACTTCGTTCATAATTTCAGCTGGGTTCATCATTGCCTTTTGCTTTGCCTCGTAACATGTCTCCAAACCCACCCCTCATTATTCGACCGAACCTTGTGTTCTCCGGCTGAGATTGTAGGCTGGGCTGAGGAGGAGCAGGGGCAGCAGGGTCGTGCTGCTCTCCACCCTCTTTCTTCCCAAGCAGACCACTCTCGCCAAAGAAACTGCTGACAGATGTCGCAATCCCAAGATGTGCCCCCATTGCCTTGCCGATGCTCTCGAGCGTACCTCCTGACCTTTCCCGGGCTATAACTTCTAATGCCTCCTTGTGTGCAGGGTCAAGAGCATCCAGATCTTTTAACAAGTTCTGTATTGAGGGCAAAAGTAGATCACGCACACTTGTAGCAGGAAGATCTGTAATGGAAATAAAAGAAAACATAAGCATACATAAGAGAAGGCTCATTAAACTGGCAGAAATTAGTCTTCTAGCATATATTGGTCCACGGTGGACATCAAAACTTTACCCGTGCTTTTAATTTAATCCAGGTAGATCGTGGTTCTAGCTCGCCGTAACTAAATTATAACTGGCGGAGCTGCATGTATTTTGTGATGTCAATTGACATCACAAAAATTTGTTTAGCGTCACTATATTAGCTATCATGCACAATTTTTGACCCTATTAGTATTAGATATTGACATCATTAGCCTAATCTATTGCTTATTTTGGGTTTTTGACATCACTTAAGGTCAATCCTAGCTCCGCCACTGACCATCTAGCAGAGTTCCTACTCCCTCCATTCCAACAAATAAGGCGTGTGTTGTTGTCCAAAAATAAATAAATAAGGCGTGTGTTACTAATGGGTAACTTTTGGGTAAAAAAAGTCATCAGGAACACATTAACATTGGATCTAGTTTTGAAGATCTCATCGCGACTAGCCCAACGGTCAAAACGAATCTTCAATCAAGTTAATGGTTTGAGCTACAAAACATTTAAAATTATCGAATATTTGCATTTAATATTGCTATAACATAAACAATTTTGGTTCTATTTGCATGCAAAGCTCGTGTGCAATTTGTGCTGCCGGTGGGCAAAGCACTCCTGGCGGAGAGCGGCAGAGGGGCTCTCCTGTGGCGCAAGACAAGCGGAGGTGCGTGGAGGTATAGGACGCGCGATCGTTGATCACGGCGGGCAGGCCGGATGTGTGTCGTGAGATAGTCCCAACGGCGTCGTAGGGCTTACGGGTGGCGATGTGCCTCTCTGTCTCTCCGAACCGGTCAGGCGGCTCAGTGGTGACGCTTGATGCAGACGGTTGGGGCTATGGTGAAGAACAAGGGGCAGTGGCCCCAAGAATGTGGTCGGAAGGTTTGCTTGATGGTTGCAACGGCAGATAGGTCTAGTCATAACCTTACGATTGAACGTCCCTCAATCTCCCATGGACAAGGGTCAAAGGCGTTGTTGCTACCAACCTCAATCTCCCATGAACCTTATTTGCATTTAATATTGCTAGGCTGTGAGGTCCTCAACCAGTGGCGTGTGTGGGCCTTGGGCTCTCTTAGCGTTGGGATCCAGCTAACGAGAAGTCGTTAACCGGTAGAGAGGTTGGTAGCAATGATGGTTTTAATGACAAATATGCACATACTCTAGGTGGAAGCACATTACCTTGTCTTCCAACTTGATGAGGCTACGTCTCAAAGCTCGACTTCCGAGATGAAAATCATGAGTTTGACCACTTGTCAACATCGACGGTCCCTTGTTTAAGCCTTTGTCTAGGGGTAGTGTACTTTTTGTTGTTCGGTCATATGTCATAGGGTTCGTGGTACGAAGATACTCTCGTTTGCAACAGATCCATGTTGGATTGCCTCAGGGTTTTTCTTTACTTCTGTTTAAACGATTTGTTCTCTATCTTTGCCTTGCATTGTCGAATATAATCGATATTGATCAATGCAGGCTGGGGCATCCTCCTTCATGACATATATGCACATACTCCAGTTGGAAACACATGATCTTGTCTTACAACTTGATGAAGCTACGTCTCCAAGCTCGACTTCCGAGATGAGAATCCTCAGTTTGGCCCTTTGTCAACATCGGCGATCCCTTGTTTAAGCCTTTGTCTAGGAGTAGTGTACTTTTTGTTGTTCAGTCACATGTCATAGGGTTTGTGGTAGGATTGTGGAGATACTTGGTCGCAACAGATCCATTTTGAATTAACTCAGGGTTTTTCTTTCCTTTTTTAAAACGATTTGTTCGCTGGCTTTGCCTTGCATTGTCGAATATAATCAATACTGATCGATGCAGAGGCCCATCCACGTTTCAGAAAAAAAAACAGTAAGTACAGAAGACAAAATGGGATGATCCTCCTTTGTCTAGGAGTAACACTAGCCAGAAACTGAAATGCAGGCCCAGCATGTAGCCCTTTATTTTTTAAAAATAAATAAAAAATCATATTTCAAAGTTTTTAAAAAAGTCTAAAAAATGCTAGATGTAGCCAATGATGTATGCTACAATGTACAAAATCTCAATACGAACTATGTGTTATAACAGAAGTGTTATAAGGTGTTTTAGGCTTTTCGAAAATGCATGTATTTAGACATGTTTCATTGTGTAGGACTGTAGGTTCACTAATTTCGGTCCGTATCTAGTGGACACTGAAATATCTAAAACATTATAATAGTGAATGGAGGGACTAGATATTAAAATACATACATGAATGCAAATTCAGTCCCTATTGCCAGGATACTGTCCAGATCGTGAATGATGGGTAAATAATTTTCAAAAACTATATTAGGATTATAAACATAGACAGCACTATAGACAATGATCTCGATACAAAGTTCCATGACTTCTGCTATTAATTAAGTGAAAAAATGGATACAGATAAAGGCTAACCTGTAGCATCCAAAGCACGCAGAGCTTCACAGAATACATTTGCTCTTTCACGACGCCATTCAATATCATTTCCAATAGGTGGAACACTTGTCAGTTTAAATATCTTGGTTAAAAGATGTATGCAAGGTCAAAGGAAACAGAAGACAAATTGATATGAAGATGTATGAACACAGAAATGAGCTATCAACCATGCAAGCTATGGTCAAAATGTAGACATTAAATGTAGTAAGTAGGATATATTCACGTAGTCTATCTGTTGAATGAGGCACAGCTACTGCAAGTGCACGAATGACAGAAATAGTAGCTTCATGTGATCCATCTTCAAGAAAGGCATCCATTTGAATATGTATCTTGTCAACAACCTGACAGTGCATGTCATGGACTAAGGGCATTGCAGAAAGTATGTAAAGTTTATAATAAAAATAGAAGAGAATTTTTCCATACCATGTCATCTTTTAAATGCTGAGCAACAGCTCCTAACGCATCTATACTAGCATATTTTACAGCCGAGTTTTGATCGGAACCGAGAGTAATCAGCGCTGGCAAAACATGAGTGGATGCAACTCTCACGCCAACATAGGGTACCTGTGTGTTAATACAATCAATAATACTGCAAAGAACATACTATACCACTGATTCATTCGTGTAACAGTAAACTTACAAGTGCTTTCAGTAAAGCTGCAGCACTTGTTTTTAGATTGGTATCAGAGCTCACAACCATCTCCCACAAAATATTGAAGATGACTCCATGGTGCTCCTCAAATATACTACATTACAAGAAGTTAAATACATGAAAATAGTGCACACTCAACAGCGTCATGATATCTGTTGCACGTTTAGTCGAAGTACGAACCAAAGAAACCGGATCGCATCAATTATTTCAGCAGAGTGATGCATAGAAAATGAACCATCCTTTGTGTTTTGGATAAGTAATTTCCTCAAATATTCTTCTAACTGTTGACGACTTGAAGGAGAACCCAAAATTCCAGACAACAGCAACGGAAGGACACATATAATCGCAATTTTTTCAGCAACAGAAGTTTTTGGACGCAAACCTGCAGCATAGTCCATATGTCTTAACAAAAATAACTACATCAAGCAGGTCCACCATTTAAACACATAGATTCTTACCACGAATTTTGGACTGGATTGGCAGAGGAAAATAGGTAAAATCACCACTATCAATATCACCAGCTGCTACAAGAAATACAGGTAACATAATGTGCTCCAGATAATCTTTTCCGTAGCGTCCAGATACAGCCAACAGGTACTGATATTTTCAGGAAATAATTATCACAATTTATACCTAAATATGGTAGGATCTGTATAGGAGATGTAGTTTGTAAATTTTACCTTTGTGATCACTGTTCTTAAGCTATCCTCTTTTGCAGGCAACAAGCACGCAAGCTTGATCAAATTTGGCAGGCACTCAGTGTGCATCCACTCAAATGCTGACCATTCTGTGTCACCACTGTAAAGTGCCTCAAAATGCAATTAATAGATAAAAGATTGTACTTCTTGTTGTTTATAATAATTGCTTAGTCAAAAGACAGTATCACATATGGAAACAGCTTACGTTGCATACAGCTTTAGCCTGGATTCTGACAAATAGTTTTCTGGCATAGAGGGGTCAAGTGAAGGACAAGTCTCTAGAGCTTTCTGATGAATAAATGGTAACAACTCAGTCAGCATCCGAAGGAGGACCTCAATGTTCCATCGTTCATGCTCTCCTAAAACACGGAGATGAGAGTCTATTGTACCTTCAACCCCTGAAATGGGTGGACAACGCTGAAACGTAACAGTTATATCAGCACAAATATGGCAATTCATAAAGTACCAGGAGCCCCAAAAGCACCATGCATACCTGAGCAGATACCAGGATATGTGACAGTAACACTATCAATATCTGATCCAGTTTACCTCCCCATCTTACTACTGCAGGAACAAGTTCCCTGAGTGCAACGTCTACAACTACACCTGAAGGGTCACATGCTAACTGAAACAATAGCTCCTCAACCTACCAAACAAACAAAAATTAGGCAACTTCCAGAAGAGTATTATCTCAGTGATTTTTCGCCCTTCAAGCTCTCCAATCATATGTTAGCCCACCACAGAGAAGCCATTAAGTTAAGACAAAAATAAATTTCCACCCAATTGCTGATTCTGGGAATTAGTGAGAGAATTAGACTGACCTTATAATATTTATCCATGTTTGGAAACAGAGGAAGCAGCAAGGCCAGGTTATGTGTTGCAGCCTCCCTTACAACAGTTGCAGAATCTTCGACAAGTTGTTGCACAATAGATAGTATAAGGGAATCACGTATCTCAGGCCGAACATAAACTGCCAGTTCTCCACACGACTGAGCAACAAGCAATCTACGCTCCTCATATTGATGATTTATCTAAACACAAAGCAATTTGATAGATATAATATCTCAAAACAGAAAAAGGCCAAAAGAGTAGTACGAAATTTGGAATACCTGTTCCCAACATTGTGGTAGTAACTCAGTCTCTGTCCTCATCTCACCAACACTCTTGGCTAACTCCAGACAAGCCTGAATGGCATGGAATACAGGTAAGTGAGTAAGTACAAAATGTCAATTTACATGATAAGAATGCTAAGTGTGCATATGTAGAATAAGTTGCAAGTCACATCTTGAGAATCCCAGAACAATCTGTAGCAAGCAATACTTAGAAACATACATCCATTATAATGCGCCTCTGTTGTCCATCAGGCCGTTTTATCAGATTGAACAGCGTGTGAGTCAAGGAATCCCGTACGTCGCTATCTGGATGTCTTTCTATAGCACATATGATGAGTGGAAGAAGCTCCTGTGATGATGTAAGATATAACACTAATTACACTCAAATAAATATTGGCACAAACTACAGAGTTTACAGATAAACCTCACGATGGTTTATGAGCACATAAGGAACAATCTTTGGAAGAGCATCTGAAACTATCTTGATAGTCTCCAAGGCCTACAGGATTATACAATAGCAGCTTGAATAATGAATAATAGTGGAGTAGTAAACGAAGAAACTTCATATAAAAGAAGAACAAATCAAGGCACTAACCATCTTATCTGACGACTTTTGTGTACTTGGACTATCTAATTTCTCAGTATGAACTTTATCTTCCAATACATAAACAGACATGCTACCTGAATTCCCCTGGCTATTATCAGCTCCATGTGGAGTGCCATTAACAGATATATCTTCTAGAGAAGTGTGTGTGCCAGATTTGTCTTCTCCTGAAATACCATAACCACCACTCCAAGCAGTTGAGCAAGAAACTGGTGCTTCTGAACCTGGGGAATCTTCAATAGTACTTTCAATATTTTTTTGATCTTTCTGTGTGTTAGTTAGACTCTCTGCTGGTACTAGCGTAGTAGTTACAGATTCAGTTCCTTTAAAGTTCTCGTGTTCATTGATCTGGGAGGTCACGTCAGTATCTCCAACAGACATCTGTTTACTTGATTGAGTCCCTTCAATGTGCATCTTAAGGGCTGTAATTTCAGCTCTGCAGTCATTCAGCTCCTTCCTATGAGCATCCAGCGTTTGCTTCAGGTCTTGAACCTTTAATAAACAACTATATTAGAAAATTTCAGAAGAGTTAACATATCAATCATACAGATCATTCTTAAGAGTATTACCATTTTCTCCTTCTCTTTTATGTCGACGTGAGCAGCTTCCAAAGACTTCCTCAAAGAGGCAACCTGATTATTAGCCAATTCCCTGCTCTTCATCAAGGAGTCCTTTTCAGCACAGAGCCTTTCGCTATCCTTCGTTAGTGCTTCGTTTTCACGAAGAATGGATATTTTCTCCTTCATATATGTATACAAATGATCAAGTTAGAATACTTAGAACTTGTGGGCTGGAAGAAAAAAAAAGGATAATCCCACATTTGAAGTTATCCAGGGGAAAAACTTATACCTAACACCAACATGAACATTTTTTAAGGCGAGAGTTATTGTTGAATGGTAAATTTTGCAATATAGATTCTTTGACTATTCTGTTTCAAAATGCCTGCATTGCATCAAAATGAAATGAATCATCTATTTCTCTTCGGCATCAAACTACCAATTGTGCATGCATAACATAAACGGATTAATTATGGCCCCAAAGTGTAACTTGTAATCATGATTGGCTATGCTGTAGATTTTGTTTATGAATATCGGCAAGCTACTTACAGAGGAGTATGATGGTCACATACTCACAACTATCATGACCGGAGTAAGTGTGTCAGGAGTATAGAGGGATTTCATCCTCGGCAGGAAAGATGGCAATCTATACTATCATATGATGGACCAGTTCTGATTATGATTTCCTGACTAACACCAACTTAACAAGAATAGCCATTAATTCGTTTTAATGGCATCATATCTACCTTTCATCGCCATCAAATTAGTTCAGCTGGACAGGTATAATCTACTTCTTTGACATATACCAACTAGTAGAAACCTTAGTTGATGCAAAACTAGGCCACTACGGTACAAAGCCATCACAGTAGAAAACACAAGAACAAGTAGGAAAGTCCTCCAAGCACCAACAAATGTCGAACGAACAAACCAATGATACCCACTCTGGGTTTAAGCCCAAAACCATCAGACCAATATTTCCTCAGACTAACAACCTAAGTGACACCCTCTCTGGAACTCTTTTGGCTGCCATGTATTTCGTGGCCAGATTGTGGTAGGGTTGTTCAAGCCAACTATGAGGAACTTGTCGACATCCTCCCAGTTATGCTCCATCATAGCTAGAATATCATTTAGTGGGGCCATCAGATAATCGCGGAGATACCTCATACGGGTAGTCATATCATTCTCTCAGTGCTTGATGGAGTGACACGGAGACATGTAATTAACCCTTATGACACGGAGACATGTAATTAACCCTTATCAAATGTAGAGAGCTGATCATTTATTAGAACAGAGCACTTGGATTAGTCTACATATCTGAATTATCAATTTATCATACTATCTAAGTGCTTTTGTAGATAGTATTGCTTCCTAACTACTGGTAGCAAGAATATGCGACCAACCTACATGCATCAGGTGTTCTTCTCATGTCAAAAATGCACCCAGTGGATTAGGGTTCATTGGGATTAAGGAGGGGACACGGGTCGTGGGAGCGGCCAGTAACAGAGCTAACAGCTAAGGGCTACTGGCAGATGCAGCCACAGGTCATCCACCAGGTGGGGGTGGGATGGTGGTACGAGGCACGCAGAGCCTGTCGAATATGTGGAAAAAACAATGAAGGGTCATGAGGAAGGAAGGCAACCAGCCAAAGTGGTAGAGCTATCATGCTAGTTCTGGTGCTACAGATGTTTCTTCTGTCTAATAATAACCAAATTTCAAAATATGCGAATATGTGATAGTGTTTATTTATTTTATTTAAAGTCTCATTCTATCTTATTTCATTTAAATCATAACTAGCCAGAAATCCCACATAACTGTATGGCTAGGTGAAAAAAATGTATAACTTTAGAGTTGTATTGTACTAGTTATACAGCAATAATACCTAGAAAGTATAGTTAGATTTGTTATACAGCTTTAAGAAGTCCTTACTGTCTCTGACTGAGACACATAAAGCGACTGGTATATATATATATCTTCCCTATGATTATTAATATGAAATTTTCTGCCTGAGAACAAATTTTATTGTTGTGAATTCTTTAGGGAAAAAATACACATGTTGCCACATACATCAGACATTTACAGCTAATAATAGTACTACAAAATTTTGGCAACATTTTAGGGCATGTACAATGGTAGAGAAAACAGTCTTTTTTTATGCACTCCACATCAACTAGGAAAGAAAAAACACATCTTATATGATGGATTATCTCTTAGTGTTATCTCTAGCAATAAATGTTTGAACTCCTAAAATTATGGGGTGATTAAAATAAACTGGAAAACATGGTGACTAAGAGAAGACATCTCGTACGGTGGATAAATGACACATATTTTTACTAAAAGATTCTCTCCTAGCTATGAAAAGGTAAACCTTTTATTTTTGTTTTTCTCTTCCAACTCAGGAATCATCCTATGCGGGATTGCTAAGATAGCACCATTGCACGAGCCCCTTAGGGCCTGGTCTACAATGTATTATCCCTTAATGTTATCTTTAGCAATTATTATTATTTACAGGATCCTAAAATTATGGGTTTATTCATTCGCAAAAAAAAAATGTATGGGTTTATTTAAATTAGACATGACAACATGCAACTAAGAGAAGACATCTCGTACGATGATAAAATAAGGTTTTATATTTCTTACTAAGAGATCATCTCTTAGCTAAGAGAAGGCAAACATCTTTTTCCCATTTCTCTCTCTTCCAACTCTTTTTTTTTCACGAATCCTCTTCCAACTCAGCAATCAATCCTACATGGCATTGTAAGATAGCACCATCGTACGTGGCCTTACGGGGCTCGTTAGATGTACATGTACGTGATTACCTCAGCAGCCTCAGTGGTAGATGAAAGATACTGGTAGTAATAACGCCGAAGGGCATCAGGCACACAAGCTGAACTGTTAGTCCAAACATCAAGGTCTTGATCAGGAACCTGCAACAATGATAATTTAGCAAGTCATGACAACTTCTTTACATTTCATAGCAAAGAATATAGGAAACAGATATGAACGTCTAAGTGAAAGTAAATAATAACTCTGCATGTATATGTTCCAAGATAATAAAAAAAATCAACTAAATATGCTCATCCAAAGCTCACACATTGGTTAAATGTAGATTTTAGTTGCAACCAGCAAATGCAACTTCAGTGTGTTTGCACAAGTTTCGCCATATAGTGGATTTCTAACAATAAGTAAAATCAAAACATTTAGACATATTTTCAAATTTTCTGTTTTCCCTATTTGGATAGCAATTAAGAACCTCTCGTTCTCTCATTTAAAGATCATTAATAGCAACAAATGATATAGCAAACTGATAAAACATTATGACAAGTAAATCAAATATTCTTGCATAATATTATGAATATTAGTTTCTAGCAATATCAACTATGCGATGACAAATAGGTGTTTGTATAACATTCTGACATATCATTCCCCAAGAATTCAAAGTGATACCTGATGCACACAAATCCCGAGCTGATAAACATTAGGAGGAAGTTACAACAGGAAGAGAAACAATAAGACGGAAATAATACGGACCTCCTCAATGAAAGTCATGGCTGCAAGTCGATACCCAGCCAAAAGCAAATATTCCTTTACGGCACAGTTCAGATCTTTCCGCTCATTGTCTTTCACAGGACCTAATGCTGAAATTTTGACATCTCGTTTATCATGTTGGTTAAACCCTTCATTTGTAGAAGCATCTGGAAGAGGCCCTGTCAGCAGCAGTCCAAAAAGGTGTTACAATATTTACTCTATAGAATCAAAGTGAAATGTTTTTCAAGAAAACGCAAAAGCTTTGTGCCGCGATGCATTGGTAGAAAACAGAGTTATTTACAATTTCAAGAGGGGGCACACCCAAGAAATTACAATGTGCATGGCCACCGTAGAGGTGTCCTTTCTCGCGGTCGTAGAGATGGATGTACGGCAAACTGCCACCAGTCAACAAAGGTCTCTGGGGGACAGTTGATCCGATCCATGAAAAGACATAGTGCCACAGGGTGCATGAGAAGGAACAACCACAGAGGATGTGGTTCATTGTCTCCTTTGGTCGCAAAGCACAAATCATGGGTAGTGCGGCAGTCCCAGTCTAGCAAGCCTTTGTGGTCCAGCACCAGTCCTGGTAGGCTACCAGCACCGGTCCTGGTAGGCTAACCAGAGAAAGAACTTCACCCAAGGGGGGCATGACTTTCTGTAAAAATTTCACAATGTTGAAGCCACCACCCATGAAAGAGGGTACTGCACGTCTAGGAAGTGTATTGGCCGCTAGGGGTCCACCGTCACATCAGGATATCCGGCAAAGTAGTGAGTTACTACTTCTTATAGTCTCGGGCGCATTTGGAAGCGTCAAACTGTTCATGATGGACGTTGGATCACAAACATTTCAGGCGTCAAACTGTTCATTTTGAACTAGCTACAATGCAATAGGTGCTGCCAATAAAATAACTTATTGGTAGGTTTTAGCAGCACACACAGCGCTGCATCATCGAAACAGAAAATTCTGCAAAGTCAAAAGTCATGCTTCAAAGAGACGAACCATTTGTGTCATCAGGTGATGATTGTTGTTGCTTTTGTAACTCAAGCTTCAAGCATGAAAGGTCTTCCTTGGCTAGTCGGAGATCATACTCAGCGAGTGCCAACTTTTCTTCTGCTGCTATTTTCTCTTCTAGCAAACTCTGTGGATCAGCACCTGTCAAAAACAACATAGATGTGATGCATCAAACAAACCTGCTAAGAAAGCTGGTAACTCAGAATTATCTATGTCCCTGGATAAGTAGCCCAAGAAAACAAGTCAACAAACCAAACTGGATTCCCCCTGAATCCAATGTAAATCATTTTGGACATTGACATGATTTCCAAGGTGATATTTGCCCATCAATTTCTACAAAAATATGTTGTTCCACATAAAGTTAAGTATATATATACTGTGCATATGTGATGAAGTGTATTTTATGATGGATCCATACAAATTTGCAGTGGCGGACCAAGAAGGTTTGCTGGGGCGAACATTTAAGGTGTAAAATTTTAGATAGAAATGCAAGTGCACTTGGCATATGAATGGCCCGCAAAATATTCAATATTTATACAACTATGGAGAAAATAAAACTATAAGAAAACTCCTTTTGCTCAAAACGCTCGGCATTTGCCACACTAGACACTACGATCCAAAATTCCAAATGAGACATGTAACGTGTGAGAAGGAAGTGCGTGCACTACAGAATTTTTCTTTTTTGTGATTGGTGCACTAACATTTAGAGATGCAGAGATGGGGATTTTTTTTCTGAACAAGGGCGGTACATGTGGTGCCCACTATGCTCAGCAATTCAGCACCAGGTTACCTAGGTCTTTTTTTATTTTTGAGTGAATGTGACCTATGTCTGTGTGAGACACATTGATGGGCCACTCTCGTTAGCCCAGACGCTCAGGCCCACTGCGGCTATCTTCTCCCGTGCACCTTCGACCTGTCATGGACGGAAAGCTTGGATCGGTAAACTGATCTATCCATGGCACCGATCCGTTCAGCCGCCGTAGGCAAAGTAAGGACCAGGGGTACAATGGTCCGCCGCGGGAGACCCAGGGCGGCCACCCCTGCTCACCCCTACGGTGGGTCCGCCACTGCAGATTTGGCGTTGGTAATTCTTTCTACATTAATGGTCAAGCATAAAAACGGTTTACTGCATAGACTCTAAATCTGACTAACATTTGGAATCATGGTGAGAATTATATTTATACTAAAAAGCCAGCACCGAAACTCATACCATTTACTTACCATCCCATTTCTCAGCCCTTGGCATGGCAGTATCAAGGTCTGCAGTTCAACGAATCAACGTAGACAAACTAAATGGACACTTTACTTGCACCATCTCAAAAGTTATCAATGATCAATTAAAAATGGCTACCCAACTGTTCTGTTTCGGCAGTCTCTGTTCATTTAAAAGGTTTATTGGTACTACTCCAGATGTAATGCACCGTGCACATGACAAAGGAATGTCAATTGATCGTCGAGGCAAATTACTTAACAGAGCTACACGATCAATTCCACACCGTCCAAGAACAAGGATCTGAGCTAGTCTCAAATTCGATCATAGAGGAGCGGGGCCGTGCGCTGAGTGAGCCACATATCAGAGAAGGTAAAGGTCGCAATTGCTACAAAACACCCGCAAGATCCAGCCAGCGAGCAGTGTCAGAGGCACACCGCGTGGTCCGGCGTAGGGAACCGGGACCTGGCGGAGAGGAACTAACTAGCGCAGCGGAGAGATGGGGAAATGGCGGTACCGGGAGGTGCGGAGGAGGCGCGGGCGACGAGGTCAGGCGGGAAGAAGGCAGGGTCGGAGAAGAAGGAGCGGAGGCGGAGTGCCTGCGCGTGTCGGCCGTCCTCCTGCAGCTCCTGCAGCAGCTCGAGCGCCGTGAGGTGGTACTTCTCCTCCAACAGGAAGTTGACCACACAGTTGCACAGCGACGCCCACCGCTCCTCGGCGGCGCCGCCCGCCGCCTCCATGCTCATCGGGTTCTCTCGGATCCGGACCTTGGACGGCCCCGGCCTCTCTAGCCGGGTCGAGGAGCGGGCGACCCGGACTAGAAGGAAGGGGAAGATCGCGATTTGCGAGGTGGGAGCCACACAACGTGAGGCGTGTGACTTACTTGGGGCCTGATTACTGATTGGTATTTAGTTTACTTTTAGAGCAACCACGTATTTCATAAAACGAAATTCAAGTTAAGGAAGCAACACATATGGAAACTAAAAGATAAATTGAAATAAAATACTGTAATTATTTTGTAGATAAAATTCTAAAAGATAGAGAAATACAACACGATCCCTACTATTTCCTGCAACCACCGTAGCTAGCGGCCGCCGCCCAACTCCAGTGCCACCGAGGCGGACACGAGAAGAGACGACAAGCCTCCACCATTGCAAGCCAAAAACGCAGACCAAGACATGCCGCCTCCCATCAACGAAGTCGGAGAAGAGCGACATATCCACCATCTCCGGGCAAACATGTTCGCTCTGGAATAACCACCTCGCCCCGGCCGGCACCGTCGTCGCAGATAGCAACGAACGCCAGCAACACACCGAGAAACTGATCTCGCTAGATCTAAAGAACGGTGAGAAGACCAAGCTGCCGATCTGAAGGACCGAACATCACACGTTGCCCAGAAGGTCGCCGCGGATGTAGGAGTAGAGTTGAACCTGATTTATTAGCCCGGATGCCGCTCCCACCACCCTAACAGCGCACCACAACAGACAAGACCTAACCCTAACTACTAGGCCAGAACGGAGACATGAGGTCCCCCTCCCTCCTGCCACCGCCGGAGCGGCAAGCGGAGGAAGAGGGGACCAAGGCCAAGATCCTGACCGGTGGAGGAGATTGGGAGGAGTTGGAGTCGCCGACGCCTCTCGCGAGGAGGAAGAGGCAAAAACATATGGGTATTTTGTTTGGTTGCGAACAAAACATTTTAGTGCATTTTTGGTTTAACTTTTGCTTGCTCGTATTAGTGCATAAATTTGGTTGTATAGGAAAACTAAGGTGTTTGGTTATGTGCAAATCTAGGATCCTAACAATATATTTTGCTGCACTTTCGGCATAACGTTTGTAGCCTCCTCATCATTCCTATCGAACTCTAAAGAAAGGGGTACAAAGTAATACTTGAGTATACTAGAGTACTCGGCAAGTTCTACGATGATTGTCTGATCTATAGTCGTGAAACAGGAGATCTTGGGCATGTGTAGGTTTTCGAAAACATGTTTTTTTTAGAAAAGGTAAGCTTTAGATTATACAAAAACTATGTATATTGGTCCTCACGGTCATGGGTTGTGAGAACTTCATGGAGTTCCTTTCCACCGCGATCATAGTTCTTTACCCAAAAACATGGAGTATCATGACACGTTCTATATACGCTCGAGAAGTGCCCTCTATGCTGAATTAGGAATATGTCCCCGTTCACACAGTCTAAAATGGTGTGAGGCCCGATTAAAAGATAAGTAAATCACTACCCTTTCCGCGATCCTGCATTCCAAAAATCAATGGAGTTTGACAGCAAGATATCTCTTAGAATTTTTATACGTTGCTAAACAAGGTAGAACAAGCACATCTGCCTTCTTAAGCCTGATATTAAACCCAGTTTATCTGTGTAGGTAAAAAAACAATTTCAAATACACGATAGTCAACGTCCCACATTTTAGTTATCTTGGCCAATGACTTTTTGGCACCGCCTTTTTCTGGTGTGTTGCTTTTAGTTGCAGTGCACCATGTTTTTTCACTGCGAAACAAAAAAGAGAATAAAATCAGTGGAAAAGAAAAATAGAAGATATATAGACCTACACACGACACGTTCAAATGTACCTACGTCGCGGCTCACGCGTGTAATATCCCAGTATTTGGGGTTACAAAAATAGAGGATACAGATGTGTGCATTGCATTCATGCATAGAAAATTCGGGGAATTTTCGCGCTTTTGTTTAAAACTATCAAAGTGATCGAGGTTTCTCTTGCATCGGTGGAATTGAATTAGCACATCGATGTGAGTGCAATAAATTTTGACATGACCTTTGCTAAATTCTTTTGGTTGCGGGAGAAATAATTTGAATTCAATTCAACACATGAACTCAAATAATAATTTGAATTCTAAACAATTATATAAAATACAAAGCAAAAGAAAATAGGAATGAGAATCAAATATTACAAATAATATTTCACATAAGTATTTCCTTTAAAAAAATTATTGAATATTACATGTTGGAAAAGAAACAGAGGATTACAAAGATAATAAAGAGTAAATCCTAGATCTAAATCTTCTCACTTCTGAATTTCTTGTTCCCTGCCAAATAGACAACAAATACTAAAGAAAATGTTTGTTAGGATTAAAATGTATGCATCTCCAGGGTAGATGCAAATTAGTGTAGGAGCTAGCACTTAGGAAACCTGGGAACTAGTCCAGATTTCCTAATTTCACTGAAATCATCAAGTTAAGCAAGTAGGCAACACTTTAGAAGGCATCAATGAGGCATCATCATTACAGGCAGTTGTTCATCATATCTTTAGGAAACAAGGACAAATAATTGATAGGCAACTAAGCAAACAAAAGGCAATGTATCAAGTGACCAACATCAAGTTAACACTAGCTCCTTATAGAAAATTAAGCCACAGCTTTTTCCATTTAAATTTGGATTCTATATTGACATGAAATGGTCAATATGAACCAAGCCAAACTATTTAGAAACCATCAGGGGAAGCCCACATGGAATATACACTTGGATGTACCAAAATAAAGGCCAACATAGGATAAGTATAAGGCTCAGCCGAAGCTTACACAAGGAGGAGAAGAAATACAACTTGTTCACTTGCACATGGAAAGGAAGCAACCAACCAAGCAGCACACTTATGACATGCAAATAGTGTGTTGTCACCACCACAACAACTTCCCAGTATTATAAAAGCTAGGGTGCAGCTACCAGTAGAATCATTTGTCTCAGAAGTTCCTTGAGCATACACAAGCATCGGCAGCTCATCTCACACACAAGCATATTATCCAGTACTACAAGTACCAGTCTTGGAACAGAAATATATCAAGAGCAGACCAGCAGTCTTCTATCCATTATAATCCACTAGAACCTTTCACTAGATAAACCAATGAAATCATCAGCTAGATCATTAGGAAGAAGAAGAAGAAGCAGCAAAGTGGAGGTGCAGGCTAACCACAAGAAGTAGCCAACATCCAGAAGACAGGCTACCAAGTACAGCAGGTAGCAATTCAGAGACCAGATCTTGCAGTATTTGTTCCTATCTTTTTGCATAGTCATATCAAGTAAATCAGGGGAACAACATAAATTTGTCCAATCTCACTACCCTTCAACTAGGTTCTCACCTAGGAGGATGGAGAGATGGAGTTTCTCTCAGATCTGCATAGAAGTGCTATGCAATATTCATCACAGAGAATCTTATAAACCATCACAAATAGTATCTGTTCTTATCAAATAAATTGTGCCTCAGCCTTTGCATCACAGGCAGGGTCAAGATATCAAGTACAAGCATCTGTTCTTATCAGTATTAGATCATAGAAAATTGTCAGGGACACATAGCAGCAGATCATGTTGTTTAGATCTACTGCTATGTACACTCCATCAGGGAGGCATCACAACAGCAGATCTAAAAGCAGCATAAGCCACCAAGTTGTTCAACTCAAGCACATCAAGCTAATTTCCTAGCTTGCATAGCCAGCAACCATCCAAATTAAGCACTGTCATGTGGACAGTACAACTCCAACAAGTAGCCACACTTGCAAATCTTACCAAATAAATGTAAATCATTTTCCTAGTTAATTCAACTAGGAATCATCGCTAGCATATACTCATTGTCATATTGGACAACTACATAATCATCAGGTTAAGTACAAGTAAGCCCACAAATAAAGCATCCATATATAAGCAGCAGTCCATTGAACGCATCTCAATGCACCACCAACACAAGCAATCAGTAAGTACCATACATTTATCTTGTCTTGCTGTTTAAATTCAACCAGAAGTGAATCAGGGCATCAAATTATCATGTCAAGCCGCTCATGCCTAGTATGAATAAAACAGCAGGCTACACATGTCAAGGGTGCATAATCATCCCCAATGGAGGCATTACCAATTAGCACTTATCAGTTTATGTGAATTAGTTTCCTAGCCCAAGTCACAGCAACAAATCAAAATAGCAATAGCATAAGCCACCAGGAAAGCTAGCCCACAAAATTTAACTCCACTATAACACTTTTGGGGCACCTATCCATCAAGTAGATAGTGTAGCATGTGACAATCGGCAGAGGAGTGGAGAAGAATGAACTCACAATACCCTGTAGAGGAGATAGGCGAGACAGGAGACGCCGGGGTTGCGTCGCAGCACCGTCCCGCCGACGCCGAAGGAGATGGAGGCGTCGCAGTAGCAGCAGCTCCATCACGCCACTCCCAGCACCACAAACCATCCCCAACAACAAGTATAGCAACGCAACAGCTACGGGTCGATGACGCCGGGGTTGCAGAGGATGCCGTCCTGCCGGCGTCAATGCTAGTGGCGGCGTGATGTCTACGTGTGCTTGTATTCTTGTAGACAGTGTTGAGCCTCCAAGAGCAGAGGTTTGTAGAACAGCAGCAAGTTTCCCTTAAGTGAATCACCCAAGGTTTATCGAACTCAGGGAGGTAGAGGTCAAAGATAGTCCTCTCAAGCAACCCAATTAAGATACAAGAAGTCTCTTGTGTCCCCAACACACCTAATACACTTGTCGGATGTATAGGCGCTAGTTCGGCGAAGAGATAGTAAAACACGGGTGGTATAGATGGTGGTAAACATAATTGCGATATGAAGTAAATATTGCAGCAAGCGAACATGTAGCAGAACTTGTTGGAAACGGTGTTTCAATGCTTAGAAACAAGGCCTAGGGATCATACTTTCACTAGTGGACACTCTCAACATTGATCACATAATAAATTAATAACTTCTCCTCATTTGTGCTACATACACTCTTTTGTTGGATGACAAACACCATTCATTATGTAGAGCTACAAGAGCTCCCTCAAGCCGGAGTTAACAAGCGCCACAACATTCAGCATTCATATTTAAGTAACCTTAGAGCATAATAGATCTTTGCAATTTAAACCGAGTACTAACATAGCATACACACTGTCACCATTACACTATGAAAGGGGAATAGATCACATCAATACTATCATAGTGATAATTAACTCCATAACCTACAAGAGATTATGATCATAACCTACGCCAAGAACTACATGATGCACACCACTGTCACCTTTACACCATGAAGGAGGAATAGACTACTTTAATAACATCACATGAGTATAGACTAATAGAGATACAAAGCTCATCATATGGATCTCAATCATGCAAAGCAATTCATGAGATCATTGTATTGGAGTACAGAGAGAGATTAACCACATAGCTACCGGTATGCCCTTAGCCTCGGGGAGAACTACTCCCTCCTCATCATGGGAGCAACGGCGTTGATGGAGATGGCAATGGTGTCGATGGAGATGCCTTCCGGGGCAATTCCCGTCCCGGCGGCGTCGGAACAGAGACTTTTGTCCCTCGAATCTTGGCTTCGTGATGGCGGCGGCTCTGGAACTTTTCTCGTATCGTGGCTTTTCCGTGTCGAGGATTTAGGTCAGGAGGCTTATATAGGCGAAGAGTCGGAGTCGGAAGGGTTCCGGGGGGCCCACACGATGGAGGCGCGCGCCCCCTGGCCGCGCCGCCATGGCGTGTGGGCCTCCTGGTCCCTCTTCGGTGGGAAGCTTCGTGGAAATATAAGATCATGGGCCTTGATTTCGTCCAATTCGAGAATATTTCCTTACTAGGATTTACGGAACCAAAAACAAGAGGCCGGCATCTTGTTAATAGGTTAGTTCCGGAAAATGCATCAAAACGATATAAAGTGTGAACAAAACATGTAAGTATTGTCATAAAACAAGCATGTAACATCAGAAATTATAGATACGTTGGAGACGTATCACGGCGGCACGGCAGTGAGGAGATGGCGGAGGTAGGCGGAGAAGGTCGTCGGAGCCACGCCGGCAAGTAGCAGCGCCGATAGCGGCCGGTGATACGTCTCCAACGTATCTATAATTTCTGATGTTCCATGCTTGTTTTATGACAATACCTACATGTTTTGTTCCACTTTATATCGTTTTGATGCGTTTCGGAACTAACCTATTGAGAGATGCCAGTGCTTCTTGCTGCTATTTTTGGTTTCAGAAATCCTAGTAAGGAAATATTCTCGTTGGACGAAATCAACGCCCAACATCTTAGAATCCCGGGAGCTTCGGAGCACCCGAGCCGCCGAGAGGGGCCACGGGGGCCCACACATGGTGGCGGCGCGCCTAGGAGGGCGCGCGCCCTGGTGTCCAGGCCCCCTCCGAGACTCCCCTTTCGCCTATATAAGGTCCCCGACCTAAAACCCAGAGACGAATAAGCCACGGTACGCGAAACCTTCCGAGCCGCCGCCATCGCAAGCCAAGATCGGGGACGAGTCTCTGTTCCGGCACGCCGCCGGGACGGAGAAGTGCCCGGGAAGGCTTCTCCATCGACACCGCCATCTCCACCGCCATCTTCATCACGGTCTCCCATGAGGAGGGAGTAGTTCTCCATCGAGGCTCGGCTGTACAGGTAGCTATGTGGTTCATCTCTCTCCTATGTACTTCAATACAATGATCTCATGAGGCCTTACATGATTGAGATCCATATGAGCTTTGTATCGCTACTAGTTATGTGCTACTCATGTGATGTTATTAAAGTAGTCTATTCCTCCTGCATGGTGTAATGGTGACAGTGTGTGCATCGTGTAGTTCTTGTCATAGGTTATGATCATAATCTCTTGTAGGTTATGGAGTTGATTATCGCTATGATAGTATTGATGTGATCTATGCCTCCTTCATAGTGTGATGGTGACGTGTGCATGCTATGTTAGTACTTGGTCTATTTTGCAAGATCTATTATACTCTAAGGTTACTTAAACATGAATATCGAATGTTGTGGAGCTTGTTAACTCCGGCATTGAGGGTTCTTGTAGCCCTACACAATTAGTGGTGTTCATTATCAAACAAGAGTATATGTAGCACAAAGGAAAGAGAACTTATTTTTTATGTGATCAATGTTGAGTGTCCACTAGTGAAAGTATGATCCCTAGGCCTTGTTTCCACCACAAAGAATTGCTTCCCACGCCAAGCTATTTTTCGCGCCGCTTGTTTTCTTTTGCATCTTTACTTTCTGCAATATTACCACCATCTATACCACCTGTTTTACTATCTCTTCGCCAACTAGTGCACCTATACATCCGACAAGTGTATTAGGTGTGTTGGGGACACAAGAGACTTCTTGTATCGTGATTGCAGGGTTGCTTGAGAGGGATATCTTTGACCTCTTCCTCTGAGTTCGATAAACCTTGGGTGATCCACTTAAGGGAAAACTTGTGTTTGTTCTACAAACCTCTGCTCTTGGAGGCCCAACCTGCAGGAAAAGAAGCGTGAGTAGACATCAAGCTATTTTCTGGCGCCTTGCCGGGGAGAAAGGTAAAAGGTACTCACACTGGGATCTCGGCTACTAAGCTATTTTCCGGCGCCGTTGTAAGTACTCGAAGCTATTTCCTTTAGATCCTGCAATTGCATCTTTTGGTTTCTTGTTTACACTAGTTAGGCATAATGGAGAGCAATAATGAGCTTCTTATTTTATTTCCTGAGTTAAGACATGGATTGTTTGAGCGAAAATTAAAAAACCTATGGAATCTTATTTGCATGCTAGTAGCAATGATATTAGTATGAACGCTTTGAACACCATTGTTGTTAATGATATGGAAAATTCTAAGCTTGGGAAGCTGGTTTTGATGAGCATGATATTTTTAGTCCCCCAAGCATTGAGGAGAAAATTTTCTTTGATGATACTTTGCCTCCTATTTATGATGATTATAATGATAGTGGTCTTCTAGTGCCGCCTACTATGGAGAGTAAATTTTATTATGATTATATTATGCCTCCTACACTTGATGAGAATAATAATGATAGCTACTTTGTTGAATTTGCTCCCACTACAACTAATAAAATTGATTATGCTTATGTGGAGAGTAATAATTTTATGCATGTGGCTCATGACAAGAATGTTTTATGTGATAGTTATATTGTTGAGTTTGTTCATGATGCTACTGAAAGTTATTATGAGAGAGGGAAACATGGTTATATATGCATCTTAATAATATTAAGTTTCCCCTCTTTATGTTGAGAATCTTGAAATTGCGCTTGTGTTGCTTTTCTATGCTTGCCACTTTGTTCTTCATGAATTTATTTGTGTACAAGATTCCTATGCATAGGAAGCATGTTAGACTTAAATGTGTTTTGAATTTGCCTCTTGATGCTCTCTTTGCTTCAAATACTATTTCTTGCGAGTGCATCATTAAAACTGAGCCCATCTTAATGGCTATAAAGAAAGAACTTCTTGGGAGATAACCCATGTGTTTATTTTACTACAGCACTTTTTGTTTTGTTGAGTCTTGGAAGTTGTTTACTACTGTATCAACTCTCCTTATCATGTTTTTGTGCCAAGTAAAGTTTCTATGCTAAAGTTGATGTTATATTTGGGATCGCTGCCAGAACATTGCTGTCTGTCACGAATTCTGGCATAAGTCCCAGTAAAAAATTCGAAAAAATCTGCAAATTTACGAGCGTGAGATATGTACGCAACTTTCATTAGTTTTGAGTTTTTCCATTTGAGCAAGTTAAGTGCCCAGTCCAGATGCATCTTTACGGACTGTTCTGTTTTTGACAGATTCTGCCTTTTATTTCGCATTGCCGCTTTTGCTTTGTTGAATGAGTTTCTTTGTTCCATTAACTTTCAGAAGTTTTGTGCAATGTCCAGAGTGCTAAGAATGATTGTGTCACCTCTGAACATGTGAATTTTTGATTGTGCACTAACCCTCTAATGAGTTTGCTTGAAGTTTGGTGTGGAGAAGTTTTCAAGGGTCAATAGAAGAGGGTGATATAATGTGATCGAGAAGAGTGAAAGGTCTAAGCTTGGGGATGCCCGGTGGTTCATCCTGCATATTTTAAGAAGACTCAAGCATCTAAGCTTGGGGATGCCCAAAGGCATCCCCTTCTTCATCGACAACTTATCAGGTTTTTCTAGTGAAACTATATTTTATTCAGTCACATCTTATGTATTTTACTTGGAGCGTCTGTGTGCTTTTATTTTCGTTTTGTTATTTTCATTCTCTGAATAAGTTCATCCTTGTGTGGGAGAGAGACACGCTCAGCTGGTTCATATGAACACATGTGTTCTTAGCTTTTAATGTTCAAGGGCGAAAGTTGATCGCTTCACTTGTTGTTATTTTGTTGGAATCAGAAAATGCTTCATATGGTCTTGAATAATTTGATACTTGGCAATTGTTTTGAGCTCTCATAAATCATGTTTAAGCTCTTGCATCATGTAGTTTAAATCTAGTAGTGGAGAACTACGTAGAGCTTGTTGAAATTTGGTTTGCATGATTGGTCTCTCTAAGTCTAGATATTTTCTAGTAAAAGTGTTTGAGCAACAAGGAAGGTGTAGAGTCTTATAATGCTGTAATATGTTCTTATGTAAGTTTTGTTGTACCGGTTTATACTTGTGTTTGCTTCAAACAACCTTGCTAGCCCAAACCTTGTACTGAGAGGAAATGCTTCTCGTGCATCCAACACCTTGAGCCAAAACCTATGCCATTTGTGTCCACCATATCTACCTAATATGTGGTATTTCCTGCCATTCCAAGTAAATACTTCATGTGCTACCTTTAAACAATTCAAAAGCTATTATCTCTTATTTGTGTCAATGTTTTATAGCTCATGAGGAAGTATGTGGTGTTTTATCTTTCGATCTTGTCATTTACTTTTGGACTTTCACAATGGACTAGTGGCTCATCCGCTTATCCAATAATTTTGCAAAAAGAGCTGGCAATGGGGTTCCCAGCCCCAATTAATTAACTTGCATTAATAATTCTCTTCACATGTTTTGCTCTGATCTATCAGTAAGCAACTTAAATTTGCAAATAGACACTCCTCCATGGTATGTGAACGTTGGAAGGCACCCGGGATTCGGTTAGCCATGGCTTGTGTAAGCAAAGGTTGGGGAGTGTCATCTAATAAATAAAACTAAAGTACATGTGTAAACAAAAGAGAAGAGGGATGATCTACCTTGCTGCTAGAGATAACGTCCTTCATGGGAGCCGCTCTTGAAAGTCTGGTTGATAAGGTAGTTAGAGTACCCATTACCATTCGTTGACAACAACAAACACCTCTCAAAATTTTACTTTTATGCTCTCTATATGATTTCAAAACTTGAAAGCTCTAGCACATGATTTAATCTCTGCTTCCCCTCTGCGAAGGGCCTATCTTTTATTTTATGTTGAGTCACCTATTTCCTTCCATCTTAGAAGCAAACACTTGTGTCAACTGTGCATTGATTCTTACATACTTGATTATTTGCATTCATCATATTACTCTATGTTGACAATTATCCATGAGATATGCATGTTGAAAGTTGAAAGCAACTGCATATATCTTCCTTTATGTTGCTTCGATGCCTTTACTTTGAATTTATTGCTTTATGAGTTAACTCTTATGCAAGACTTTTTGATGCTTGTCTTGAAAGTATTATTCATGAAAGGTTTTGCTATATGTTATCTATTGGTTAACAAACTATAGATCATTGCTTTGAATCACTCCATTCATGTCATATGCCTTACAATAATGTTGATCAAGATTTTGATGGTAGCATGTCACTTCAGAAATTATTTGTGTTATCGTTTACCTACTCGAGACGAGTAGGAACTAAGCTTGGGGATGCTGATACGTCTCCAACGTATCTATAATTTCTGATGTTCCATGCTTGTTTTATGACAATACCTACATGTTTTGTTCACACTTTATATCGTTTGATGCGTTTCCGGAACTAACCTATTGACGAGATGCCGAAGTGCCAGTTCTTTGCTGTTTTTGGTTTCAGAAATCCTAGTAAGGAAATATTCTCAAATGGAAAATCAACGCGGCATCTTAGAATCCCGGGAGCTTCAGAACACCCAGGCCGGAGAGGGGCACAGGGGGCCCACACATGGTGGCGCGCGGCCCCGGGAGGGGGCGCGCCGCCCTAGTGTGCGGTGCCCCGGACCCCTCCGAGACTCCCCTTTCGCCTATATAAGGTCCCTGGCCTAAAACCCCGAGACGACGATACGCGAAACCTTCCAGGCCGCCGCCATCGCGAAGCCAAGATCTGGGGGACAGGAGTCTCTGGCACGCCGCGGGACGGGGAAGTGCCCCGGAGGGCTTCTCCATCGACACCGCTGCCATCTCCGCCATCTTCATCACCGCCTGTCTCCCATGAGGAGGGAGTAGTTCTCCATCGAGGCTCGGGGCTGTACCGGTAGCTATGTGGTTCATCTCTCTCCTATGTACTTCAATACAATGATCTCATGAGTTGCCTTACATGATTGAGATCCATATGAGCTTTGTATCGCTACTAGTTATGTGCTACTCATGTGATGTTATTAAAGTAGTCTATTCCTCTGCATGGTGTAATGGTGACAGTGTGTGCATCGTGTAGTTCTTGTCGTAGATTATGATCATAATCTCTTGTAGGTTATGGAGTTGATTATCGCTATGATAGTATTGACGTGATTTATGCCTCCTTCATAGTGTGATGGTGACAGTGTGCATGCTATGTTAGTACTTGGTCTATTTTGCAAAGATCTATTATACTCTAAGGTTACTTAAACATGAATATCGAATGTTGTGGAGCTTGTTAACTCCGGCATTGAGGGTTCTTGTAGCCCTACACAATTAGTGGTGTTCATTATCAAACAAGAGTATATGTAGCACAAAGGAAAGAGAACTTATTTTTTATGTGATCAATGTTGAGAGTGTCCACTAGTGAAAGTATGATCCCTAGGCCTTGTTTCCACCACAAAGAATTGCTTCCCACGACAAGCTATTTTCTGGCGCCGCTTGTTTCTTGTTTTACTACATCTTTACTTTCTGCAATACCATCTCTACCACATGTGTTTTACTATCTCTTCGGTGAACTAGTGCACCTATACATCGACAAGTGTATTAGGTGTGTTGGGAACACAAGAGACTTCTTGTATCGTGATTGCGGGGTTGCTTGAGAGGATATCTTTGACCTCTTCCTCCCGAGTTCGATAAACCTTGGGTGATCCACTTAAGGGAAAACTTGCTGCTGTTCTACAAACCTCTGCTCTTGGAGGCCCAACACTGTCTACAGGAAAAGAAGCGTGAGTAGACATCAGCTGGCAGCAAGCAGAACCACCACCGGTAGCAGCGATGGTTTCGTGGCCGCACGCGTGGAGGAGTTAGGGGGCGTCGTGGCGGCGACTGTTGAAGGAGAAGTCAGTGGCTGAGCCACTCCGACAAATGGCAACGCCCGAAGAGACCGGCGGCGGTCAAATCGACCGGCCACCACTAGGGTTTTCAGGGTCGTGGGCGAGCAACTGGGGCCATGGAAATCAAATCGAAGAGAGGGTTTCGAAGATCATGAGGAGGCGGAGAAGATCCGGCCAGCGGCAGCGCCGGAGTGGGCCGGAGGCAGCCAGGAGAGAGCAGCGACGCTGCAGAGGCATGGTGGTCACGAGAGAGAAAGGGGGTCGTGTGCGTGCGTATGGGAGAGGTTAGCGAGAGAGAAGGGTCGGGTCGGGGTCTCGCTCGTCCTCGACCTGGCCAACTAGATCGGACCAGGTTTGGGTCAAACCAATTGGGCCAGCCCATCTAACCATTTAACTATTTTTATCTTTTAAATAAATCAAGTCATGAGAAACTCCAAATATAAGTAAATTGTTCATAAAATTAAGAATTTCTAAATACAAGTGAAAACAGAAACAAATACTACAAAATCCAAAGAAAAATAATATGAACTCTTCACTAATTCTAAAAAATCAATTCTTAAATCTTAAACTATTAAGACAGAAATATTTAAAAATATAATCTTCTTATTTCTATTTTTGACATCAAGAACATAGTAAATATTGCTGTGTATTAAAATTTTCTTATAATACCACAATTGTTTCTTTATAGTTATGTTTAATCATATGAAAATCCTAATTGACCATTACTTCAACTATTAATTAAAAACCCTAAACCCTAGTTGTAATTATTATATTTTACTAAGTCTTTAAAATTAATAAAATGCCAAATCCAATACTATTTTATTTCAAAGTTATTAATAACTTCAACTTTATAGTGAAGTTATTAACCTAAGAACTAATTGGTAATTAAGAAACCCTAGTTCCATTATGAATGAAATTATAACCTCATAATTTTATGTGGAGTCCTAAAACCCTAAATTGCTTCCAAACATAAACCCTAGGTTATAACATGTGATCATAATACTTTCTTTCCATTCATAAAACCATAATAGCCACTAAATCATTGTCATATTGATGACCCACAAGTATAGGGGGTGTATCGTAGTACTTTCGATAAATAAGAGTATCGAACCCAACGAGGGAGAAGGTGTTGACAAGCGGTTTTAAAGGATTCTTGGAAATGCTCACGAGACAAGTTTTGGGGTTTTGATATAGCAGATAAATAAAGTACAAGTAAGTAAAATGCGAGAGTAATAATTGCAGCGAGTGTCCCAATCCTTTTTAGCACAAAGGACAAGCCGGTTTGTTTACTTATGATGACCAAACGTTCTTGAGGACACACTGGAATTTAGTCTAGTGCTTTCGCTTCATATAGTTGATTAATCTTCATTGTTTTGATTAGTGTTGTGTGGGTGTGATACGTCCATTTTGCATCACTATTTTATATCATAATTTGCTGTTATTCATTGATATATTTCATATTTAGAGATGATACTTATGTTATTTCATCTATTTTGCATGTTTCGTGATCATTGGAGAATTATTCACCGAGGTCAGGATTCCGCTGGAAAAAGCACCGTCAGGACACCATATTTCGGAAGATCAACAATTGACGGAAATTATACGGAAAATCCTATTTTTCCAGATGATGAAAGGAGCCAAAAGGAGGAGCCGAGAGGGGCCACCATGGGCCCCATGGGCGCGGGCCGGGGCTGCGCCCGCCGCAGCGGGAGGGGGCCCACAGCCCTCCTCGCCGCCTCTCCTTTGCGTGCTTCTTCGCCGAAAACCCTAAGCCCCAGGGAGTTACGGAGGGTGTGAGCCGCCTCTGCGGGCGGAGAAACACCAGAGAGAGAAAGAGCTCTCCGGCGGGAGACTGGCGGGAAATTCCCTAGGGAAATCGACGCCATCGCCATCGTCATCGAGCTGGACATCATCTCCATCATCATCATCATCATCATCTCCACCATCTACACCGCCATCTCCACGCTGCATCACCGCTGTAACGATTTGGGTTGGATCTTGATTGTTTGATAGGGAAACTCTCCGGTGTTGATTACTACTTGTTATTGATGCTATTGAGTGAAACCATTGAACCAAGGTTTATGTTCAGATTGTTATTCATCATTATATCACCTCTGATCATGTTCCATATGATGTCTCGTGAGTAGTTCGTTTAGTTCTTGAGGACATGGGTGAAGTCTAAATGTTAGTAGTGAATTATTGTTGAGTAGTATTCAATGTTATGATATTTAAGTTGTGGTGTTACTCTTCTAGTGGTGTCATGTGAACGTCGACTACATGATACTTCACCTTTATGGGCCTAGGGGAGTGCATCTTGTATTCGTTTGCTAATTGTGGGGTTGCCGGAGTGACAGCAACCTAAACCCCCGTTAGTATATCGGTGCAGGAGGGATAGCAGGATCTCAGAGTGTAAGGCTGTGGTTAGATTTATCTTAATTACTTTCTTGTATTTGCGGATGCTTGCAAGGGGTATAATCACAAGTATGTATTAGTCCTAGGAAGGGCGGTGCATTAGCATAGGTTCACCCACACAACACTTATCAAAACAATGAAGATTAATCAGCCGTATGAAGCGAAAGCACTAGACTAAAATCCCCGTGTGTCCTCAAGAACGTTTGGTCATTATAAGTAAACAAACCGGCTTGTCCTTTGTGCTAAAAAGGATTGGGCCACTCGCTGCAATTATTTCTCCCGCATTTTATTTACTTGTACTTTATTTATCTGCTATATCAAAACCACTGAAAACTTGTCTGTGAGCATTTACGGTGAATCCTTCATCGAAAGCCCTTGTCAACACCTTCTTCTCGTTGGGTTCGACATGATACGTCTCAACGTATCGATAATTTCTTATGTTCCATGCTACTTTATTGATGATACCTACATGTTTTATGCACATTATATGTCGTGTTTACGCATTTTCTGGAACTAACCTATTAACAAGATGCCCGAGCCGATTGCTGTTTTCGCATTTTTGGTTTCGAAATCCTAGTAACGAAATATTCTCGGAATTGGACGAAATCAACGCCCGGGTCCTATTTTGTGCGAAGCTTCCAGAAGACCGAAGGAGTCGAAGTGGGGCCACGAGGTGGCCAGGATGACGGGCCCGCGGCCCAGGCCGCGCCGGCCTGTCTGGGCCTCGTGCCGCCTCTTGACCTGCCCTTCCGCCTACTTAAAGCCTCAGTCGCGAAGCCCCAGTGGAGCCACGATACGGAAAACCTTCCAGAGAGACGCCCGCGAATCCCATCTCGGGGGATTCAGGAGATCGCCTCCGGCACCCTGCCGGAGAGGGGATTCATCTCCCGGAGGACTCTACACCGCCATGGTCGCCTCCGGAGTGATGAGTGAGTAGTTCACCCTGGACTATGGGTCCATAGCAGTAGCTAGATGGTCGTCTTCTCCTAATTGTGCTTTATTGTTGGATCTTGTGAGCTGCCTAACATGATCAAGATCATCTATCTGTAATACTATATGTTGTGTTTGTCGGGATCCGATGGATAGAGAATACTATGTTATGGTGATTATCAATCTATTGTTTATGTGTTGTTTATGATCTTGCATGCTCTCCGTTATTAGTAGAGGCTCTTGGCCAAGTTTTTGCTCTTAACTCCAAGAGGGAGTATTTATGCTCGATAGTGGGTTCATGCCTTCATTGACACCTGGGATCGTGACGGTAGGTTCTAAGGTTGTGTTGTCTTGTTGCCACTAGGGATAAAACATTGATGCTATGTCTAAGGATATTTGTGTTGATTACATTACGCACCATACTTAATGCAATGTCTGTTGTTTGCAACTTAATACTGGAGGGGTGCGGATGCTAACCCGAAGGTGGACTATTTAGGCATAGATGCATGGTGATGGCGGTCTATGTACTTTGTCGTAATGCCCAATTAAATCTCACTATATTTATCATATCATGTACATGCATTGTTATGCCCTTTTCTATTTGTCAATTGCCCGACTGTAATTTGTTCACCCAACATGCTTTTATCTTATGGGAGAGACACCTCTAGTGAACCTGTGGACCCCGGTCCTATTCTTTACATCGCATACAATCTACTGCAATACTTGTTTTACTGTTTTCTTGCAAACAATCATCTTCCACACAATACGGTTAATCCTTTGTTACAGCAAGCCGTTGAGATTGACAACCTCACTTTGTTTCGTTGGGGCAAAGTACTTTGGTTGTTGTGCAGGTTCACGTTGGCGCCGGAATCCCTGGTGTTGCGCCGCATCACATTTCGCCACCATCAACCTTCAACGTGCTTCTTGGATCCTCTTGGTTCGATTAAACCTTGGTTTCATACTGAGAAACTTGCTTCTATACGCATCATACCTTCCACTTGGGGTTCCCAACAGACGTGTGCATCTGCGTATCAAGCTAAATTCTGGCGCCGTTGCGGGAGATCAAGACACGCTGCAAGGGGAGTCTCCACTTCTCAATCTCTTTACTTTGTTTTTGTCTTGCTTTATTTTATTTACTACTTTGTTTGCTGCACCTAAACAAAACACACAAGAAATTAGTTACTTGCATTTACTTTACTTGATTCATCATGTTTCCTTTTAATTTTACCACAAAAGACATACCGGTAGGACGTGGGTCCATAGTTGGGAGAAATAATATAGAAGAATTTTTCAATCATGTTAGTATTACTGAAGATTTTGAAGATAGACACTTGGTAGAACTTGCACCTACCTATGAAATTGCTGCTGTTGCTTTAGTTCGCATGTTGGAAACTAAATTTGTTAATCTCAATCCTATAATCCAACACATGTTTCTTACACTTGGTGATATGGAAGAAGGGAAAAGAAAGATTTTGTTTTAGAAACTCTTCTTAGAGAATTTGGTGGTCTAGCAAGAGAGGCTAGAAAGGTTTTTGGTAAATTTAATATGCTAGGTTCTCATACTAATTTTGTTAGTCTCCTTGAAAAGATGGATATGGATAGAATTAAGTATACTAATAATGTTAATGATGGTAGGGAAATCAAAGCACCAATACCATGTAAACTCCTAGCTATGAATGATGCACTAGAAAATAACTATGCTTGGCTTGTTCCTGAAAATTTGTTCGATGAGAATAGCAAGCCCAAGACTAATGAAAAGGGAGACGCTAAAACTTATGTATCCAATATACTATGCTTGGTGAGAAAACTCCCAACACCCCTGGTAATGATGTTGATGCTTCTACTCTTGATGTTACTTGATTTGCACTTTCTGCTGAAAGGCGTTAAAGAAAAGCACTTATGGGAGACAACCCATGTTTTTACTACAGCACTTTGTTTTATATTTGAGTCTTGGAAGTTGTTTACTACTGTAGCAACCTCTCCTTATCATGTTTTTGTGCCAAGTAAAGTTTCTATGTCAAAGTTGATGTTATATTTGGGATCGCTGCGCAGAAACAGCATTGCTGTCTGTCACGAATCTGGGCACAAGTCTCTGTAGAAAATTCGAAAAAATCTGCCAATTTACGACGTGATCCTCAGATATGTACGCAACTTTCATTAGTTTTGAGTTTTTCCATTTGAGCAAGTCTGGTGCCATTTTAGAATTCGTCTTTACGGACTGTTCTGTTTTTGACAGATTCTGCCTTTTATTTCGCATATATTGCTATATTGGATGAATTTCTTTGATCCATTAATGTCCGGTAGCTTTGTGTAATGTCCAGAAGTGTAAAGAATGTTTGTGTCACCTCTGAATATGAGAATTATTAATTGTGCACTAACCCTCTAATGAGTTTGCTTGAAGTTTGGTGTGAAGGAAGTTTTCAAGGGTCAAGAGAGGAGTATGATATACTATGATCAAGAGGAGTGAAAGCTCTAAGCTTGGGGATGCCCCGTGGTTCATCCCTGCATATTTTAAGAAGACTCAAGCGTCTAAGCTTAGGGATGCCCAAGGCATCCCTTCTTCATCGACAACATCATCGGGTTCCTCCCACTGAAACTATATTTTTATTCAATCCACATCTTGTGTTCTTTACTTGGAGCGTCGGTTTGTTTTTGTTTTTGTTTTTGTTTGAATAAAATGGATCCTAGCATTCACTTTGTGGGAGAGAGACACGCTCCGCTGTTGCATATGGACAAATATGTCCTTAGGCTTTACTCATAATGTTCATGGCGAAGTTTCTTCTTCGTTAAATTGTTATATGGTTGGAATTGGAAAATACTACATGTAGTAATTCTAAAAAATGTCTTGGATAATGTGATACTTGGCAATTGTTGTGCTCATGTTTAAGCTCTTGCATCATATGCTTTGCACCCATTAATGAAGAAATACATAGAGCTTGCTAAAATTTGATTTGCATATTTGGTCTCTCTAAGGTCTAGATAATATCTAGTATTGAGTTTTGAACAACAAGGAAGACGGTGTGAGTCTTATAATGTTTACAATATGTCTTTTATGTGAGTTTTGCTGCACCGGTTCATCCTTGAGTTTGCTTCAAATAACCTTGCTAGCCTAAACCTTGTATCGAGAGGGAATACTTCTCATGCATCCAAAATCCTTGAGCCAACCACTATGCCATTTGTGTCCACCATACCTACCTACTACATGGTATTTCTCTGCCATTCCAAAGTAAATTGCTTGAGTGCTACCTTTAAAATTCCATCATTCACCTTTGCAATATATAGCTCATGGGACAAAATAGCCTTAAAAACTATCGTAGTATTGAATATGTACTTATGCACTTTATCTTTTATTAAGTTGCTTGTTGTGCGATAACCATGCTTCTGGGGACGCCATCAACTATTCTTTGTTGAATATCATGTGAGTTGCTATGCATGTCCGTCTTGTCTGAAGGATCTATCACCTTAATGGTTGGAGCATGCATATTGTTAGAGAAGAACATTGGGCCGTAACTAAAGCCATGAATCATGGTTGAAGTTTCAGTTTTGGACATATATCCTCAATCTCATATGAGAATAATAATTGTTGCTACATGCTTATGCATTAAAGAGGAGTCCATTATCTGTTGTCCATGTTGTCCCGGTATGGATGTCTAAGTTGAGAATAATCAAAAGCGAGAAATCCAAAATACGAGCTTTCTCCTTAGACTTACATGCGGCATGGAGGTACCCCTTTGTGACACTTGGTTGAAACATGGCATTGCGAAGATCCGGTAGTCAAGCTAAGTAGGACAAGGTGCGGGCACTATTAGTATACTATGCATGAGGCTTGCAACTTGTAAGATATAATTTACATAACTCATATGCTTTATTACTACCGTTGACAAAATTGTTTCATGTTTTCAAAATAAAAGCTCTAGCACAAATACAATCGATGCTTTCCTCTTTGAAGGACCTTTCTTTTACTTTATTGTTGAGTCAGTTTACCTATCTCCCTCTACCTTAAGAAGCAAACACTTGTGTGAACTGTGCATTGATTCCTACATACTTGCATATTGCACTTGTTATATTACTTTATGTTGACACTATCCATGAGATATACATGTTATAAGTTGAAAGCAACCGCTGAAACTTAATCTTCCTTTGTGTTGCTTCAATACCTTTACTTTGATTTATTGCTTTATGAGTTAACTCTTATGCAAGACTTATTGATGCTTGTCTTGAAGTACTATTCATGAAAAGTCTTTGTCATATGATTCATTTGTTTACTCATGTCATTACCATTGTTTTGATCGCTGCATTCATTACATATGTTTACAAATAGTATGATCAAGATTATGATGGCATGTCACTTCAGAAATTATCTTTGTTATCGTTTACACTGGGAAACAGAACTAACTTGGGGATGCTGATACGTCTCCACGTATCGATAATTTCTTATGTTCCATGCTACTTTATTGATGATACCTACATGTTTTATGCACATTATATGTCGTATTTATGCATTTTCTGGAACTAACCTATTAACAAGATGCCGAAGAGCCAGTTGCTTTTTCTGCTGTTTTTGGTTTCAGAATCCTAGTAACAGATATTCTCGGAATTGGACGAAATCAACGCCCAGGGTCCTATTTTTGCACGAAGCTTCCAGAAGACCGAAGGGGAGTCGAAGTGGGGCCACGGGTGGGCAGATGACAGGCGGCGCGGCCCGAGGCCATGGCCGCGCCCGGCCTGTCCTGGCCCTCGTGCGCCTCTTGACCTGCCTTCCGCCTGCTTAAAGCCTCAGTCGCGAAAACCCCAGTGCGAGAGCCACGATACGGAAAACCTTCCAGGAGACGCCGCCGCCGCCGTCCCATCTCGGGATTCAGGAGATCGCCTCCGGCACCCTGCCGGAGAGGGGATTCATCTCCCGGAGGACTCTACACCGCCATGGTCGCCTCCGAGTGATGAGTGAGTAGTTCACCCCTGGACTATGGGTCCATAGCAGTAGCTAGATGGTCGTCTTCTCCTAATTGTGCTTCATTGTTGGATCTTGTGAGCTGCCTAACATGATCAAGATCATCTATATGTAATACTATATGTTGTGTTTGTCGGGATCCGATGGATAGAGAATACTATGTTATGGTGATTATCAATCTATTGTTTATGTGTTGTTTATGATCTTGCATGCCCTCCGTTATTAGTAGAGGCTCTGGCCAAGTTTTTGCTCTTAACTCCAAGAGGGAGTATTTATGCTCGATAGTGGGTTCATGCCTTCATTGACACTGGGATCGTGACGTAGGTTCTAAGGTTGTGTTGTCTTTGTTGCCACTAGGGATAAAACATTGATGCTATGTCTAAGGATGTAGTTGTTGATTACATTACGCACCATACTTAATGCAATTGTCTGTTGCTTTGCAACTTAATACTGAATGGGGTTCGGATGATAACCTGAGGTGGACTTTTTAGGCATAGATGCAGTTGGATGGCGGTCTATGTACTTTGTCGTAATGCCCAACTAAATCTCACTATATTTATCATATCATGTACATGCATTGTTATGCCCTTTTCTATTTGTCAATTGCCCGACTGTAATTTGTTCACCCAACATGCTTTTATCTTATGGGAGAGACACCTCTAGTGAATGTGGACCCCGGTCCTATTCTTTACATCGCATACAATCTACTTTGCAATACTTGTTTTACTGTTTTCTTGCAAACAATCATCTTCCACACAATACGGTTAATCCTTTGTTCAGCAAGCCGGTGAGATTGACAACCTCACTTTCGTTGGGGCAAAGTACTTTGGTTGTGTTGTGCAGTTCCACGTTGGCGCCGGAATCCCTGGTGTTGCGCCGCATCACATTTCGCCACCATCAACCTTCAACGTGCTTCTTGGCTCCTCTGGTTCGATTAAACCTTGGTTTCATACTGAGGAAACTTGCTTTATCATACCTTCCACTTGGGGTTCCCAACGGACGTGTGCATCTACGCGTATCAACACTCTTATTTATCGAAAGTACTACGATACACCCCCTATACTTGTGGGTCATCAAGACTATTTTCTGGCGCCGCCGGGGAGTGAAGCGCTATTGGTAAGTGGAATTGGTAAGGAAACTTTTCTGTACGTGCTGATTTTGTTTCTGCTGCTGCTATAAGTCATTATGGAGAGATCCTCCCTTGAATTTCTATTTGGGAAATCTACTACTACTGCAACGGTAGTGGATGAGGCGCCAGGTGAGGAAGTAATACCATATAAAATACCTATGAAAATTATTGAACGTGTTGTGGATAACCGCTATGAAGGATGGAACTGTTCATCCTGGAGATCATTTACTGTTTTTACATGAATTATGCGGGTTATTCAAATGTGCAGGTATTTCAATGGATGAAGTTAGGAAGAAATTATTTGTTATGTCGCTATCTGGTAAAGCGGCGCATTGGTATAAACTGCTGAAGGATGGGCGTTCTCTTGATTGGAAGGATATTGTGCCTCTATTTTACTCTAAATTTTATCCTCCAAGTGAAATTCACAAAGACCGAACATATATAATTTCTGGCCTCATGATGGAGAGAGTATTGCCCAAGCGTGGGGGAGATTGAAGTCTTTAATGCTCAAATGCCCCATTCATGTGCTTCCTGGTAATATTATTATTGATAATTTCTATGCAAGACTGTCTTTTCAAGATAAAACCTTGCTGGATACTGCTTGTTCTGGATCATTCACGCGCAATAAAGAAGAGTTTAAATAGGACCTTCTTGATCGAATCCAAGAAAATACTGAAGGATGGGAGAACGACAAAGGTAGAGTGTCAGGTATAAATTATAATTATGAATGCATTGAAGCTTTTATGGATACTAATGAATATCGTAATATTTTGATAAGTATCATGAACCATATAAAGATAAGACTGATCCACCTAAAAGTAAATGTATTGAAATTAAAACTATTGATCATGTTCTTCCTGAAGCTTATATTGAAAAAACTCCTTTCCCTGCTAAAATGAAGGAGTATTCTGTTATAACTAGTGTAGTTAATAAAAGTGCAAAGAAACCCATAGAACCTGAAGAACAAATAAAAGTTGAACCTGCTGTTGCAATAGTTAAAGATCTTGTGACTGAAAATGTGGAAGATGGTCATATTATTTTTTGTGAAGAGGCTTCTAATATTGTTTCGCATCCTAATAAGTCTATGAAAGCCAGTGTTCCTGTGCTCTCTGTTCGAATTGGTGATCATTGCTATTATGGTTTATGTGACATTGGTGCAAGTATTAGTGCCATTCCTTATGAGCTCTACACGGAAATTATGCATGAAATTGGTTCTTGTGAACTTGAAGATATTGATGTGGTTATTCGGCTAGCTAATAGAGAAACTATCTCTCCCATTGGTATTGTTCGAGATGTTGAAGTTCTATGTGGTAAGATTAAATATCCTGCTGACTTTTTGGTACTTGGTTCTGCTGCTAGTAAGTTTTGTCCTATTATTTTTGGTAGACCTTTTCTAAATACATGTGGAGCTATTATAGATTGCAAGAAAGAGAAAATTGTTACTAAATTTGCTGGTGAATCTTATGAGTTTAACTTCTCTAAATTTGCCAAAACTCCTTATAAAGCTGATTTGCCTAATGATGATTTTAGAGTTGAACAGTGTGCATCTATTGCTCTTGCTCCTAGTAATCCTTTGCAGCAACATTTGGAGAATAGTGAGAGTGAAGTTTTTAGGGAAGAAAGGGATGAGCTTGATGAAATTTTCCTTCGTCAACCTATTCTTAAACATGACTTACCGGTTGAAGATTTAGGCGTAACACCACCACCAAAGGAAGATCCTGTATTTGATAAGAAAACATATCCTGTTATTATTAGTGCTAAGCTTTCAGATATCGAGGAAGAAAGGTTATTGGAAATATTGAAGAAACACCGAGGAGCTATTGGCTATACTCTTGATGACTTGAAGGGGATTTCTCCCGCTATTTGCCAACATGCCATTAATATAGAAGATGGTGCAAAACCTGTTGTTGAACATCAGCGTCGTCTAATTCCTAACATGAAGGATGTGGTAAGAAATGAAGTATTAAAACTTCTTGAAGCAGGTATTATATATCCTATTGCTGATAGTAGATGGGTTAGTCCTGTGCATTGTGTTCCTAAGAAAGGAGGTATAACTGTTGTGCCTAATGATAATGATGAGCTTATTCCTCAAAGAGTAGTTGTTGGGTATAGAATGTGCATTGATTTTCGAAAAGTTAATAAAGTTACTAAGAAAGATCATTACCCTTTACCTTTTATTGATCAAATGTTAGAAAGGTTGTCTAAAAATACTCATTTCTGTTTTCTTGATGGATATTCTGGGTTTTCACAAATTGCTGTTAAGCTAAAGATCAAGAGAAAACCACTTTCACTTGTCCTTATGGAACTTACGCTTATAGGCGTATGCCTTTTGGTTTATGTAATGCTCCTGCTACTTTTCAAAGATGCATGTCTGCTATTTTTCATGGCTTTTGTGAAAAGATTGTTGAGGTATTCATGGATGATTTTTCTGTCTATGGGAATTCTTTTGATAATTGCTTGAAACCTTGATAAAGTTTTGCGAGATGTGAAGAAACTAACCTTGTTCTTAATTGGGAGAAATGCCACTTTATGGTTAATGAAGGAATTGTATTGGGACATAAAATTTATGAGAGAGGTATTGAAGTTGATAGAGCTAAAGTTGAAGCAATTGAGAAGATGCCCTATCCTAGGGATGTTAAAGGTATTCGTAGTATTCTTGGTCATGCTGGTTTTTATAGGAGGTTTATTAAAGATTTCTCTAAAATTTCAAAGCCTCTTACTAATCTTCTTCAAAAAGATGTACCTTTCGTTTTTGATGATGATTGTAAGGAAGCCTTTGAAACTCTAAAGAAAGCCTTAACAACTGCTCCTATAGTTGAACCTCCTGATTGGAATTTGCCTTTTGAAATTATGTGTGATGCTAGTGATTTTGTTGTAGGTGCTGTCCTTGGACAGCGAGTAGATAAAAAATTGAATGTTATTCATTATGCTAGTAAAACTCTAGATGCTGCTCAAAGAAATTATGCTACAACTGAGAAAGAGTTATTAGCCGTAGTTTTTGCATGTGACAAGTTTAGACCCTATATTGTTGATTCAAAAGTCACAATTCATACTGATCATGCTGCAATTAGGTACCTTATGGAAAAGAAAGATGCTAAGCCAATGCTTATTAGATGGGTTCTTCTTTTGCAAGAATTTGATTTACATATTGTAGATAGGAAAGGTGCTGATAATCCTGTTGCTGATAATTTGTCTAGATTGGAAAATATTACTTATGATCCTGTTCTGTTAATGATAGTTTTCCAAATGAACAATTGGCTGTAATAAAGGTGAGCTCGCGAGAGAGCCCTTGGTATCTGATTATGCTAACTTTATTGTTTCGAAGTACTTGCCTCCAACCTTTTTAGCTCAGCAAAGGAGGAAATTCTTTTATGATTTGAGGCATTATTTTTGGGATGACCCACACTTATATAAAGAATGAGTGGATTGTATTATGCGAAGATGTGTCCCAGAATATGAACAACAAGAGATATTGAGTAAATGCCATGGTAGTGTTTATGGAGGACATCACGCTGGAGATAGAACCGCGCAAAAGGTTCTACAATCAGGTTTTTATTGGCCAACACTTTTCAAGGATGCAAGGAAGTTTATCTTATCTTGTGATGAATGTCAAAGAGTTGGTAATATCTCTAGACGCAATGAAATGCCTATGAATTATACTCTTGTTATTGAACCATTTCACTGTTGGGGATTCGACTTCATGGGTCCTTTCCCTTCTTCAGAAGGTAACACTCACATACTTGTCGTTGTTGATTATGTTACTAAATGGGTAGAAGCTATACCTACAAAAAGTGTTGATGGTGAGACCTCTATAAAATGAAAATACTTTTGTACACCCACGCATGGGTGTGGGTGTTTCTATCACCGTTCATTTATTCCTCGAGATTCGTGCCCACCATGGAAGAGAGAAAGATTCCTTTCTCTCTCCTCTTTTTATCCGAATCTTAAAGCACAATGAACGGTGACGGAAACACCCACACCCATGCGTGGGTGTACAAAATCCACTCTCTCTATAAAAATGCTTGTAGATGTTATATTTCCTAGATTTGGAGTACCTAGATATATTATGACTGATGGAGGTTCTCATTTTATTCATGGTGGTTTTAGAAAAACTCTTGCCAAATATGGTATTAATCATAGAATTGCTTCAGCTTATCATCCTCAAACTAGTGGGCGAGTAGAATTATCAAATAGAGAAATTAAAGCTATTTTGGGAAAGACTGTTAATAAATCTAGAAAGAATTGGGCTAGTAAGTTAAAGGAAGCATTGTGGGCTTATAGAACTGCTTATAAAATCCTATGGGAATGTCTCCTTATAAAATGGTTTATGGAAAAGCTTGTCATTTACCTTTAGAACTAGAGCACAAAGCTTATTGGGCTGTAAGAGAACTTAATAAAGATTTTAAACTTGCCGGTAAGAAGAGGTTGCTACAATTGAGTTCTTTAGATGAATGGAGAAGTGAAGCTTATGAAAATGCTAAACTTTTTAAGGAGAAATTTAAGAAGTGGCATGATAGAAGAATTATTAAAAGAGAATTTAATGTTGGAGATAAAGTCCTATTGTATCGGTCTCGTCTCAGATTTTTTGCAGGGAAATTACTCTCAAAATGGGAAGGACCATATGTTATTGAGGAGGTATATCGTTCGGGAGCAATAAAAATTAGCTCTTTGGAAGGTAACGCCACACAAGTAGTGAATGGACAAAGGCTCAAGCATTATATTTCTGGAGATTCTTATAATGAAGATATTGATGTTATTCAAGTGATAACTCCAAGCTTTCATAAAAGATCAAATTGACAGTTCTGCAGAGTCCGACTTTGAATAGGTAACAGTTTTAGTAATAAAAAAGTCCGCGTTTAACTTTCCGAACAATATTTCTTTGTTTTTGGAAAATATGAAAAATTACGGGATCGAAACGGAGTGGAGGAGACGCGCGAGGGCCCGTCACCATAGGCCGGCGCGGGCCCCCACTGGCCGCGCCGCCTATGGTGACAGCCCTCGGCGTCCGTTTCCACTCGTTTCGGCCTGGAACCTTCCTTTCGTCGTAAAAATATTTGCTATATAATCCCCCGAATCTCTAGAGGTCCGTATATCGTTTTCTCGTCGTGTTTTGTTTGAGCTGTTTTCTGCCAGGATTGTTTTGATCTAGAAGCACCATAGTCTCCAACAACAAAGACAAGGAACCTTGAGAAGAGGAGATGGATGAAGGGTCAATAAGGGAGTGAAGAAGATAGCATCATCAAAAAGAGAGGCGGGAAGCTATGGAGAGTAAGCCAATCTTGGTGGGATCGGTTAACACTGGGCGTTCTTTTTCTCATAACTTGCAGGGACTTCTTCCGCCTGCTCTTAGCCTCGACTCTTTCCCTTGTGTGGAGGAAGCAATACGGGTTACCGATGAGGTTTGTGATCAATATCGTGCTCTAAGAAGGGAAGTGGAGATACTTCATGACCCACAAGTATAGGGGTGTATCGTAGTATCTTCGATAAGTAAGAATGTCGATCCCAGAGAGCGAAGGTGTTGACAAGGTTTCGATGAAGGATTCACTGTAAATGCTCATAGACAAGTATTCAAGGGGTTTTGATGTAACAGATGAATAAAGTACGAGTAAATAAAGTGCGAGAGAAATAATTGCAGCGAGTGGCCCAATCCTTTTTAGCACAAAGGACAAGCCGGTTTGTTTACTTATAATGACCAAACGTTCTTGAGAACACACGGGATTTAGTCTAGTGCTTTCGCTTCATACGGCTAATTAATCTTCATTGTTTTGATAAGTGTTGTGTGGGTGAACCTATGCTAATGCACCGCCCTTCCTAGGACTAATACATACTTGTGATTATACCCCTTGCAAGCATCCGCGAACTACAGGAAAGTAATTAAGATAAATCTAACCACAGCCTTAAACTCTGAGATCCTGCGATCCCTCTTGCATCGATATACCAACGGGCTCAGGTTCTGTCACTCAACCCCGCAATTAGCAAACGAATACAAGATGCACTCCCCTAGGCCCATAAATGGTGAAGTATCGTGTAGTCGACGTTCACCCGACACCACTAGAAGAATGACACCACAACTTAAATATCATAACATTGAATATTACTCAACCATAGTTCACTACTAACATTTAGACTTCACCCATGTCCTCAAGAACTAAACGAACTACTCACGAGACATCATATGGAATACAATCAGAGGTGATATGATGATGAATAACAATCTGAACATAAACCTTGGTTCAACGGTTTCACTCAATAGCATCAATAACAAGTAGAAATCAACACCGGGAGAGTTTCCCCTATCAAACAATCAAGATCCAACCCAAATCGTTACAGCGGTGACGAGGTGCAGCGGTGGTGATGGCGGTGTAGATGGTGGAGATGATGATGATGATGATGGAGATGATGTCCATCTCGATGACGATGACGATGGCGTCGATTTCCCCCTCCAGGAGGAAATTTCCCCGGCGCGCCGGAGAGCTCTTTTCTCTCTGGTGTTCTCCGCCCCGCGAGCGGCTGGCAACTCTTCGAGTACCCTCGTGGCTTAGGTTTCGGGACGAAGGCATACGCGAAGAGGAGGCGAGAGGGGCTGGGCCCCACTCCTCATAGGGCGGCGCGGCAGGCCTTGGGCCGCGCCGGCTATGGTGGGCCACCTCGGGTCCCTCTTCTCATCGCTCTCTGTGGAAAAATAGGAGTTTTCGTGTAATTCCCGTCAATTGTTGATCTTCCGAAATATTGCGTTCTGACGACGCTTTTTCCAGCAGAATCCTGGTGACAAAGGATTAACTTGTCAATGCCTACAGATTGTAGACTAGGGTTTTGCTAGAAGTAGAGGCAAGTAGATCTCGAAGGTGGAAGTAGAAAAGTGCTCGACGATTACGAAAACTAGAGTTATGTTGACAGTAGATTGATCCTTTTCTTTGTCCCTCGACTCCTCCTTATATAGGAGGAGTGGAGCCGAGGTTTCGTTTTGTACAAATTCACGAAGTCAGGAACAATTTCTAACTCATCTTGATTAGATAACAATTCTATACAACTCTGCTTTCCTATTATATCTTGGGCTCTGAATCTTCATATTCTTAACCGGATAGTGGGCATCGATAAACCCGGGTGCACACTATCTTCGGCGGGCCCATTTGGGATGCCTATGTGATGGCCGAGATTTTGTGAATAAATGGAGACTGTTTATTTTTATTCAAGAGCTTTTATTTATACTTCTTCATAAAATTCTATATTGTACATGGATAATGGTAGTTGGGGCTGACTCATCTGACGGATCAGGTACTAGATAACTGCTCTAGTGGCAATCCGCAAAACCTACTTCAAGATCACGTCCACTGGACTTTGATCTAGGATCTTGGTGCAAACTTACGACGGAGTTGAAAAACAGGTCTTACCTTCTGTCGAGTCCCGATCAAATTTGCTCAGTACCTAGCATCCGTTAGGATTTTCTTAAGTAATACGTTGATACGGATAAAAGTAAGAGCGCGGTCTTTGGCGATGCCACTTGACGACGGATGCAGGGTCTTACCTTGTGATTTCGGCATTAAGTCGGTAGCAACTTTGGCGTTACCGAGAATGTTTAATGAGTGCTTTCGCCTTTGGAATAGCACATTTGATCGAGTTATATTTGATGACTTATTTTGTCTTCCGATGGGGTATGTGAGAGTTATACGTGTAACTCGAAATATTATACTTGTTTCTTTATTTTGATAAAATTCATCGGGCCCGCGAACAGCGTTCCGATGGGAGTAACCCGAGGCTACATCCAAGGACTTATTAACAGACAGCAGGCTCCACAGATTAGTATCCGTTGCCACTATATTTATAATCTTTCTCGTTATTTATATTTATAGGGTGCGCGACCAGCTCCCGATGGGAGTAGCCCGAGGCTATGAACAAATGCTTGCATTGGGTCATAAGCTCTCGCCATTTCTATCTTGTGTATAAAATTTCTGTTAGTAGCCCCTGAGCATTTGGACAAAAACTTGTATTTGATCAAAGGCTCCCAGAATCATTATACGTTGTCGATAAACTTTTGAAAACTCATAGTCGAATTTTTCTTTTATCTTGATGACGTCATTGCATGATAGCCACGATCTCAATTTTGGAAACTGACCATTACCACTTGTTTAGCTGCCTTGTGGGTCCCAATTCACGTCTGCGGTTCACGTCGTGCAAGTGGGGGGACACGTAATGCTCCCCTTTTTTACGCTACGTTCTGTAACTGCGTCAATGTTAAAATACCATTGTGCCCTTGTATCACGTGGCGATCCTTTACCACTGCATTCTTTTCATCAACGGTTAAGTCGTTCACCGCACCTGCCTCCCGGGTCCTCTTCTTCTTCCTCAGAACTTACTTCCGCTAAAGCGGTTCCCCCTGCCTTTCCTCTGCCAAAATTTCCTCTGCGCTCCTCATCTCCCAAAGCTCTTCTCTTCGTAGCTTCACCTCTCAGCAGCCTGTTCCAGTGCCACCGCGTCGATTGACGAGGCACACACCTGATTCATCGATGGCCGCCGGCAGTCTGGGCATGGAGTGGGAAGAGGTCCCAGATCCGAACAGGGACCTCAATCTCTTGAAAGAAGAGCTGGGATTACCAAGAAACCCAAAGCGGTTTGCTTCCCAGTGAAGAAAGCTACCCAGCCTCAATGGAGTATCGGGTTAGTTTTGTTGATCATCTCATCACGGTCTTTCGCCCCCATTCCTGCTGCTGTCCAGCAGTTCTTTATGTTTATGATGCCAACTTCACCACCTCACGCCCAACTCTATCACCCATTTCTATCTTTATCACCCTCTGCGAAGCCTTCACCGAGTGTCCAGCCTAGCTAGGCATTGCTCTGGAGCAACATTTTCTTTCTATGTGCATCAATGGCTGCGCACAATCATATTTCCTATTATAGTGGCGGTGTTATTCTATTAGCTCTCTGTCCAACTACTTGACGTCAAACTCCACTGACTCGTTCAAGAGTTAGCAGAAGTGGTTATACGTCGTGAAGAAAACCATGCGGTCATAGAATAGCATTCACTCCTTTTGTGGTGTAGAAAAATCCTTCGCCCCGTTCTTGGACTGGCTTCAGAGGAAGAAAAGAAGACAATAAGAGGTACGATGACTCGTATCCATGAGTTGCAAAATACTCGTGGAAAAGAATTATCGGGCATCCAAATTATGGCGTACTTCCTTAGGACTAGGGTCACGGCCTCTTGGACTCGCAAAAACCCTTTTACCAGATTATCGTGTTGAAGGCATGATACTTTGTCGGCGAATGCGGAAGTCAGGTTTGGATGAACATTATTAGGATTTCATCCTCTCAAGAAGAAAGACTCCATCCTTCCACTTATCGCGTAAAACCACCATACAGCGCCGCCCATGCGCTTCCAAAAATTAACATTGTAAGTAATTGTCCATGTGCCTTTTTGTGTTGTGTATTCATTTAAGTGTCTTCTTTTTATCTGGACCACACAATGTGGTATCCACTTCCTCCTCTTCTGAAGGTGGGATCTATGGAAAGAAAGGGCCGTTATCTCAAGTGATAACCCGGATGCCCCCTCGTTTACAAATGAACCCTTGAGTCTCGAAAATGCCAGGGATCAGACGAAGGATGTCTACGGAAACCCTTGCGTCGACCTGATCTCCTCCTCCTGCTTTGTTTCTCAAGGAACAAGAAAGAGATGATGCCGAGATTACGGCACCTCAAAGTCTCGACAGAAGCTGTTCCTTCGCACCGGAAGGCAGGCTATGATCCATACCCCGAGTCTATCATCAGTTCGTAAGTACCCTTTCTCTTTTTTATTTGTACTCGAAGATTCTTGTCTATCTTGACTTTTTATATTGTCGGCGCTTGCTCGCAAGTGATGATGAAGAAGAGAGTACACAGCTATGATCATGGCTGCTCGAGCAGAGTCGTCATACATTGGTGCGCCTCGGAGGCGCGGTCGGAGGAGGAAAACGTGCGCCTCCTCGACAAAATGTCGGCCTTGCTCTCCTCGTCAAGCCCACCAATCCCTTCCAAAGAACTGAGTTGAGGCGCAAATCGAGTACTCTTCAATGATGGCTCTTCCTTCCTCTCTTGGATGATGTAGTTACTAACGCTCTTGTCGCTGTTTATGTTTTCCTCTGTTTGCTCCTATGTGTCATCATTTTTCCCATACCAACATTTTCTTTCTGTCTCTCCTTGACAGCTACTGATCAAGAGCTGTCGCATCGGTGCCCAGTCGTTTGCGTCTGTGTGATCTACTTGACAGGTAGAGGTAATGCACGACTACTTTTGCTTCAACTACGCATGACTGTCGACGTTTATAGCTAATCTTGTCTTCCTTTTTCAGAGAAACTGGCAGAAGCCAGCAACGTGTTGACACGCTTGCTCAAAAGTTAGAGCAATGTGAAGAGGCTCAAGTAAAGAAGGCCGGAGTAGGATCTTTGTTGAAGCTAGGCAAAGAAGCTAACAAAGCTAAGGTGAATCTTTCAGCACAGCCATCGAAGATCTTCGGAAACGTCTGCATAAACGCCGAAACTTCGCTAAGCGATCATATAACTGCACAATCTGTCACGAAGCGGCGATCACCAAACGCATAAAGACACAAAGTCGTCGCTTTGTCGATAAGCGAGTATTTGCACCATTTCATACCCTTTGGATTTTCTTTTTTTGCACTTTGTTTGTTGACAAAAATTTCTATTTTCTTTTGTCAGATAGGACCTCTCAAGAATTTGAACTTGAGAATCCCGACAACGATTTTCTTCTTGATGCCGTTTCATTCCTCGAGTTTCATGGGACGGAAGCGCGTGAAGGCATGGATGAAGCCAAGGCGGGAGTTGTCGAAGCTTTTCCCCTACTTCTTCCCACGAAGAAAGAGAGAGACGCGACTTTCCTTAGCAGATCTTACAGTGCCCTTTAATCCTCCAGATCTTGGGTGAAGATGCGCCATGGCAAGGAACATGAAGGTTGCGGCCAAACCTTGGTGCCCTAGTTAACAGTCAGACTATTAAGCGGGCCAAAGTTATTGACACGGAGCCAAATCGGCAAGCAAGGTGGCGATCCTTGATCAAGGCGGCAAAGAAAAAACAGCAGCACCACAAAGAAAATCCTGGCCTATCTACGGGGATCCGTAAATAACCGACTCCTAGCTCTTCAAGTAGGAGAGTCTGGTTTTGCTTTCTTTATTTCCTTTGCTATTGCCGCCATTCTAGTCTTGGCGACAATTTCCCTGCCAATCCCTTAGGAGAACTTCTTTGTAATGACCATGTAAATTTTCTAGAATCAATGAAATTCCTCTTTTGGTGCTATCATTGATCCGGGGATTTTCTTTCCCGATTTATATTTGATAATTATTCAACAAATCCTTCCTCTCCCGATGCTGCTCCTGCGTCTTCCTTGTCGAAGAAAGTAAGAACCGATGATAATTTCCTTGAAGGTTCTTCAAGCACACCTTTGTCGGAGGATTTACAGGAACTTCGACAACAACTTCAGTCCACAAAGAAACAAACTCTGGCAATGATGGAACAATCTCGGAAAGCGTCTGAACAAGAACGGCTTGCTCGTCGACAAGCCGAAGAGGCTATGGCTGCCAAGGATGCTGTTGTATTGGAGAGAAAGCCACTACACGAGAAAATAGCATGCTCGAGCTGATGTTGGAAGCTATACGGATATGTTAGGTATGCCTCTGAACTTTATGATGCTCTCATTTATTTATTTGTGCCTTCTTTGATTTCTTGCCTTGTTGTACGATCAGACTCGTTCTTGATCTGCTGCAGAAGATCTAAGAGTAAATGAGAGAACGAATCTTCTTGTCCACCTCTCTGAACCATGGCTCGTTATTTTGGGCCACTCCTGAACGACCAGATTGTCAGGTTTCAAGATCGTGCTTGCCAAGTGCGCGAATTTCTCACTGATTTTTGCACGACAACGTTGACCCTTGTTTTCAAGACTTTGTTTCCTCGGAATAAGTTCTGTGACTCTTCTTTGGTGCTAGAGACCTTGAGAGGATGCTCCTGCATTATTCATAATTTAAATGCGAGCCCAGCCCATTGTTGGAGCAAGATTTGCCATGATTATGAAGTAAATATTTGCCATCAAAATTAGACCTATAGAAGCGATTGTTGTTTACAGTGATTGCATGTGGCAGCAATGGAAGAATAACATAGATGCGATCAACGAGATGGTGACTCCTGGTAGCCGAGTCGATGATAGACGAGCTTCTCTTCGGATGGATTAATTCTTCGTCAAGGATCTTATGCTGAGCATAAAACAACCAAAGGCTTGTCAATAGATACTATTTTGGGTTCTGATGGATTTTGTTGAAAACATTTGTTGTATATCACAGAATGCTCTATATTGTTGGAGCCCCCGGGCCTTTTGGCTAGAGTTTGTACTATTTTCTCTTCTCAAGATTTCTTCTTGTGCTGTAATAAAAACACCTTGATGGACTTGGGGATCTTGGTGTGAAGTTCTATATTTTTGTTTGTCGAGTTTCTAGACCAAAGTGATGATATTCTGACGTGTGCACTATATTTAGTTATGACCAACTTCCGATTTATATATTTGGCGAGTATTATTGTACCAAGGCGAAATAAATCGAGTTTGTCTGTTTTGATGTTTGAGGGTGCAGAGTGATGTTGATAAAGTATATCTTTACTATTTTTATTATGTTAAACACAGCGACCGCCTCATTAAAAGCAGCACAAAATTTACTCGGTGCCCGAAAAGAAAGAGTGCGTCACGAAAACTCGCAGGCGTTTCGGTACAGTGTATGTTCACAGAGACTATATTTTGCTATCGTAAAGCCTTTGGACTACATTCCGAGGATTTGGCTCGAAGCAATCCTGTCTTCTTGTCTTTGATTAAATATCTCCTTCGATTACCTGCGCGTGATGTAGGGTCCAACCATAAGTGACTCGAGTTTTCGGCAGCTTTTGGTTGATCGCGAACCATCTGACCCAGAAAGGAACCTTGGGCGCAATCGTCGAGGCTTGTGGTAATTCTTCGAGTCTGATGATGTTGGCGACTCGTGACATGACTTCATCTCGGCTTCGTAGAGTGCATGTTTCTCGTCCTCAAGAGCTTCTCTCGAGGTTTTCTTCATCATATGCTGTGACTCTTGGAAGATGGTGCTCTATTTCTCAAGCCAGGACTGCTTGAGCGCCATGGACCGAAAACGGCGTCTCTTGTGTTGCGTGTTTGGTGTTCGAATACTCACAAAAACGCTCGGCAATTCCTCGCCGTGTCGAGCTTTTCCAATAGTCCTAGTAGGCGTTTCTTGATACCATTGCATATGATGCCATTGATCCTTTCCACCTGACCGTTGGTCTGTGGATGCGCAACAGACGCAAAACTCAATTTGATGCCCACTTCTGCGCATTATGCTTTGAACTCCTTGGACCTAAAGTTACTGCGCCGTTGCTGTGACAATGCTATGAGGAACTCCAAATCTGAAGACAATGCTTTTCACGAATTTAATCGCCGACGCTGCATCTAGTGAATTTATCGGCTTTGCTTCCATCCACTTCGTGAATTTGTCGACAACAACCAGCATATATAGTAACCTCTGGCGAAGCTTTGGCGTAGTTTTTCCCACCATGTCGAGACCCCATTGAGCAAAGGCCACGAAGATAATGGGATTGGCATAAGTTCTGCTGCAGGAGAGTGAGGTCTGGTGCCGTGAATCTTTGGCACGCGTCGCAAGTTCTAACTATTTCCTTTGCGTCTCGATTGTTGTTAACCAATAGAATCCTGCTATGAAAACCTTCCGCGATAGCCCGGCTGCTCGCGTGGTGCCCCCATATTCCTTGTGCCACATCTTCCAGGATGATTCTTCTGCTAACCCGGGTATAACATCGTTGCCGCCTTTTTAGCAAAGCGTCGCCACGTTTGTCTGACTCCCCTTTTACCACGGTGAAAGCTTTTGATCTCTGATTATTAGCCTTGCTTCGATTGGATCGTCGGGTATTGTTTCCTTAGGATGTATGATAAGTAGACCTGCATCCATGGAATTTGTACCATCATGACTAGCTCTTGCTCCTCTTCTTCTTCGTGTAAGTTGGTGTACTCGAGGTTTTCACTTTCTTCTCCTTCTTTGTTTCTTTGGCTTTGTTGATCTTTAAGCTTATCTCTTTGGCTCACTTTGGAGGAATCGCGAGACACAGCGACCCGATGTTTTGCGAGAACGTCGGCTTCATGGGTATCACTGTGATGTGGTTTCCACCAACCATCGAATAACTACTCAAGGCTCATTGTACACCTCTTTGTATGCTATCATACTTTCATTAACTGCATCGCATTAGTTCATGACTTGGCTGTGCTACCAATTGCTTAGTCGCGAAAATTTTCGATCGGGTTACATAGCTTTGCCATCTTCATCCCGTGTATGAGATCTTCATATTCTGCTTCATTGTTAAGATGCGTTTGGGAACGTCATCCGCAAAGCGTACTTCAACTTGCTCGCCTTGGTGTGCCAATATCACGCCTGCGCGGCTGTTTAATCTTTTGGACCATTGATTCATGGTCCAAGTTCTCGATAAATCTGGGGTCCGTGTTTTGTAGCTCCATCCACTCTGCATAATGAAATGCAGTAAGACTGCGATTTTGTACTTTTCTTTTCATACGTGATGTCTGAGAAAGTTCTATTCCCAAAGGGACACAGCAAGTAGCTTCTGGGTTGTTAGGTATATTTGACAAAGGAAGCCTCGTTGACCACTATTATCGGGTGCGCGAAAAATAGTGTCACAATTTTCTTGGCATCGTGGTCTCCATATGCGATTTCGATATTGGGCCCATGTTTTGAAGCGACGATGGTCGCTGATGAAATATCTTTGGCCTCTGAACTCATGAAGCTTGTGCTCTTCTCTCGAGCTACTAGGGCGTGCTGACCACAGTGTGGCTGCAATGTACAAGAGGAGAGGTTCTTTCTCTTTCGGTGCCACTAATATTGGTGGTGTCGAAATTGCTCGCTTAAGGTCCTCGAAAGCTCTATCTGCCTCCTCGTTCCATTGAAATTTTCCCACCATTTGATCAATGTATAGAACGACAACACCTTTCTCTAACTTTGGCAGCAAAGATACCTTAAGGCTGCGACTGCGCCCGAGGATTAAGCTATTGTATCTCTTTCAACTTTGTTGGCTTTCTCATAATACGATGGCCTGTATTTTTTTCGGGATTAGTTCAATCCCCTTGCTGATACTAAGAACCGAAGTTCACTGGGAACTCGAAAAGAGCACTGTCGGGTTTAGCTTGAGAGCAAAACTTATCGAGGTTGTGAAGGTTTCCTTCAAGTCTTCGATTAAGTCGACCCTTTCTTTGATGTTATTGACATCGTCAATGTAGACTTGTACATTTTTTCCAAACTGTGTTGCAAGGCACTTCTTCATCATGATATATTTGCTCCAGCGTTTTTTGATTGAAGGGCATTGTTTTGTGGCAAAACACGCCGTAAGGTGGCTGTCTTCGCTTCATCTTCTTCTTTTAATCTTATAGTTATAACCAGAATATGCGTCCAGAAGGAAAGACGTTCGCATCCTGCCGTGGGTCGATGATTTGATCGATCCTTGGGAGGGAAAGTGATCACTTGGGACAATGTTTATTGAGACACGTAAGTCGACGCACATGCGGACTATTGTGTGTTTTCGGCACCATGTGGGTTAGCTACCCATTAACCGTGAATATTCCCTGATGAAACGGCATCTTTAAGTCGATCTATTTCGGATAACATGGCTTTGCGGCTGGGCTCCAGCACCGCAAAGGTTGCTTTGCGAGGTCTTTGGGGATCCAGAACAGGGTGGTGCTCGGCAAGTTCACTGGGTACTCCTGGCATGTCATTTGGACACCATGCGAAGATTTTCCGGTGCTCAACGGAGGAACTCGGCAATGCGCTTTCCTATGCGACATCCATGGTTGCGGCAATGGACGTCGTTTTCTTTGCATCTGTCGGGTGGATCTGTACCTCCTTTGAATCCTTGGTTGTGTTGAAAGTTGGCTCCTTAGAAGATCTCTACCTGCAGCGTACATCACAATCGATGATGAACAGTGACGCATATTATGCATCCGAAAGTTTACGCTGATCGATGAAAATCCTTGTCGCATTTGTGAGATATGTGAAGGCTTCGCTGATTGCTGATGATTCCTTGGGCCCAGAGCAACTCTGAGATATGTATATTAAAACCTTTACCATGAACCTATCTGTTGAGTCGTCCCAACAAAGCGTGATATTGCGGCGGGAAATCCACAACTTCGAACTAATTCTCTATCCTGTGGTTTTCTCGGGTTCCAAACTGACCGTCGAGGTTGATTTGCCCAATGGGTAACTTGGATGCTTCTCTGGTGTAATCCCATGGAAACGTGTGTCGGTTGGTTTGAAATTGCTAGGGACATGTTCATCTTCCTCAATGTATCTTCATACATGAGGTTTAAGCTGCTGCAGCCATCTATGAAAACTCTGACACGTCAAAACCCGATTACTGCGGGCAAGATGAGTGCTGATTGTCACAGTGGGGAACTGTGCGGATGATGCCAACAATTGTAAAACCGATGTCTTGCCTGACCAATTTAGTACTCATTGGTGGAGGCATCTTCTCTGCCATGAACACTTGTGTGAGATTATGCAAAAGCCTTTGTTTGATGGCACAGCTTCTGAATCATGAGGAGCCTTACCGTTAGAAGTGGGATCAACATGGAGGTGGGTGTGTAGTGTGCTTTGCTTCTTCTTCTGAAATTTAGTGTCGATTTTAAGTAAGTAGTGCGGAAGTGGAAGAGGTGGATCTCGCTCCTTGGCTCCCAAGGATTTTTGTTATTTGCTTGGGCATTTGCAATTCCTGCGGCTCGCCGCATTGCCTGAAAATTGCGGCAGTCTTCTGCAGAATGTCTGACTGCCTCTTTCATTATTTGTCGAGGTAAAAGTGCATTTGACATGGGCGTTCATCATCTCCTCGGGAGACCCTAAAGTCTTTGAATCCTTGGTCCACTATTTTGCTGCGCGACAATCACCTCTATTGTCGCCTTGTTGCTCCTTACTCTGATAATCATCTCGACTATTTCCTCAGAGTTTCATAACAGCCGATATCTGGCCAGGAGCATCGTTGTTGTAGAGCTGGCGAGAAATCGCCTCCTATTTTGATAATTTCGACACGATCCTCTTCATGAAACTTTGTGTCGCTTGTTGTATATTGCGTCTTCACCATCTGCCCATTTATTGGCTATCTCCATAAGTGCTGATATGGTCTTGGGTTGGTTCTCCCTAAGTCCTAAGCAAAATCTCCTGCTTTGATTCACCTTAGGCATATCCAGCCACCCTCTCAATCAGATATATCTTGTGGGTTCTTTATGATGTTCCACAGCTGTATGCTGTTCCTCATCGATAATCATGTGTTTTTATTCGACACGCTCTCAACTCTTCCAATGACGCAGGTTTCTTGCGGGTGGATCGGAAGTTTTCACAAAACGTCCTCAGAGATTATCCAGGGGTGGCCGATGGAACTTGAGGGAGAGTTTCTTTATCAGATCTCGTGGCACACTCAAATGGCTTTGGATACTTTGCATATGTTGCTCCCGTTCCTCTCTTCGGCTTCACCATCTCGAAGGTAATCCACGATAATCCTCGGGATCTTGCAGACCGTCGAATTTCTTGAAATTTTCGGGTAGTTTGAATCCTTTTGGGACTCGAGTCTTTCGAACTCTTCTCGTAAAACACGGGAGCCCACACATATCTTCGTCGGCAAGCTCGGTGGTGCTGGCGCTCCTTCTTTCTTGTCGCGCTCTGTCTACCCTTACTTGGACATTGTGTCTCTTGCTCCACTTGTTCTTGGAGGTCTTGAGCTTCTTGTCAGTGGTTAGTGGACCTATTCCCGCCTAGGATTTTCTTGGGCGTTAGTACTGCTTATTTGTTCCCATTACTCCTCACTTCCAACCATACAACCATATTGAACAATGGTTCTCTCGGATCCCAGAGGGTGGTCTGAACACAGAGGATGGCTTATTTGCCCATGTAACCTGTGGAGTTTTTGGGATGATATTTCCTCTTCCATCAAATAAACATAATCACATAATGACCATATCACATCACATTCCTCTGCTTCGGGTATGTTTTGCAGCCGAAACATTGCTCTCCTCCGAGCTTCTCTCTGTGATATCTGCCAGAAGTTCTGAAAAGGCGACTTAACTCTTCACTCAAAGCGTCACCTTGATACGAGGAAGGCTGCTTCACCCTCTATTCGGGATCTTTGTCTGTTTTTCCAACTCTGCTTACGAGAACAGTCTATATATTGATATGCTTGTAACTCTTGTCATGTGTGATGGTATTCATTGGATTGATCCATCCATGGCCAGCATTACTATCCACGCAGCAGGAGTTGGACTTTTTCTTGCAGTGAAGATGCTTTGTTAAGGTACTAGACATCTTTGAGATCGAGCGGGATCGTGTCAGTTTCCCAAATCGTGAAAGCCTCTGACATTTGTGGTTCTGATGTTCTACTACACAGATTTGGTGGTATTTTGTGTATTGATTTTTTCTCAATGTTGGTGACACCATCATATAAAGTGGTGAAGACCTTTCCGATGGCGAGTTTGTCGGTGATTGAAGCTATGGCGCTTTCGGAGTCGCTGCCCATAAAAGTCATGAGACGACCTCAGAAGGATCATGTTCTTTGAAGATCACCATGACTTTCAGCACTTGCTGTGTGTGCTGGGCAAAAATAGTCCACTCAAACGAAAAGTTAAATCTGTGTGAAATTCCAGACGAGATCGGAACTTGAGGGCATTGGGATCTTCTTATTGTGCTAAATGAATTCTCCGAACGACGTGTGATGATCGTCTCCATATGAGCACATGCATCCATGTACGGGAGGCGGGTGAGGAATAAAATTGAATAGATCAGTTTTATCCTTGTTTATAGTCCATCGCGTTATGCTTGTCGTGAAGTCAGATCTTGAACGTGCCATGAGATCAGCTCCTTGCAATATCTAGTTCCAGGGCAGTGGCAATTGACAGGATTAACTTGTCAATGCCTACAGATTGTGAACTAGGGTTTTGCCTAAGTAGAGGGGCAAGTGGATCTGAAAGTTCCAGAGCGAAAAATATAAGCAATTCAGAAGCTAGAGTTATATTGTGGGTGGGTCTAGTCTCTTTATATGACTCCCTTATATGGGGAGGTGGAAGGCAGGGTTTCGTTGCCCCCAGCCTGAGATTCGAGAGTCCGGGACGGTTTCACTCATCATGAGGATTAAGATAACAATTCCTAATACAACTCTAACTTTCCCTAATATATCTTGGGCTCCCGAATCTTCTTATTCTCTTAGATGGTAGACATGAGTGGCTTGAATTTTATGGCGAGCCCATTTGGGATACCTATATCTTTGGCTCCGGTGCGCGATCCCTCAATAATCATGAAACATGCAAAATAGATGAAGGCAACATAAGTATTATGTCAAAATATGAAATATATCAACCAGACCATGACAAATTATAGTATAAAATAGTGATGCAAAATGGACGTATCAACTCCCCACAAGCTTAGACCTCGCAATCACAGCGAGCGAGCTCGATAAACAAGACCACATGTTTATGGGTGAAGAGTCGATAAATAAATACGGATGAAAACGTCATATTCATTCACAGAGACATCTAATGTGCTTCCTCATATCAATCAGCTTGAAATAAATGAAAATGCAAGTAAAGGTGCATAGGAAATCATAGATGGTTATGTGGCTGTTCTTGGTGAGGAAGGGAACCCTAGCAGTTTGCTCTTATTTAATAATAAGGCTTTCATATTAGAATTTATATATGAGGGCTTTCATTCTCAATCATAACAATCTCCCTCATAATCATTGATAACACTCAGTCATATTCATTGGGATAAGTTGTACTAAACGACAAGAAGTATAAAGGACATAATTAGCTCCAATCATAGCATAAATGGTTGGTTTACAACAACTCAATTGCTTGCTTAAGGCAGAGGAAATAGGTTTTACTGACTCAACATAAAAAGTAAAATAATGGCCCTTCGCAGAGTGAATCATGTGCTAGAGCTTTCCAAGTTTTGAAATCATATAAAGAGCATAAAGTAAGATTTTGAGCGGTGTTTGTTGTTGTCAACGAATGGTACCGGGCACTCTAACCCCCTTGCCAAACGAACCTTCCAAGAGCGGCTCCCATGAGGGACGGCATCTCTACCAGCAAGGTAGATCATCCCCCATCTCTTTTGTTTACACATGTATTTTAGTTTTATTATGGATGACACTCCCCCAACCTTGGCTTTCTCAATCCATGGCTAACCGAATCTCGGGTGCCTACCAACATTCACATACCATGGAGGTGTCTATTGCAAAATTAGAGATGCTTACTGATAAATCAGGGGCAAAACATGTGAAGGTATTGAATAGTAGGACATGGGAACCCGTTGCCAGCTCTTATTACAAAATTATTGGATAAGCGGGATTATGCCACCTAGTCCATTGGTGAAAGTCAACTAACAAGATTGAAAGATAAAACACCATGCCTCATGAGCTATAAAAACATTGACACAAATAAGGAGTAGTATAGTTGGAATTTTTTAAGGTAGCACATGAAGTAGTATTTACAGAGTAAACATAAAATACCACAGCGAGTAGATATGGTGATACTAAATGGCATGAAGTTTAGTCTACATGAGTTATGGGTCTTATGAAGCATTCCCTCTCAATACGGGTCTTTGGCTAGGTTTGATAGCAAGCATAAGGTTGAAGGAAACAAAAAAATATACATGTGATAGAAACAATCATGTATCTTTCTCATAAGCACAAGCAATTTTAACTTGAGAATACTAAACTCATTAACATAGAGATAATAGAGTAATATATCTACATGTATTTCCCTTTTCTATTTGAACATCAAGATGTTGTTGCTATTGACCAATGCTAAGTTTGCCAAAACCAAATAGATTTACTTAATGCTCCCAGTGATATCAATACCAATGTCAAGAGTGATCATATAATGGAGATTGTAAAATAAGGTGTGCAAAAGTAAATGATAAGACTTCTCATTAATATTCCATAACGATAACTCACACCAACGGATACATAGATAACCAACTAAGAAAGATACTTCCACCAAACTATTCCACATGATAACTTCCCTACTCATGATATGACACTACTTGATATTAAAGATAAAGGTAGTGATGATGTGATCCCGCGGCACTCCTTGGAACAAAACAAGGGGATGCCAATACCGATGATGAATTACTCCTTCGACGGTGATGGTGGATTCCTCGACAAGCTTCTTAAGGATCTCCTTCAGCTTAAGCTTCTCAGTTTGGCAGTTCTTTGAAGGGACTCATTGTTATCCGAATGTGGCGGTGGCGGCCTTGTCTTTGAGGTGGAGTAATATTCCGACGTGAAGTCGCTGGTTCTCCTCCTGAAGTATTTCCACTTCCCTTCTTAGAGCACGATATTGATCACAAAACTCGCCAACCTTCGTATTAGCTTCCTCCACACAAGGAAAGAGTCGAGGTCCGAGCAGGAAGAACTCACTGCCAAGTTATGAGAAAGAACGCCGGAGTGTTCGCAGAGTCCCACCAAGATTGACCTCTCATAGTTTCCCACTCTCCTTTTCGTTGATGCTATCTTCTTCTTCTCACTTATTGATCCTCTCATCCATCTCTTCCTTCAAAGGCTCCTTGTCTTTGCTGTTGGAGACCATGGTGCTTTGGATCAGGAACAGATCCTGGGAGAAAACAGCTCGAAACAAAACCCGACGAGAAAACGATATACGCCGGACCTCGGGGGAGTCCACGGGGATTATATAGCAAATACTTTTACAGCAAAAGGAGGTTCAGATCAGACAAGAGTCGGAGGGGACAACGAGTGAGTGTACTCATAGGCGCGCGGCCAGTGAAGGGCCAGCATTTATCAGCTGCTCCCAGTAATCTCTCCACTCAATTTGATCGTAATTTCATATTTTCCAAAAACAGCTAAAATATTGTTGGAAAACGCGGACTTTTTATTACTAAAGCTGTTACCTATTCAAAGTCGGACAGAACTATCGATTTGATCTTTGATGAAAGCTTACGGATCACTTGAATAATATCAATGTCTTCATTATAAGAGTCTCCAGAAATATAATGATTGAGTCTTTGTCCATTCACTACTTGTGTGGCGTTACCTTTCAAAGAGCTAATTTTTATTGCTCCTGAACGGTATACCTCCTGAATAACATATGGTCCGTCCCATTTTGAGAGTAATTTCCCTGCAAAGAATCTAAGACGAGACCGATACAATAGGACTTTGTCTCCAACATTAAATTCTCTTTTAATAATTCTTCTATCATGCCACTTCTTAACTTTCTCCTTATAAAGTTTAGCATTTTCATAAGCTTCACTTCTCCATTCATCTAAAGAACTCAATTGTAGCAATCTCTTTTTACCGGCAAGTTTGAAATCTTTATTAAGTTCCCTTATAAGTAATCTTTGTGCTCTAGTTCTAAAAGGTAAATGACAAGCTTTTCCATAAACCATTTTATAAGGTGACATACCCATGGGATTTTTATAAGCAGTTCTATAAGCCCATGACGCTTCTTTCACTTCAATTTATAGCCCAATTCTTTCTCGATTTATTAACAGTCTTTCCCAAGATAGCTAATTTCTCTATTTGATAATTCTACTTAACCACTAGTTTGAGGGTGATAAGCGGAAGCAATTCTATGATTAATACCATACTTAGCAAGAGTTTTTCTAAAACCTCCATGAATAAAATGAGAACCTCCATCAGTCATAATATATCCAGGTACTCCAAATCTAGGAAAAATAATATCTAAAAGCATTTTTAAAGAGGTCTCACCATCAGCACTTTTTTGTGGGTATAGCTTCTACCCATTTAGTAACATAATCATCAGCGACAAGTATATGAGTGTTTACCTTCTGAAGAAGGGAAAGGAGCCATGAAGTCGAATCCCCAACAATCGAATGGTTCAATAACAGAGTATAATTCATAGTCATTTCATTCGTCTAGAGATATTACCAACTCTTTGACATTCATCACAGATAAGATAAACGCCGCATCTTTGAAAGGTATTTGGCCCAATAAAGCTTTGATTGTAGAACCTTTTATATGAGGTTCTATCTCAGGACGTGATGTCCTCCATAAACACTACCATGGCATTTACTCTATATCTCTTTTTTGTTCATATTCAGGAACACATCTTAGCATACTATCTACTCCTTCTTTATATAAATGTGGGTCATCCAAGAAATAATGCCTCAAGTCATAAAGAATTTCCTCCTTCCTTTGCTGAGGTGAAAAGGTTGGAGGCAAAAAGTACTTGGATACAATAAAGTTAGCATAATCAGCATACCAAGGGCTCTATCGCGAGCGAGCCTACCTTTATTACAGCCAATTGTTCATTTGGAAAACTATCATTAACATGAGCAGGATCATAAGCAATATTTTCGAAATCTAGACAAATTATCGACATGAGGATTATAAGTACCTTTCCTATCTATGTTCAAATCAAACTCCACAAAGAAGTACCCATCTAATAAGCCTGACTTAGCATCTTTCTTTGTCATAAAGTATCTAATTGCAGCATGATCAGTCTGAATCGTGACTTTTGAATCAACAATATAGGATCTAAACTTGTCACAAGCAAAGACTACGGCTAACAATTCCTTTTCAGTTGTAGCTTCAATTCTTTTGAGCAGCATCAAGTCTTACTAGCATAATGAATACTTATTTAATTTTTATCTATAAGCTGTCCAAGAACAGCCTACAGCATAAATCTTTAGCATCACATAATTTCAAAGGCAAATTCCAATCAGGAGGTTCAACTACGGGAGCAGTTGATAAGGCTTTCTTTAGAGTTTCAAAGCTTCCTTACAATCGTCATCAAAACAAAAGGTACATCTTTTTGGAGAAGATTAGTAAGAAGCTTTGAAATCTTGGAGAAATCTTTAATAAATCTCCTACAAAACCCAGCATGACCTACGAATACCTTCAACATCCCTCGGATAGGGCATCTTCTCAATTGCTTCAGCTTTAGCTCTATTAACTTCAAAACCTCTCTCGGAAATTTTATGTCCCAATACAATTCCTTCATTAACCATAAAGTGGCATTTCTCCCAATTAAGAGCAAGGTTAGTTTCTTCACATCTGGCAAAACTTTATCAAGGTTTCGTAAACAATTATCAAAAGAATTCCCATAGGCAGACGGAAAAATCATCCATGAACACCTCTACAATACTCTACATAAAAGCCATGAAAAATAGCAGGAGCATTACATTGGAGACGTATCAGAGCATTACATAAACCAAAGGCATACGCCCCTACCAGCGCAAGTTCCATAAGGACAGAGGTAAAGTGGTTTCACTCTTGATCTTTAGTTTTAGCAGCAATTTAACCCAGGATAACCATCAAGAAAGCAAAGTGAGTATTTTAGACAACCTTTCTAGCATTTGATCAATAAAGGGTAAAGGGTAATGATCTTTCTTAGTAACTTTATTAACTTTTGAAAATCAATGCACATTCTATACCCTACAACTACTCTTTGAGGGATGAGCTCATCATTATCATTAGGCACAACAGATTCATTCCTCCTTTCTTAGGAACACAATGCAGAGGACTATCTACTATCAATAATAGGATATATAACCACCTTCAAGAAGTTTTAATACCCTCATTCCTTACCACCTCCTTCATTTTCGGAATTAGACGCCGTTGATGTTCAACAGACTTTGCATCATCTTCCATATTAATAGCATATTGGCAAATAGAGGAGAAATCTCCTTCAAATCATCAAGAGTGTAGCCAATAGCTCCTCGGTGTTTCTTCAATATTTCCAATAACCTTTCTTCCTCAATGTCTTTAGAACTAATAATAATAGGATATATTTTCTTATCTCAATATGAGGCATATTTAAGATTATCGGAGCAATGGTTTAAATCGAAAGCAGGGATCTTCCTTTGGTGTTGTTGTACCTAAATCTTCAACTGGCAAGTCATGTAGGATAGGTTGACGAAAGAAAATTTCATCAAGTTCATTTCTTTCTTCCTAAAGACTTCACTCTCACTATTCTCCAAATATTGATTGCTGCAAAGGATTAGTAGGAGCAGGAGCAATAGACGCACATTGTTCAACTCTAAAATCATTATTAGGCAAATGTGGCTTTATAAAATTTTGGCAAATTTAAGAAATTAAACTCATAAAGATTCACCAAATTTTACTGCCAATCTTTTCCTTCTTGCAATCTCTGTAACTCCACAAGTATTTTAAAATGGTCTACAAAAATAATAGGACAATACTTACTAGCAGTAGAACCAAAGTACTAGAAAGTCAGCAGGATATTTAGTCTTACCACATAAAACTTCCACATCTCGAACAATTCCAATTGGAGAGATAGTTTCTCTATTAGCAAGCGAATAACCACATCAATATCTTCAAGTTCACAAGAACCAATTTCATGCATGATCTCGTATAAAGCTCATAAGGAATGGCGCTAATACTTGCACCAATATCACATAAGCCAATAATAACAATGATCCCCAATTACGACCAGATAGCATAGAGTTACTAGTTTTCCTAGACTTATTAGGATTCGAAACAATATTAGAAGCATCTTCACAAGAAAATAATATGACCATCTTCCACATTTTAAGTCACAAGATCTTTCTATTGCAACAGCAAGTTCAACCTTAATTTGTTCTTAGGAGTTCAGGTTCTTTTCACTTTAATGCCGCACTACGTACTTTAACAGGTACTCTTTCATTTACTTGGGAAAAGGAGTTTTCAATACAAGCTTGAATAACATGATCAACGTTTCAATCACTACACATTTATTTTACAGATGAATCAATTTATCTTTATACGGTTCATGATATATCAAATTCTTCTTAGGCAATTCATAATGGGAGGCAAAAGCTTTATAAAGTTGTGAATCAAGACCATAAGCAGCACTCATATTACGAAATTTGTCGTATTCATAAAAGCTTCAATGCATTTATAATCAGAAATTTACCCGACTCTCTATCTTTGTCATTCTCCCATCCTTAAGTATTCTCCTGGATCATCAAGAAGGTCCCATTCAAACTCTTCTTTGTTGCGTGTAAATGATCGAACAAGAAGTATCCAGCAAGGTCTTGTCTTGAAAAGAAAGTCTTACATAAAGTATCAATAATAACATTAGGAAGCTCATGAATGGGGCATTTGAGCATTAAAGACTTCAATCTCCCCCAAGCTTGGGCAATACTCTCTACATCATGAGGCCAGAAATATATATGCGATTCCGATCCTTGCGAATTTCACTTGGAGGATAGTTAGAATAAAATAAGGCACAATGTCCTCCCAATTAAGAGAATCTCTATTCTTCAGCAATTTATACCAGTCCGCCGCTTTACGAGACATCGATATAGAGAATAGTTTCTTTCTAACTTCATCCATAGTAATACCTGCATTGAATAACCCGCGTAATTCATGTAAAACGGTAAATGATCACCGGGATGAACAGTTCCATCCCCTTAACGGTTATTCACTATGCGTTCAATAATTTTCATAGGTATTTTATGGTATTACTTTTATACTGGCGCTTCATCCACTACCGTTGCAGTAGTAGTAGATTTCCCAAATAGAAATTGAAGAGAAGATCTCTCCACAATGACTTATAGCAGCAGGCAGAAATAAAATCAGCACAAACAGTAAAGGTTTTCCTTACCAATTCCACTTACCAATAGCGCTTCACTCCCCGGCAACGGCGCAGAAAATAGTCTTGATGTCCCACAAGTATAGGGGGTATAGTAGTATCTTCGATAAGTAAGAATGTCGATCAAAACGAGGAGCAGAAGGTGTTGACAAGCAATTTCGATGAAGGATTCACTATAATGCTCACCAGACAAGTATTCAAGGGTTTTGATGTAACAGGATGAATAAGAAATCACGAGTAAATAAGTCACGAAGAAATAATTGCATGGTGACCCAATCTTTAGCACAAAGGACAAGCCGGTTTGTTTACTTATAATGACAAAACATTCTTCGGGGACACACGGGATTTTAGTCTAGTGCTTTAGCTTCATGTGCTAATTAATCTTAATTGTTTTGATAAGTGTTGTGTGCAGTGAACCTATGCTAATGCTACACTTCTAGAGTTAATACACCCATGCACTTGTGATTATACACCCACGACATCATAACTACAAGAAAGTAATTAAGATAAATCTAACTTGACCTTAAACCTGCAGGGGAATCTGCGAATCCCTCTTGCATCAAATATACTTGAGCTCAGTTCTGTCACTCAAGCAACCCGCAGTGTAGCTTAGAATACAAGATGCACTCCCCTAGGCCCCATAAATGGTGAAGTATCATTATGATAGAGCGTTCACCACATTTCTACTAGAAGAATGACCACAACTTAAAATATCATAACATAGATATTACTCAACCATAGTTAGCTCTAACATTTTAAGACTTCACCCATGTCCTCAAGAACTAAACGAACTACTCTGGACATCATATGGAATACAATCAGGAGTGATATGATGATGAATAACAATCTGAACTCAAACCTTGGTTCAACGGTTTCACTCAACATCAATAACAAGTAGAAATCAACAGCGGGTGTCCCCTATCAAGCAATCAAGATCAAACAAAAACGTTACAGCGGTGACGAGGTGCATCGGGAGATGATGGTGTAGATGGTGGAGATGATGGTGATGATGGAGATGATGTCCAGCTCGTGACGATGGCCCGATCGTCGATTTCCACTCCAGGAGGAATTTCCCAGGCGGTTCACCGCACGCCGGAGAAGCTCTTTCTCTCTTGGTGTTCTCCGCCCCACATGATAGTTTATGTCTGCGTGAGGTACCCTCGTGGCTTAGGTTTGGGATGAAGGCATCGCGAAGAAAGAGGTAGAGAGGGAGCATGGGCCACACTCCTCATAGAGGCGGCGACGGGCCTTGGGCCGCGCCGACCTGGGGTGGGCCCCTACGGTCCCTCTTCTCCCCATCTGAAACTCCCTCAATCATCTGGAAAATAGGAGTTTTCGTGTAATTCCGTCAATTGTTGATCTTCGAAAATATGGTGTCCTGACGGCGCTTTTCATCAGAATCCTGGCTCCGGTGCGTGATCCTCCAATAATGATGAAACATGCAAAATGGATGAAATAGTATTATGTCCAAACATGAAATATATCAATGAATAACAGCAAATTATGGTATAAAATAGTGATGCAAAATGGACGTATCAATACTTCAGGAGGAGAACCAACGACTTCGCAGAATGCTGGAATATTACTCGATTCCCATCACAAGGCCGTCACCGCCACATTCGGATAACAATGAATCTCTTCGAGTTTTAGTGCAGAATTGCCAAACTGAGAAGATGAAGCTGAAGGAGATCCTTAAGAAGCGCGAGAAAAATCCATCACCATCGCCGCCGAAGGAGTAATTCATCATCGGTATTAGCATCCCCTTGGTTTGTTCCAAGCTTGGGGGAGTGCCGCGGTATCACATCATCACTATCTTTATCTTTTACTATCAAATAGAGTCATATCATGAGTAGGAAGTTATCATATAGAATAGTTTGCGGTGTGGAAGTATCTCTCTCTTAGTTGGTTATCTGTGTATCTTGGTGTGAGTTATCGTTGTGGAATATTAATGAGAAGTCTTATCATTTACTTTTGCTACCTTATTTTAGTTTGCAATTTCTATTATATGATTACTCTTGACACTAGTATTCACTTTTGGAGCATCAAGTAAATCTATTTGGTTTGGGAATTTAGCATTGGTCAATAGCAACAACACCATGATGTTTAAGTAAAAAGGGAAATAAATGTACATACATTACTCTATTATCTTTATGCTAATGATTGTATTCTGAAGTTAAAATTGCTTGTGCTTATGAGAAAGATGCATGATTGTTTCTATCACATGTATATTTGTTTGTTTCCCTCAACCTTTATGCTTGCTATCAAACCTTGCTAGCCAAAGAACTGTATTGAGAGGGAATGCTTCTCATACATCCATAACCTTAGACCAAACCCATGCCATTTGTGTCACCATATCTACCTACTGGTATTTTGCGCCCCTCCAAGTAAATACTTCATGTGTACCTTTAAATAATTCAAACTATATTACTCTTCTTGTGTTAATGTTTTATAGCTCAACGAAGTATGTGTGGCTTTATCTTTAATCTTGTTTAAGTGGACTTCTGTGGACTAGTGGGTGATAAACATCAATAATTTTACAATAAGAGGCGGCAACGGTTCCCAGCCCCAATTAATAACTTTCATTAAAATTCTCTTCACATGTTTTGCCCTATTATCAGTAAGCAACTCAATTTTGCAATAGACACTCCTCCATGGTATGTGAATGTTGGAGGGCACCCGAGTCGGTTAGCCATAGCTTGTGAAAGCAAAGGTTGGGAAGTGTCATCCATAATAAAGTAAAATACATGTGTAAACAAAAGAAGAGGGAATGATCTACCTTTGCTGGTAGAGATGCCGTCTCATGGAGCCGCTCTTGGAAGGTCTATTTGGCAAGAGGGAGGGGGTTAGAATTCCCACTACCATTCGTTGACAACAACAAACACCACTCAAAATCTTACTTTTATGCTCTTTATATAATTTCAAAACTTGAAAAGCTCTAGCACATGATTTAATCCCTGCTTCCCTCTGCGAAGGGCCTATCTTTTACTTTTATGTTGAGTCGGTAAACCTATTTCCCTCTATCTTAAGCAAGCAATTGAGTTGTTGTGAACCAACCATTTATACTATGATTCAGTTAATCTCATGTCTTTTATGCTTTCTTGTTTAGTACAAATTTTATGTGAATATGACTTAGAAAGCTATCAATGATTATGAGAGATTATTATGATTAAAGCCCTGTTATATAAATTCTAATATGAAAGCTTTGTGTAGCATAGAAGTACAATCCGTTAGTAGTTCTCGGACCAAGAACAAAGTTTGCCATAACAGCTTATGATTTCCTATACCCTCTACTTGTGATTTCTCTTTACTTATTTCAGTTGAGTTATATGAAGAGAATGTTTACTAGAATATCTTGTGTGAATCAATGATGATGCTTCTTGTCATTATTTTATTTATCGACTCTTCTCCGTAAACATGTGGTCTTGTTTATCGAGCTCAGTTGCGCTTGGGGACAAGCGAGGTAGCTTTGGGGGGTTGATGCGTCCATTTGCATCACTATTTTATATCATAATTTGCTGTTATTCATTGATATATTTCATATTTAGAGATGATGCTTATGTTATTTCATCTATTTTGCATGTTTCGTGATCATTGGAGGATTATTCACCGGAGTCAGGATCCTGCTGGAAAAAGCACCGTCGGGGACACCATATTTCGGAAGATCAACAATTGATGGAAATTATACGGAAAATCCTATTTTCCAGATGATGAAGGGAGCCAAAAGGAGGAGCGAGAGGGGCCACCATGGGCCCCCATAGGCCCGGCGCGGGCCGAGGCCTGGCCGCGCGCAGCCTTGTGGGGAGGGGGCCACAGCCCCCTTCAGCCGCCTCTCCTTCGCGTACTTCTTCGCCCCGAAACCCTAAGCTCCGGAGGTTGCAGTGTGGAGCCGCCTCTCGCAGGAGGTGGAAGAACACCGAGAGAGAAAGAGGCTCTCCGGCGGGCAGGGAATCTTGGAAATTCCCTCCCCGGAGAAATCAGCCGCCATCGCCATCGTCATCGGAGCTGGACATCATCTCCATCGGCATCATCATCATCTCCATCATCTACTGCCGCCATCCTCACCATTGCATCTCGTCACCGCTGTAACGATTTGGGTTGGATCTTGATTGTTTGATAGAGGAAACTCTCCCGGTGTTGATAGAGGAAACTCTCTAGCTCAATAAACAAGACCACATGTTTATAGGAGGTGAAGAGCAAATAAATAAATACGGACAGAAGCATCATATTGATTCACCACAAGATATTCTAGTAAACATTCTCTTCATATAACTCAGCTTGAAATAAGTAAAGAGAAATCACAAATATGGGGGTGCCTAGGAAATCACTTTGATTGGTTGTGGCAGCTTGTTCTTGGTGAGAAGACTACTAACGGATTGCACTTATCTTCTAAGCAAAGCCTTCATATTAGAATTTATACTAAGCAGGCTTTCATCTTTCAATCACTGTAATCTCCTCCGTAATCATTGATAACTCAGTCATATTCATTGGAACAAATTTGTACTAAACAAGAAAGCATAAAAGACATGATTAACTGAATCATAGCATAAATGAGGTTGGTTCACAGCAACTCAATTGCTTGCTTAAGATGGAGGGAAATAGGTAAACTTGACTCAACATAAAAGTAAAAGATAGGCCCCTTCGCATGGAGGAAGTGATACGTCTCCAATGTCGATAATTTCTATGTTCCATGCTACATTATTGATGATATCTGGTTTTATGCACACTTTGTGTCATATTCGTGCATTTTCAGACTAACCTGTTAACAAGATGCCGAAGTACCAGTTCTGTTTTCTGCTGTTTTGGTTTCAGAAATCCTAGTAACGAAATATTCTCGAGATCGGACGAAATCAATGCCCGAGGTTCCTGTTTTCCAGACATCGAACACCGAAGGCCGCCGAGAGGAATGCTGGGGGCCCCACACCCCACACCACAGGCGCGGCCAGAGAGAGGACGCGCCGCCTATGGTGTGGTGGCCCAGGAGACCTCCAGGGCTGCCCTTCACTTTGTTGAAGCCTCAAATCGCGAGAAGCCACCACGAGGAGGACAAAACCCGAGAAAACCTTCTAGAGCCAGCAGCCCTTCAGCGAAATCAGATTAGGAGACCGAAGTCTCTGTTCGACGCGCCGCTGCAGGGACAGGAGTACCCCGGAAGCCTTCTCCGCTCGCCATCTTCACCGCCATATTTGTTCCCATGATGGGGAGAGTGGTTCTCTGGGGATGAGGGCTCTACCGTAGCTATGTGGTTAATCTCTCTCTCTGTACTCCAATACAATGATCTCATGAGCTGCTTTGCATGATTGAGATCCATAGATGAGCTTTGTATAGCTACTAGTTTATGTGCTACTCATGTGATGTTATTAAAGTAGTCTATTCCTCCTGCATGGTGTAAAGATGACTAGTGTGTGCACCGTGTGGTTCTTGTCGTAGGCTATGATCATGATCTCTTGTAGGTTGTGGAGTTAATTGTCATTATGATAGTATTGATGTGATCTATTCCTCCTTTCATAGTGTAATGTGGACCAGTGTATGCGCTATGTTAGTTCTTGGTTTATTTTGCAATGATCTATTATGCTCTAAGGTTATTTAAATATGAACATCGAATGTTGTGGAGCTTGTTAACTTAGATGAGGTGCTCTTGTAGCCCTACACGAATGGTGTTTGTCATCAACAAAAGAGTGTATGTAGCACATATGAGAAAGAGTTATTTATTATGCGTCAATGTTGAGAGTGTCCACTAATGAAAGTATGATCCCTAGGCCTTGCTTCCAGGCATCGAATCTCCGTTTGTTTATTGTTTTCTACATGTTTACCTGCTGCCATATTTTATTCAGATTGCTACTACCACTCATTACATCCATCTTACTTGTATTTCACTATCTCTTGTGAACTGGTGCACCTATACATCTGACAAGTGTATTAGGTGTATTTGGGGACACAAGAGACTTCTTGCTTTGTGGTTGCGGGGTTGCTTGAGAGGGATATCTTTGACCTCTTCTCTCCCAGTTCGATAAACCTTGGGTAATCACTAGTAGGAAACTTTTTGCTGTTCTACAAACCTCTGCTCTTGGAGGCCCAGCATCTCTGAAGGAACAAAGCACCGTGAGCATCAAGCACTTTCTTGTTTCGTTACCCGGGAGGAAAGACAAAGAGTACTCACACTCAGGATCTCGGCTACTAAGCTATTTTTCGGCGCCATTGTGAAATTACTGAAGCTATTTCCTTTAGACTTTGCCAATTTCGACATTTGGTTTCTTGTTTACACTAGTTAGGCATAATGGACAACAGCTTTTTATTCTATTTCCTGATTTAAAAGATACATGGATGGTTTGATGCAAAAATTAAAACACGGACATATTAATATGAATGCTTTGAACACTATTGTTGTTAATGCTATGGAAAATTCTAGCTTGGGAAGCTGGCTTTGATGAGCATGATATTTTTTATTTAAAGCATTAGGAGAAAGTTACTTTGATGATACTATGCCTCCTATATTTGATAGTAAGAATAATAATGATAGCTACTTTGTTGAATTTATCCCACTACAATTAATAAGAATGACTAGCTTATTGGGGGTAATAATTATTTTATGCATGAGACTCATGATAAGAATGCTTTATGTGATAGTTATATTGTTGAGTTTGCTCATGTTGCTAAAGTTATTATGAGAGAGGGAAAAATATGGTTGTAAAAATTTTCAAGTGTTTCTAAAACACCTCTCTATATACTTTAAATTTTTGAAGCTACACTTGTTTTATCTTTATGCTTGTTACTTTGCTCTTATTGAACTTGCGTTTATTTACAAGATTCTTATGCATAGGAAGCATGTTAGACTTAAATGTGTTTTGAATTTGCCTGCAAGTGCTCTCTTTGCTAACTTCTATTTCTTACAGGGTGCATATTAAAGTATTCTTGGGCCAATCTTAATAGCTATAAAGAAAGAACTTCTTGGAGATAACCCATGTGTTTATTTTACTACAGAAATTTTGTTTGTTGAGTCTTGGTGTTTATCTGTGTGTATTTCTGCTATCATGTTTTTGTGCCAGTAAGTTTCTGTTAAAGTTAGTCTTATATTTAGATAAAGCTGTGAAACAGCATTGCTATCTGTATCACGAATTCTGGCACAAGTCTCTGTATGAAAATTCGAAAAATCTGCCAATTTACGAGCGTGATCCTCGAGATATGTACTCAACTTTCGTTGTTTTGAGTTTTCCATTTGAGCAAGTCTGGTTCCATTTAAAATTTGTCTTTACGTACTGTTCTGTTTTTGACAGATTCTGCATTTTATTTCGCATTGCCGCTTTTGTTAAGTTGAATGAGTTAACATTTATTAACTTAGAAGTTTTTGCAATGTCCAGAAGTATTAAGAATAGTTATGTCACCTCTGAACATGTGAATTTTTGATTATGCACTAACCCTCTAATGGTTTGCTTGTTGGTGTGAGAGTTTTCAAGGGTCAAGAGAGGAGTATGATATACTATGATCAAAGAGGAGTGAAAGCTCTAAGCTTGGGATGCCCCGTGGTTCATACCTGCTTAAGAAGACTCAGCGTCTAAGCTTGGGATTTTGACATCCCCTTCCTTCATCGACAAAGTATCAAGTTCCTTCTCTTGAAACTATATTTTTATTCGGTCACATCTTATGTATTTTACTTGGGGCGATTTGTGTGCTTTTATTTTTGTTTGTTATTTTCAGTTTTCTGAATAAGTTCATCCTTGTGTGGGGAGAGAGACACGCTCCGCTGGTTCGTATGAACATGTGTTCTTAACTCATAATATTCATATTGAAGGTTAGGCTTGTATTAAAGTGTTTATGGTTGGAAGCAGAAAATGCCATGTAGTAATTGGTAAAATGTCTTGGATAATGTGATGCTTGGCAATTGTTGTGCACATGTTTAAGCTCTTGCATCATACTTTGTGCCCATTAATGAAGAAATACAGACTTGCTAAAATTTGGTTTGCAGGTGGTCTCTCTAGGTCTAGATAATTTCTAGTATTGGGTTGAACAACAAAAGGAGACGATGTAAAGTCTTGTAATGCTTACAATATGTTTATGTGAGTCTTGCTGCACATTCATATGAGTTTGCTTCGTGCTTATGCTAGCTAAACCTTGTATCAGGAGGGATTACTTCTCTGGCATCCATCTTGAGCCAATATTCATGCCATTTGTGTCCACCATACCTACCTACTACATGGTATTTCTCCACCATTCCAAAGTAAATTGCTTGAGTGCTACCTTTAAACCATTCAAAATTTATCACCTCTGATTTGTGTCAATGTTTTATAGCTCATGAGGAAGTATGTGGTGTTTATCTTTCAATCTTGTTGGGCAGCTTTCACCAATGGACTAGTGGCTTCATCCATATCCAATAATTTTGCAAAAAGAGCTGGCAATGGGATTCCCAGTCTCAAATTAATTAACAAAAATAGACACTCCTCCATGGTATGTGATTGTTGGGCGGCACAGAAGGATTCGGTTAGCCATGGCTTGAGAAAGCAAGGTGGGGAGGGTCATTATAATAAAACTAAAATAAAAGGAAGCACTCCTTCATGGTATGAGATTGTTGGGAGGCACCCGAGGAGGTTAGCCATGATTTGTGAAAGAAAGGTTGGAGTGATAAAAATAAAAATAAAATGGGAGCGGCTCTTTGAGGTTTATACTGGCAAGAAATTTAGAGTACCCATGCCATTAGGTTGCTCAACAACAAACACCTCTCAAACTTTATTTTTTATGCTCTCTTTATGTTTTCAAAATAAAAACTCTAGCACAAATATAGCAATAGATGCTTTCCTCTTTGAAGGACCTTTCTTTTACTTTTATTGTTGAGTCAGTTTACCTATTTCTCTCCACCTTAAGAAGCAAACACTTGTGTGAACTTTGCATTGATTCTTACATATTTGCATATTGCATTTGTTATATTGCTTTATTGACAACTATCCATGAGATACATGTTACAAGTTATACAGATGTAGTGGTTTGTTTGTGCTGATCTCAATGCCTTTACTTTGTTGTGCTTTATGGGTTGCTTTATGCAAGACTTATTGATGTTGTCTTGAAAGTACTATTCATAAAAAGTCTTTGCTTTATGATTCACTTGTTTACTCATGTCATTACCATTGTTTTTGATCGCTGCATTCATTACATATGTTTACAATATGATCAGGTTGTTTGATGGCATGTCACTTAAGAAATTGTATCTTTGTTATCGTTTTACTGCCTCAGGACGACAGAACTAAGCAGGGATGCTGATGCGTCTCACGTATACGATAATTTTCTTCCTCTTTCCATGCTACATTATTGATGATGTCTACATGTTTTATGCACTTTATGTCATATTTACGTGCATTTTGCAGAACTAACTATTGTGAATCTTGCAGTACTGAGTTCATTTTAATTGCTGTTTTGGTTTCGAAATCCTAGTAAAAAAAATATTCTCGGAATCGGACGAAATCAGCGCCCAGGGTTTCCTATTTTCCCCGGAACCATCCAGCACACCCGAGAGCCGCCGGAGGGGGCGCAGGACCCACACCACACTGGCGCGGCGGAGGAACGCCGCCCTATGGTGTGGTGGCCCAGGCCCCCTCCGAGGCTGCCCGGCCTTCCGCCTATTTAAAGCCTCCGTCGCGAAAACCCTATTACAGAGGACGAAACCTGAGAAAATCTTCCAGAGCCGCCGCCATCGCGAAATCAAGGTCGGGGGGACGAAGTCTGCCATTCCGACACTTGCCCCCGGAGTCATCTCCACCCCCGTCTCCACCGCCATCTTCCGCCATCGCTGTTCCCATGATGAGGAGGAGTAGTTCTCCCCCCAGGGCTGAGGGCTCTACCGTAGCTATGTGGTTAATCTCTCTCTCTGTACTCAATACAATGATCTCATGAGCTGCTTTACATGATTGAGATCCATATGATGAGCTTTGTGTCGCTACTAGTTTTGTACTACTCTAGTGATGTTGTTAAAGTAGTCTATTCCTCATGTGGTGTAAAGGTGCTGGTGTGTACACCGTGTGGTTCTTAATAAGTATGATACAGTCATAGTCTACATATGATTCTGGAGTTAATTGTCTCATTATGATATTGATGGCAGTCTATCACTCAACTTTTCAACAGTGTAATGTGGACCGGTGTGCGCTATGTTAGTTCTTGGTTTATTTTGTGATCACTTGTGCTCTCAAGTTTGTTAAATGGAGACATCGAATGTTGTGAACTTATTAACTCCAACATTGAGGTGCTCTTGTGACTACATGAATAGTGTTTGTCATCAACAAAAGAGTGTATACTTAGCACCATATGAGAAAGGTTAGTTGTATGCGATCAATGTTGAGTGTCCACTAGTGAAAGTATGAAGTCCTGACCTGCTTCTGGCATTAGATCTCAAGTTTATTTCTTGTTTTTGTGCATGTTTTCATTTCATACTTATTTTATTCAGATTGCTACTACCACTCATATACATCCATACACTTCATGTTTCATATCTCTTAGCCGAACTAGTGCACCCTATACACCCTGATAAGTGTATTGAGTGTGTTGAGAACAAGAGACTTCTTGGCACAGTAGTTTCAGAAGTTACTTAGGAGGATATCTTTGGCCTCTTCACTCCTGAGTTCGATAAACCTTAGGTAATCCACTTAAAGGAAACACTGTTGAAACCTATAGCTATCTTTGGAGCTGTATTTGTCTACAGAACTAAGAAACACCCGTAGACATCGAGACGAGAGATTAAAATGTGTGCTGGAGCTTTCAAGTTTTGAAATCATATAAGGAAGCATAAAAATAAGATTTTTGAGCAGATGTTTGTTGTTGTCAGTGGGCAGTGGGTACTCTAACTTTGCCACTAGCAGACCTTCCAAGAGCGCTCCCATGAGAGACAGTTCATCTCTACAATAGTGGAATGTATATGCTTTACACATGTGTTTGATTTTATTATGGATGACCTCCCCCAACCTTTCTAACACAAGCCATGGCAGCTGTGAATCCTCGGTGCCTTCGAACATTCCTGTGGAGGAGTGTGTGCAAAATTGAAGTTGCTTCATGATAATCTAAAAGAATATGCAAACCATCTGAAAGAAGGTAATATTAATAGGGATTCATCATTGGTAGGAACCCCGTTGCCGGCCTCTTTACCTGAGTTATTGGATAAGCGGGTCTGCCACTAGTCCATTGGTGAAAGTCAGCCAACAAAGTTGAAAGATAAAACACCACAATAACTTCCCTCGCTAGAGCCTATCTTGACACATTGACACAAATAAGGAGTAATATAGTTTAGATTATTTAAAGGTAGCATATGAAATGTTTACTTGGGTCAACCTATATTTCATAAGTGATTATTATGGTGGACTAAATGCATGGGCAGGTCTAAGGTTATGGATGCATGAAGTATTTCCTCAGCCAGGTTTTAGCTACTTAGTTTGTTTTGTAACAGCACATAAAGGTTGAGGAAACAAACAAATATACATGTAATAGAAACAATCATGCATCTTTCTTTGCTTCAGCAATTTTAACAGAATACTAAACTCATTAACATGGAGATAATAGAGTAATATATCTAGTGTATTTCCCTTTTCTATTTGAACATCAAGGTGTTGTTGCTATTAACCAATGCTAAGTTTGCCTAAACCAAATAGATTTACTTGATACTCCCAAATTGATATCAATACTAATGTCAAGAGTAATCATATAATAGAAATTGCAAATAAATAGGTGCAAAAGTAAATGATAGACACTATTATATTCCCATTTAGCGATAACTCACTGTGGATCATAGATAACCAACTAAGAGAGAGATACTTTCAGCAACCTATTCTATATGATAACTTCCCTACTCATGATATGACACTACTTGATAGTAAAAGTAAAAATAGTGATGACTACATGGCCTCCCCAAACGAATGACCAAGGATACATACGATGATAGATGCTCATGTTGATGATGATGATGGATTCTTCTCGCTTCTTAAGGATCTCCTTCTGACCCTGTTCTCTGGTTTGGCCAGTTCACTCATGAAGAGACTCATTGTTATCAAAGATATGACGGTGTGCGACATATGATGGGGATAGAGTAACCATTTCATGATACATAAATGCTGGTTCTCCTCCTGAAGTATCTCCACTTCCCTTCTTAAACACGATATTGATCACAAAACTCCTTCATTGCCCGTCATTGCTTCCTCCACACAGGGAAAATTTGTGAGGCTAAATGATGGAAGAAGTCTGCAGTTATGAAAAAAACATGATGTTGGCAGTCCTCAAGATTGGCTTACTCTCCCTTCGCTCTCTTTTTTCGGCCATCTCTTCTTCACTCCTTATTGACTCCTTCATCCATCTCTTCTTCCCAAGGTTCCTTGTCTTTGTTGGAGACCATGGTGCTTCGGATAAATGTCGAGATCCTGGCAACTGTTTCGAAACAAAACACAAACCAGAGGAAACGATATCTGGACCTCAGGAGGTCAGAGGATATCTATAACATAAATATTACTACGACAAAGGAAGGTTCCAGGCGGCAGAGTAGAGCTTGGACAGCGAGGAGCTGTCACCATAGGTAGCCAGCGGCCCAGGGAGTGGGAGCCCGCGCCAGAAAGCCTATGATGACAGACCCCTACGTAAAGTCTCTCCCTCATTTGAATAATGATGCCATATTCCAAAAACAGCATAAATATTGTTCGGAAATTAAACGCGGACTTTTTATTATTAAAACTGTTACCTATTCAAAAAGTCGGACTCTGCAGACTTGTCAATTTGATCTTTGATGAAAGTCTGTTATCACGTGAATAATATCAATATCTTTATTTATAAGAATCTCAGAAATATAATCTGGAGTCTTTGTCAGAAATTTCACTGGCAATGGCCAATTACCTTCAAAGCTAATTTTTATTGCTCACAGGCGATATACCTCATCAATAACATATGGTCTTCCATTTTGAGAGTAATTTCCCTGCAAAAAATCTTAGACGAGACCGATGCAATAGGACTTTATCTCCAACGTTAAATTCTCTTTTAATAATTCTTCTTTCCTTCTTAACTTTCTCCTTAAAAGTTTAGCATTTCATAAGCTTCACTTCTCCATTCATCTAAAGGAACTCAATGTACTTAACCTCTTCTTTAAGAGTTTAGAAATCTTGTTAAGTTCTCTTCTGACCCAATAAGCTTTGTGCTCTAGTTCTAAAGGTAAATGACAAGCTTTTCAATAAACCATTTACATTCCCATGGGGGTTTTATAAGCAGTTCTATAAGCCCACAATGCTTCCTTTAACTTACTAGCCCAAGATTCTTTCTAGATTTATTAAGGGTCTTTCCCAAAATAGATTTTTCTGTTTTATAATTCTACTTGTCCACTAGTTTGAGGATGATAGTGAAGCAATTCTATGATTAATACCATATTTGGCTAGAGTTTTTCTAACCTCCATGAATAAAATGAGAGCCTCCATCAGTCATAATATATCTAGGTACTCCAAATCTAGGGAAATATAACATCTACAAGCATTTTTATAGAGTTCTCACCAGCACTTTTTGTGAGTATAGCTTCTACCCATTTAGTAACATAATCAACAGCAAGTATATGAGTGTTACCTTCTGAAGAAGGGAAAGGACCCATGAAGTCAAATCCCCAACAATCAAATGGTTCAATAACAAGAGTATAATTCATAGGCATTTCATTGCGTCTAGAGATATTACCAACTCTTTGACATTCCTCACAAGATAAGATAAACTTCCTTGCATCATGAAAAGTGTTGGCCAATAAAAACCTGATTGTAGAACCTTTTGTGCGGTTCTATCTCCCGCGTGATGTCCTCCATAAACACTACCATGGCATTTACTCAATATCTCTTGTTGTTCATATTCTAGGACACATCTTCGCATAATACCATCCACTCCTTCTTTATATAAGTGTGGGTCATCCCAAAAATAATGCCTCAAATCATAAAAGAATTTCTCCTTCCTTTGAAATTTGAAAGGTTGGAGGCAGTACTTGAAACAATAAAATTATATCAAACATGCAAAGGCTCTCTCTTGAGCTCACTACATGATAATTGTTCATTTGGAAAACTATCATTAACGGGAAAAGGATCATAAGTAATATTTTCCAATCTAGACAATTTATCAGCAACTGGATTATCAACACCTTTCCTATCTACAATATATAAATCAAATCTTGCAAAAGAAGAACCCATCTAATAAGCATTGGCTGCATCTTTCTTTTTCCATAAGGTACCTAATTTCAGCATGATCATTGTGACATTTGAATCAACAATATAGGGTCTAAACTTGTCACATCAAAAACTACGGCTAATAACTCTTTCTCTGTTGTAGCATAATTTCTTTGAGCCCTTAGAACTTTTGTATAATAAGATAACATTCAATTTTTATCTACTCGTTGTCCAAGGACACACCTACAGCTAAATCACTAGCATCACACATAATTTCAAAAGGTAAATTCAAATCAGGAGGTTCAACTGGGCAGTTGTTAAGGCTCTCTTTAGAGTTTCAAAAGCTTCCTTAGAATCAAAAACGATAGGTACATCTTTTTGAAGAAGATTAGTAAGAAGCTTTGAAATTTCAGAGAAATCTTTAATAAACCTCCTATAAAAACGACATGACCAAGAATATCTGAATACCTTTAGCACGTCCCTAGGATAGGAGCATCTTCTCAATTACTTAACTTTAGCTCTATCAACTTCAATACCTCTCTAGAAATTTTGTGTCCCAATACAATTCCTTCGTTAAATGGTATTTCTCCCAATTAAGAACAAGGTTAGTTTCTTGACATCTCTGCAAAAACTTTATCAAGGTTTCGAAAGCAATTATCAAAAGAATTCCGAAAGCAGGAAAAATCATCCATGAATACCTAAACAATCTTTTCCCAAAAGCCATGAAGAAACCGTGACATGCATCCATTTTAGAAAAATACGAGAACCAACCACAAAGCCAAAGGCCTCTGCTTATGGCATAAGTTCCATGAGGACAAGTAGAAGTAGTTTCTCTTGATCTTCAGCACGACAATTTGTGAAAACCCAGAATATCCATCGAGAAAACAGAAATGAGTATTTTTAGACAACCTTTCTAACATTTGATCAATAAAAGGTAAAGGGCAATGATCTTTCTTAGTAACTTTATTAACAAAATCAATGCACATTCTATACCCTACAACTACTCTTTGAGGAATGAGCTCATCATTATCATTAGGAACAGTTATTCCACCTTTATTAGGAACACAATGCACAGGACTAACCCATCTACTATCAGCAATAGGATATATAATACCTGATGCGCGTAGATGTACACGTCCGTTGGGAACCCCAAGAGGAAGGTGTGATGCGCACTGACAAGTTTTCCTCGGTAAAACCAAGGTTATCGAACCGTAGAACCAAGAAGCACGTGAAGGTTGTTGGTGGAGGAATGTAGTGCGGCGCAACACCAGTGAAACCGGCGCCAACGTGGAACCTGCAACACAATCAAAGTACTTTGCCCCAACATAACAGTGAGGTTGTCAATCTCACCAGGCTGAAAACAAAGGATTAAAGTATCGAGTGGAAGATGGTGTTTGTTTGCAAAAGCAAAAACAAAGATTGTATTCAGATAAAAGAATGGACCGGGTCCACAGTTCACTAGAGGTGTCTCTCCAATAAGATAACTAACATTGGGTGAACAAATTACAGGGGAGCAATTGACAAATAAAGATTCAATACATATCAACGATGATTACTATGATTTAATTAGGGCATTACGACAAAGTATGTAGCTATCAGCATGCATCTATGCTAAATAATCCACCTTGAGGTTATCATCCGAACCCCTTCCGTATTAAGTTGTAAACAACAGATAATTGCATTAAGTATGGTGCGTAATGTAATCAACACAAATATCCTTAGACAAAGCATCAATGTTTTATCCCTAGTAGCAACCACATCCACAACCTTAGACCTTTCCTCACTGTCCCAGTTAAATGGGCATGAACCCACTATCGAGCATAATTACTCCCTCTTGGAGTTACAAGTATCAACTTGGCCTCCTCTACTAGCAACGGAGAGCATGCAAGAACATAAACAACACATATATGATAGATTGATAATCTGTTACCCTCCAAAACCCACCGACGGGCAATGGCTGAGCAACACGAAGAGCCGGGAAGCTCCCAGGGCCGCTTAGTGGATCCCTGGCACCTCGCGTCGTCCCGCAAATCTTCTGGCCAACGTCCTGGCGGTTGCTAGGGCGTGCCACCTGACCTAGACCCGATCAGGAAGGTGTTAGTGCTTCGATTGTTCCTGCATGAGACACGTAAACATTAAATACGAGCCTATCGGCTCTCAGGTTCCCTGTGGATCGGCTCAAAGAGCCGATCGCCCCATGTTTCACGTTGGATTTACAATGGCATGGGGATCCCGCTTGATCAGGACAAAGCTAAAACGATCCACGACAGTTTAGGGTTTTCACCGCATAACCGGAACGTCCTACGTGTGATCGGGCCTAGCAGCTACGGAAGACGATGCAAACCATCCCTACGAGAGGCCTAAAAACCAACATAACGTCGATTCCCGGAACATCCCTCGCAGGGACGATGAACAACATCTAGCGCACTACCGGATCCTCCGACCCCGAGCGTAAGGCCTAACTATGCAGATATTAAACCAATAATCCTTGCGGAGCAAGGAGCAACTATAACGGATCGGATCTACTAAGTAACGAACAAGCAAGATGCTGCCCTTACGCTGGTAGACGTAAGGGCAGCTAGGTGTCGAGGGACGGCATTGCCACGCAGATATGCACGTGAAAGCATCAATGCAAGCCCCTAAACACCTAAGGATAAATAGTACTGCTCGCCATCAACAAGGCTTCAGCACGAGCAGTACAAGGTTAACGAATAAACGTATACTGCCTAGATCGCTAGATGCGATCTAGGCAGCATGGTGCTTACCCGGGAGAAACCCTCGAAGAAAGGGGTGGCGATGCGCCCGATTTGTGTTGGTTGAACGATGATTGTCCTCCTTTTCCGATAACCCTAGATACATATTTATAGTCCAAGGGACTTTCTAATTGAGGCGTGCACCTAACCGTGCACGGGCAGGACTCTATCTCTTTAATCTAAATTACAATGCGATCTACTATGTTACAGATACACGGGCCACCTAGCCCAAACTCTTAGCTGCAAGGCCGCTTCGAAGATGCTCCACGTGTACGTCCTTCAAGCCCATCTTCACTTACGGCCCATCTCCTGATTTGGCCAAAATCGGGTGGTAACACATGCCCCCCTGGTTTTGATAATGATAATTGCAAAACCATCATCTCCTCGAAGGGTCATGTCATGGCGTAACCGTCGCATTTTCTTCATGATGACGTCTCGCCTTTCAACTTCTCCGCACGACTTGACGGTTCGGCACCACGTCCTCGGGAACTGCTTAGGCATTAAACCATATATTCCCCTTTTATTTGGCCACATCGAACAGTTCTCCTCCTCATCCCTTGCTCCAAACCAGCCGTCAGCCAAAAAACCCTCCTTCTTCATAGCCATGTCTTCTCCTTCCTCTTCCCAATCCTCTTCCGCAAGCGAAGGGAGAGCCGGAGGTCAATCAGACGGAAGCATACAACCGGCGCGCTCCCGAGCATTGGGATGAGCAAGAATTTGACTTCGACTTCGTGCCCGAAGGCCGACCCGAAGACCTCGTCTGGTCGGATGGTGACATGCCCCTGACTGACGGGGAAGATGATCTTCGGTTCTTGATCGACGGAGAACTAGAGGCGGAGAGCGACAGCAACGACCCTCTCTTCCGGGGTAAATTCACTTCCTCCACCAAAGAGGAAGAAGAAGAAGAAGAGGACGACGAAGACGAGACGTCTCCTCCGACACGAAGAAGGAACCAGAGGATGACAACTCCTCCGAGGAACCGCCGCCAAAACGCATTCGTGGATGGGCCTGGTCCGATGAGGAGGATGATGATGATGAGGAAGAGGCCTCCGCTGAAGGTCACAGTAGCAGCGACGAGGAATTCGTCAACAGTAGCGATGAGGCGGCTACCCCAGCGACGACGAAGACGGCAACAGCCCTTAGAGTAGGGATTACTAGCATAAGACTAGCAGTAGCAATCTGTTCCCCTTTTGTTTGAGTAATCAGCTCTTCCTTGTAAGAAATCCCCTTTTTAATCAATGAAGATGGATAGATTCCTCCTTTTGAGGGCAACCAGCTCTTCCATGTAAGAAATCTGATTTATCAATGAAGAATTTCCCCCAATTTGACTTTGTCGATTTTCCTCAAATTGGTTTAGCCGATTCTCCCTCAACTGATTTTTAATGAGCCGATGTTAACGCATCGGTCCTACGTAATCCATCCTCCCACTCCTCAACTGACAACTTTAAGACATGGTAATCTTCAAGAATTCATCATTTGCTTGAAGAAAGTTGCGGCGAAGGATCAGCCGATGATATCCCAACCGGCTTCTAAAACAGAACACCCATCAGATCAGCTGCCCCCCGAGCCTCAGTCAAGGCGAGCCAGGTGGTGAGGATGCGCAGATCGAACAAAGGGCTTTGCAGGTAATTTGAGGCAGTCACTATGCAGAACCAGCCAAACTTGCCCCATGGATCACCTTCCCTCCGCTGAAAACCGATGTTGTAGACGAAACACCAACAGCTTAGCCGATGCTTCTGACAGTACTACTGAACCGGCACAAAGGGTTGGAAGTCCTCGAAGAGAGTATCCAGGCACCAAACTCAGCTCATTGTTCACTCCTTCAAGGACGCAGAAACCTCACAGCTGAATTGGTCGAAATTCGCGTCTTAAACACGCAGCCGGTAGATTTTGTGTAATCATACTGGAGTCGATGTCCAAGCATCGGCAGTGCCGAAGATTTTTTGCATTCTCGATTTTTTATCAACCGATGGATCCCTGAGTCGGCTCACCTGGGTACATTTTCTGTCTTGTCGCCTTGTATCTTCTCTGTGTATGGCCACGATCTCTTGATTCGATGATGCCCTAAATTCCACAGAAAGGGGCATTTCCGGAAACTAAAGCGACCCCACCTGCGCACACTTGAAGACTCCAACAGTTGGAGGTCCCAGAGAAGACCGAGTCACCAAATAGTTGAAACTACTTCATCGGGCGTCTTATAACATTGAGCCCTTGATGCGATGGCCGTGCATCGGCTTTAATCTAAGTCGAGGTCTACATCGGCTGTGCTTAAAAATTTTCAATTTTTTATTTTTTGCGGCGATTTGTTTACGTATCGGCCCCCATACTTGAGCTGCTCTGCTGGAAATTTGACATCCGTTCCCAGCTCCGTATCCTCGTATCTCATCCATCTATGTGCCCCCCGAGCCGATTCTGTCAAGTAATTGGTGGCATCGGCTCTTCATCTGTTGGATCAATGCTGAACACAGACAAGGTATGTTGAGGATAATTTTGGCCGATTGCGGGAATCGGCCTCCCTTCTCGTTGCAATGCTTTGGCGATGATTTGCAACTTCTGGATTTCCACTATAGCTACGTGGCATGTTGGAGATGAGATCCTTTGCTTTTCATTTTTTGAGGGCCGATCTCAGGATCGGCCTTGCCACGTATGTCCAATGTCTTGGACTTGCTACTCCGTCCGGGTCAGGATATCATGTTTGTATCAGCGATGCCTCTGCATCGGCATCAGCCGATGCTGTGCATCGGCTTTCGCTTTTTGGGCGCCATACTTTCTTTGGTGGGCGCGCCTTTGTCTCCAATGTTTGCTGGATTTTCATGGCCAGATCGGGCGTGCTCTTCTCAACGTGTACCGTACCTCGGCTTCTTCCAGGTTTCGCATCACTCTGCTGAGAATCGGTCGTCAGACGCCACCTTGGTCGGTGATACCTATCTTCTTCTCCATCCGACTCCTCGAAGTCTTCTTCTTGAAGGACTCGCTCGTTTGTTATGTGGTGAGGTCCTAGACGACTGAAGCTTCGTTTGTCCTTCGTCACCAGTTCTCCTCATTCATCCCAATGTTCAGTTCCGGGGTCCGACTCATCGAAGTACCAATCTTGTCCCACTGCATTCCTCATGTTTGTGTTCCTGAAGCTCGTGTCACCGTTCAGACTCGGTGTTGCGCCTCATATTGGCTGCTTTCCCAGATCCACGGATAATCCGTCCAAGTGGGTCATGTTGACTCGTCCTGACCTCCTCGGTTAGGCACCCGTCATTGACGCGGTCGCATGGATATCGGCCTTGTTGCATGGAGCCACACAGATCGAGAGTTCGTTGCTATTGGCACTCGTATCATATCTTGCATTGATTGATCAAACGGGCTTTTCTCTTACTTCGCTGCACCTCCTGCCTTGGTCCGCTACGGACGCTTGGGGCGGAACGTCCGAAAGAATTCTGGCTCTCTTAGAGTTTGGCTGCAGCCACCTATGTTGCGGTCACAAATGGACGTCGTAAAAGAGATGCCGCTAAGTGGCCTTTATGTTCATCTTTGCGCGTAATACTCTTGCAATGGTTGGTGCACTGTTATCTCTTTCAAGTAGTGCTTTTGTGGCTGCCATCGTCAACAGGCCATTCTCTTAGGCCTTGTTTCTCTTTCATAGCAAGATCTGCTACTCGTTCCACCAGTCCAACACCCCTAGGCTTCCTGATCTGCAGGACATGTATTGGCTCATCCGAGTCCACTTTATCGCGCACTTTGTCTTCGCAGAATCTTCATCCTCATTCTGACCAGGGTTATCGCTTGAACTAGTCTCGTCGGCCTACGCTGTTGCGTCAGGGCGATTGTACTCCACTTGGAACGTCAGATCTTTGAATCGACGCTTGCAAGGCCTGCCACGGCCAGCCCGACTGCTTCTTTCTCAGTTATATGAACCGAATAGCATCGGTTCTTGACAGTTCTGAATGTACTCAGCCACTGTCTCTCCTCGCTTTTGCTCTAGTTCGGCAATACCAGCTTCAGTAGCTTCTGAATGGTATTGGGTGTGGAATAGTTCCTCCATCTGCTTCCATGATTGCACTGAATTTGGCTGCAACGAGGTGTACCATCCAAAAGCTGGACCGGTGAGGGATTGCGAGAAGCACCTCACCCGTAGCTGATCCGATGCCGAAGCCATGCCCAGCTGGGCCAAGTATCGGCTCACGTGCTCGATGGAGCTAGATCCTTCTGACCCACTGAATTTGTTGAAGTCCGGAAGCCGGTACTTGGGTGGTAGTGGGATCAGGTCGAACTCATTGGGGTACGGCTTGGAATAGCCGATTATCTTCTTCTTCGGCAAGATGCCGAACTGATCTCTCAGGACTGCACTGATCTGATCTGCGGTGGAGGTAGTGGCAGCTGAGCTTTCCTGGACTGGTGCAGTGGTATACTTGGCTAGCCACGCTTGTTTCTCAGCTTCTGCTCCTAAACTCCCCGCTGCTGCAGTCGTTCTTCCTGCCGGAACAATTGCTCCTGCTCCGGCAATCCCTCCCGGTGGAGCCTGGATCGCCTGCGTCCAGTTGTTGCAGTCCGGCACATACGTGCACACGTATCCGTGTGGGATTTCCTTGGGCGGGTCATGTAAGAACTGATAGTCGCCCGGATCACCCCCAACTTTGTAGACGACGTATGCCGGTGAGCCTTGTTGCTGTGGAGCCGCCATTGCGTACGGCAGAGGTGGCCTGGTGTGGAGTTGCATCTCTCCCTGGTGAGTCCCTAGAACAGTCCCCGAAGGGGAGTACCGACGCCCATGATCTCTTGCACCACACGGAGCGCAACGCGCTCCAAAGTGTTCACCAGGCTCTCAGAATGCCGATGTAGTGAATGAGCCACGGCATAGTTGATTTCCTGTCGCAGGGCTCTGGTACGTTCCTCTGAAGGGAGAGACAGATCCAACCCATCGAGGATGCCTTGTGGTGCGAATCCTTTGAACCTGACGCCGTGCGACCGGGTCTTCTCAAAGGAGCCGATGAGTTCGGCCTCCAGGATGGCCTTCAGGTCATCGTACTTCTTCTTGTGTTCCGTGGGGAGATCCTCGTACGTGATCGGTTTCTCCGCCACCTCGGATGCCGATGTTGACGTGGATGTTGCAGAAGAGGTCCCACCGGGCGTGCCAGAATGTGTTACCCTCCAAAACCCACCGACGGGCAATGGCTGAGCAACACGAAGAGCCGGGAAGCTCCCAGGGCCGCTTAGTGGATCCCTGGCACCTCGCGTCTCCGCAAATCTTCTCGGCCAACGTCCCGGCGGCTGCTAGGGCGTGCCACCTGACCTAGACCCGATCAGGAAGGTGTTAGTGCTTCGATTGTTCCTGCATGGTAGACATGTAAACATTAAATACGAGCCCTATCGGCTCTCAGGTTGCCCTGTGGATCGGCTCAAAGAGCCGATCGCCCCATGTTTCACGTTGGATTTACAATGGCATGGGGATCCTGCTTGATCAGGACTAAAACGATCCACGACAGTTTAGGGTTTTCACCGCATAACCGGAACGTCCTACGTGTGATCGGGCCTAGCAGCTACGGAAGACGATGCAAACCATCCCTACGAGAGGCCTAAAAACCAACATAACGTCGATTCCCGGAACATCCCTCGCAGGGACGATGAACAACATCTAGCGCACTACCGGATCCTCCGACCCCAGCGTAAGGCCTAACTATGCAGATATTAAACTAATCCCTGCGGAGCAAGGAGCAACTATAACGGATCGGATCTACTAAGTAACGAACAAGCAAGATGCTGCCCTTACGTCTGGATAGACGTAAGGGCAGCTAGGTGTCGAGGGACGGCATTGCCACGCAGATATGCACGTGAAAGCATCAATGCAAGCCCCTAAACACCTAAGGATAAATAGTACCGCCGCCATCAACAAGGCTTCAGCACGAGCAAGTACAAGGGTTAACGAATAAACGTATATCGCCCTAGATCGCTAGATGCGATCAGGCAGACATGGTGCTTACCCTGGAGAAACCCTCGAAGAGGGGTGGCGATGCGCCTGATTTGTGTTGGTTGAACGATGATTGTCCTCCTTTTCGATAACCCTAGATACATATTTATAGTCCAAGGGACTTTCTAATTGAGGCGTGCACCTAACCGTGCACGGGCCAGACTCTATCTCTTTAATCTAAATTACAATGCGATCTACTATATTACAGATACACGGGCCATCTAGCCCAAACTCTTAGCGCAAGGCCGCTTCAAGATGCTCCACGGTACGTCCTTCAAGCCCATCTTCACTTACGGCCCATCTCCTGATTTGGCCAAAATCGGGTGGTAACATAATCAACTTAACATAATATTCTATATTCATCGGATCCCGCCAAACACAACATGTAGCATTACAAATAGATGATCTTGATCATGTTAGGCAGCTCACAAGATCTAAACAATGATAGCACAAGCGAGAAGACAACCATCTAGCTACTGCTATGGACCCATAGTCCAAGGATGAACTACTCACGCATCAATCCGAAGGCGGGCATGATGATGTGAGCCTCCCGTGATGATTCCCCTCTCCGATGGTGCCGAGGCGATCTCCGAATCCCCGAGATGGGATTGGCGGCGGCGGCGTCTCTCGAAGGTTTTCCGTATCGTGGCTCTCGGTACAGGCTTCGCGACGAAGGCTATTTGTAGGCGGAAGGGTAGGTCGGGGGCGACGCGAGGCCCTAGACAACAGAGCCGTGCGGCGGGTGGCCTGGGCCGCGCCGCCTGGTGTCTGGCCACCTCGTGGCCCCACTTCGTCTCCCTTTCGGTCTTCTTGAAGCTTCGTGTAAAAATAGGCCCCTGGGCGTTGATTTCGTCCAATTCCGAGAATATTTCCTTACTAGGATTTCTGAAACCAAAAACAGCAGAAAACAGGAACTGGCACTTTGGCATCTTGTTAATAGGTTAGTGCCGGAAAATGTATAATAATGTAAAGTATGTATAAAACATTCAAGTATTGTAATAAAATTAGCATGGAACATAAGAAATTATAGATACGTTTGCGACGTATCAAGCATCCCCAAGCTTAGTTCCTACTCGTCCTCGAGTAGGTAAACGATAACACAAATAATTCTGAAGTGACATGCTACTAACATAATCTTGATCAACATTATTGTAAAGCATATGAGATGAATGGAGTGATCTCGAACAAAAGATTGCTAAAAAAGATAATGACTAAACAAATGAATCATATAGCAAAACTTTTCATGAATAGTACTTTCAAGACAAGTATCAATAAGAGTTGCATAAGAGCTAACTCATAAGCAATAAATTCTAAGTAGAATGCATTGAAGCAACACAAAGGATGATTAAGTTTCAGCAATTGCTTTCAACTTGTAACATGTATATCTCATGGATATTTGTCAACATAGAGTAATATAACAAGTGCAATAAGTAAACATGTAAGAATCAATGCACACAGACACTTAACACAAGTGTTTGCTTCTAAGATAGAAAGAAGTGGGTAAACGACTCAACAATAAAGTAAAAGAATGGCCCTTCGCAGAGGGAAGCATGGATTACTATTTTTGTGCTAGAGCTTTTGTTTTGAAAACATAGAAACAATTTTGTCAACGGTAGTAATAATTCATATGTGCTATGCATAATACTTCCTACAAGTTGCAAGTCTCATGCATAGAGTACTAATAGTGCTCGCACCTTGTCCTACTTAGCTCGGAAACACGGATTATCATCACATGACATATGCTTCAACCAAGTGTCACAAAGGGGTACCTCTATGCCGCATGTACAAGTGTCTAAGGAGAAAGCATTAGATTTTTCGCTTTTGATTATTCTCAACTTAGACATCCATACCTAGACAACAGATAATGGACTCCTCTTTAATGCTTAAGCATTCAACAATAGTTAATATTCTCATAAGAGATTGAGGTTGTATGTCCAAACTGAAACTTCCACCATGATCATGGCTTTAGTTAGCGGCCCAATGTTCTTCTCTAACATATGCATACTCAAACCATTTGATCATGAAGTCCACTTACTTCAGACAAGACGAACATGCATAGAATCTCACATGATATCCAACAAAGATAAAGTTGATGGCGTCCCCAGAAACATGGTTACCGCTCAACAAGCAACTTATAAGAATTAAGACACATAACTACATATTCATCACCACAATAGTTTTTAAGCTATTTGTCCCATGAGCTATATATTGTAAAGGTAGAGAGGAATGAAATTTAAAGGTAGCACTCAAGTAATTTACTTTGGAATGGCGTAAAATACCACATAGTAGGTAGATATGGTGGACACAAATGGCATGGAGTTTGGCTCAAGGTGTTTGGATGCACGAGAAGCATTTCCTCTCAGTACAAGGTTTGGGCTAGCAAGGTTGTTTGAAGCAAACACAAGTATGAACAGGTACAGCAAAACTCACACAAGAACATATTGCAAGCATTATAAGGCTCTACACTGTCTTCCTTGTTGTTCAAACACTTTACCCGAAAATATCTAGACTTAGAGAGACCAATCATGCAAACCAAATTAAACAAGCTCTACAATAGTTCTTCATTAATAGATTAAACTACATGATGCAAGAGCTTAAACATGATCTATGAGAGCTCAAATAATTGCCAAATTTCCCAAACCATATGCAGCATTTTCCGATTCCAACCAAATAGCAATTTAACGAAGCAATTTAGACTTCGCCATGAACATTAAAGCACAAATAAGAACACAAGTGTTCCATAAGAAAAAGCGGAGCGTAATATCTCCAATATAAGAATGGCGGGATCCAACTTTATTCAAAACAAAACAAAAATAAAAACAAACCGACCCTCCAAGTAAAGAACATAAGAATGTGACGAATAAAAATATAGTTTCACTAGAAGTGACCTGATAATGTTGTCGATGAAGAAGGGATGCCTTGGGCATCCCCAAGCTTAGATGCTTGAGTCTTCTTAAAATATGCAGGGCTGAACCACCCATCCCAAGCTTAGACCTTTCACTCTTCTTGATCATAGTATATCATCCTCTTCTCTTGACCCTTGAAAACTTCCTTCACACAAACTCCAAGCAAACTCATTAGAGGGTTAGTGCATAACCAAAAATTCACATATTCAGAGGTGACACAATCATTCTAAACACTTCTGGACATTGCACAAAGCTTCTGAAAGTTAATGGAACAAGGAAACTCATTGATACGTCTCCGACGTATCGATAATTTCTTATGTTCCATGCTACTTTATTGATGATATCTACATGTTTTATGCATACTTTATGTCATATTCGTGCATTTTCTGGAACTAACCTATTGACGAGATGCCGAAAGGCCAGTTGCTGTTTTCTGCGCTGTTTTTGGTTCCAGAAAGGCTGTTCGGGCAATATTCTCGGAATTGGACGAAATCAACGCCAAACCTCCTATTTTTCCCGGAAGGCTCCAGAACACCGAAGAAGAGTCGGAGAGGGGCCAGGGGGGCCACCACACCATAAGGCGGCGCGGGCCAGACCCTGGCCGCGCCGGCCTATGGTGGGGCCACCCTGCCAGCCCTCCTGCGCCGCCTCTTCGCCTATATAACCCCTTTCGACCTAAAAACGCAGTACCATTTGACGAAACTCCAGAAAGACTCCAGAGGCGCCGCCACATCGCGAAACTCAAATTGGGACAGAAGTCTCTCGTTCCGCACCCTGCCGGGACAGGAATTGCCCCGGAGCCATCTCCATCGACACCACCTCCATCTTCACCGCCATCGCTGTCTCCTGTGAGGAGGGAGTAATTCTCCCCTGGGGCTGAGGGCTCTACCGTAGCTATGTGGTTAATCTCTCTCTCTGTACTCCAATACAATGATCTCATGAGCTGCTTTACATGATTGAGATCCATATGATGAGCTTTGTATCGCTACTAGTTATGTGCTACTCATGTGATGTTATTAAAGTAGTCTATTCCTCCCGCATGGTGTAAAGGTGCTAGTGTGTGCACCGTGTGGTTCTTGTCGTAGGCTATGATCATGATCTCTTGTAGGTTGTGGAGTTAATTATCATTATGATAGTATTGATGTGATCTATTCCTCCTTTCATAGTGTAATGTGGACAGTGTGTGCGCTATGTTAGTTCTTGGTTTATTTTGCAATGATCTATTATGCTCTAAGGTTACTTAAATATGAATACCGAATGTTGTGGCGCTTGTTAACTCCGGCATTGAGGTGCTCTTGTAGCCCTACACAACGAATGGTGTTTGTCATCCAACAAAAGAGTGTATGTAGCACATATGAGCTATTTATTATGCGATCAATGTTGAGAGTGTCCACTAGTGAAAGTATGATCCCTAGGCCTTGTTTCCAATACTGCAAACACCGCTTATTTACTGTTCTGTTGCATGTTTACTCGCTGCCATATTTTATTCAGATTGCTATTACCACTCACATACATCCATACTACTTGTATTTCACTATCTCTTCGCCGAACTAGTGCACCTATACATCTGACAAGTGTATTAGGTGTGTTGGGGACACAAGAGACTTCTTGTATCGTGATTGCAGGGTTGCTTGAGAGGGATATCTTTGACCTCTTCCTCCCCGAGTTCGATAAACCTTGGGTGATCCACTTAAGGGAAAACTTGCTGCTGTTCTACAAACTCTCGCTTTGGAGGCCCAACACGTCTACAGGAAAGAAGCGTGAGTAGACATCAAGCACTTTCCTGGCGCCGTTGCCGGGGAGGAAAGGTAAAAGGCTCTCATACTTCGGTCCCAGGTAAAGTACTTTTCTGGCGCCGTTGTGTGTGTGCTCGAAGCTATTTCCTTTAGATTCTGCAATTGCATCTTTTTGTTTCTTGTTTTTTTACACTAGTTAGGCATAATGGAAAACAACAAAAAAATTAGTGAGCTTTTTAATCTTTTTCCTGATTTAGAATTGTTTGATACAAAAATTAAAAAATCTATGGAACCTTATTTGCATGCTAGTAGCAATGTTATTAGTATGAATGCAATTACTACTAATGCTATTAAGAAGTCTAAGCTTGGGGAAGCTAGTTTATGTGATCTTTTTAGCCTCCCATCTTTAGGGGAGAAAATTTGCTCTGATAATACTTTATCTTCCATATGCGATAACTCTAATGATGCTTGTGATATTTTAAATCCACCTGCTGAAAGTATTCCTTTCAAGATACCTATGAAAATTATTGAACGTGTTATGGATAACCGCTATGAAGGGGATGGAACTGTCCATCCTGGAGATCATTTACTGTTTTTGCATGAATTATGCGGGTTATTCAAGTGTGCAGGTATCTCTATGGATGAAGTGAGGAAGAAGCTATTCTCTGTTTCGCTGTCTGGTAAAGCGGCGCATTGGTATAAATTGTTGAAGAATAGTCATTCTCTTGGTTGGGAGGAAATTGTATCTCTCTTTTACTCTAAATTTTATCCTCCTCATGAAGTGCATATTGATAGGAATTACATTTATAACTTTTATCCTCGTAATGGAGAGAGTATCTCTCAAGCGTGGGGGAGATTGAAGTCACTAATGCTCAAATGTCCCATCCATGAGCTCCCCCATAATGTTATTGTTAACAATTTTTATGCGAGGATTTCAGGACAACACAAGGACTATCTGGATGCCTGTTTGGAGGGATCTTTCACAAGCAAGGAGGTTGAAGCTAGGTGGGATCTTCTTGATCGGATTGAGGAGAACGCTGAAGGATGGGAGAACAACAAAGGTGAAGAGTCAGGTATAAATTATGATTATGAATGCATTGAAACTTTTATGGATACTGATAAATTTCGAGATATGAGTGCTACTTATGGTCTTGACTCTCAAGTTGCTGCAAATCTTTATAAAGCCTTTGCTTCTCATTTTGAATTGCCTAAAAAGAATTTTGATAAGTATCATGAACCTTTTAAAGAGGCTTGCATGAAGAATGAAATTGTTGTTAATGATTGCAATAAGCATGCTCAAACTCCTAAGAATGCTATTTCCTATAAGCATGTTAATTTTTGTGGAATGCATAGACCTTGTGGAATTAATCAAATCGAAGATGAATATTGTATCCACCATATTAATGAAAAAACTAGAAAGTGGGCTAGGACTCTAGATGATCTTGGTAAAAAAGTGTGTGCCCTCTATCCTTTTATTTGTGAAGTTTGCCATGAAGTGGGTCATTTTAATTTTCAATGCCCCTCCAATGATAATTTGAACCCAATGAGTGCTGCAAATTTGTATTGTGATGATGAAATTACTCCTAATCAGCATGATGAACTTACTTTATTTTTGTGGTGTGAAGAGCTCTCAAGAAAAATCTCTTTGTTACATATGAGTGATCTTGATATTGATGACGTCCTGCATGGGTGTTTTTCTTATTGCATTGATAATAGCCATACAAATACTTACATACAAAATATTTTAGAAGATGACACCTTGCCAAAATATGATAGGACCGCTGTGTGTTTCAACTAATTAATGAAAAGGAGGGATTCTCCCAAGTTTCTTCTATTGTTTCTGAAAGTAAATCAGGTTATGCGACAAGCCACCCTTCAAGCCTCTTCCTCCTAAAGAAGGGAACGAGGAGAAGGAAAAGAAGAAGAAGGGAAAGAAGAAGAAGAAAAAGAAGAGGGGGAATAAGAAGAAAGAGGTAATGGCACATCCCCGCGTGTATGAGGTAACAATAGGTAACCATAAGTATGTTGCTCCTAATGATTATTATGATAATGAATCTGAGTACGATGATCTTCCTATACCCTTTACCCATGTTAGTGATCATGATTTGGAAGAGCACACTACCTTTGATGTTGGAAATCTTTTTGGTACTGATTATGAAAGTAATGATGATAGCATTATTCATGTCCCCTCAAACGATGATATTGAAAGCTCTAAGCTTGGGGACGTTGTGCTCGAAGATCCTATATTTGAGACCTCTACTTTTAGTGAAAATGATAATATTACATATTCTGGTTTAGATAATCGCTATAGAGATGGATATGACACATGTTACAATTATCCTTATGAAACTTGTCATAGTTATGATTGGGTTACCAAAAACAATTCCCTTAATATGCAACTTGTTTACCATGTTCAAATTCTTGATAATAATCTTGCTCCAATTACTATTAATGAGAAGAACTCTTCTTATGCCAAAATTAATGATACTCCTATGCATATGAACCATGATAAGAATGTTTTAAGTGATGGGTATATTGTGGATTTCATCAATGATGCTACTGAAAGTTATTATGAGAGAGGGAAATATGGTTATATGCATCTTAATAATATTAAGTTTCCCCTCTTTATGTTGAGAATTTTGAAGTTACTCGTGTTTTATCCTCTTTTGCTTGTCACCTTGTTCTTCATGAATTCATTTGTGTACAAGATTCCTATGCATAGGAAGCATGCTAGGCTTAAATTTGTTTTGAATTTGTCTCTTGATGCTCCTTTTTGCTCCAAATACTATTTCTTGCAAAACTGCTAAGCCCATCTTAATGGCTATAAAGAAAGAACTTCTTGGGAGATAACCCATGTGTTTATTTTACTACAGCAATTTTTTTGTTTTGTTGAGTCTTGGAAGTTGTTTACTACTGTAGCAACCTCTCCTTATCTTAGTTTTGTTGCATTTTTGTGCCAACTTAAGTCTTTGATAGTAAGGTTCATACTAGATTTGGATTACTGCGCAGAAACAGATTTCTTGCTGTCACGAATCTGGGCCTAATTCTCTGTAGGTAACTCAGAAAATTATGCCAATTTACGTGAGTGATCGTCAGATATGTACGCAACTTTCATTCAATTTGAGCATTTTCATCTGAGCAAGTCTGGTGCCATTTTAAAATTCGTCTTTACGGACTGTTCTGTTTTGACAGATTCTGCCTTTTATTTCGCATTGCCTCTTTTTTTCTGTGTTGGATGGATTTCTTTGTTCCATTAACTTTCAGAAGCTTTGTGCAATGTCCAGAAGTGTTAAGAATGATTGTGTCACCTCTCTGAACATGTGAGTTTTTGATTATGCACTAACCCTCTAATGAGTTGTTTTGAGTTTGGTGTGGAGGAAGTTTTCAAGGGTCAAGAGAGGAGGATGATATACTACGATCAAGAAGAATGAAAAGTCTAAGCTTGGGGATGCCCCGGTGGTTCATCCCTGCATATTTTAATAAGACTCAAGCATCTAAGCTTGGGGATGCCCAAGGCATCCCCTTCTTCATCGACAAAGTATCGGGTTCCTTCTCTTGAAACTATATTTTTATTCGGTCACATCTTATGTACTTTACTTGGAGCGTCTGTTTGTTTGTTTTTGTTTTAGTTTGAATAAATGCTTGTGTGGGAGAGAGACACGCTCCGCTGGTTCGTATGAACACATGTGTTCTTAGCTCATAATATTCATGGCGAAGTTTCCTCTTCGTTAATTGTTATATGGTTGGAATTGGAAAATGCTACATGTAGTAATTGGTAAAATGTATTGGATAATGTGATACTTGGCAATTGTTGTGCTCATGTTTAAGCTCTTGAATCATATACTTTGCACCCATTAATGAAGAAATACATAGAGCTTGCTAAAATTTGGTTTGCATATTTGGTCTTTCTAAGGTCTAGATAATTTCTAGTATTGAGTTTTGAACAATAAGGAAGACGTGTAGAGTCTTGTAATGTTTACAATATGTCTTTTATGTGAGTTTTGCTGCACCGGTTCATCCTTATGTTTGTTTCAAATAAACCTTGCTAGCCTAAACCTTGTATCGAGAGGGATTACTTCATGCATCCAAAACCTTTGAGCCAACCACTATGCCATTTGTGTCCACCATACCCACCTACTACATGGTATTTCTCTGCCATTCCAAAGTAAATTGCTTGAGTGCTACCTTTAAACAATTCAAAAGTTATTACCTCTTATTTGTGTCAATGTTTTATAGCTCATGAAGAAGTATGTGGTGTTTATCTTTCAATCTTGTTGGGCAACTTTCACCAATGGACTAGTGGCTTCATCCGCTTATCCAATAATTTTGCAAAAAGAGCTGGCAATGGGATTCCCAGTCCCAAATTAATTAACAAAAATAGAAACTCCTCCATGGTATGTGATTGTTGGACGACACCCGAAGGATTCGGTTAGCCATGGCTTGAGAAAGCAAAGGTGGGGAGGAGTGTCATCATAATAAAACTAAAATAAAAAGGCACTCCTTCATGGTATGAGATTGTTGGCAGGCACCCGAGGATTCGGTTAGCCATGGTTTGCGAAAGAAAGGTTGGAAGGAGTGCCACCCAAAAATAAAATAAAATGGGAGCCGCTCTTTGAAGGTTTGTCTCGCAAGGGGGTTAGAGTACCCACTACCATTCGTTGACAACAACAAACACCTCTCAAAACTTTACTTTTATGCTCTATATGTTTTCAAAATCAAAGCTCTAGCACAAATATAGCAATCGATGCTTTCCTCTTTGAAGGGCCATTCTTTTACTTTATTGTTGAGTCAGTTTACCTATTCTTTCTATCTTAGAAGCAAACACTTGTGTAAATTGTGTGCATTGATTCTTACATGTTTACCTATTGCACTTGTTATATTACTTTGTATTGACAATTATCCATGAGATATACATGTTAAAGTTGAAAGCAACCGCTGAAACTTATATCTTCCTTTGTGTTGTTTCAAAGCCCTCTACTTAGAATTTATTGCTTATGAGTTAACTTTTATGCAAGACTTATTGACGCTTGTGTCAGTTTACCTATCTCTCTCCACCTTAAGAAGCAAACACTTGTGTGAACTGTGCATTGATTCCTACATACTTGCTTATTGCACTTGTTATATTACTTTATGTTGACAATATCCATGAGATATACATGTTATAAGTTGAAAGCAACCGCTGAAACTTAATCTTCCTTTGTGTTGCTTCAATACCTTTACTTTGATTTATTGCTTTATGAGTTAACTTATGCAAGACTTATTGATGCTTGTCTTGAAGTACTATTCATGAAAAGTCTTTGCTTTATGATTCACTTGTTTACTCATATCATTACCATTGTTTTGATCGCTGCATTCATTACATATGTTTACAAATAGTATGATCAAGGTTATGATGGCATGTCACTTAGAAATTATCTTTGTTATCGTTTTACCTGCTCGGGACGAGCAGAACTAAGCTTGGGGATGCTGATACGTCTCCGACGTATCGATAATTTCTTATGTTCCATGCTACTTTATTGATGATATCTACATGTTTTATGCATACTTTATGTCATATTCGCATTTTCCGGAACTAACCTATTGACGAGATGCCGAAAGGCCAGTTGCTGTTTTCCGCTGTTTTTGGTTCCAGAAAGGCTGTTCGGGCAATATTCTCGGAATTGGACGAAATCAACGCCAAACCTCCTATTTTTCCTGGAAGGCTCCAGAAGAGGGGCCAGAGGGCCACCACACCATAAGGCGGCGGGCCAGACCCTGCCGCGCCGGCCCATGGTGGGGCCACCCTGCGCCCCCCCGCCGCCTCCTTCGCCTATATAACCCTTTCGACCTAAAAACGCAATACCTTTTGACGAAACTCCGTAAAGACTCCGTGGGCGCCGCCACATCGCGAAACTCCAATTCGGGGGACAAGTCTGTTCCGGCACCCTGCCGGACGGGGAATTGCCCCCGGAGCCATCTCCATCGACACCACCTCCATCTTCACCGCCATCGCTGTCTCCCATGATGAGGAGGGAGTAGTTCTCCCCTGGGGCTGAGGGCTCTACCGTAGCTATGTGGTTAATCTCTCTCTGTACTCCAATACAATGATCTCATGAGCTGCTTTACATGATTGAGATCCATATGATGAGCTTTGTATCGCTACTAGTTATGTGCTACTCATGTGATGTTATTAAAGTAGTCTATTCCTCCCGCATGGTGTAAAGGTGCTAGTGTGTGCACCGTGTGGTTCTTGGTCGTAGGCTATGATCATGATCTCTTGTAGGTTGTGGAGTTAATTGTCATTATGATAGTATTGATGTGATCTATTCCTCCTTTCATAGTGTAATGGGACAGTGTGTGCGCTATGTTAGTTCTTGGTTTATTTTGCAATGATCTATTATGCTCTAAGGTTACTTAAATATGAATACCGAATGTTGTGGAGCTTGTTAACTCCGGCATTGAGGTGCTCTTGTAGCCCTACACAACGACTGGTGTTTGTCATCCAACAAAAGAGTGTATGTAGCACATATGAGAAAGAGTTGTTTATTATGCGATCAATGTTGAGAGTGTCCACTAGTGAAAGTATGATCCCTAGGCCTTGTTTCCAATACTGCAAACACCGCTTACTGTTCTGTTGCATGTTTACTCGCTGCCATATTTTATTCAGATTGCTATTACCACTCACATACATCCATACTACTTGTATTTCACTATCTCTTCGCCGAACTAGTGCACCTATACATCGACAAGTGTATTAGGTGTGTTGGGGACACAAGAGACTTCTTGCATTGTGATCGCAGGGTTGCTTGAGAGGGATATCTTTGACCTCTTCCTCCCTGAGTTCGATAAACCTTGGGTGATCCACTTAAGGGAAAACTTGCTGCTGTTCTACAAACCTCTGCTCTTGGAGGCCCAACACTGTCTACAGGAAAAGAAGCGTGAGTAGACATCACTCATTCAACATAGCAAAAGCGGCAATGCGAAATAAAAGACAGAATCTGTCAAAAACAGAACAGTCCGTAAAGATGCATCTGGAAGGGGCACTTAACTTGCTGAAATGGAAAAACTCAAAACTAATGAAAGTTGCGTATATATCTGAGGATCATGCTCGTAAATTTGCAGATTTTTTCGATTTTTTATGAGACTTCTGCGAGAATTCGTGACAGACAGCAATGCTGTTTCTGCGCAGCGATCCCAAATATAGCATCAACTTTAACATAAAAACTTTACTTGGCACAAAAACATGATAAGGAGAGGTTGCTACGGTAGTAAACAACTTCCAAGACTCAACAATAATAAATAAAATAAAACTTGGGTTATCTCCCAAGAAGTGCTTTTCTTTAACGCCTTTCGCTAGGCGCAAAAAGTGCAAATCAAGTAACATCAAGAGATGAAGCATCAACATCATTATTTTTCTTGCAAACACAACTTGTTGCAGAGGGTACTTTAGGTGCTCCATTATCTAAATTTTCTATGGTGGTGCTAGGGGTTTTATAAATTTTAGGCCTATAATAATTCTTTTGTTTAGGCACCTTAGAGGCATACATGAATTTTTGCTCTTTACCCACATAAGCTTTCTCCTTATACTTAAGAGAAGAAAAAGTTGAACCCAAGGTTCCCATAGCTTTTTCAAGTTCATCAATCCTATTGGTTTGATTATCATGGACAACACAAGTTCCTAGGACACTAATTCTTTCATCAATTCCTCCTAAGGATTTATCAAGTTCATTAGTTTTATCAAGTAGCATTCCCAATTTAGTTTCAACACTTGGGAAATTTTTCTCTATGGTTTCCAATTTTTTCATAACATCCTCAAGAGAGATTTCAATTTTAACTTCATTAATTAACAGGTGGTATTCCAACTAGACTCTCAATGATGCACTAGCTTCTAAAGCGGGAGTACCTAGGAAATTACCTCCCGAAAGAGTATCAAGAACATACCTATTCCAACTAGATAAACCAACATAAAAGTTCCTAAGAAGGATAGTAGTGGAGTGTTTCTTAATGCACCTATGATGAGCATTACTAATTCTGTACCAAGCATCTTTAAAACTTTCTCCACCTTGTTGCTTAAAAGAGCGAACTTCGACTTCAGGATTACTCATAACAGTAGTAAAATAAACTAAGCAAATAAAGTAAAGACAAGTAACTAATTTTTTTTGTGTTTTGATATAGAGAACAAGATAGTAAATAAAGTAAAGCTAGCAACTAATTTTTTTGTGTTTTGTTTAAGTGCAGCAAACAAAGTAATAAATAAAATAAAGCAAGACAAAAACAAAGTAAAGAGATTGGAAGTGGAGACTCCCCTTGCAGCGTGTCTTGATCTCCCCGGCAACGGCGCCAGAAAAGGTCTTGATGCGCGTAGATGTACACGTCCGTTGGGAACCCCAAGAGGAAGGTGTGATGCGCACAGCCAGCAAGTTTTCCTCAGAAAGAAACCAAGGTTATCGAACCAGTAGGAGCCAAGAAGCACGTGAAGGTTGTTGGTGGAGGAATGTAGTGCGCAACACCAAGGAACCGGCGCCAACGTGGAACCTGCACAACACAATCAAAGTACTTTGCCCCAACGTAACAGTGAGGTTGTCAATCTCACCGGCTTGCTGAAAACAAAGGATTAAGCGTATCGAGTGGAAGATGGTGTTTGTTTGCAAAGAACAATAAAAGCAGTAGAATGTATTCAGATGTAAAAGAATGGACCGGGGTCCACAGTTCACTAGAGGTGTCTCTCCAATAAGATAACTAACATCTGGGTGAACAAATTACAGGCGGGCAATTGACAAATAAAGATTCAATACATATCAACGATGATTACTATGTGATTTAATCAGGGCATTACGACAAAGTACATAGACCGCTATCCAGCATGCATCTATGCCTAAATAATCCACCTTCGGTTATCATCAACCCCTTCCAGTATTAAGTTGTAAACAACAGATAATTGCATTAAGTATGGTGCGTAATGTAATCAACACAAATATCCTTAGACAAAGCATCAATGTTTTATCCCTAGTAGCAACAGCACATCCACAACCTTAGAACTTTATGTCACTGTCCCATATTAAATGGAGGCATGAACCCACTATCGAGCATAATTACTCCCTCTTGGAGTTACAAGTATCAACTTGGCCAGAGCCTCTACTAGCAACGGAGAGCATGCAAGAACATAAACAACACATATATGATAGATTGATAATCAACTTAACATAATATTCTATATTCATCGGATCCCGCCAAACACAACATGTAGCATTACAAATAGATGATCTTGATCATGTTAGGCAGCTCACAAGATCTAAACAATGATAGCACAAGCGGAGAAGACAACCATCTAGCTACCGCTATGGACCCATAGTCCAAGGATGAACTACTCACGCATCAATCCGGAGGGGGGCATGATGATGTAGAGCCCCTCTGGTGATGATTCCCCTCTCCGCGGGGTGCCGGAGGCGATCTCCGAATCCCAGAGATGGGATTCGCGACGGTGGCGTCTATGGAAGGTTTTCGTATCGTGGCTCTCGGTACAGGGGTTTCGCGACGAAGGCTATTTGTAGGCGGAAGGGTAGGTCGGGCGACGCGAGGCCTGCAACCAGGGCCGCGCGGCGAGGGCCTCGGGCCGCACCGCCCCGGTGTCCGGCCACCTCGTGGCCCCACTTCGTCTCCCTTTCGGTCTTCTGGAAGCTTCGTGTAAAAATAGGCCCCAGGCGTTGATTTCGTCCAATTCCGAGAATATTTCCTTACTAGGATTTCTGAAACCAAAAACAGCAGAAAACAGCAACTGGCACTTCGGCATCTTGTTAATAGGTTAGTGCCGGAAAATGTATAATAATGCTGGAAAGTATGTATAAAACATTCAAGTATTGTAATAAAAGTAGCATGGAACATAAGAAATTATAGATACGTTTGCGACGTATCAATACCTGCTTCAAGAAGTTTTAATACCTCATTTCTTACCACATCCTTCATCTTGGGAATTAGACGATGCTGATGTTCAACAACAGGTTTTGCACCATCTTCTATATTAATGGCATGTTGGCAAATAGCGGGAGAAATACCCTTCAAGTCATCAAGAGTGTAGCCAATAGCTCCTCGGTGTTTCTTCAATATTTTCAATAACCTTTCTTCCTCGATATCTGAAAGCTTAGCACTAATAATAACAGGTATGTTTTCTTATCATCAATATAAGCATACTTAAGATTATCAGGTAATGGTTTCAAATCAAATACAGGATCTTCCTTTGGTGGTGGTGTTACGCCTAAATCTTCAACCGGTAAGTCATGTTTAAGAATAGGTTGACGAAGGAAAATTTCATCAAGCTCATCCCTTTCTTCCCTAAAAACTTCACTCTCACTATTCTCCAAATGTTGCTGCAAAGGATTATTAGGAGCAAGAGCAATAGATGCACACTGTTCAACTCTAAAATCATCATTAGGCAAATCAGCTTTATAAGGAGTTTTGGCAAATTTAGAGAAGTTAAACTCATAATATTCACCAGCAAATTTAGTAACAATTTTCTCTTTCTTGCAATCTATAATAGCTCCACATGTATTTAGAAAAGGTCTACCAAAAATAATAGGACAAGACTTACTAGCAGCAGAACCAAGTACCAAAAAGTCAGCAGATATTTAATCTTACCACATAGAACTTCAACATCTCGAACAATACCAATGGGATAGATAGTTTCTCTATTAGCTAGCCGAATAACCACATCAATATCTTCAAGTTCACAAGAACCAATTTCATGCATAATTTCCGTGTAGAGCTCATAAGGAACAGCACTAATACTCGCACCAATGTCGCATAAACCATAATAGCAATGATCACCAATTCGAACAGAGAGCACAGGAACACTGGCTTTCATAGACTTATTAGGATGCGAAACAATATTAGAAGCATCTTCACAAAAAATAATATGACCATCTTCCACATTTTCAGTAACAAGATCTTTAACTATTGCAACAGCAGGTTCAACTTTTATTTGTTCTTCAGGTTCTATGGGTTTCTTTGCACTTTTATTAACTACACTAGTTATAACAGAATACTCCTTCATTTTAGCAGGGAAAGGAGTTTTTTCAATATAAGCTTCAGGAAGAACATGATCAACAATTTTAATTTCAATACATTTGCCTTTAGGCGAATCAACTTTATCTTTATATGGTTCATGATACTTATCAAAATTCTTCCTAGGCAATTCAAAATGAGAGGCAAAGGCTTTATAAATATTTGCAACAACTTGAGAGTCAAGACCATATGTAGCACTTATATTACGATATTCATCAGTATCCATAAAAGTTTCAATGCATTCATAATTATAATTTATACCTGACACTCTACCTTTGTCGTTCTCCCATCCTTCAGTATTTTCTTGGATTCGATCAAGAAGGTCCCATTTAAACTCTTCTTTATTACGCGTGAATGATCCAGAACAAGCAGTATCCAGCAAGGTTTTATCTTGAAAAGAAAGTCTTGCATAGAAATTATCAATAATAATATTACCAGGAAGCTCATGAATGGGGCATTTGAGCATTAAAGACTTCAATCTCCCCCACGCTTGGGCAATACTCTCTCCATCATGAGGCCAGAAGTTATATATACGGTTGCGGTCTTTGTGAATTTCACTTGGAGGATAAAATTTAGAGTAAAATAGAGGCACAATATCCTTCCAATCAAGAGAACGCCCATCCTTCAGCAGTTTATACCAATGCGCCGCTTTACCAGATAGCGACATAACAAATAATTTCTTCCTAACTTCATCCATTGAAATACCTGCACATTTGAATAACCCGCATAATTCATGTAAAAACAGTAAATGATCTCCAGGATGGACAGTTCCATCCCCTTCATAGCGGTTATCCACAACACGTTCAATAATTTTCATAGGTATTTTATATGGTATTACTTCCTCACCTGGCGCCTCATCTACTACAGTTGCAGTAGTAGATTTCCCAAATAGAAATTCAAGGGAGGATCTCTCCATAATGACTTATAGCAGCGTAAAACAAAATCAGCACGTACAGTAAAAGTTTCCTTACCAATTCCACTTACCAATAGCACTTCACTCCCCGGCAACGGCGCCAGAAAATAGTCTCGATGACCCACAAGAATAGGGGGTGTATCGTAGTACTTTTGATAAATAAGAGTGTTGAACCCAACGAGGAGCAGAAGGTGTTGTCAAGCAGTTTCGATGAAGGATTCACTGTAAATGCTCACAGACAAGTTTTCAGGAGGTTTTGATATAGCAGATAAATGAAGTACAAGTAAATAAAATGCGAGAGAAATAATTGCAGCGAGTGGCCCAATCCTTTTTAGCACAAAGGACAAGCCGGTTTGTTTACTTATAATGACCAAACGTTCTTGAGGACACGGGGATTTTAGTCTAGTGCTTTCGCTTCATACGGCTGATTAATCTTCATTGTTTTGATAAGTGTTGTGTGGGTGAACCTATGCTAATGCACCGCCCTTCCTAGGACTAATACATACTTGTGATTATACCCCTTGCAAGCATCCGCAAATACAAGAAAGTAATTAAGATAAATCTAACCACAGCCTTAAACTCGAAGATCCTGCTATCCCTCCTGCACCGATATACTAACGGGGTTTAGGTTGCTGTCACTCCGGCAACCCCACAATTAGCAAACTAATAAGATGTACTCCCCTAGGCCCATAAAGGTGAAGTATCATGTAGTCGACGTTCACATGACACCACTAGAAGAGTAACACCACAACTTAAATATCATAACATTGAATACTACTCAACAATAATTCACTACTAACATTTAGACTTCACCCATGTCCTCAAGAACTAAACGAACTACTCACGAGACATCATATGGAACATGATCAGAGGTGATATAATGATGAATAACAATCTGAACATAAACCTTGGTTCAATGGTTTCACTCAATAGCATCAATGACAAGTAGTAATCAACACCGGGAGAGTTTCCTCTATCAAACAATCAAGATCCAACCCAAATCGTTACAGCGGTGACGAGATGCAGCGGTGGAGATGGCGGTGTAGATGATGGAGATGATGATGATGATGGAGATGATGTACAGCTCGATGACGATGGCGATGGCGTCGATTTCCCCCTCCGGGAGGGAATTTCCCCGGCGGATTCCTGCCCGCCGGAGAGATCTTTTCTCTCTGGTGTTTCTCCGCCCCGCAGAGGCAGCTCTACAATTCTCAGTAACTCCCTGGGCTTAGGTTTTCGGGACGAAGAAGTACGCGAAGGAGAGGCGGCCGAGGGGGCTGTGGGCCCCCCCACAAGGCGGCGCGGCCAGGCCTGGGCCCGCGCCGGCCTATGGGGGGCCCATGGTGGCCCCTCTCGGCTCCTCCTTTTGGCTCCCTTCGTCTTGGAAAAATAGGATTTTTCGTATAATTGCCGTCAATTGTTGATCTTCGAAATATGGTGTCCTGGCGGTGCTTTTTCCAGCAGAATCCTGACTCCGTGAATAATTCTCCAATGATCATGAAACATGAAAAATAGGTGAAATAACATAAGTATCATCTCTAAATATGAAATATATCAATGAATAACAGCAAATTATGATATAAAATAGTGATGCAAAATGGACGTATCAATGATGATCCCAATGAAGTCCAGCTCGATGACGGTGACGATGGCGACGATTTCCCCCTCCGGGAGGGAATTTCCCCGGCGGATTCCTGCCCACCGGAGAGCTCTTTTCTCTATGGTGTTTTTCCCGCCGCAGAGGCGTGTCTATTCTCGATTATCCCCCGTACCTTAGGTTTTGGGTAGATGAAGTACGCGAAAGAGAGGCGGCGAGGGGGGTATGGGCCCCCTCCCCACAAGGCGGCGGGCGAGGGTGGATGTCCCACCGGGCGTGCCAGAATGTGTTACCCTCCAAAACCCCCCGACGGGCTTTGGCTAGGCAACACGAAGAGCCGGGAGGCTCCTAGGGCCGCTTAGTGGATCCCTGGCACCTCGCGTCGTCCCGCAAATCTTCTGGCGCGCGTCCTGGCGGTTGCCTGGGCGTGCCACCTGACCTAGACCTGGTCAGGAAAGGTGTTAGTGCTTCGATTGTTCCTGCATGGTAGACACGTGCACATTAAATACGAGCCTTATCGGCTCTCAGGTTTCCCTGTAGATCGGCTCAAAGAGCCGATCGCCCCATGGTCCTTGATGGATTAGCAATGGCATGGGGATCCTGCTTGATCAGGACAAAGCTAAAACGATCCACGACGGTTTAGGGTTTTCACCGCATAATCGGAACGTCCTACGTGCGATCGGGCCTAGCAGCTACGAGAGACAGTGCAAACTACCCCTACGAGAGGCCTAAAAACCAACATAACGTTGATCCCCGGAACATCCCTCGCAGGGACGGTAAACAGCATCTAACGCACTACCGGATCCTCCGACCCCAGCATAAGGCCTAACTATGCAGATATTAAACTAATCCTTGCAGATGCAAGGAGCAACTATAACGGATCGGATCTACTAAGCATGATCAAGCAAGATGCTGCCCTTACGTCTGGATAGACGTAAGGGCAGCTAGATATGCAAGGGTTGCACTACGATAGCATATTACGTGAAGAACAATGCTAACCCTAACACATCTAATGATAACTACGTTGCTCGCCATCAAAAAGGCTTCAGTACGAGCAACGCATGAACAATACTAAGCTTTGCTGCCTAGATCGCGAGATGCGATCTAGGCAGCATGATGCTTACCGGTAAGAACCCTCGTAGGAAAGGGGTGGCGATGCGCCGAGATTGGTTTGTTTTGGTTGAACGGTGATTGTCCTCCTTTTCCGATAACCCTAGATACATATTTATAGTCCAAGGGACTTTCTAATTGAGGCGTGCACCTAACCGTGCACGGGCCGGACTCTATCTTTTTAATCTAAATTACAATACGACCTAATATGTTACAGATACATGGGCAATTAAGCCCAAACTCTCAGCGCAAGGCCGCTTCGAAGATGCTTCATGTGTACGTCCTTCAAGGCCCATCTTCGCTTACGGCCCAACTCCTGATTTGGCCAAAATCAGGTGATAACACATGCCCCCCTGGTTTTGGTAATGATAATATCAAAACCATCTGTTTTTTCCTTGAAGGGTCATGTCATGGCAGAGCAGAACCGTCGCAGTATTCTTCATCATGACTCTTGTCTTCCCAACTTCTCTGCACGATTGGACGGCTTTGGCACCACATCTTCGAGAACCGTCACGGCATTAAATCTCCACTGTATCCCCTTTATTTACCTGTGCCAAACGGTTCGCCACTTCATCCCCTTGCTCTGCTCTGACCACCAACACCAAAAAACCCTCTTCCATTGCAGCAATGTCTTCGTCTTCTTCTACCTCCTCAGATCTCTCCGTCCGAGCTCCGTCGAAGAATGACGGCGACCCTCATCCCGGGGCGACCTCCTCCAACAAGAAGGAAGAACCAGTGAAGAAGGAAGAGGCCCCCTCCTCCGTCAGGCACCTGCCGACGAAGCGCTCCCGCATGTGGGCGGACAGCGAGGACGATGATGATGACGAGGAAGGAGAAGAAGAGGAGGAAGATGATTCCTCCTCTTCCGCTGGATATCCGCCGACGAAGCGCTTCCGCAGCTGGGCGGACAGATGATGATGATGACGAGGAAGAAGAGGCTTCAGCTGAGGACCTGGGCAGCAGCGACGGAGAAGCTCCGGAAGCAGTGCTGATGGTGGCTCGGCGATGACGATGAGGCCAGCGAAGATTAGTTCTGTAGGATTAGCAATTCCTGAGCAATCGGCTCTTCTTTTGTTCTTCCTTTCTTGAGCAATCGGCTCTTCCCTGTAAAGATCCTTTCTTATCAATGAAGAAAATTTCTCTACATAACCTTTGCTTTCTTGTCAACTTGGCCGATTTGTCGAATGAAGTCACTGCTCAAAAAGCCGATGGCACAGCGTCGGCCTGCATCCCAAACACGATTCTAGGCGCAATGTGCCTGATTTTTTTTTTTTACCCTCATTATATATATATTTTTTTACCGGCCGATCTACTAATCGGCCCCCATTTTTTACTGGCCGATTTGTGTATCGGCCTCCATATCTTTACTGTCCATCATCCCACATACTTGGGAAATATTTCTTTAGATGCTGGCCGTTGACGGCTACCGGGAATTTCACGCCATCTAACATCTCGAGCATGTACGCATTCCCCTTTAGAACTTGGACAACTTTATACGGGCCATGCCAATTCGGAGACCATTTCCCATACTCTTTATCCCTTGTTCCCAATGGCAATACAGCTTCCCATACCAAATCGCCGACTTGGAATTCTTTTGGCTTCACCTTCTTATTGTATGCCCGAGCTACCTTGGCTTTGTTCTCCTTGATCTTCTCGAGTGACCATAGCCTAAGCTCCGTCGCATCCTCAATGCTGTCGCTTATCAGGGCCGCATATTCTTCAGCAGTTAGGTCATTCTGAAACGTGACCCGCCTTGATCCTGCCTTGACTTCCCAGGGTAATACAGCTTCCTGTCCATAGACCAGCTGATATGGGGTGGTTTTGATTGCCCCATGACATGACATACGGTAGGCCCACAACGCCTCTGACAACACCTCGTGCCATCGCCTGGGGTGCTCGTCAATTTTCCTCTTGATCAGCTTGATTAAGCTCTTGTTGGATGCTTCGGCCTGCCCATTTGCTTGAGCATAATATGGAGACGATCGGATCAACTTGATTCCCATGTCGTCGCAGAACTTTCTCATCTCTTTCGAAACAAAGACCGAACCTCCATCGGTCGTAATAGTTTGGGGAATCCCGAATCTATGAATAACATGTTCCAATACGAACTTGATAACGTCTTCCGACGCTACTTTCTTCATAGGGACCGCTTCCACCCATTTCGTGAAGTAATCTGTGATGGCTAGAACCCATCTATGGCCCTTGCTCGATGCAGGATGAATCTCTCCGATCATGTCCATACCCCACCCTCGGAATGGCCAAGGCTTGATGATGGGATTCATTGCTGATGCAGGCACCATCTGAATGCTCCCAAACTTCTGACATGCTTGGCAACCCTTGTAATACTGGAAGCAATCTTCAAGCATGGTAGGCCAATAAAATCCGGAGCGCCTAATCAGCCATTTCATCTTATGGGCCGACTGGTGGGTTCCACAAGCACCCTCATGCACCTCGTGCAAGAGCCGATTGGACTCGGCTGACCCTAGACACTTGAGGAGTAATCCTTCCAGCGTTCTATAAAACATGTCATCGCCAATCAGTACGTACTTCATGGCTCTGTATCTTGTACGCTTAGGTGCCCCCCGAGCCGGATCTTTCAAATAATTGAAGATATCGGCTCTCCAATCGTCTGGTTCCAGGTATTGCACCTGAAAATCGGCTTCTCCTGCCGTGTCCTTGTACCCTGACGCCGTTTGTGCGAGGTCGTTGGCTTCAGTATTTTGCAACCTTGGGATCCAATTTAAGCTTATGTACCTGAACTGTGCCATTAACTCACGGCATTGTATCCAAAATGGGAAGAGTGACTCGCTTTCGCACTTGTATTCTTCTGTGAGCTGAGAGATCACCAATTTGGAATCTCCAAAGATCTCGACTGCTTCAGCCCCAGCTTCCAGGAGCAACTTCATTCCCTTGCAGATTGCTTCATACTCGGCCATATTGTTGGTGCAGGGATCGGCTAATTTGATAGAGAAGGAGTATGTTGCCCCCCGAGGCGACACGAGTAGCACGCCAATGCCGCAACCATCCTCACAAACCGATCCGTCGAAGAACATAGCCCACGCGCGCACCGATAGTGCCGCTACGTCCGTATTTATTCGTTCGGCAATCAGATCTGCTAGCGCTTGCCCTTTGACTGCCTTTGCCGGTTGATACCGGATCTCAAACTCCGATAGTGCAAACATCCATTTGCCGAGTCGGCCTTTTAATACAGGAGCCGACAACATATGTTTGATGACGTCCGATTTGCATATAACGATGATATCGGCTGACACCAGGATGTGTCGGATCTTGGTGCAGGTGAAGAACAGGCAGAGGCACAATTTCTCAATCTCAGGATACCTCGTTTCTGCATCCAACATCCTTCTACTGAGGTAAAAAACCACTTTTTCCAGGCCCTCATAAACCTGCACCACCACTGACGCGATGGAGGTGTCAGCCACTGACAAGTAAATATAGAAGGGCCTGTCCTGCCGCGGCGGAACTAACACTGGTGGCTTGGTCAAATATTCCTTGATATCGTCGAAAGCCTGCTGTTGTTCTGCCCCCCAGCGGAACTCTTCATCGGGCTTGATTTTGACCAAGCCCATGAACGGCTCAATTCGCCCAGACAGGTTGGAGATGAACCTTCTGACGAAATTAATTTTGCCGATGAGACACTGGAGCTCCTTCTTTGTGGTGGGCGGCTTCATCGTTCGAACCGCCTCCTGACTTTTTAGGCCGATCTCAATCCCACGTTCGTGGACCAAGAATCCTAGGAACTGACCGGCCGTCACGCCGAAGGCGCACTTCTTCGGATTCATTCTCAGTCCGAACTTCCGGGTTCGGTCCAAGACTCGTCGCAAATCCTCTAAGTGTCCGTCCGTCGCAACAGACTTTACCACCACGTCGTCGATGTAAATCTCCACCAATTGGCCGATTAGGTCATGGAAGATGTAGTTCATGGCCCTTTGATATGTCGCGCCGGCGTTCTTCAATCCAAACGTCATGACCACATATTCGAACAAGCCCACTGAGCCTGGCACTCTGAACGCGGTCTTGTGTATATCTTCCGGAGCCATGAAAATTTGGTTGTAGCCAGCATTGCCATCCATGAAACTCAATATTTTATGGCCGGCCGCTGCATTGATCAGGGTTTCTGCTACCGGCATCGGATACTCGTCCTTCGGGGTGGCGCTGTTAAGGTTCCGGAAATCTATGGCTACGCGCCATCGGCCGTCCTTTTTCTCCACAGGCACCACATTGGAAATCCATTCAGCGTACCTGCATGGCCTGATGAATCCGGCGTCCAGCATTTTCTTGATTTCTTTCTTGACTTCCTCCAAAACTTCGGCCTTCATCTGTCGTGCTCGCTGCTGGTACGGCCGAAATCCTTTCTTCAGAGGAAGCCGGTGCTCAATGATGCTCCTGTCTAACCCAGGCATCTCTGTATAATCCCAGGCAAAACAATCTGGGTACTCCTTTAACAGGGCTATCATCAGGCCCCTCAGATGTGGGTCTAGTTTCTTGCTGATAAATGTTGGCCGGGGCTTGTCCCCAGGACCAATATCAACCTCTTCTAGTTCGTCCGCTGATGTAAACCCATAACCCAGCTTTCCATCGTTGGCCAGATCGATGTTGCATACCGGCAAAGCGTATGTTGAGGACAATGCTGGCCGATCGCTGAAATCGGCCTCCTTTCCCATTGTGATGCCTACTGAGGGTCCACAACTTCTTGGCCTCTTATTGTGGTGATGTGGCTCGACGGAAGCATGCTCACCACGTCTTGGGTCATGAATCTCTGACGAGATCCTGAACACCGAATTTGTATCAGCCGATGCATCCGCATCGAGCCGATGCGTGCATCGGCTTTCTGTTTGGGGCGCCATACTTTTTGGCGGGCGCTTCGTCTCTACTGTTTGCTGGATTTTCGCGGCCAGATCGGGCGCGCTCTTCTCAACGTGTACGGTGCGTGCCTCGGCTTCTTCCAGTTTCGCAGCTTTGCACTCTACGCTTTTGAGAATGGCTGAGTCCATCGGGCACCACCTTGGTCGGTGATACCTATCTTCTTCATCTGACTCCTGAAGTCTTCTTCTGAGATGACTCAGCTTGTTTACTCGAGGTGGGAGAGGTCCTAGACGTTTGAACACTGAAACTTCGCTTGCCCCCCTTCTTCCTTGCTGTTTGCATTCTCGCGTTCTCGATTGTTGGCAATCGGCTCATTCCTGAGTCCCAGCAATGTTTGAAGAAGGGACAGCTCCAGTGCTTGTCCACGTTGTCTTGTTCCTTTGAACTCCCTCTGGCGCGACGTTCGTACCCGTCGTCGCTCCTGTCATGCTGACGATACCTCCTGTTTGCATCAGACCGACGATATCCTTCATCGTCGTTGTCGTAGCGGCGACGTCGGTCGTACTGCTGTTCATATTTGCTGAGGAGATGCACGGATAATGGGCGTGGATACCGTATGTTTCTCACCTCCTCCTCAGGTATCGTTTATCGTCGTCTTGGGACCGGTCGCGTGGAACGGCCTCCTCTTTATCTTTGCCACGAGAGTGGCTGCTCTACCTTTGTCCGCGCCATGGCGAATCACGAACCCTGCCATATTGGTATCGAAAGAGACCCTGGTTCTCTTATGGAGTGGCTGAGATCTACCGTGCGACGCCATGCGACAGACACGTGTTTCCTCGAGCTTGATGTTGCGAGAATGGGTCATCTCAGAGGAGCCGATGAGTTCGGCTTTACGGATGGCCTTCAGCTCATCGTATTTCTTCTTGTGCTCCGCAGGGAGATCCTTGTATGTGATCTGCTCCTCTGCCATCTCGTATGTCGGTGTTGACGTGGATGTTGCGAAGAGGTCCCACCGGGCGTGCCAGAATGTGTTACCCTCCAAACCCCCCGACGGGCTTTGGCTAGGCAACACGAAGAGCCGGGAGGCTCCTAGGGCCGCTTAGTGGATCCCAGCACCTCGCGTCGTCCCGCAAATCTTCGGCGCGCGTCCTGGCGGTTGCACTGGCGTGCCACCTGACCTAGACCTGGTCAGGAAGGTGTTAGTGCTTCGATTGTTCCTGCATGGTAGACACGTGCACATTAAATACGAGCCTTATCGGCTCTCAGGTTTCCCTGTAGATCGGCTCAAAGAGCCGATCGCCCCATGGTCCTTGATGGATTAGCAATGGCATGGGGATCCTGCTTGATCAGGACAAAGCTAAAACGATCCACGACGGTTTAGGGTTTTCACCGCATAATCGGAACGTCCTACGTGCGATCGGGCCTAGCAGCTACGAGAGACGGTGCAAACTACCCCTACGAGAGGCCTAAAAACCAACATAACGTTGATCCCCGGAACATCCCTCGCAGGGACGGTAAACAGCATCTAACGCACTACCGGATCCTCCGACCCCAGCATAAGGCCTAACTATGCAGATATTAAACTAATCCCCTGCAGATGCAGGGAGCAACCGTAACGGATCGGATCTACTAAGCATGATCAAGCAAGATGCTGCCCTTACGTCTGGATAGACGTAAGGGCAGCTAGATATGCAAGGGTTGCACTACGATAGCATATTACGTGAAGAACAATGCTAACCCTAACACATCTAATGATAACTACGTTGCTCGCCATCAAAAAGGCTTCAGTACGAGCAACGCATGAACAATACTAAGCTTTACGCTGCCTAGATCGCGAGATGCGATCTAGGCAGCATGATGCTTACCGGTAAGAACCCTCGTAGGAAAGGGGTGGCGATGCGCCGAGATTGGTTTGTTTTGGTTGAACGGTGATTGTCCTCCTTTTCCGATAACCCTAGATACATATTTATAGTCCAAGGGACTTTCTAATTGAGGCGTGCACCTAACCGTGCACGGGCCGGACTCTATCTTTTTAATCTAAATTACAATACGACCTAATATATTACAGATACATGGGCAAGCCCAAACTCTTCAAAAGGCCGCTTCGAAGATGCTTCATGTGTACGTCCTTCAAGGCCCATCTTCGCTTACGGCCCAACTCCTGATTTGGCCAAAATCAGGTGATAACACCTTCTCGGCCCCTCCTTTTGGCTGGCTCCTTCCTCTGGAGAAATAAGACCTTCGGTGTAATTTCCGTCAGTTGTTGATCTTCAGAAATATGGTATCCCGACGGTGCTTTTTAGCAAATTCTGACTCCGGTGAATAATTCTCCAATAATCATGAAACATGCAAAATAAGTGAAATAACATAAGTATCATCTCTAAATATGAAATATATCAATGAATAACAGTAAATTATGATATAAAATAGTGATGCAAAATGGACGTATCACATATCCACATAAAATATAGAAGCCCTATCACTAATAATTTAATATTCCATGTATGCATACCATCAGACCTAGATGATCAAGTAGGGTCAACCAAGTGTAAACCCTAGTTCCTATTCTTAGAGACATCAACCTTAGTTATCCTTATTTAGCATCACACCTTGTGATGAACCCTAACAACAACTATATCCAATAATTTGCATTACATACCCATACTCCACTAAACCCTACAAGTACTTCATAATTGTGAACCATCCTATTTAGGAGTCAATTATTCCTTACCTAGTGGATCCAATAGGAAACCCTAGATAACCTCAACCCTAATTGTAATACTTCTTATTCCTTAAGAAGTATGTTCTTCAAAAGTTATACTTTTGAAGAAAATAAAGAGTAGTCATCAACCTGCCTAATAGGACCTATAAACCCTATCTAACTATCACCAGTAAAATATACCACCTTGATAGCAACCATTGAAAATTAAGATTCTTATGCTTAATATAAACCATACAAACCATAGAAACCACAAACCTACTTATCATACTTACTCTTTATCAAAGAGCATGTTCTTCAAAAGTTATTCTTTTGAAGTATATGATAAATAATCATTAACCATCTCCTATAGCACCAAAACCAACAATTGTTCTGTACATGTTAATATTATACCAACTACCATTCTTTGTGTGCTAAATTTATTACTATGCTTTATTAAACCACTTGTTTATGATATTAATATAACCAAACCCTAATAAGAACCTTGTTTGTGAACCATCCCTAAAAGTGCAACACACTTTGAACTAATCATTACAACTCACTAATCCTAAATCATCGGGGTTAGGTCACGCTTAGAGCGATTGCATCTCATACTTATGCATTATTGCATCCTTGCCAATCTTTTAAACATCGTCCTTACCGGACGATGATGCTATTTCAGAATTTGGAGTTATTGCGTATCGAAGACCTTGCCTGCATAATCTTGCAGTCAAGAAAGGCAAGTTCATCGCTTGCTCATGTCATTTGAGTATTTTTACCAAATTACTTGCAAATTACTATGCTTATCACTCTTGCATGAAAATCAAAAATACTATTTTCATAACTATGAATATGACTATGTGGTGGGCAATGGAACCATGGTATGTGTTGATATGGTGGAGGTTCCATTGCAAGGGTTTATATCCATATAGGATTAAACAACAAATGTCGTCCAGTGATTCTTGTGCCGTAAAACTCGTGTTAACCATAAGATCTAGAGTGGGACGGGGTAGCCAATTGTATTTTCACCTCTCGTACATCAACGGATGCGCTTACCGTAACACTTGATCCCGAGGGACAAGCGGTAAGGTGGGGAACCCGTTAAATTCCTCACGGTAATGCAGTCTATGATGGGTTGCAACGACCGGCGAAGGTATCAGGTCGAACCTGGTAGTAGTCGAGGTCGGAGGTATCCTATGGGTATGCTGACCGGCGAGGACCCAAGGTCGGAATTGCAACAAAGGGTGGGTGTGCGAGGTAGCGGAGGAATATGAACGGCTAGGACCTTATACCGGGCCTCACACCAAAGGAAGTGTGGACGGGTAACGTGCTCGGTTGGCACCAAGGTTAAGATCTCTTATGGGTAAAGCAACCCCACCTATGCAGAGTGTAACGAATTGACAGTCACCCTGTTCCGGGATATGGAACTGCGAACGCTGCCGGAAAAGAACTCCATGAAGTTCTAGTCAACCGGTGAAGGCTGACGGACATAGTTCTTCTGAATAAAAGCAACCTTTTGAAGAAATGATTAGAAAAACCTGCATTGGTATTAGACTTTCTGGTCTAATGCCGTAGCTAGTGCATTAAACACCTCTTTCCTATAATGAACTTGTTGAGTACGCTCGTAATCATCCCACTCTTAAATCCCCTGCTTAGATATGGAGGCAACGAAGGAGGATCCACAGTGCAACTCGAAGACCGAAGAGTCAACAACTACTTCAAGGGACAGGACCCTGTCAGAAGAGTCTGATACCACATCCAACAAGGAGAAAACCTAGATTAGCAATAGAAAGGAACTAGCTTCCTAAACCTAGCTCCTGTTTAGCTAGAATCTATTCATAGCCCTTATAGCTAGTTAAATACTCTACAAAGAGAGTTCGTGATAAGATTAGACTACGAGTTGTTCTTCTGGAGTTTATTTGCAGATTTATCTCATTGTAAAGTAGGAGGCTATGCTGATCTTCTGTAACAGAGTCTGTATGTAATTCTATAGACATACCTTGGACCCGCATATGTTTCTGTTGTACCACTCTGAGCGATGTAATACTAGTGGAATGGTGTTTCATTGGTGTTATGTCAGACTTGCATACTACACCATGCAGTGGTATGCCGGGTCACCACAACGCGTGACGCGGCTCTTCTAATGTAGCAGTTGCTACCTTTGGGTCCCTAACATGTGGAAGCCATCAGACGTGGCAGTAACCTACCGGTGACTAAAATTCAGGCAGAACCAATTACATTAGAAGATCCCTCTCCACGGGAGGCGCACCCTCGCACGGGACCCCATCCTACTAGTCACCTCAAAGAATAATAAAAGGGGTAAAAAGATATAGAAAACTAAGAAAGAAAACAGACCTCTACCTGGGTCAGCCCACCAAGGGGAAAGCTTTAGGCCTCAGCTCCCTGTTTGACCCTACGGGAGTCATTACATGGCCAGATCATCCGGGGGGTGCTATACACCACCCTGGTTGGTGCGGACCGGATGCCGCACACCCTAGGGTGGTTGTTGGGCCGGCCAGCCACGTCATTTTTTCTCCTTTTTCCCTTTTCTCATTTTCTGTGGTTTTTTCTTCTTTTTTCTACGTCTTTTAAAAATTTAAAAAATTAATCTGAACTTTTCTAGGAAACTAATTTTTTAAAAATTCTAAACTTTTTAAATATCTTTTTTAAAAATAGGAACATATTTTAAATTTGTATATTTTCTAAAATTTGAAAACATTATTTTCGAAAATTTATTATTTTTTATATATGAACAATTTCCGAATTTGATCATTTTTCTAATCTGAACATTTTCTCGAATTTTAACAATTTTTAAATTTAAACATTTTTTTAATTTGAACAATTTCCGTATTTAAACAATTTTCACTTTTTTATTTTAATAATTATTACATTTACAAATGTGAACAAATAAAAAAAAATAAACAAAAAATAAAAGGAAACAGAAAAGAAAACATGAAAAAAAGAAAAACAGAAACAAAAAACTATAACATGAAAAGAAAGCTAAATGGGCTAGGTCCAATACCCGATTAAGGTGTGTGGTGCCTTGTAGGCACCGACCGGATGGTATGAAAATATTGCTGATGCACGAACCATGGAGGCACTTGCAATTAGAGATGGGGCTACCCTAGCGGTAGAGAGAGGTTTTACACGTGCCATTTTAGAGAGCGATGCAAAGGAAGTGATCAATATTTGCAATGATGACTTGCAGAATAGATCGGAGATCATGGCGATTTGCCAGGAAGTAGTTGAGATTAGACGAGCTTTACCTAGCTTAAGCATTAGTTTTGTTGGGCGTGATGCTAATAACGCAGCTCATCTTTGTGCTAAACAAGCTAGTTCTGATAGGAGGAGATGCTTGTGGATTAACTATAACCCAGATTTTCTCGCTAATACTATTCGGAGTGATTGTAATCCTGTCGAGTAATCAATAAAGCTCTTGAACCCGCAAAAAAAAAGGATCTGTGTATAGAACTTGCCGGGTGGGCCCGGTCATCTCGAGCACACACGCAGCAGATCGTGCGGCCCACCAGAGGTACATGCCCTGACGCAGCGCCCGCGCGGTTAACCACTCAACCAACTGCACGCGTGCCGATCGAGCGACTAGCGGTCATTCTCGCGGACCAATGGAAGCTGGACAAGTGCGTGCGTTAGAGGATGGATCACTCTCCTAGCTAGACAGGCATCTAGCTCGTCGTCCCCTGCATGGAGGGGTTCGCTGTCGATCGATCACCTGCACATACCATGCGATGCGACCACCATCGCCTTGCCTGAGCAGCATTCATTGATCCGTCGGTCAGGCGGCCCACGGCGGCGGCGCCGGCACGATTATTGAGCACGCGGGCGCGGGATCGATGCATGCATATGGTCCTGCCGCGAGCGCCACCCCGGCGTCCCTCCCACGGAACCACGTCCGTCGTCCGGCGTGAGGATGAGTGGCGTTCGATCATCTGGAAAACACATACCGGGCGTGGTCGACAAGGGCGTGAAAGCCCACACTACTGCAGCACTTCATCCAAACAACAAATGCATACACTGTTCACTTGTTCAGGAGCAAACGATTGGTGGATTCAGCAAGTGGCTGAATTACCCACATGCGGAATACATGCCTGCGAGTGCGAGGACCATGCATGGATCCGTCCGTCCGGCGACAACACATGGCCACATGCATGCTGCATCCTCCAGGCCAGAGGCCGGCCAGCTCCTCTCTTCGTGTTCGTCCGATCGATGGGAATCATCACATGCATGCAGGAAAAGACGGATCGCACGCACTCCGGGAAAGTTCATCAGCCGACTGCTTAATTAGCTAGCGGAGGTACGCCGACAGATAGAGCTATCACGCGATCTGGTCCGATGGATAGAACCAAGAGATCGCTGGGCATTTCGATTCATTGGTAGTTGTCTTCTCCACCAGTGCACAATACATCGATCAAATTTCCGAACTCCCAATCCACAACCAGAACGAAGGCGCCATCAAGCAGGATGTTAGATAGCTTCTACGAGTACCGGACTACAGGCTTGTTTTTGTTTGTTTCAACAGGATCGGTTTTTGAGCTACTACGATGGGATCAGAGCTATGTGTGTTTTGTGCAATTGCTGCTCTCGGTCTAGCTGGAAACAAAACGGGCATGCTTGCACATGCATGCTCTGTTGCCAACATCATAGCGCTGCAGTTCTATAATCTCAAGAAAGCTAGCTAACTGTACTACGAGCTCAGGTTTACAACAATATCTCGCCTAAAAAGGTTTACCATTTAACATTATCCTAGTATAATTGCGTGTGCCCTGGCCAGCTTCATTAGTTAATGTAATCCATAGAGCCTTTGTTGGAACTTGAAAAAATTGCCTTTTGTGTGCTCCTCTGCAAGAAACATGCCGGGATCTTTGTGCGCATAAACTAAGTGCACATCTCCGAGGGTACAACTAGCTATATAGCTACAGAAAGGAAGATTGAACCGGACATTATATTTACTCGGCGACACGCCGCGCGCGCCCTTAGCTGTTAGACAATTTGTTACAGTATGTACTACAATATATGGATTACTAGAAGGATACCCCGCGCGTTGCAGCGGGAATTTCTCCGATAACTCTATTTTGTAAAAAATAAAAGGATATAAGTTGATTGGAATAGGATGTTATTTGTAGGAACATGCATGATTCAATTGGCGTAAATAGTCAAGAGGCTAACTTAAAAAAACTGACTTGAAATGGTTATGTAGTTGGCGGCTAAAAGTTGATGATGTGGATAATTGGATGGCTTAAAAAATAGATGATGTGGCTTGCATGTAGAGTATTAATGAATGTTAGTGGGGGATGACATGGACAATTGGATGGCTAATAGAATGGATGATGTGGATAGCTTGCATGTTGAGATAGACAACTTAAATGACCCTCTAGTGGGGTTTTGCTTTATAAGAGATATACATTTGAAGTACTGCAAAATGTTGGTGTGTAAGTACTACTTTTCCGGAGGATGCAACGGTTGCGGGCTGTCCTCGTTTTCATCGATCTGCCGGTGTCAGCATTAGTTTCTTTTCCCTTTGTATTTTTTCTTTTTGGCTTGGTTGTGTTGCTGCCCCAGCTTGCTCGTTGTATTAGTTAGTTGTTATATTTATATAGCAGGGCGAAAACCTATTTCGAGGAGGGAGTACTGATTAAGAAACGTAAAAGGCGTATTGTAGCACCATGGACTATTATTTTTCCAACGCCCATAGGCACCGTTGAAAAAAGTGATTTCCTCACAAAGTATGTGCGGGCGCGATATTGTTCCTTAATAGAAATCTCAATTGTGGGAAGAAGAAGCAGAAATAGAAGGGTGAAAATCCTCAATCAGGGAAAGACACGAAGGATAAAATTATAAAATCACTTATTTATAACATCTTAAAAATACCTTTTGCTATTAGAAGTTGTATTTTTGGTGCAGTTCCTGGAGCGAGTACAACGCGCACCGGTTGAAAAATTTGATGTACGACAGAGCAAGTTCTTTTTGTACATACTGGAAAGAAGGCAATAGTATTTTTGTCGACTAAAAGTGGCGACGGATGGTGGAGTATTTTTTGTTTCTGGAGTTGCTACAAAAGAAAATGGTATTATTTTCTCTCGCTGAAAGAGGCGGCAGGTGATGAAGTAAGTATATCATTCTAAAGGTATCGTAGAAGGAGGTAATAGTATCCTTCCAAGGTGAAAGAGGCGACAGATGCAGGAGCAATTATATTTTTTGATGGTACCGTAGAAGAACACATCATTATTTTCTCGGGTAGAGGATGTGTTGGATTTTTTTGGGAATTAATGTTGAAGAATTATGCATCGGTGACGAACTACTGATAGGTGGTACGGTTGAGGTTGAAGATTCGTGTAAAAATTACCACGCTTGCAGGCTGTTGAGAAATTACCGCACATAGTTAATGGGAAAACGAGGTATCGTTTCGTCGCATAAATATGCGCCCTAAAAATATTTCTACCGGGAAATTGCTTTCTGAAAAAAATTTAGGTAGTTTCAGCCTCACAAAAAACTACAGAAAAATACTTAGGTCGATAAATTAAAATTACCGGGCATGAATTATACTCCAATGAAAAAATTGGAGGGCTAACTAAATTACTATTGGATTCAGAAATTTTAAAAAGCAAAAAAAATTCCACGGTTCACAGGGCCCCTATTGCCAGCACGAATGAAAGGCTCTTTAAGGAAGTAGTCCCATCACTCTCCCAGGTGAAAGAGGCGAAAGACGGTGGAGCAAGTATATTTTTTTGATTGTACCATAGAAGAACACAACATGATTTTCCCTGAGTAGACTGAGGTGGTGAATATTGGGTTCTTTTTTTTTGGGAATTACCGCTGAAGAATTATGCATCAGGGAATAACTGACATAGGCATCCCCAATGGGCCTGCCAAAGATGGTACCCGGGGTTTAATCAAAGCCCAAGACTCGAAGAATAAGAAGACTTGGAAGCCCATTTAGTGTTAAGGAAGGATAGTTTGTATTAGGAAAGATAGAGATTTGTAATATTACGGGTTGGGTACGAAACCCTCCCGAACTCTGTAACTTGTGTACTACGAAACCCTCGGCTCCGCCTCCTATATAAGGGGGAGTCGAGGGACAAAGAAATGATCGAATCTATTGTCAACATAACCCTAGTTTTCATAATAGTCGAGTACTTTTCGCCTGAACCTTCGAGATCTACTTGCCCTCTACTTCTAGCAAAACCCTAGTCTACAATCTGTAGGCATTGACAAGTTAATCCTTTGTCAATAACTACTGGTCTAGAAGTATGGCTGAGGTTAAAGTTCCGTGTAAAAATTACCACGCCCTGCGTGCCTTTGGGAAAACTACGATCGCAGAAATATGCGCATGAAATAGATTTATAATTGGAAATTGCTTTTGGGAAAACTTAAGGTAGTTTCCTCCTCGTGAAAAACTACTACAAAGTGGTTAACACGACAAACTAAAATTACCGCTCAAGGATTATACGGGTTGTACTTTTTTTTGGGCGAACTTTTCAATTATCTGCAATTCAATACCACTAACCCATGAACACGCCATGAAATAAAAGCGGTAGTCACTAGATCATTTTTTATAAGTAGACAAAGTCACATGTGTTTTACGCTATAACCGAAAGAATAACATACTAGTTATTGTACCACATAAAGTGTTAACCTTAGTCCGGGTGAGTGGTTCACTGGTATTTGACGCAACGGGAGGGGGAAGGACGGGAGGAGGGGACATTGTAACACTATTGATTTTTAAACACCAAGTGTTTGTCATTCCGTCACCACTTCATTTTTTCTCCATTGCATGCATGGTAGATCGATAGTACCATTTGTTTTTCTTTTGTGTCATACCCTTATTTGGTACAAATGACATCCCATTTACACTAGTGTTTACATGTAAATTAGTAATACTCCCTATGTTTTTGTATACAAGACCACAAAATCATATTCAAGATATAGCACGATTAATTAAGTGAAAATGCTCTCGTGTTTCGGGCTAATTAAACATATAGCATCTGATGACTTTCTCTCTGTGGCTGCGTGCCACTTTAATTTTTGTCGATTGGTGTTAGTGGATTTCAATAGATGCATAATATATTTTTGAAAATGCTCTTGTACACAAGGATGGAGTGAGTAGCCCACTAGCAATGTAAATACACTTACATGTACGTAAATTTGTTACTTACATGTAAAATATCAAATTTTGATAAATTTGAAAGCAATCAAATGTCCACGTGTCATCTTGTTATTGGAAGAAAAATCAACTTATGCAAATTGTAAAACAGCCGAGTGCTAAATAGTCTCTTGATGAAACAACGTGGATTTGGTGGACATGATTGTACGTGCACCCTTTTTTAAAAAAATACAAAAAAATCCATTTAAAAGTTTTGGAAAATATTGAAATATTTTTTTGCATGTACGTATTATTTTGATATTTACCCGTGCCAATTCTCAAGTAAAAATATGGCCATACGTGGCATACACGAAAAAGAGAAAAATGAAATTTGTATATTTTTGAACAATACAAATTCAATCATTATAGTGTCATTTGCAAAAAAAATTTATTTTTATGTAGGTCACATATAATCATGTTTTTCCTTGAGAATTGACTCGAATAAGCATCAAGATACCATGTAAATGCAAAAAAAAAACTTTTAAATAGCATTTTTTTTCAAACTTTAAATAAATAGGTGTGCCTACACCCACGTTTCACTAGCTATTTTCGCTTGACGAACACAATTTACATAATATGCTTCGAATTGAGATTAGCCTTATTTCGAAACAGGGTAATGATTTGCACAGAACTCAGGCCTTTAAAGTAGATGCCACAGGACACATTAAACACGACACACCAGAACTATGTGACTAATAAAAGGATGCCCATCTGCATACACATGAGAATGATGATGTCTTCAAATCATTCACAAGTAACAATGAAATCCTATGCATAGCCTGTACTTCTATGTAGGTTAACACAACTTAGGCCCCACAAATAGCATATTAAGTTAACAAAACTGTACAGTGCCACATGCCACGTGTGATTTTAGTTCCACAGTTTGTCTTGAATTATCTTAACTTTTACTCGTCTTCTTCTATATCTGTACCAATCATTTGTCCTAATTTTACTAAAGCATAAAAATATTTCGGGAAATTAATGCCTCAGGCTCTTTTTTTTGCGACTTATGCCCCATGTTCATACGGAACTTTTTCGAACATGAGTTAAAATTTTGGAAAGCTTCATGCATGTAGATATTGAGTAGGAACTTATCCTTGTAAGCTTCCATTAAAATGAAGAGTATTTGTGAGCCTTGTGAAAGTCACAAGACGAATTTCTCCAGTATAAAAATTATACAATAGAGGAGTAGGAAAATACATCCACGCGGTGCCAAGCACCCGGTACACATCTAAGAAAAAAAAGAGTAATTTAAAGACAAATTTAAAAAGTTATGAATTCTTTTGGGAACCAAAGATGACCAAGTATGGTCCTTGTATGAAACATATTTCACGAGGAAATTACTTTTATTGTATCATGGGTAAGAAAAACTCGAAAATCCCCATGTACATATACTATTCACGCTATATTCGTCATAAATTTGTCTTTTTTTTGCCAAGGATATCATGAGAATCATTTCCAACCCACGGATTTTAATAAGAATACAATGCTTGCTCATATTTTGTTTTCAGGTGGATTTAGATTTTAATTTTTTAAATTACTACGAATTTTAGGGTTTACGGGGTGGGTAACATCCCATAAATCACAAACTGTCACGGTCTTATATTTGTTCATAAATCACAAATTAAGATTCCATCTAGCACTGGTAGAAAAAAGGGCTTCCGTCCAGCCCCATTAGGAGGGTAACAAGATTGAGGAAAACAAGGAGAGGAGGAGGCTAGTCAAACAGTTCGCTCTTCATAAGATGGCCGAAACATTCCGGAAATTCAAGCAAAATCTAGCCCGTGACTATGTCAACCAGAACAAGACTCCGGATTTCAAAGGACAATATGAGAGACTGAAACATGATTGGCCAGAATTTGTGAGGCAGAAGAAATCGGAGCAGTTCATTGAAATATCGAAAAAAATAAGGAAAATGCGGCTAAGAAGGAGTACAATCATATTATGGGGCCAGGAGGGTATCGCCTTTGGGAGCCTAGGTGGGAGAAGATGGAGAACGAGCTGAGGGCGCGAGGAATCCGTCCAGGTACGGAGGGATGGGACCCAAGGGCCAAAAGCTGGTGGTACGGGCATGGGGGAACGCTAGACCCGGAGACAGGGGCGTGTGTTCACCGGAACAAAACGTTTAAACCCACCCAAGCCCTTATTGACGCAATGAGGGATGCTCAACTGGGGAAGATCAAGTTCAACAGAGAGAACGACGCGCTGACAAAAGCCCTCGGGAATCCTGAACACGGAGGACGTGTACGAGGCATGGGGAGCATTCCGTGGAAAGTAGGGTTTTCCCAGGACGATGACCCGTACGGTTACAGAAGCCGTAAGAGAAAGTCGGATCGGGCTGCAGATGTTGTGGTTGGCATCGGAAGTCGATGAGATGAAGAAAACCCTGAATATACTAGTACAAGATAGATCGGCAGCTGGGACGCATGAAGATCATCCAGCGGATCTCGGAAGCCAGCAGCGGAGAAGCAGCGTGGCTTCCCGCCGGCCGGCTACTGATGCACCGGAGATCCATATTACTGCACCGGAGCCTCCTCGCTACCCCGTGGACGATGTAAAGGCGATGAAAGAATGTCATCTGCATTATCCTACTGGGAACATGTCCACGAAGGTAGCCATCGGCAGTGCTTTACCAAGTTTACCTGGAGCACTCCACCACAACAACCCCATTCCAGATGGCTATGCTCGTGTCACGGTGGAGGACATAGTCCCAGGGTTTGAGGACCTGGAGATTGACATTGCTACACCCGAAGGGGAGAGAAGACTTGGAGGTGTCAAGCGCCAATTCATTCTATGGAAAAAGAAGTTTATCAAGTTTCCAGACGAGGCGCCAAGGCGAACAAGTGAAAGTGCATGGAGCCCCCATGTGTGGTTTTGGTAATTAATGACAATCCCTATGGACTAATGTTTGCATTGAGTTATATTTGTAGGTGTGGTCCATAGGCAATGCTTGAACCATATGTTGGCTTCAAGGTTGCAATAAGAAGAAATTGATGAAGAATTTGAAGTGTCAAGTATGTCTTGAAGATGAAGATGAAGTGAGCCCTCAAAGTTAACTTCAAGACATCAACATGATGAAGAATGAAGAAATGAAGTGCAAGTTCAAGATGAGCCATCTCGAAGAGATCATTTGCTTGAAGCTTGCCATCCATATGGTGATCATGGATATGTGAAGATGTGCCGAAGAAGAAGCTCTCCCATGGTGGATTATGGGGGAGCAATCCACAAGACTTCGTCAAGCAAGCACAATCAAGAAAGGCGTTCCATCTTGTTGTGATCAAGATCGTCATCATCGAGCTCAAGAGGAACGCGCAAGGATAAGGTTTGCTCTTGATAGGGTTTCTTTCTCACCGGTCTCATGGTGTAGTTGGAGACCGGTTTATAGTTTAGTTGCCGTACTATCAAGAGGGCTCTCGAGTGAGTAACTCGATCGTATCCTTCGGAGAGCTCAAACCTTTGCATCCTTGCATCATCTTTCTTGGTTGTTATTTGGATCTTATCCATATGGTGTTTTAGAGCTTGTGCTTATTCTCATGACAAGCTCTAGTTCATCGAAAACGGATTCCGCATGAATCACTTGTTGCGTTTTCGATATTGGAGTTTTTCTCGGTTTCTCGTATTGAGAGGTTTCACTCTAAAATACATAGAAAAACCTACCCCACTTGTTCTTAAGCTTTTCAATCTTTGTGGGGTAGCTATTGTCATCTTCTTTACAACAAAATTGGTTTCACCTAAATGCGAGTTTCCTAACTCAAGTTGTTGCATTTTCCATATTGGAGGTTTTACCGGTTTGCTGTTTATAGATAGGTAAAACCTTTATCCATTTGTTTCTATCCTACTTTGCTGGACTATGATGTTTCTATGCATATTGTTGTAGAGCTCGTTGTTGTGATTTCAACGAGCCCAAGATCATCGAAATCGGAGTCCGGATGCAAAAGTTATCAAGGTTTTCGTATCGGGTGTTTGGGCAAAAACTGGGGGGCCGGAACTGCCGCCGGGAACACCCCGGCACTGCCGCCGGGCCGGCACTGCCGGTGGAAAAAGGCCAGCACTGCCGGCCACCCCGGCACTGCCGGTGGAACAAGGCCGGCACTGCCGGCCTGTCGCGATTTTGGCCCCAACGGGCAGAAATCTGAGACCCCTATTTAAGGCCTTCTTCCTCCTCTTTCTCCCCACTTCTTCTTCCTCCTTTTGCTCTCCACCATTGTTGACCTTGAGAGCTTGCCCAATCCCTCTACTCCTCCAATGATTCTTGAATCCATTTGAGGGAAAAGGAAGAGGAGATCTAGATCTATATTTCTACCAATCAAATCCATCTCTTTGTGAGTGGAACTCTCTAGATCTTGATCTTGGTGTTCTTTGTGAATTCCTTTGTTCTTCCTCTCTTATTCCCCCAATAGCTTTTGTATCTTTGTTGGAATTTGAGAGAGAAGGACTTGAGCATCTTTGTGGTGTTCTTGCCATTGCATTTGGTGCATCGGTTTGAGTTCTCCACGGTGATTCGTGGAGGTGAAAGCAAGAAAGTTGTTACTCTTGGGTTCTTGGAACCCTAGACGGATTCTACACCTTTGTGGTGATTTGTTGGGAGCCTCCGATTAAGTTGTGGATGTGTGCCCCAACCTTTGTGTAAGGCCCGGTTTCCGCCTCGAAGGAAATCCCTTAGTGGAACCGTGACCTAGGCCTTTGTGGCGAGGGTCACCGGAGATTTAGGTGAGGCGCCTTCGTGGCGTTCGGTTTGTGGTGTGAGTACCGCATCTTGGGGTGAGGCCTTTGTGGCGTTGGTGTGCATCGAGCAACCACACCTCAAGGTGAGCCTCTTGTGGCGTTCGGGAGCACTAAGCAACCGCACCTCTCCACCGGAGATTAGCACTCGCAAGAGTGTGAACTCCGGGATAAATCATCGTCTCCCGCGTGCCTCGGTTATCTCTATACCCGAGCTCTTTACTTATGCACTTTACCTTGTGATAGCCATCGTGCTTGAAGTTATATATATCTTGCTATCACATAAGTTGCTTGTCTTGCTTAGCATAAGTTGTTGGTGCACATAGGTGAACCATTGCTTAGAATAAGTTGTTGGTGCACATAGGTGAACCATAGTATATAGGCTTTGGGCTTGACAAAGTAAACGCTAGTTTTATTCCGCATTTGTTAAGCCCATCTCGTAAAAGTTTTAAACCGCCTATTCACCCCCCCTCTAGGCGACATCCGTGTCCTTTCAATTGGTATCAGAGCAAGGTCTCTCATTCTTAGGCTTCACCGCCTTGAGAGTAAAGATGTCGGCTAGGGGATTAGCGCACAATAACTTGTTTATATTTGATGGCACAAATTATGATCTATGGAAAATTTATGTGCTTAATATTTTGCGGCGTATGTCCCCGGACATGGAGCGATTTCTTGACATGGGTTTTTCTTCTCCTAAGGATCCTCAAAATTTATCTCTTGAGGAGGAGAAAAACTCTTGTCTCGATGCTCTTGCTTCTCATGTGTTTTCCATTGTTGTGAGCAATGTAGTTACTTCTTCAATCATGCCTTTTGGGAGCGCTCATGAATTATGGACAAAGCTTCAAGATAAATATGATGTGTCCAAGATTATTGAGGATGATTGTATTGCTTCCACTTCCGGCCGTGATGAGTTCTCATCTTCATCCACTTCACCAAAGTGTGGTAAGACACAAGGTAATGATATGGTGAGTGGTGATGAAAATTGCAATGTTGATATTGAGCTTACTATTGATGATTCGTCATCTCTATCTCATTGCAATGCTTCATCTTCGGACTTAAACACATCTAGCACTAGAAATGATTTACATGCTTGTGTTGATAGTCCTTGCATATCATGTGTAAGTTGCTTGAATAAATCTAATGATGATATGCTTGCATTGTCTTGTGGCCATGATAAAAATGCTTCTATTTCCTCTAGTTGTTGTGTGTCTAACAATGTAGAGGAAACCAAAGATTCTATTGGTCAAGACAAGATCTTGAAAGGAGCCTCAAGTAACTCCTCCTCTTTATCTCACGGTCCTCATATATGCCTTATGGCCAAGGGTTCCACGGTACCTCCTACCATGGAACCCAATATGTCTCGTGGTGATAAGGATGAGGATGAATATGAAGAAGAGGATTGGGTTGTCTCTCTACGCGATAAGGGTAAGAGCGTATTCAAGGTTATTTGCAAAGATAAAATTGCTAGCACTCACTTCTTTGAAATCTTGACTACCGCTATTGAGAGCCAAAAACTTATTTGGATGCATGAGAACACCATTGATAAAAAGGGTGCTCTTGAACGAGAGTATGCCGATGATGTAGCATCATTAAAAAATGAACTTGAAGAAGAACAAACCATCAAGGAAGCTCTTGAGGAGACCTTTGCTCTAGAATTGTCTAGAGAAAAGGAAAACCATGATAGAGCTCTTGAGATGGCAAATGAACTAAAGCTAAAAAATGATAAGCTTGTGTTTGTTAATGCTAAACTCCTTGAGGATTTTGAGCAACTCAAAAAGGGCTCAAGGGTCATTGAGAGTGCGCTCGCCAAACTCACCGAGTCGCATGAGCAACTTAAAGCTTCTTATCTAAAAAAGCATGCCAACTTGCCTTCTCCTATTGCTATTGATAATGATGCTTGTGCTACTAACTCTACTTCTTGTGAAGCATCTACCTTGAAGGAGAATGTTGAGCTAAGGGCTCAACTTGATTTGCTAACTTGCAATTATGGGAAATTGGAAGAAAATCATGGAAAGCTTTCTCGCTCCCATGAGGACCTTCTAGCCTCTCATGATAGGCTAAAGTTAGCTCATGAGGCTATCATATCTAAGGCAACACCTTGTGAGCCTCATGTGGATACTAGCACTACTACTCAAAATGCTATATTGCCATGTGCTAGTCCTAGTAATTCATCCACTCATAATATTGCTAAATCTTGTGATGAATTATCTTCCTTGCCTTGTTGCTCTAACAATGAAGATTCTACTTCCTCTAGTGCTTGTGTTGTTACTAACCATGTAGAGGAAATCAAAGAGCTCAAGGCCCAAGTCACTTCTTTGAAGAATGACTTGGTAAAGGGTCATGAAGGGAAATGCAAACTTGACACGATGTTGAGTATGCAACAATCCCCCAATGACAAGAGTGGACTTGGATTCAAATCCAACAACAAGAACAAGTCCAAGAACAACAACAAGAAGAAGGGCCAAGTACAAGTCAAAGACCCGGCCAAGATTGTTTGCTTCAAGTGCAATATTGAAGGGCACCATGTTAGATCTTGCCCTTTGAAGAAGAAGCAAAAAGGGAAGCGGCCTCAAGCTCAAACTCATATTCAACCTCAAGTTGAAGAAATACCACTTCCCAAGAAGAAACAAGCCAATGCTCCCATTGTGGAGAAACCTAGTGAGAAGAAGGAGAAGAAAAGAACTTGCTACATATGCCGTGAGAAGGGCCACATCTCCTCCTTGTGCACTATTGGTACCTCATCCAACTCTACCACCATTGATGATGTTTATTCTCTTTGTAAGGATGAGGGTGGCAATGTGTTTGCCAAATATGTTGGTGCTCAAAGTGGTGTCAAGAAAAGAACCATTTGGGTTGCCAAGCCTATTGTGACTAACCTCTTAGGACCCAACTTAGTTGGGGACCAACAATCCAAAATTTGATCAATAGGTGCTTGTTGGAGGGCATTGGAGACTTGGCTACATCATGAAGAATTAAGGGATCTTCATCATTTATATTATCTCAAGCCAAGTCTTTTGGTTATCTTACTTCTATCATATACCCAATGTTCCTCCTTGCGGTAACATGTTCTCAACTCACTTATATTGAAAGTTACTCGCCCCTTTGCATGTGTTAGTTTTGTTCCTAGCATGTGTTTGTATATGTTGTGCTTCCTACTTGCTTTTCTTGAGAAATCAAGTCTATGTATGTTGGGTTGCACACCGTGTACTTGTGTTTATGTTGGAGCCTCTTTGCATCTTGTTGTATCTTATATGGCTCTTATGAGAGATTAATGGACTATCCCGTTTTGGGGGAGTGATATTCCTTTGGGAATTTCATGATCCTAACAATGTGTGTACATGAGGAATATCACTTAGAATTGATATTGCAAGATTATCTAGTCTCTATGTGGTATGTCATCGTCATGAGAAATTCAAATTCCAATGTCCATTAATATCTCTAGTTGGATCTTATTTGCCTCTTGTGAAAATATATTATTTATCACATTATGGGGGAGTAATAAGCTTTGTGCATATTACAAGCCTAGGAAATGTGAACATTTGAGGTTGTGTCACATAGAATTGATATTGTAAATTATCTCTCATATGTGACATGTTTTCTCAAACAAGTTCCAATTTGCTTAAATGGCTTCATTGCTAATATCTTTGTGGATCTTATTTGTGAAAGTTCTTCTTGGCATGGTTTTTCACAACGTGTCCCTCAATACATTTTTGGAAAACCATGTGCTTCAAGTCATACTATTAATTGCTTTGCATGTTGGTATGAATACTATTAATTGCTTTGCATGTTGGTATGAATACTATTAATTGCTTTGCATGTTGGTATGAATACTATTAATTGCCTTGCATGTTGGTATGACTAAATGAAGCTATCAAGAAACTATCTTTGCATGATGGTTAACTCTTATCTTTTACCATATGCTTTGTTCGTTGTAAATATGATCTTATGTATACTTACAAACTACCACCGGGAAATATTTCCTAATACCTCTTGTCCTAGGACAATTGGTAATCAATTATGAGGTAGATATTTATTGATCATATCTACATTGGCTCTTGTATTTATATTGCCTTATTTATTGCCATGAATTTGTTGTGCTTTGACTCCCATGTGTCTTCCTTGCATCTTATGGATCTAAGTTGTCTATTCAAACTTTCTTAGCATTGTTAGAAGATATAGGTAGCGTGATGATCCTAGTTTTGTGCATTTTGTATTCATATAAAAAATCCTTGATAATGCACCAAACTTGGGGGAGCTCTTCTATATTATTAGAATGCTTAACATCTCTTGATCTTTATCAAAAATTTGGTTTTGGGAGACATAAAATTTTCTTTTTGGTACTTTGTGCCATCATAAAAAGTTTCGAGGGTTTGGTTTATTTGTTGGAACCTTGCTCTCTTGGGAGTTGGTTATCTCATTCATTTGTGTTTAGGTTTAATTAGCTTCTTATAATGAGATAAGTCTTTGGGGTCAATCTTGTGTTGATTTGATTCTTTGATATAATTTGGACAACCATTGTCTCTTGATTTATTTGGTGTTTTGTCCAAATTGTATCTTCCTTTGGTTCTTGAAAGTATTGTGCATGCATATTTAATATATGTATATCTTATGGCATGTGTTACTTTCTTTAATCCAATATATAGGGTAAACTCCATCAAATCCTAATTTGGCTAAGATGTGCATGAAATTCAATTTCATATCTATATGCACATAGTATTGTGGAGTTTGTCCTATATGTTGTAGTGTGTCTAACTACTTTGGACCCAATTAGTTTGGGGACCTTTTTGTACTTACCTTTGTGTTAGGTACAATGGATATGCATTGGATGCTTGTCTCACTCTTGGGGAGAAGTGGTGACTCAATGGTAACTTGAGGCAAGCTAGGATGGTCAACAAACACATATCTACTACATCCTCACCAATGCTATCTCGGTAACAAGTATCTTCTCATGCATATTTTTCTAGCATCCAACCATGTGGTTGCATCTTGGCATGAATCTCTTGATTTGCAAATGTTGTGCTTCTTGCTAAAGTCTTAACGAAACCTCTTTATTGCGAATGTGAGTAATTTGAGATGAGTACATATGTTGGGAAGTATATAAAATCATGCTCATGATTCACCCATCCCATCTATGCCTATCTAGCAATTTTATTGCATATCAATTCCTCAAGCCTCTCACATGTGCAATATCGATGAAAGTGCAAATTGAGTTATTTCTTTTAGTATCCTCGTTTGTGATACTTGTTGCCTTTCTCAATGCATCCCAACTATCTTCTATCCCTTGTTGATATTTGTGATGTATTTTAGATGTTTGTGGTTGAAGTTCATGAATGTACAATAAGATAAAATTGAGCCTTTGGCCATGCTATTAAGCAAAAATTCTTATTGGTATATTGCATGACTTCGTCTTGGATATCATGCTATATGTCTTGTGTGTCTATTTTGTGTGTGCATGTTTCTTTGTGGATAAATATCTTAGTGATTTTGTCCACTTAGAGAAACTTATACACATAAGAGATGATACATCTCCATTTGATATCTTATTTATTTGTTGCATGTTGATTGGTCATGCTAAGCAATATAATTCATTGAAGACTATGATGATGCTTTTTGCTCATCCATATAATAGTCTTATAATATGCTTTGTCATGCCTTTCACATATTTTCTTGGTTGAGCCTATTATTATGGTGCATGTTACTTGTTGCTCAATCATTTGTTTGTTGCAAGTGTTAAGCTTATTTTTCTATCTATGATCTATTGCAAATGTTTGTGTTTTAAATGGTAATGAGGAAGTGAGGATTCCATGTTATGCATATTGTATTCAAATGCAACATTTTAATTTATGCATGTACCTTGGGGAGCTTCCTCATTTGATTTAGAGCACTATCTTTTGGTGATCATTAGAGTTTGATTCACTTGGTATCTTTTGTTTTTGAATGATATTATGGGAGTGATGATTCCATGTTTGTGCACTTTATACTCCAATGCAAATTGTCTAGTTTTGTGCACAAACCTTGGGGAGCTTCCTCATATTATTTAGAGAAATCTTCTTGATCTTATCATAATATCTATCTTTCTTTTGGTATCTTCTTTGTGGTTCATTTGGTTGCTTGCTTCATTTGTTGAAGCTTCTTGAAGTTGTTATCTTTTTGCAATCTTTGATCCTATCTATAGTGTGATTCCTTCCGAATATTTGTCATTGGATATGTGCATTTGATTCCACTCAAATTATGAGAAATGCACACGCTATGGAGGAACTCTCACTATATTGGCCTTCTAAATTTTTCACCCATTTCGGCAATTGGTGCCAATGGGGGAGAAGTTTGGAGGGTTTAAGGGAATTTGGTTATGTCTTTGCTTTGTGCTTAAGCATGTGCCTTTATTGCATTGCATCTTGTTGCTTTGCATAGTTGAATATTTAGAGGAAACTCCACTAGGCTTTGAATGCCAATATATGCAATGAAAGTCAAGATCATTCACACATGCATATATTATGGGGGAGTTTGCTCTATATATTCAACTTGTTTGTTACTTAAATTCCTTATATAAACCCTCTCAAAGAGATTGTCATCAATTACCAAAATGGGGGAGATTGAAAGTGCATGGAGCCCCCATGTGTGGTTTTGGTAATTAATGACAATCCCTATGGACTAATGTTTGCATTGAGTTATATTTGTAGGTGTGGTCCATAGGCAATGCTTGAACCATATGTTGGCTTCAAGGTTGCAATAAGAAGAAATTGATGAAGAATTTGAAGTGTCAAGTATGTCTTGAAGATGAAGATGAAGTGAGCCCTCAAAGTTAACTTCAAGACATCAACATGATGAAGAATGAAGAAATGAAGTGCAAGTTCAAGATGAGCCATCTCGAAGAGATCATTTGCTTGAAGCTTGCCATCCATATGGTGATCATGGATATGTGAAGATGTGCCGAAGAAGAAGCTCTCCCATGGTGGATTATGGGGGAGCAATCCACAAGACTTCGTCAAGCAAGCACAATCAAGAAAGGCGTTCCATCTTGTTGTGATCAAGATCGTCATCATCGAGCTCAAGAGGAACGCGCAAGGATAAGGTTTGCTCTTGATAGGGTTTCTTTCTCACCGGTCTCATGGTGTAGTTGGAGACCGGTTTATAGTTTAGTTGCCGTACTATCAAGAGGGCTCTCGAGTGAGTAACTCGATCGTATCCTTCGGAGAGCTCAAACCTTTGCATCCTTGCATCATCTTTCTTGGTTGTTATTTGGATCTTATCCATATGGTGTTTTAGAGCTTGTGCTTATTCTCATGACAAGCTCTAGTTCATCGAAAACGGATTCCGCATGAATCACTTGTTGCGTTTTCGATATTGGAGTTTTTCTCGGTTTCTCGTATTGAGAGGTTTCACTCTAAAATACATAGAAAAACCTACCCCACTTGTTCTTAAGCTTTTCAATCTTTGTGGGGTAGCTATTGTCATCTTCTTTACAACAAAATTGGTTTCACCTAAATGCGAGTTTCCTAACTCAAGTTGTTGCATTTTCCATATTGGAGGTTTTACCGGTTTGCTGTTTATAGATAGGTAAAACCTTTATCCATTTGTTTCTATCCTACTTTGCTGGACTATGATGTTTCTATGCATATTGTTGTAGAGCTCGTTGTTGTGATTTCAACGAGCCCAAGATCATCGAAATCGGAGTCCGGATGCAAAAGTTATCAAGGTTTTCGTATCGGGTGTTTGGGCAAAAACTGGGGGGCCGGAACTGCCGCCGGGAACACCCCGGCACTGCCGCCGGGCCGGCACTGCCGGTGGAAAAAGGCCAGCACTGCCGGCCACCCCGGCACTGCCGGTGGAACAAGGCCGGCACTGCCGGCCTGTCGCGATTTTGGCCCCAACGGGCAGAAATCTGAGACCCCTATTTAAGGCCTTCTTCCTCCTCTTTCTCCCCACTTCTTCTTCCTCCTTTTGCTCTCCACCATTGTTGACCTTGAGAGCTTGCCCAATCCCTCTACTCCTCCAATGATTCTTGAATCCATTTGAGGGAAAAGGAAGAGGAGATCTAGATCTATATTTCTACCAATCAAATCCATCTCTTTGTGAGTGGAACTCTCTAGATCTTGATCTTGGTGTTCTTTGTGAATTCCTTTGTTCTTCCTCTCTTATTCCCCCAATAGCTTTTGTAGCTTTGTTGGAATTTGAGAGAGAAGGACTTGAGCATCTTTGTGGTGTTCTTGCCATTGCATTTGGTGCATCGGTTTGAGTTCTCCACGGTGATTCGTGGAGGTGAAAGCAAGAAAGTTGTTACTCTTGGGTTCTTGGAACCCTAGACGGATTCTACACCTTTGTGGTGATTTGTTGGGAGCCTCCGATTAAGTTGTGGATGTGTGCCCCAACCTTTGTGTAAGGCCCGGTTTCCGCCTCGAAGGAAATCCCTTAGTGGAACCGTGACCTAGGCCTTTGTGGCGAGGGTCACCGGAGATTTAGGTGAGGCGCCTTCGTGGCGTTCGGTTTGTGGTGTGAGTACCGCATCTTGGGGTGAGGCCTTTGTGGCGTTGGTGTGCATCGAGCAACCACACCTCAAGGTTAGCCTCTTGTGGCGTTTGATGGCGTGTAACTCACACGTTCGTTGGGAACCCCAAGAGGAAGGTATGATGCGCACAGTAGCAAGTTTTCCCTCAGAAAGAAACCAAGGTTTAATCGAACCAGTGGGAGCCAAGAAGCACGTTGAAGGTTGATGGTCGCGAAATGTGATGCGGCGCAACACCAGGGATTCCGGCGCCAACTAGGAACCTGCACAACACAACCCAAGTACTTTGTCCCAACGAAACAGTGAGGTTGTCAATCTCACCGGCTTGCTGTAACAAAGGATTAAACGTATCGAGTGGAAGATGTTTGCAAAGAAAACAGTAAAACAAGTAGATTGTATGCTATGGAAAGAATAGGACCGGGGTCCACAGTTCACTAGAGGTGTCTCTCCCATAAGATAAAAGCATGTTGGGTGAACAAATTACAGTCGGGCAATTGACAAATAGAGAAAGGCATAACAATGCATATACATGACATGGTAAATATAGTGAGATTTAATTGGGCATTACGACAAAGTACATAGACCGCCATCCAACTGCATCTATGCCTAAAAAGTCCACCTTCAGGTTATCGTCCGAACCCCCTCCAGTATTAAGTTGCAAAGCAACAGACAATTGCATTAAGTATTGTGCGTAATGTAATCAATAACTACATCCTTAGACATAGCATCAATGTTTTATCCCTAGTGGCAACAGCACATCACAACCTTAGAACTTTCTGTCACTGTCCCAGGTATCAATGAAGGCATGAACCCACTATTAAGAGTTAAAAACTTGGCCAGAGCCTCTACTAATAACGGAGAGCATGCAAGATCATAAACAACACATGAACAATAGATTGATAATCACCATAATCATAGTACTCTCTATCCATCGGATCCCGACAAACACAACATATAGAATTACATATAGATGATCTTGATCATGTTAGGCAGCTCACAAGATCTAACAATGAAGCACAACAAGGAGAAGACGACCATCTAGCTACTGCTATGGACCCATGGTCCAGGGGTGAACTACTCACTCATCACTCCGGAGGCGACCATGGCGGTGTAGAGTCCTCCGGGAGATGAATCCCCTCTCCGGCAGGGTGCCGGAGGCGATCTCCTGAATCCCCCGAGATGGGATTCGCGGCGGCGCGTCTCAAGGTTTTCCGTATCGTGGCTCTCGGTACTGGGGGTTTCGCGACGGGAGCTTTAAGTAGGCGGAAGGTCAACGCGAGGGGCCACACGAGGGGCCCAGGGGCAGGGCCGCGGCCCTGGGCCGCGCCGGCCACCCCCCTGCCTCGTGGCCCCACTTCGTTAGGTCTTCGGTCTTCTGGAAGCTTCGTGCAAAAATAGGACCCTGGCGAAAGTTTCGTCCAATTCCGAGAATATTTCTTTACTAGGATTTCTGAAACCAAAAACAGCAGAAAACAGCAACTGGCTCTTCGGCATCTTGTTAATAGGTTAGTTCCAGAAAATGCATAAATATGACATATAATGTGCATAAAACATGTAGGTATCATCAATAAAGTAGCATGGAACATAAGAAATTATCGATACGTTGGAGACGTATCAGCATCCCCAAGCTTAGTTCTGCTCGTCCCGAGCAGGTAAAACGATAACAAAGATAATTTCTGAAGTGACATGCCATCATAATCTTGATCATACTATTTGTAAACATATGTAATGAATGCAGCGATCAAAGCAATGGTAATGACATGAGTAAACAACTGAATCATATAGCAAAGACTTTTCATGAATAGTACTTCAAGACAAGCATCAATAAGTCTTGCATAAGAGTTAACTCGTAAAGCAATAAATCAAAGTAGAGGTGTTGAAACAACACAAAGGAAGATGAAGTTTCAGCGATTGCTTTCAACTTATAACATGTATATCTCATGGATATTGTCAACATAAAGTAATATAACAAGTGCAATATGCAAGTATGTAGGAATCAATGCACAGTTCACACAAGTGTTTGCTTCTTAAGGTGGAAGGAGATAGGTAAACTGACTCAACAATAAAAGTAAAAGAATGGTCCTTCGCAGAGGAAAGCATCGATTGCTGTATTTGTGCTAGAGCTTTTATTTTGAAAACATGAAACAATTTTGTCAACGGTAGTAATAAAGCATATGAGTTATGTAAATTATATCTTACAAGTTGCAAGTCTCACGCATAGTATACTAATAGTGCCCGCACCTTGTCCTACTTAGCTTGGACTACCGGATCTTCGCATGCCATGTTTCAACCAAGTGTCACAAAGGGGTACCTCCATGCCGCCTGTACAAAGGTCCAAGGAGAATGCTCGCATTTCGGATTTCTCGCTTTTGATTATTCTCAACTTAGACATCCATACCGGGACAACATGGACAACAGATAATGGACTCCTCTTAAATGCATAAGCATGTAGCAAAGTTATTATTCTCATATGAGATTGAGGATATATGTCCAAAACTGAAACTTCCACCATGATTCATGGCTTTAGTTAGCGGCCCAATGTTCTTCTCTAACAATTTTGCATGCTCCAACCACTAAAATGATAGACCTTCAGACAAGACGGACATGCATAGCAACTCACATGATATTCAACAATAGTTGATGGCGTTCCCCAGAAACATGGTTATCGCACAACAAGCAACTTAATAAAATATAAAGTGCATAAGTACATATTCAATACTACGATAGTTTTTAAGGCTATTTTGTCCCATGAGCTATATATTGCAAAGGTGAATGATGGAATTTTAAAGGTAGCACTCAAGCAATTTACTTTGGAATGGCGGGTAAATACCATGTAGTAGGTAGGTATGGTGGACACAAATGGCATAGTGGTTGGCTCAAGGATTTTGGATGCATGAGAAGTATTCCCTCTCGATACAAGGTTTAGGCTAGCAAGGTTATTTGAAGCAAACTCAAGGATGAACAAGTGCAGCAAAACTCACATAAAAGACATATTGTAAACATTATAAGACTCTACACTGTCTTCCTTGTTGTTCAAAACTCAATACTAGATATTATCTAGACCTTAGAGAGACCAATTATGCAAACCAAATTTTAGCAAGCTCTATGTATTTCTTCATTAATGGGTGCAAAGCATATGATGCAAGAGCTTAAACATGAGCACAACAATTGCCAAGTATCACATTATCCAAGACATTTTTAGAATTACTACATGTAGCATTTTCCAATTCCAACCATATAACAAATTAACGAAGAAGAAACTTCGCCTTGAACATTATGAGTAAAGCCTAAGGACACATGTGTCCATATGCAACAGCGGAGCGTGTCTCTCTCCCACAAAGTGAATGCTAGGATCCATCTTATTCAAACAAAAACAAAAACGAAAACAAACCGACGCTCCAAGTAAAGAACACCAGATGTGACTGAATAAAAATATAGTTTCAGGGGAGGAACCTGATGATGTTGTCGATGAAGAAGGGGATGCCTTGGGCATCCCCAAGCTTAGACGCTTGAGTCTTCTTAAAATATGCAGGGATGAACCACGGGGGCATCCCCAAGCTTAGAGCTTTCACTCCTCTTGATCTTAGTATATCATTCTCCTCTCTTGACCCTTGAAAACTTCCTTCACACCAAACTTCAAGCAAACTCATTAGAGGGTTAGTGCATCATTAATAATTCACACATTCAGAGGTGACACAATCATTCTTTTCACTTCTGGACATTGCATAATGCTACTGGACATTAATGGATCAAAGAAATAAATCCAACATAGCAAAAGAGGCAATGCGAAATAAAAGGCAGAATCTGTCAAAAACAGAACAGTCCGTAAAGACGAATTTATAAATGGCACCAGACTTACTCAAATGGAAAAACTCAAAACTAATGAAAGTTGCGTATATATCTGAGGATCACGCTCGTAAATTGGCAGATTTTTTCGAATTTTCTACAGGGAATTGTGCCCAGATTCGTGACAGACAGCAATGCTGTTTCTGCGCAGCAATCCCAAATATAACATCAACTTTGACATAGAAACTTTACTTGGCACAAAAACATGATAAGGAGAGGTTGCTACAGTAGTAAACAACTTCCAAGACTCAACAAAACAAAAAATTGCTGTAGGTAAAAACATGGGTTGTCTCCCATAAGCGCTTTTCTTTAACGCCTTTCAGCTAGGCGCAGAAAGTGCAAATCAAGTAACATCGAGAGTAGAAGCATCAACATCATAGCTTGTTCTAATAATAGAATCAAAAGGCAACTTCATTCTCTTTCTAGGGAAGTGTTCCATACCTTTCTTGAGAGGAAATTGATATTTAATATTACCTTCCCTCATATCAATAACAGCACCAACAGTTCGAAGAAAAGGTCTTCCCAACACAATTGGACAAGATGCATTGCATTCGATATCCAAGACAACAAAATCAACGGGGACAAGGTTATTGTTAACCGTAATATGCACATTATCAATCCTCCCCAAAGGTTTCTTTTTAACATTATCGGCGAGATTAACATCCAAATAACAATTCTTTAATGGTGGCAAGTCAAGCATATCATAAATCTTTTTAGGCATAACAGAAATACTTGCACCAAGATCACATAAGGCATTACATTCAAAGTCATTGAATTTCATTTTAATGATGGGCTCCCAACCATCTTCTAACTTTCTAGGAATAGAAGTTTCAAGTTTTAGTTTCTCTTCTCTAGCTTTTATGAGAGCATTTGTAATATGTTTTGTAAAGGCTAAATTTATAGCACTAGCATTAGGACTTTTAGCAAGTTTTTGCAAGAACTTTATAACTTCAGAGATGTGGCAATCATCAAAATCTAAATCATTATGAGCTACAGCAATGGGATCATTATTCCCAAGGTTGGAAAAAATTTCAGCAGTTTTATCACAAGCAGTTTCAGCAGTTTTAGCAATTTCAGGCAGTTTTGTACGCTTCGCACTAGGAGTAGAAACATTGCCAACACCAATTATTTTACCATTGATAGTAGGAGGTGCAGCAACATGTGAAGAATTAACATTACTAGTGGTGGTAATAGTCCAAACTTTAGCTACATTATTCTCTTTAGCTAGTTTTTCATTTTCTTCTCTATCCCACCTAGCACGCAGTTCAGCCATTAATCTTATATTCTCATTAATTCTAACTTGGATGGCATTTGCTGTAGTAGTAATCTTATTATCAAGATCATTATTAGGCATAACTTTCAACTTTAAAAGATTAACATCAGAGGCAAGCCTATCAACTCTAGAAGCGATAGTATCAATTTTATCAAGCTTTTCCTCAACAGATTTGTTAAAAGCAGTTTGTGTACTAATAAATTCTTTAAGCATGGCTTCAAGACCAGAGGGTACACTTCTATTATTGTTGTAAGAATTCCCATAAGAATTACCATAACCATTACCATTAGCAGAAGGATATGGCCTATAGTTATTACCAGAGTTGTTCCTATAAGCATTGTTGTTGAAATTATTATTTTTAATGAAATTCACATCAACATTTTCTTCTTGAGCAACCAATGAAGCTAAAGGAACATTATTTGGATCAACATTAGATCTACCATTCACAAGCATAGACATAATCACATCAATCTTATCATTCAAGGAAGAGGTTTCTTCAACAGAATTTACCTTCTTACCTTGTGGAGCTCTTTCCGTGTGCCATTCAGAGTAATTTATCATCATATCATCAAGAAGTTTTGTAGCCGCCCCCAATGTGATGGACATAAAGGTACCTCCAGCAGCTGAATCCAATAAATTCCGCGAAGAAAAATTTAGTCCTGCATAGAAGGTTTGGATGATCATCCAAGTAGTCAGTCCATGGGTTGGGCAATTCTTTACCAAAGTTTTCATTCTCTCCCATGCTTGAGCAACATGTTCAGTATCTAATTGTTTAAAATTCATTATGCTACTTCTCAAAGAAATAATTTTAGCGGGAGGATAATATCTACTAATAAAAGCATCCTTACATTTAGTCCATGAATCAATACTATTCTTAGGCAAAGATAGCAACCAATCTTTAGCTCTTCCTCTTAATGAGAAAGGAAACACTTTCAATTTAATAATATCACCATCTACATCTTTATACTTTTGCATTTCACAAAGTTCAACAAAATTATTGAGATGGGCAGCAGCATCATCAGAACTAGCACCAGAAAATTGTTCTCTCATAACCAAATTCAGTAAAGCAGGTTTAATTTCAAAGAATTCTGCTGTAGTAGCAGGTGGAGCAATAGGTGTGCATAGGAAATCATTATTATTTGCATTTGTGAAGTCACACAACTTAGTATTTTCAGGGGTATTCATTTTAGCAACGGTAAATAAAACAAACTAGATAAAGTAAATGCAAGTAACTATTTTTTTTGTGTTTTTGATATAGAGAGCAAGACAGTAAATAAAGTAAAACTAGCAACTAATTTTTTTTTTTGTATTTTGATTTAGGTGCAGCAAACAAAGTAGTAAATAAAATAAAGCAAGACAAAAACAAAGTAAAGAGATTGAGAAGTGGAGACTCCCCTTGCAGCGTGTCTTGATCTCCCCGGCAACGGCGCCAGAAAAAGAGCTTGATGGCGTGTAACTCACACGTTCGTTGGGAACCCCAAGAGGAAGGTATGATGCGCACGTAGCAAGTTTTCCCTCAGAAAGAAACCAAGGTTTAATCGAACCAGTAGGAGCCAAGAAGCACGTTGAAGGTTGATGGTCGCGAAATGTGATGCGGCGCAACACCAGGGATTCCGGCGCCAACTAGGAACCTGCACAACACAACCCAAGTACTTTGTCCCAACGAAACAGTGAGGTTGTCAATCTCACCGGCTTGCTGTAACAAAGGATTAAACGTATCGAGTGGAAGATGTTTGCAAAGAAAACAGTAAAACAAGTAGATTGTATGCTATGGAAAGAATAGGACCGGGGTCCACAGTTCACTAGAGGTGTCTCTCCCATAAGATAAAAGCATGTTGGGTGAACAAATTACAGTCGGGCAATTGACAAATAGAGAAAGGCATAACAATGCATATACATGACATGGTAAATATAGTGAGATTTAATTGGGCATTACGACAAAGTACATAGACCGCCATCCAACTGCATCTATGCCTAAAAAGTCCACCTTCAGGTTATCGTCCGAACCCCCTCCAGTATTAAGTTGCAAAGCAACAGACAATTGCATTAAGTATTGTGCGTAATGTAATCAATAACTACATCCTTAGACATAGCATCAATGTTTTATCCCTAGTGGCAACAGCACATCACAACCTTAGAACTTTCTGTCACTGTCCCAGGTATCAATGAAGGCATGAACCCACTATCGAGCATAAATACTCCCTCTTGGAGTTAAGAGTAAAAACTTGGCCAGAGCCTCTACTAATAACGGAGAGCATGCAAGATCATAAACAACACATGAACAATAGATTGATAATCACCATAATCATAGTACTCTCTATCCATCGGATCCCGACAAACACAACATATAGAATTACATATAGATGATCTTGATCATGTTAGGCAGCTCACAAGATCTAACAATGAAGCACAACAAGGAGAAGACGACCATCTAGCTACTGCTATGGACCCATGGTCCAGGGGTGAACTACTCACTCATCACTCCGGAGGCGACCATGGCGGTGTAGAGTCCTCCGGAGATGAATCCCCTCTCCGGCGTGCCGAGGCGATCTCCGAATCCCCGAGATGGGATTCGGCGGCGGCGTCTCTAAGGTTTTCCGTATCGTGGCTCTCGGTGCGGGGTTTCGCGACGGGAGCTTTAAGTAGGCGGAAGGTCAACGCGAGGGCCACACGAGGCCGGGGGCAGGGCCGCGGCCAAGGCCGGCCCGCGCCGGCCACCCCTGGCTGCCTCGTGGCCCCACTTCGTTAGGTCTTCGGTCTTCTGGAAGCTTCGTGCAAAAATAGGACCCGAAAAGTTTCGTCCAATTCCGAGAATATTTCTTTACTAGGATTTCTGAAACCAAAAACAGCAGAAAACAGCAACTGGCTCTTCGGCATCTTGTTAATAGGTTAGTTCCAGAAAATGCATAAATATGACATATAATGTGCATAAAACATGTAGGTATCATCAATAAAGTAGCATGGAACATAAGAAATTATCGATACGTTGGAGACGTATCAGCGTTCGGGAGCACTAAGCAACCGCACCTCTCCACCGGAGATTAGCACTCGCAAGAGTGTGAACTCCGGGATAAATCATCGTCTCCCGCGTGCCTCGGTTATCTCTATACCCGAGCTCTTTACTTATGCACTTTACCTTGTGATAGCCATCGTGCTTGAAGTTATATATATCTTGCTATCACATAAGTTGCTTGTCTTGCTTAGCATAAGTTGTTGGTGCACATAGGTGAACCATTGCTTAGAATAAGTTGTTGGTGCACATAGGTGAACCATAGTATATAGGCTTTAGGCTTGACAAAGTAAACGCTAGTTTTATTCCGCATTTGTTAAGCCCATCTCATAAAAGTTTTTAAAACCGCCTATTCACCCCCCCTCTAGGCGACATCCGTGTCCTTTCAACAAGTCCACCCCCCTCCGGTGGTGGTGGCGGTGGCGGCGGTGGTGGTGGTGGTGGTTCACCTACACCTCCTTCACGTCAGCTGACGCCGCCCCCCAGTCCACAACGTCCGGCGGGTGATCAGCCGCCGCCCCCCAGTCCTCGTCCGGCGGGTGAGCAGACGCCGCCCCCCAGACGCCGCCCCCCAATCCACCTCCGGCAAAGAAGCAGAAGCAGTCCTGGACTATTAACCCGGAGCCTTATGTACCTAAGACCACAAAGGTACCGGAGCCATCACTGAAGCCTCTCATCCCGAGACCTTGGGAACTTAGTGTCGAGGAAAATGCAGCGGCCGTGGCTGCTCAGCATGAGAAATGGAAGGCGGACTGCAAGAAGAAAAGAGAGCCCGAGCCCAAGCCAGTATTTTCTGACAAGGAAAAGAAGTGGGCTAAGTCATTTTTGAGCACACCGTCCCAAGCCGCGAAGAATCTGCCTGACGACTATGCACGTGAACTTCGTAGGCAAGCACTCATGTTCAAGAGGAACAAAGAGTTGGCGGAGAAGCAGGAGGAGGCCGAGAAAGAATTAGAAAGTAAAAAAGGGGGGAAACAAGTTGCCCAGCTCGGGGAACAAAGTAAACAATCGATCGCCCCGCTCATAGTGAAAGCCGCCGGTCCGGATGCCCCCGATATCATAGCAGCTGCGGCAGCACAGGGATTGACTGTAACGAGTGCCAGAGAACAAGCGGCCAACTTAGGTCTGACTCTTCGTGCACTGTTAGGCCTTGATGAGGCGCCAATGAAGGACGTAGTAATTACATATGTGCCGAATGGGCCTCTCGTCGAGCCTGCGCAGGAAGAGGATCTACCTCCACAAATGACAGGTCTGCTAAATTGGTACAAGGGTTACATAAAACTTAAAAACGCCAAAGACTATATTTATGCGGAAGTTAGACATGAGCATCACTTCAAACATTACTATATAACAATTCATCGGAGTGAATTGTTCCAGCTGCTATTATGCAGAATGAAGCTTAGGGAATGCAGAATAAGGAGCATCCATGATGTTGGGTTCATTGACCCACAAATCGTTAATGGATATGTGTTAAAAAATCACCCCGCCGACGTGGAGGAAGACCTGTGGCGGTTTCTTTCAAAGCAGGAACTCAAAAGTGATATTCTATTTCCTTACCATTTTGGGTGAGTGTTTCTGTCTTGAGCACATTCTCTTTTGTTTACTCCATGTGCATGGTATGTGGCTAATCGATGAGTTATGCATGACTGTGCATGTATCGTGTCCGCAGGTTCCACTGGATTCTGCTAGTAATTCAATTTCACGACTCCACAGTTCTCGTCCACGACTCTCTGAATCTGAATGCAAAGCTTTGGGCCGACATGAGAAAAATGATGCAGAAGTAATTATTTTCATTCATTTGCGCTCTATATCGATCGGCCTATTTCGTTCATTTCCTAATATCAAGTAACTAATAACTCTCTTGTTCATTTAATTTTCTTTGCCTCGTAGGGTTTGGAGACGGTTCGTAGATGAAAAGGTCGGTGAATTCAAAAAAGAGCTACAATTTAAAAGGTCAGTGACTGGGACTGGGGATATTCAGCCACCGGGGACCAATCTATGTGGATACTATGTTTGTGAGATGATCCGGAGATACACCACTGAGCGGCAGCCGTCTGAGAACAACATCAAGAGGAATAACCTCCGGAAGACGCTTAGTCCAGAAGCTCGCTTCCGACCACTTCAAGAGGAACTAGCTGGATGGTTCGCGAGGGAAGTCATCGATCCTAGAGGAGAACACTATGTAGAGGACGTAGAACTTCATATGCACTAAATTATGTATGGAAACTTGTTCAAAATTGTATATGGTCATCCGATATTGAATATATATTGTATATTCCTCTTGAATTCTTTTTGGTTCTAATTTCAAATTTGTTTGAAATTGTACATTCATATGCATGTATGTAGTACCATAGAATATGTGAAACTCCTTCAAAATTAAAATAAAACACAAAAGAAATAAAACAATACAAATTAAAAAGAAACCAGGTTAGGGGGGCTAAAACCCTAAACCTGCGCCGGCCTTTAGTTGCGGTTGGCCAGGAGAACCGACTAAAGGTCCTCCGCCCCGACGGACTGCTGGCGGCCACGTGGACGTGCCTTTAGTCGCAACCGCGACTAAAGGGGGGCCTTTAGCAATTGGTCGCGGTTGCGCAACCGCGACCAATGGCAGTTGAGAACCGCGACCGAAGCCCTTTTTTCTACCAGTGTAGTGCCTATATGCAGAAACATTTTTCATTATCTCTCGCGAACTTACAAAGAGAGGATCACCCATACCATGAACCAGAGCCGTGGAAATGGTTTATTCTTCTGTCCACTAATGTAAGATCTTTTAGATATTTTAAAATAGACCAGATACATATCAAAATAAGTAAATATATACACTAAAATGCGTTTAGATATATATGTTTTTTACAAAAAAATAAAACAAAAGCACGAAAGACATCGAGCATGCTTCTCAATACGAAGAGGGATGCATTAATGATTCCAATATCCAATGTTCCAAATCCTAAAAATTCCAATGGACAGCCAAGAATAAAGGTGAAAACGATAAAACAAAAATATGCTTTAGAGGTCAAGAATACTCATGATCAACTTAGCACGGTCACCACGAGCAAGCCGTTGCCCGCCTTTAGTTCGGCTGCGCCTGCATGCCCACTTTTGACGTCGCCATCGCCCTCGGCGCCGGTCAGCTCGCGCGCGCGAACGGCCTGCTCTGCCCAGTCGGTGCGCTGCACCGTTCGCAGCATCAGCGCCGCGCACACAAGCTGCGCCGCCAGCATGCCGGCCCACATGCCCCGGAAGTCGAGCCGCGCCGGCCAGAACGCTAGCGCCAGCGCGGCGGGCATGCCGACGCCGTAGAACGCCGATACGTTGATCCTCGCGGCCTTCCCCGGCCGCGCGCTGCCGCGGAGCACGCCACAGCCCGCCGTCTGCGGGCAGTTTCCCAGCTCGGCGGCGCCAAGGATGGGCAGCGCCGCGGACACCAGCTGCAGGATGGCAGCGTCGGCGGTGAACATCCGCGCCCACACGCCCCTCACGGACGCCGCGAACGCGCACGCCACGAGCCCCAGCGCGGCGCCGCAGACGAGGCCGACGTGTGCCGCGAGGCGCGCGCGCTCCGGTCTCCCCGCGCCGAGCTCGTGCCCGACGCGTGTGGACACGGCGCATCCGAGGGAGTGCGGGAAGATGTACACCAGGGATGTGGTCTGTATCAGTATCCCCATGGCAGCCACCGCCGCCTTCGGGTCAGCGAGCACGCCGCAGAGCATGACCATGATCTCGTACCACCACCACTCCAAGCACACCGACATGCAGCTGTGCACGGAGAGCCTCACCAAGCGTCCCCACTCCAGCACATGTTCCTCCTCGGCTTGGGATGATACGTCTTTGCCGTCGCCGCCGCCATTGCCATCCATAATCCCAGACAAGTACACGTAGGCTACGAGGAACAGCAAGAAGTTTAGGTTGGCGCAAACGGCTCCGAGCGCGACGCCGCGGATCCCGAGGCGGAGGCCGTGCACGAGGAGGTAGTTGAAGGGGACGTGGAGGAGGAGCGTGGCGGCGGCCGCGTATGTGATCGGGAGCGTGATTGACTGCGCGCGGAGGTAGACGCGGATCGGATGGAGGAAGGACTGCACGAGGAGATCAGGGAGCGAGCAAAGGATGAACTCGTACGCGGCGGCAGCAATGTCGGGGTCCTGGCCGGTGGCGACGAGGACACGGTGCATGGCGACCCAGAGCAGGCTGACGGGGACGGACGCGGCCAGGAGAAGCGAGACGGTGCGGCGGAGCGCCGCGGCGAGCACGGACGTGCGGCCTGCTCCGAACGCTTGGCCGCACACCGGGTCCATGCCGGCAGCGAGCCCGGAGAGCACCGAGTAGCCGGTGATGTTGGCGAAGCCGAGCGCGAGAGAGCCGCCGGCAAGCGGCAGGCGGCCGAGCCGGCCAAGGAAGATCATGGACACGAGGGAGCGCGCGTACATGAGCAGCCCCGCAGCGACCATCGGCACGGCAAGCCGCACGATGGAGGCCACCTCGGCCATGGAACCGCCGCCACCGCGCCCTTGCTTCGGCCGGTCATAAAGCACGGGTGGCTGGAGCAGAGATTCGTGGACGTGGTGGCATTGTGCTTGCTGCTCCGAGCAATGGCACATTGTAAGATTGTAACGTGGTGTGTGCGCGTGTGGGTGCAGTGCTAAATGCTAATGTTTGTTGGTGTGATCAGGTGAGGTCAGGGTTGCTTACAAATCGATGGATTTGGACCCGTATATATAAACCGTTGTGCTGACATCCCTGATGAACTTTCGGTGCATTCCCATCAAAAAATAATTGGTGTGTTCCCATCCTAAAAATTGGCGTGGGTCTACAGTATTACTTCTCTCTAGATAACGTTGGGCTCGCTTGAATCGCTGCAAAAATTGCACCTTTTAGGGTACACATTAAGAGTTACCTTAAGTAAAAAAAGGGTATGGTAACTTTTCGTACGGTTTGATTCGCTACCAAGCAATAGCCAAATCTTGCCTTTGCCAAGCTGATTGGGAATCATTAAAAAAATTAGTGGTGAGCCAAGTGGTTCATCTCTTTTCTTCTTGCCATTTTTTATTTATTGTACTTTTTATGATAAACAAAATATATTAATATCGTGAATATACTAATTACACACATATTCTGCAGCAACAAGATGTTTAAGACATTCAAGGATGCACATACCCAAGAAAAAAATACAGAAGACAAAATAAAAACAAAGACTCCGTCACGGTGATGGAACACTTACAATGGCAACATCAACAACCTAATCACCACTAAAGACAATGACCGGACCAAAAAAAGATGTTTTCCAAAAGCAACATCTCTAGGAAGGAAATAATGCACAAGCATTGCCCCGATCGAAGATCTTGGATTTTCACCATGGGAGAAATCTTGAGTTCACAAAACAATGCCTTCGACAAGGCTCTTGCTAGGTACAATCAATGAAGACCGGACCTTGGGATTTCACCCTGAAATAACGACTTGATACTCAAAGGAGCATCACCAAAAATACAATCCAATGTCCTCACATCCCCTCTTGCCAAGGCCTCTGCTGCAAATCAGCGAACATCCAACACACATGAAGAGAACTTGTGCCGCAATTCTTCATCGCAACCAATACACCTCTCCACTATTACAAACCTTTGGTCGCAGCTACCATTGCCTTTTCCACCTTGGTCATTATCATGAAATCTATATTTAGACATGTCTCATGGCACCAACAAGAAAGCGAAGCTTCACCACACCCTCATGAAGCCTCACTAGTCGAAGATAAGTGCACGCAGGACATGATTGATTCTGGTATAGATATCTAGTAGTGCCATAGGCCAATCTATGGAAATGTCCGAATCCTCAACGTCCAGGTCGAGAAGGCTGACATGAATCAGATCGATGACTTGGGCTCGAAGAACAAGGACTAACCACCTTTATGTAGAACACAGGCACCACTCGACGACTTGCTAGATTGGGCTATAAACAAAATACATTGTGTGTGTATTCCTTGCCCGTTTGAACATTTTAATTCTGTTCCACAAAAATGTCAATAAGCTTAACAATAAGGTTTGACCCTCTATATACTTTGCGTTCTGGGTTTGATCAAAGTTAAACTTTATAAAGTTTAACCAAATATTTAAAAATATTAATGTCTATAATATAATATAAAATCTATTGTATTGGAATCGTCATGAAACATATTTTTATATATTATATATATTTGAAATTGTAGAAAAGGATCTTTTTTCTTTATATGTTTTATCAATTTTTGTAAAGTTGACTATACCCAGAACGCGAAGCAAATAAAAATAGAGGAGGTACTGTAGAAAGAAAACACGGGAAAGATCACTGGTAGAAAAATGGCCATTGGTCGCGGTTCGCAACTGCCATTGGTCGCGGTTGCGCAGTCGCGACCTTACGAACCGCGACTAAAGGCCCGTCCACGTGGGCGGCAGGCGAGCGCCAGGGCGGAGGACCTTTAGTCGCGGTTCTTCTGGCCAACCGCGACTAAAGGCCTCCGCAGGGTTTAGGGTTTAGCCCCCCTCCCCCTAAATCTGGTTTCTTTTTAATTTGTATTGTTTTATTTCTTTTGGGTTTTAATTTTGAAGGAGTTTCACATATTCTACGGTACTACATACATGCATATGAATGTACAATTTCAAACAAATTTGAAATTAGAACCAAAAAGAATTCAAGAGGAATATACAATATATATTCAATATCGGATGACCATATACAATTTTGAACAAGTTTCCATACATAATTTAGTGCATATAAAGTTCTACGTCCTCTACATAGTGTTCTCCTCTAGGATCGATGACTTCCCTCGCGAACCATCCAGCTAGTTCCTCTTGAAGTGGTCGGAAGCGAGCTTCTGGACTAAGCGTCGTCCGGAGGTTATTCCTCCTGATGTTGTTCTCAGACGGCTGCCGCTCAGTGGTGTATCTCCGGATCCTCTCACAAACATAGTATCCACATAGATTGGTCCCCGGTGGCTGAATATCCCCAGTCGCAGTCTTTGCCCTTTTAAATTGTAGCTCTTTTTTGAATTCACCGACCTTTTGATCTACGAACCGTCTCCAAACCCTACGAGGCAAGGAAAATTAAATGAACAAGAGAGTTATTAATTAGTTACTTGATATTAGGAAATGATGAACGAAATAGGCCGATCGATATAGAGCGCAAACGAATGAAAATAATTACTTTTGCATCATTTTTCTCATGTCGGCCCAATGCTTCGGATCCATATTCAGAGAGTCGTGGACGAGAACTGTGGAGTTCTGAATTTGAATTACTAGCAGAATCCAGTGGAACCTGCGGACACGATACATGCACAGTCATGCATAACTCATCGATTAGCCACATACCATGCATGGAGTAAACAAAAGAGAATGTGCTCAAGACAAAAACACTCACCCAAAATGGTAAGGAAATAGAATATCACTTTTGAGTTCCTGTTTTATAAGAAACCGCCACAGGTCATCCTCCACGTCGGCGGGGTGGTGTTCTAACACATATGAATTAACGATTTGTGGGTCAATGAACCCAACATCATGGATGCGCCTTATTCGCATTTCCCGCTTCTTCATTCTGCATAATAGCGTACACAACAAGATAGTTAGGACAATATATATATTTATAGTGCAGGCAATGAACGAGATGGGGTAGAAATTAATAAATCACTTACAGAACATAGCAACTGATGATAGATTTGTCGAGCTCGCGCAGATTGAACAGCTGGAACAATTCACTCCGATGAATTGTTATATAGTAATGTTTGAAGTGATGCTCAGGTCTAACTTCCGCATAAATATAGTCTTTGGCGTTTTTAAGTTTTATGTAAGCCTTGTACCAATTTAGCAGACCTGTCATTTGTCGAGGTAGATCCTCTTCCTGCGCAGGCTCGACGAGAGGCCCATTCCGCACATATGTAAATACTACGTCCTTCATTGGCGCCTCATCAAGGCCTAACACTGCACGAAGAGTCAGACCTAAGTTGGCCGCTTGTTCTGTGGCACTCGCTACAGTCAATCCGGCCTGTGCTGCCGCAGCTGCTATGATATCGGGGGCATCGTCCGGACCGGCGGCTTTCACTATGAGCGGGGCGATCGATTGTTTACTTTGTTCCCCGAGCTGGGCAACTTGTTTCCCCCCTTTTTTGCTTTCTAATTCTTTCTCGGCCTCCTCCTGCTTCTCCGCCAACTCTTGGTTCCTCTTGACCGCGAGTGCTTGCCTACGAAGTTCACGTTCATAGTCGTCAGGCAGATTCTTCGCGGCTTGGGACGGTGTGTTCAAAAATGACTTAGCCCAGCTCTTTTCCTTCTCAGAAAATACTTGCTTGGGCTCGGGCTCTCTTTTCTTCTTGCAGTCCGCCTTCCATTTCTCATGCTGAGCAGCCACGGCCGCTGCATTTTCCTCGACACTAAGTTCCCAAGGCCTCGGGATGAGAGGCTTTAGTGATGGCTCTGGTATCTTTGTGGTTGCAGGTACATAAGGCTCCGGGTTAATAACCCAAGACTGCTTCTGCTTCTTCGCCGGAGGTGGATTGGGGGGCGGCGTCTGATCACCCGCCGGACGAGGACTGGGGGCGGCGTCTGCTTACCCGCCGGAGGTGAATTGGGGCGGCGTCGGCTGACGTGAAGGAGGTGTAGGTGAACCACCACCGCCGCCGCCGCCACCACCACCGGAGGGGGGTGGACTTGTTCGCCTTGGCGCCTCGCCTGGAAACTTGATAAACTTCTTTTGCCATAGAATGAACTGGCGCTTGACATCTCCAAGTCTTCTCGCCCCTTCAGGTGTAGCAATGTCAATGTCCAGGTCCTCAAACCCTTGGACTATGTCCTCCACCGTGACACGAGCATAGCCATCTTGAATGGGGTTGTTGTGGTGGAGTGCTCCAGGTAAACATGGTAAAGCACTGCCGATGGCTACCTTCATGGACATGTTCCCAATTGGATAATACAGATGACATTCTTTCATCTCCTTTATATCGTCCACGGGGTAGCGAGGAGGCTCCGGTGCAGTAATTTCGATCCTCCGGTGCAGTAATTTCGATCGTCGGTGCACCAGCCGGTGGGGCCTCCGTGGAAGCCACGCTGCTTCTTCTCTGCTGCTGGCTTCCGAGATCCATTGGATGATCTTCATGCTGCGTCCGAGCTGCATCTCTTTCGGCTACTAGTACACTCACGGTTTTCTTCATCACATCCATTTCCGATGCCAACCGCGCCACAACATCTGCATCCCGATCCATCTTTCTCTTACGGCTTCTGTAACCGTACGGGTCATCGTTCTGGGGGAACCCTATTTTCCACGGAATGTGCCCCATGCCTCGTATACGTCCTCCGTGTTCAGGATTCCCGAGGGCTTTTGTCAGCGCGTCGTTCTCTCTGTTGAACTTGATCTTCCCCTCTTGAGCATCCCTCATTGCCTCAATAAGCTTTTCGGTGGGTTTAATTATTTTGCCCCGGTAAACACACTCCCCTGTCTCCGGGTTCAGCGATCCCCCATGCCCGTACCACCAGCTTTTGGCCCTTGGGTCCCATCCCTCCGTACCTGGACGGATTCCTCGCGCCCTCAGCTCGTTCTCCATCTTCTCCCACCTAGGCTCCCAAAGGCGATACCCTCCTGGCCCCATAATATGATTGTACTCCTTCTTAGCCGCATTTTCCTTATTTTTTTCGATAGTTCAAGGAACTGCTCCGATTTCTTTTGCTTCACAAATTCTGGCCAATCATGTTTCAGTTTCTCATATTGTCCTTTGAAATCCGGAGTCTTGTTCTGGTTGACATAGTCACGGGCTAGATTTTGCTTGAATTTCCGGAATGCACTGGCCATCTTTTGAAGAGCGAACTGTTTGAGTAGCTTCCTCCTCTTCTTGTTTTCCTCAATCTTGTTACCCTCCTCATCGAATTTGTGGTATTCCGGAGGTAGGACGACATGTTCCATAAGCTTTTGCAAGCAATCTTTTTTTGTTCTCTTCTCGACAAAAGTGAAACCAAGACGTGCCTTCTTTGGCTCATTCCACTCCTGGACGGTGATCGAGACGTTGTCTCTAACAACGGCTCCGCATTGGTTGATAAACTTGGTGGCGTTCTTCTCGGGCTCCAGCGGCTTGCCGGTTGCACTGTCGACAACCTCGATGGTATATATTTCTCCTTGTTTCAGCGTCTTGGTTGCGCCACGCTTTGACGACGTACTCGATTGTTTCGATGATCCGGCCGAGGGCTAAAATAAGAAAGAGAGTCGCGCGCGTTAGTACACACATATTTATTCAAATCAGTTAGTTTGTATCACCAGAGGCTCAATGTATATATATACCTCGGCGCCGGAGGTGGTTGCTACTTCCAATTGAAGATCGTCGTTTATCGACGTTTCTTCGGCATCATCTTGCTGACGGCGCCCTTCATCTTCACCGTCAAGGTTCAGATAAGAAGAGATATCATCTTCTTCTTGTCCGGTCGGCACATATAGAATATCGCCGTTTATGATGCCGAACATATGGTCTTCAGCGTCCGGATCATAGTTGTCCATAATCGGGTCAGCTCTATCGTCCGCCATATGTCAGTCCTGAAAACATGTAGTAAAAACAAATTAATTGTGTATATGCCAGCATTATCACATCTCTTCTACATATAAAGAGAGAGGGCGAGGGAGGCGGAGGGGGATTAGGGTGTATATGCGGACGATCGACCTCGCAGTGACGCGTGAGAGACCGGAGGTGGCCGGGGCGGTGGCGGTGGTGACGACACATAACCCTCGCCGCCCCCTCTCGATCCCAAAAAAAACACCGCGCGTATACGGAGGGGGCGACGAGCGCCCCCTCCGTTACTGGTTAAGTCCAATTTTAGTTAAGTCATTTTGAGTTCTTTTAAAAGTGAAAAAATACAAATAATATGTTAAGTTATTTTGAGTTCTTTTAAAAGTGAAAAAATACAAAAGTGAAAATTTAGTTCATTTTTTTGAGTTCTTTTAAAATTGAAAAAATACAAAAGGGAAAATTTAGTTCATTTTTTGACAAACTTTTGTTAAGTTATTTTGTTAAGTTATTTTTGTTAAATTTTGTTAAGTTATTTCTTGTTAATTCAAAATTTTGTTATATATGTTAAAGTTTTTGTGAAATCGGCAATTTTGTTAAGTGTTTTTGTGAAGTTCAATTTGTTTGTTAAGTTAATTAAAGTTTTTATGAAGTTAATTACAAATTTTTAAGTTTTTTTGTTAAGTATAGTTAAAATTAAAAATAACAAACAAAACATTAAAAAAAAGAAAAAAATTAAAGTTTTTCGCCGGCGCCATCTCTCCTCTCCCCTCTCTCTCGTGCGCGCGTCTGGCGGCGCGCGGCGTGCGGGCGGCGCGCGTTTGGCAGGGCGGCGGCGGGCGCGCGCGGTCATCGTCGTCGTTCTTACGCGCGCGGGCGCGGCGGCGCGCGGTCGTCGTCGACGTCGTGTGGTACACCAGCCGGGAGGGTAAACGGTGGCGCGGGCGGAGCTGGGAGACGACGACGGCGAGGCAGCGGGAGAAACGGCAGGCGACGCGAGCAGCGGCGGCGTCTTCCGGCGGCGTTAAGCAACGAGGCGTCCGCGGCGATGAGCGCGGCGTCCGAGGCGTCGCGGTTTCGATCGAGAGGAAGAAGAGAGAAAACGCGCCAGGCCGCGCGCGAATATAGGGGACAGTCGCGGTTGGTGTGGCCAACCGCGACTAAAGGTCGTTCGCTGAATTTCAGCGGTTCCGCGAAAACACCCTTTAGTCGCGGTTGGCAGCCAATCGCGACCAAAGGTATCTTTTCAAATTCCTTTTAATTTCAAAATCTGAAAAATACAAATAATATATCAAAAAATTTAGAAAAATAAAACTAATTCATTTAAAAATCTTCAAAAAACAAATAATGTATCAAAAAATTCAGAAAAATGAAACTAATTCATTTAAAAATCTTAAAAATACAAATAATATATAAAAATTCATAAAAATAAAACTAATTCATTTAAAAATCATAAAAATACAAATAATATATCAAAAAATTCAGAAAAATAAAACTTATTCAATTAAAAATGTTAAAAATACAAATAGTATATCAAAAAATTAAGAAAAGTAAAACTAATTCAATTCAAAATGTTAAAAATACAAATAATATATCAAAAAAATCAGAAAAATAAAACTAATTCAATTCAAAATGTTAAAAATACAAATAGTATAACAAAAAAATCAGAAAAACCAATTTCTTCCCTCATCTGTCTTCCTACCCCCCCGGCTTCCCACCAGTTCTTCCCGGCCACCTCTGTCTTCCCATAAGTTCTCCCCGGCATGTCTTCCCGCCGTTCTTTCCCGCCTCTTTCTTCCCGCCTCTTTCTTCCCGCCACTTTATTCCCGTCTCTTTCTTCCCTCCACTTTCTTCCCGCCTCCTGTCTTCCCGCTCCCATTTTTCCCGCCATTTGTCACTACATATATGTAGCCCGGCTTGGCCAGCATTATGACATCTCTACAATCTCTCATCAATCTCTCATGGCTTCCACCGCACCCACTCTAACCTACCAGCAGGTGGAGGAGCTTTGCGCCTCGAACTACCCTTGCCCACCGGGCTACCGCGTTCCCGCCGGCGGAGCCTAAGCGCCGGCGGCGTGCCGGTCCCTCCCGTCCCTCAGGGTACTGCGCCGGGCGGCCATCACGAACCACTACTACCTCGACCTCACGCCGGAGCAGCGGATGAATCCCCGCTGGCATCCCGATAACCAGCATACTTGGGACGCCTTCTTCATCAATCGGCGTGAGAGGGCGCTCGCCAGGTATGAGGAGGACGGTCTGCCTCCTGGGAACTTCCACGAGGCCGGCCGTCGGCTATGGTGGTACGGCCGGACTCTGCAGAGCGTCATGGACTACATCACGGCCGGCGATATCCCCCGCCTGCGCTACCCTCAGTTCGAGCCACGAGCGCCGCCCGACGACAGCGACGACGACGACGACGGCGGCAACTTAGAAGGCGACGACTACCAGTACAACGGCGGCGACTATGAAGACTACGAGTATGCATATTATACGCCTAGGCAGGAGTATGACTAAATCACTCCAAATTTCATGTATCATCAGTGCTATCTCGAATCAATCGAATCATTCGAAAATGGACACCAGAACACATCACGGATAATATAATTCACATGATCCATTCAACAAAGTTTGGTACAATAAATTATTACACATCATTTCTTCCCTTGTGTCCCTGCTTGCTTACGATTGGGCCGTATCCATGGAGCATCCTCATCATTTAACTTAATGCTTGGGTCGGTGTTCACTTTGAAGGGCGGAATTTCACCAAACATATTATAATCTTCTGACATGTCTGTCTTGTCCTCCACTCCCACGATGTTTCTTTTCCCTGAAAGAACAATGTGGTGCTTTGGATCATCGCATGATGTACTGATCGTTTTCTTATCTTTTCGTTTCCTCGGTTTGCTACTCATGTCCTTCACATAGAAAACCTGAGCGACATCTTTCGCTAGGACGAATGGTTCGTCAAGGTAACCAAGATTGTTGAAATCCACCATTGTCATTCCGTATTGCTGGTCCACCTTTACCCCACCTCCTGTTAGCTTGAACCATTTGCACCGGAACAAAGGGACCTTAAAGGAGGGTCCATAGTCAAGTTCCCATATCTCCTCTATGTAACCATAATATGTGACCTTTTGCCCATTCTCGGTTGCTGCATCAAAGCGGACACCACTGTTTTGGTTGGTGCTCTTTTTATCTTGGGCGATCGTGTAAAATGTATTCCCATTTATCTCGTACCCTTGGAAAGTCGTTATAGTCGAAGATGGTGTCTTGGCCAACATGTACAGCTGATCTACAACCTTATTGTCATTCATTAAATGTTTTCTCAACCAACTGCCGAAAGTCTCCATGTGGGCCTTCCTAATCCAGGATTCAGGCTTCCCCGGGTTGTCCGAGCGTAAAATATTCTTGTGTTTCTCAAAGTACGGAGCCACCAAGCTGGAATTGGTCAGAACTGTGTGGTGTGCTTCAGTCAGAGAATGGCCGTCCATACATATCGTTGATTTCCTTCCGATCGTGCCTTTTCCACTTAGTCTCCCCTCGTGCCGCGATCGAGGAAGACCAATCGGCTTAAGGTCAGGAACAAAGTCAACACAAAACTCAATTACCTCCTCATTTCCATAGCCCTTGGCGATGCTTCCTTCTGGCCTAGCACGGTTACGAACATATTTCTTTAATATTCCCATGAACCTCTCGAAGGGGAACATATTGTGTAGAAATACAGGACCGAGAATGGAAATCTCTTCGACTAGGTGAACCAGGAGGTGCGTCATAATGTTGAAGAAGGATGGCGGGAACACCAACTCGAAACTGACAAGACATTGGACCACATCGTTCTGTAACCGTGGTAGAACTTCTAGATTGATTACCTTCTGAGAGATTGCATTGAGGAATGCACATAGCTTCACAATGGCTACTCGAACATTTTCCGGCAGGAGCCCCCTCAAAGCAATCGGAAGCAATTGCGTCATAATCACGTGGCAGTCGTGAGACTTCAGGTTTTGGAACTTTTTCTCCGCCATGTTTATTATTCCCTTTATATTGGACGAGAATCCAGACGGGACCTTCATACTGCTCAGGCATTCAAAAAAGATGACCTTCTCTTCTTTGGTCAGAGCGTAGCTGGCACGACCTTGAAACCATTCCGGATGCCGGTTATCAGGGTCTTTCAAACGTTGCTGGTCCTGCCGTGCTTCCTTTGTATCATTTGTCTTCCCATACACGCCCAAGAAGCTTAGGAGGTTCACGCAAATATTCTTCGTAACGTGCATCACGTCGATTGCAGAGCGGACTTCTAGGACTTTCCAATATTCTAGCTCCCAGAATATAGATTTCTTCTTCCACATGGCTGCGTGCCCGTCAGCTCCCTTCGGAACTGATTGTCCGCCAGGACCCTTTCCAAAGATGACTTTCAAATCCTTGACCATATCAAATACCTCAGCACCAGTGCGTTCCGCAGGCTTCGGCCGGTGATCTGCCTTGCCGTTGTAATGCTTGCCTTTCTTTCTTACTGGATGAATTTTCGGAAGAAATCGACGATGCCCAAGGTACACATTCTTCTTACAATTTGGCAAATGTACACTTTCAGTCTCATGTAAGCAGTGCGTGCATGCATTGTATCCCTTATTTGACAGTCCCGAAAGGTTACTAAGAGCAGGCCAATCGTTGATGGTTACGAAAAGCAACGCTCGTAGGTCAAATTCCTCTTCTTTGTGCTCATCCCACACACGGACACCAGGTCTGCCCCACAGCTGTAAAAGTTCATCAACTAATGGCCTTAGGTACACATCGATGTCGTTGCCGGGTTGCTTCGGACCTTGGATGAGCACTGGCATCATAATGAACTTCCGCTTCATGCACAACCAAGGAGGAAGGTTGTAGATGCATAGAGTCACGGGCCAGGTGCTATGGCTGGAGCTCTGCTCGCCAAAAGGATTCATGCCATCCGTACTTAGACCAAATCTTATGTTCCTTGCGTCAGCTGCAAAATCTTTGAACTCTCTATCGATCTTTCTCCATTGCGTTCCATCTGCGGGGTGTCTCAACTCCCCGTCCGACTTACGGTCCTCTTTGTGCCATCGCAACAACTTGGCATGCTCTTTGTTCCTGAACAGACGTTTCAACCGTGGTATTATAGGAGCATACCACATCACCTTGGCGGGAACCCTCTTCCTGGGTTTCTGGCCCTCAACATCGTCACCAGGGTCATCGCCTCTGATCTTATAACGCAATGCAGTGCATACCGGGCATTCATTCAAATTCTCGTATTCATCGCGGTAGAGGATGCAGTCGTTGATGCATGCATGTATCTTCAGAACCTCTAAACCTAGAGGGCAGACAACCTTCTTTGCTTCGTACGTACTGGCGGGCAACTCGTTATTATTTGGAAACATATTCTTCAACATTTTCAGCAAGTTTTCAAATGCCGAGTCAGCTACACCTGCCTGTGCCTTCCATTTCAGCAAATCCAGTGTGTAGCCCAGCTTTTTCAGACCATCATCGCATCCGGGGTACAGCGCCTTTCTGTGATCCTCTAACATGCGATCCAAATTCTCTCTCTCCTTTTCAGTTTCGCAGCGTCTCCGTGCATCAGCAATGGTCCGACCAAGATCATCAACGGGCTCATCACGTGCCTCTTCTTCACCTTCCCCTTCACCTTCAGCATCCTCCATGAAAGTATCACCGAAATGAGCAAGATAGCTTTCATCGATGAAATCATCCCCTTCTTCATCTTCTTCCATTATAACCCCTCTTTCTCCATGCTTGGTCCAACAATTATAGCTTGGCATGAAACCGTGCCGAAGCAGGTGCATGTGAACATCTCTTGAGGAAGAGTAACCCTTCTGATTCTTACAGTTAACACATGGACAGATAACAAAACCCCCTGCTTGTTCGCATTAGCCACTACGAGGAAATCTTTCAAACCCGTAGTGAACTCGCCGGAGAGTCGGTTACCGTACATCCATTGCCGATTCATCTGCATTATTATAATATAAAATATATAATTAACCATCATGCATTTGTTAAACTAACTAGCTACAAACAATATAAATTAAACAATGAACTACACACACATGCATATTTTATCAATGACACATGAAAGGTTCAAGTTGCTAACCGCGATCGAGGAGGAAAAAATAAATAAGGAAGCTCAAGTGTGGCTCCAACACTTCATATCATGTTTGTTTCATGCTCTTGGGGCATTTTTATCAAACACCTTGTGTGCATAAGAGGAACCAAAAGCAAACCTACACCCCCTTGTGAAGCTTGTGAAGAGAAGTGGCACCAAATGGCTAAGTGCTGTGAGCTGAGGCCCTTTTATAGGGATGGGCCTTTAGTCGCGGTTGGCCTGGCCAACCGCGACTAAAGGCCTTTGGGCCAGGCCTGAGGACCTTTAGTCGCGGTTGGCCTGGCCAACCGCGACTAAAGCCCATTCCGTCCACCAGCTGGCCAGCGAGCGCGCTGGGCCCAGCTCTTTAGTCGCGGTTCGCCACCAGAGCCGCGACTAAAGGCCCCATTAGTCGCGGTTCCTATATTTTGGCGACTAATAGGGCTGGACGGAAGGCCATTTTTCTACCAGTGGATGTAATTGATGTCTTCAAAATCAGCCAGAGGTCCCTGCCCTTCATATTAGGCATTTAGCTGTGTCGCTTCATTTAGGCATTTAGATGCGTCAAGACACAAGGCTCGCACCAACTCATTTAGGCTATGTCTCTCGTGGGAAGAAACTGGTAGGCTAGTAAGAAGTGTGATAAGCAACCCCTAGAAGGCCACAAGAATCTAGCTTTTTTTTACCTCGAAGAAACTTGAGCCTAAAAAAAAAGTGTGATAAGCAACCCTCACAAGAATCTTCTCCCGGAGCTAAGCAACTTATTACACAAGCCCCAACCACACTAGGACATAATGTCTCTGATTTCGTTCAAACACTCTTGGCGCCAAGCTCTGTTATACTCCATCCAGTTCCTACTTCCTATATGTACCTATACCACTATATAGTACACGAGTTTTTGAATTTGAACTTACCATCCCGCCAATGGACCCTAAAAATAATCCAAACCGTTGATTTGTCCACTGAAGCTTCTAGATGCCGTTCATCACACAAAAAGTCACTTGATCTGACGGTAGCGAGTGCTCGGATTCGCCACCCAATGTTCCCGCCATCCCACGGTCGTGAACTCACGCTGCTGGTGTTGCTGGAGACTTCGATCGGGATTAATCCACCGCTCCAGCAGAAAAGCTACTACATTGGCAATAAGTTGAAGCCTTGAGGGGCCCGTGTTCCATATGTTCACTCCGTTGTCGCTTCATGGCCTAGACACAAACAGACAAACTACTGCAAACAAAGTGAGCATTTTACTGGTTAACACATTGTACTCCACTACATCATCCATCTATTTAATCAGTTGTCTGACAATCAAGGCGTTCAAGTCCTCTCACCTTAGGCATCTCCAACGGGCCGCTGTTCGAAATGTCCGATATATTGTGTTCGTTTGCGTTGGCTCGCGGACGCCATGCAGACCAGGGTGACCGTTTGCGTCGGGTACCTCCAGCGGTGCGTACGTATTTTTTAGCGGGGACAGCGTCAAGCTCGTTAATGGCATTTTACGTCCCGCCGATGACTGCCGCCGGCGATTAACTGTTCCCACGCGACGACGGTCGTTCCCGCGCGCCCAATACATTGGCAAGTTTCGCCGGCGTTTCGCGCGCGCGGGAAACGCCCTGCGCGCCAACGCCGTTTCCCGCCCCGCCGTGGCTATATATGGTGGACACCGGCGGGGGTGACGGGCACACCTCAAGCTAAACCCTAGCATCCATCCATGGCCGACCACAACCTTAGTTGGGAGCACGTTGTTCAGATGTGCCGCCACCTCCACCCGGAGGAGGACGAGGAGGTAGTCGCTGCCAGCGTTGAGGCCGAGCAGCTGGACCTGGCGGCGGTGACGGCGGAGGCGGAGGTTGCGGAGGCGCCATAGCGCGCCGAAGGGCGCCTCGTGGCGACCAGGGCGGAGATCGCCAACGCCAGGGCGGAGCTCGCGGAGGCGCGGGCGGCGATGGCGGCCCCACCAGCGGACTGTTGGAGATATGCCCAAGAGGCAATAATAAAATGGTTATTATAATATATCTTTGTGTTTATGATAAATGTTTTCATACCAGGCTATAATTGTATTAACCGAAACATTGATACATGTGTGTTATGTAAACAACAAGGAGTCCCTAGTAAGCCTCTTGTATAATTAGCTTGTTGATTAATAGATGATCAATGTTTCATGATCATGAACATTGGATGTTATTAATAACAATGTTATGTCATTAAGTGAATGATATAATGGACATACACCCAAATAAGCGTAGCATAAGATCACGTCATTAAGTTCAGTTTGCTATAAGCTTTTAATACATAGTTACCTAGTCCTTCGACCATGAGATCATGTAAATCACTTATACCGGAAGGGTACTTTGATTATATATCAAACGCCACTGCGTAAATGGGTGGTTATAAAGGTGGGATTAAGTGTTCGGAAAGTATGAGTTGAGGCATATTGATCAAGAGTGGGATATTGTCCATCCCGATGGCGGATATATATACTCTGGGCCCTCTCGGTGGAATGTCATCTGATTAGCTTGCAAGCATGTGAATGGTTCATAAGAGATCACATACCACGGTACGAGTAAAGAGTACTTGTTGGAGACGAGGTTGAACAAGGTATAGAGATACCGATGATCCAACCTCGGACAAGTAAAATATCGCGTGACAAAGGGAATCAGTATCGTATGTAAATGGTTCAATCGATCACTAAGTCATCGTTGAATATGTGGGAGCCATTATGGATCTCCAGATCCCGCTATTGGTTATTGGTCGAGAGAAGTCTCAACCATGTCTGCATAGTTCACGAACCGTAGGGTGACACACTTAAGGTTTGATGTCGTTTAAGTAGATATGGAATATGGAATGGAGTTCGAAGTTTTGTTCGGAGTCTCGGATGGGATCCATGACATCACGAGGAGGTCCGGAATGGTCCGGAGAATAAGATTCATATATAGGAAGTCACTTTCCAAGTTTGGAAATGATCCGGTGCATTTATTGGGACTCCACCAACCCTAACTTGCCAACCAAGTGGGAGGGTGGAGTCCATGGTGGACTCCACCTCCTTGGCCGGCCAAAGAAAGGGGGAAGGGGAGAGTCCCTGTCCCTCTAGGTTTCGTCCATAAGGCAGTTTTTGAATTGGGGTCTTATTCGAAGACTTTGGGCAAACCCTTGGGGTTCCACCTATATAATGAGGAGGAGAGGGAGGGGGCAGCCCACTTGGCCGCACCACCTAGGGCCCCGGCCGGCGCCCTAGCCCCCTCTCTCTCAAACCCTAGCACACCTCCCTCCTCCACATACTACTCCCGCAGCGCATAGGCGAAGCCCTGCCGGAGTTCTCCACCACCACCGCCACGCCGTCGTGCCGGGATTCCAAGGAGGATCTACTACTTCCGCTGCCCTGGAACGGGGAGGAGGACGTCGTCATCAACACCGTACGTGTGACCGAGTACGGAGGTGCTGCCCGACGTGGCACCGTCAAGATCTTCTATGCGCTTTTGCAAGCGGTCAAGATCTTCTACGCGCTTTGCAAGCGGCAAGTGATCGACTACATCCACCACGAGATCTAATCTCGTTAGGCTTTGGAAATCTTCAAGGGTTAGTCTCATGATCTTCTCGTTGCTACCATCTACTAGATTAGATCTTGGCTTGTTATTCGTTCTTGCGGTAGGAAATTTTTTGTTTTCTATGCTACGAATCCCATCAGTGGTATCAGAGCCGTGTCTATGCATAGATTGGTTGCACGAGTAGAACACAATTGTTTTGTGGGCGTTGATGATTTGTTGTCTTTAGTTCGTGTACTTTGCATCTTGCGGCATAGTGGGATGAAGCGGCTCGGGCTAACTTTACATGACCGCGTTCATGAGATTTGCTCCACGCTCGACATGCAACTTGTATTGCATAAGTGGCTTTGCGGGTGTCTGTCTCTCCCACTATAGTGAAGATCCAATTTACTCTTTCTATTGACAACACTAGTATCACCGTTGTGGTTCATGTTCGTAGGTAGATTGGATCTTACTCGAAAACCCTAAACCACGTAAAATATGCAAACCAAATTAGAGGCGTCTAACTTGTTTTTGCAGGGTTTGGTGATGTGATATGGCCATGATGTGATGATGAATATGTATGAGATGATCATTATTGTATTGTGGCAACCAGCAGGAGCCTTATTTCATGTTGTAGTATTATTTCAAAGTAGTTGTAATAGTTGCTACACACGGTGAATAACCATGAAGACGGCGCCATGGACCTTGACGCTACGCCGACAATGATGGAGATCATGTCCGTGCTTTGGAGATGAAGATCAAATGCGCAAAGACTAAAAGGCCATATCATATCACATATGAATTGCATGTGATGTTAATCCTTTATGCATCTTATTTTGTTTAGATCGCGACGGTAGCATTATAAGATGATCCCTCACATTAATATCAAGATAATAAAGTGTTCTCCCCTCGTATGCACCGTTGCTACAGTTCGTCGTTTTGAAGCATCTCGTGATGATCGGATGTGATAGATTCTACGTTCACATACAACGGGTGTAAGCCATGTTGCACACGCGGAAATACTTGGGTTTGCTTGACGAGCCTAGCATGTACAGACATGGCCTCGGGACAACGGAAACCGAAAGGTTGAACACGAGTCATATGGATGATATGATCAACATGTTGATGTTCACCATTGAAGCTACATCATCTCACGTGATGATCGGTTTTGGTGTAGTGGATGTGGATCGTGTACCACTTAACAACTATGAGGGATGTTGTATTAAGTGGGAGTTCATTAGTAATTAGATTAAAACTTGAACTAATTATCATGAACATAGTCTGAATAGTATTTTGAATTAAATTTGTAGAATTGGCATCCGTTATCTACCATGCGCTAGTCTTGTAATTGAGATAGAAATATTGTTAAGTCTGACAAGTAACTTTACAGACTGGTACCGTATTGTTAAAGAATCAAGAAATTATTAAGTCCTATTACAAACTTTTAGTAAACCTCACATTGTTGATTCAAAGAACAATGGTTTCAATTAGTACCTAAAATCATCTTGTCTCCGTGAAACTTGAAGTTCAAATCCATTTGAAAAGTAAGGAGCTGGAAATTTTGTTTTCAGAAATAAGCAAGGTATGAGATATATGTGATATCTAAGACCTTATTGCAAGATGATAGAATATAATCTAGTGAGACTACATAAACTCATAAGTTTTATGGGAATGTACGAAGGTTGAAGACGCCAGACGTCCCAATCCTCCAACTATTGGGGCACTAACAATATTCGCATATCCATGAAATGATCGTCCTTAGTATGCACCGTTGCTAAGACTCGTCGTTTCGAAGCATCTCGTGATGATCGGGTGTTATAGATTCTACGAGTGCATACAACGGGTGCAAGCCAGATTTGCACATGTGAATACTAAGGTTAAACTTCACGAGCCTAGCATGTACAGACATGGTCTCAGAAAGTCGTCATGATTTGATGGATAAAATTATGAGTGAAATTGTTTATCATATTACAAAGTTACTAATAGTGAAATCTGGAACACTTGTCATATGATGATCAACTTCAAAGTAAGAACCTCAAGGTTATTAGTATTTGACCAATGGACCTAGAAGTTATTGAAGGTGAAGTGTTTTCTGAGAATGAGGAAAGCTAAAAGAGAAACTACAAAATATATTTTGGCAGAAAGAAAGAAAAGACTAGAAAGTCTAGCTCAGGTGTATATAGATGATATACATGTTATGGATGTATTCTTTGTTTGGTCACTGATGACCCACAAGTATAGGAGATCGCAACAGTCTTCGAGGGAAGTAAAACCCAATTTATTGATTCGACACAAGGGGAGCCAAAGAATATTTGTAAGCCTTAACATCAGAGTTGTCAATTCAGCTACACCTGGAAACAGACTTGCTCGCAATAGTTTATCAGTAGTAACAGTTTTATAGCAGTAGCAGTAGTGAAATATAAGCAGCGTGTAATAAAGATAGCAGTAGTGATTTTAGTAAACAACAGGATTAAAATACTGTAGGCATAGGGATGGATGAACGGGCGCTGCATGGATAAGATAACTCATGTAATAATCAAGACTAGGCATTTGCATATAATAATAAAACAATATCCAAGTACTAAATAACCATAGACATGTGTTCCGTATATAGTCGTACGTGCTCGCAATGAGAAACTTGCACAACATCTTTTGTCCTACCAGCCGGTGGCAGCCGGGCCTCTAGGGAAACTACTGGTAATTAAGGTACTCCTTTTAATAGAGTACCGGAGCAAAGCATTAACACTCCGTGAACACATGTGATCCTCATATCACAGCCTTTCCCTCCGGTTGTCCCAATTTCTGTCACTTTGGGGCCTCGGGTTCCGGACAGCAATATGTGTATACAATTTGCAGTTAAGATCATAAAACAATGAATATCATCATGAATCAATAACATGTTCAGATCTGAAATCATGGCACTCGGGCCCTAAGTGACAAGCATTAAGCATAACAAGTTGCAACAATATCATAAAAGTACCAACAATGGATACTAGGCACCATGCCCTAACAATCTTATGGCTATTACATGAACAATCTCATCCAATCCCTACCATCCCCTTCAGCCTACAGCGGGGATTTACTCACACATGGATGGGGGAAACATGGATGGTCGATGGAGAGGCGTCGGTGGCGATGATGGCGATGATCTCCTCCACGTCCCCAGGTGCCGAACGGAGTTTCTGATCCCGAGATAGGGTTTTCGATGGCGGCGGAGTTCGGATGTCTTCTGGAAATTGGTCGACCCCGTGTGTTTTTAGGTCAAGGGCTTTAAGTAGTCCAGAGGGGAGCGTCGGGGGCTGGCCGAGGCGGCGTCCCCATGTGGCGGCGCGGCCATGGGCCCACCGCGCCGCCATGTGGTGTGCGCGCCTCGTGGCCCCCCTCCGTCACATCTTCTGGCTCCGTGGGTCTTCTGTAAAAATAGGCCCATTGCAATTATTTCGGGGATTTTCCTGAAAGTTGATTTTCTGCACAAAAATAAGACACCAGGGCAATTCTGCTGAAAACAACGTTAGTCCGTGTTAGTTGTATCCAAAATACACAAATTAGAGGCAAAACAATAGCAAAAGTGTTCGGGAAAGTAGACGTATCAACTCCCCCAAGCTTAGCTTATTGCTTGTCCTCAAGCAATTCAGTTAACAACTGAGTGCGATAAAAGAACTTTCATGAACACATTTGCTCATATGATGTAAATATTCTCATTATATGGACGAGTACTTAGGCAATTCATAATAAGATAAATGCAAATAAAGTCATCTAATAGTTATGTCAATCATGAAAAAGATACCAACAAACTAATAATAAGCATCATGAAACATATCTATCAGCAGGATTGTAATGCTCATAAAAAGATATGATAAAGTGGTATCTCGCTTGCCCGTATTTGTACAGCAAAACATAAATGCCCAGGCACCTCTGAAGTTCATGGGAAGACTAGAAGTAAAGATTATCAAAGATAAAAGCATCAAAATTATACCACAGTTAACCATATTCTGGGACAAACATATTACACTAAGAATGACAATTATGCTCTCAAGAAGGTGCTCAAAGAAAGGATGGTGACTCAACATAAAAGTAAAAGATTGACCCTTCGCAGAGGGAAGCAGGGATTAACATGTGCTAGAGCTTTTCATTTTAAAACAGAAGTAAAATTGTTTTGAGAGGTGTTTGTTGTTGTCAACGAATGGTAGTGGGCACTCTAACTACCTTGTCAACCAGACTTTCAAGAGCGGCTCCCATGAAGGACGTTATCTCTACCAGCAAGGTAGATCATCCCTCTTCTCTTTTGTTTACACATGTATTTTAGTTTCATTATGGATGACACTCCTCCCAACCTTTTCTTACACAAGCCATGGCTAACCGAATCCTCGGGTGCCTTCCAACATTCACATACCATGGAGGAGCGTCTATTTGCAAATTAAGTTGCTTACTGATAAATCAGGGCAAAACATGTGAAGAGAATTATTAATGAAAGTTGTAATTAATTGGGGCTGGGCACCCCGTTGCCAGCTCTTTTTGCAAAATTATTGGATAAGCGGATGTATATGCCACTAGTCCATTGGTGAAAGTCTGACAAGACAAGATTGAAAGATAAAACACCACATACTTCCTCATGAGCTATAAAACATTGATACAAATTGAGAAGTACTTTGAAGGTTTTAAAGGTAGCACATGAAAATTTACTTGGAATGGTTTGAAATGCCATGCATAGGTATTTATGGTGGACACTTTGGAATAACTTGGTTTTCAGGGATTTGGAAGCACGAGCAGCATTCCCGCTCAGTACAAGTGAGGGCTAGCAATAGACTAGGAAGCGACAATCAAGAGAGCAATAACCGTCATAATCATGCTTGCGACAAAATAAAATTAACGAAGGCATAAAAGTGATACAAGAACTCTGAAGCAAAGTAAATCATCGAGGCTTAATTGACTTTTTGTTTTTCAGTCATATGCATGCGTGAGCATGTGCCAAGTCAATTCAAATGAATTATTCAGAGGAGGATACCACAATGTCATACCTATCTATGAATAAAACAATGCAAGCAAATATTTATGACATGCTACTCATTATTAATAAATTGGAGCTAAACATGAGAGATCATGAACTACTATACTTTCATTAAATGACATATACCTCACATGAACCAACTAAGCATGCTCATATGGATGAGTATATGTACAAAAATGAAAACAAATAGAGTTCATACCAGCCTCTCACCACAATCGAGTTGTCGTAGATCGTCATTATTGCCTTTCACTTGTGTGGCTTGAATAATATGAAATGAAAACCAAGCTCCAACCACCGAAGACCGCTGAACTCCATAATAAACTTTACAAAACCGAAGAAGAACAACAAATATTTTCTGTGTTTTCGAATTGGAAACAAGAGCAAAATCTTTTTGGATTTTTGAATAGTAACCCAAATTAAAAACTAAGCAAACTAATACTAAATACTAAATAAATAAATAGAGAGAAACAACAGAAATATTTTTGGTCTTTTCGTGTTTTGGAAAACAGAAATAAACAACAAGCAACAAAAAGAAAGAAAGAAAATCGAAACATGGATATACAAAGTACCGACAAGATATGATATGTAAATGAGTGAGATGTCGATGTACCTCCCCCCAAGCTTAGGCTTTTGGCCTAAGTGGAGATCAACCCCACGGTGCCCATGAGGTGGCGCCTCCGTAATATGATGAAGGAGGATCATGTCCTTGGTACAAGCTGGAGGACGCACCAGGATACGTGACGGTGTACCCGTCGGAGGGCTCGGCGTCCTCGGAGTCGTGCTGCTGGTGAAAGCCAAGTATCCTCAGCTGCTCATCCACCTCCTCCTTGGAGCGCGACCACGGCCTCCTGCGAACACTGAACAAATCGGCCTGCGGCAAAGGGATTTCCCTCTCATCCCCGTCAATAAACAACATTCTATAGACAATATTTTCTAAATTAGAGTTAGTTGTGACAAATTGGTGACCCTTCATAGCAGCAATATCAAGCTTAATAGGAATTAATTTCTCATCACTAGGATCAACAGAAAGACCTAGATATGCAACAATACGTGAAGCAACAATTCCTCCATAAATAGGTCCCTTATTAGATAAGCGACGAGCAATGAGAGCACCAAGATGATAAGGTGTACTTCCAGTAAGTGCAGCAACCAGAAAAGCAAGATGATAACTAGAAATGTTGCTAGTGTTCTCCCTACCAAGAATGCTAGTAGCAAGATAGTAAGTGAAATATCTAATGGCAGGGAGCTGAATGTTCCTTATCTTGCCGCGCTGAATGGTACGGTCATCATCGTTGGTAACTTCTCGATAGAGTTCCATCAAAGCTTTGGGGCGGTTCTCGATCTTCTTCGCTGTACCTATAGGAGTAATGTCCAGTGCAGCACAAAAATCACCCAATTTCATAGTAATAGGCATATTATAAATCTTAAATTTAACTGATGGTGTGAAAGGTGTGTTGCTGAATTTAAAGCTTTCAACAAAGATTTTAGTTAGCATATAAAATTGATCACTCTCATCTTCCATATAGGTAGACAAGCCCACCCTATTAATGAGAAACAAGAAGTCATCAAGTAGCCCTGCATTACGCAAAAAGTCAGTGCACGGAAAGGATGAAGCATTAGGAATCCCATTGTCCTCTTCATCTTCAAAGCTAGGTGCAATGACATCCTCATCATAGGATCGCCTAACTCGAGTAGCTGCCCTTGAAGGCCTTGCCACTCTTGGCGTATCCCTCTCAAACACTTCTCCAAAGGTGTGGTTATGCATTTTCCTTTTCGGAGAACAAATGCTCCAAATCTCAGCAGCAAAGATGGGCTGAGCAAGGAGATCAAAAATCTCGAGCAAGAACAGCAAGAAACTCGGGTTTGAACAATGGTGTCGTGTTTTCCCGTGGAAGAGAGTGGAGTGGTAGGTGGATGAGTGAGTGGAGGGCCAGGTGGGGCCCTCACCACAGGGCGGCGCGCCCCCCTTGCTGGCCGCGCCAGCACATGGGGTGCAGCCCTGGGGTGCCCCACTGGTCAGCCCCAGGCACTCCCAGGTTGCAATTTAAAAAATAGGACCAGTGGTATAATTTTTGTAAATTTTTGAAAACTTCGAAAAATGCACATTTCTGGGTGTTAAAATAACTGTTTCAGGGCAGAAAAAGATTTTCAAAATTTTAAACAACTAAAGCATCTTGCAAAACAAGTAGTACTACAGAAAGTAAAACAAGTGTGGAGAAAGAAAGAAATGTTGTTTAGCTCTTCCATGCATTTAAAATATACTTGTTAACAAGGTTGATCAAGTCTTGCCACCAAATAAATTTTACATGACATAAGAAGAAATAAACCTCAAATCAATCATGTTACCTTATATTGTATTGATATGGATCCAATCATAATATTTTGATATCCTTCTTTAGGCTCATATATAGGACAATCAATAACTCCCACTTTGATAGTTCTCAAATTAGAAATTGTATTAACTCCATATACTTTATCAATCTTCTTGGGAAAATAAACAGTATGCTCCTTGTCATCAACATTGAAAGTAACTTTTCCTTTATTGCAATCAATAACAGCCCCTGCAGTGTTAAGAAAAGGTCTTCCAAGAATAATAGACATATTATCATCTTCAGGCATTTCCAACACAACAAAATCAGTTAATATTAAGCAATTATTAGCAACTTGAACATGAACATCCTCACATATACCAACAGGAACAGCAGTAGATTTATCATCCATTTGCAAAGATATATCGGTTGGTATCAACTTATCTAAATCAAGTCTCTTGTAAAGAGAAAAAGGCATAACACTAACTCCTGCTCCCAAATCACATAGAGCAGTTCTAACATAATTATTCTTGATGGAACAAGGGATAGTCGGTATACCTGGGTCTCCCAGCTTCTTTGGAACCTTGCCATTGAAAGAGTAATTAGCAAGCATAGTGGAAATCTCCTCATTAGAAATTTTCCTTTTGTTAGAGACAATATCTTTCATATACTTTGAATAAGGAGACAATTTAATAGCATCAGTCAAAGGGATTTGCAAGAACAAAGGTTTCATCCAATCACAAAATTTATTATAGTGTTCTTCCTCCTTTGATTTTAGTTTCTTAACAGGAAAAGGCATTTGCTTTTGAACCCAAGGTTCTCTTTCATTACCATGTTTCTTAGCAATGAAATCTTCTTTAGTGTACTTTTTATTTTTAGCATGCTTTTCAGGTTCATCTTCAACCTCTTCTTTATCAGAAACATCATTCTTATCATTATCTTTATCATGTTCATTACCACTTTCAGTTTCAGCATCAGAAATAGAAATACTATTAGGATCATTAACAGGTTCAGAAGATTCTACAATAGTTTTATGTTTCTTCTTCTTTTTCTTAGAAGGAGCACTAGTTTCTTTAGTTTGTTGAGAATCTTGTTCAACTCTTTTGGGATGCCCTTCAGGATATAGAGGATCCTGAGTAGAAACACCACCTCTAGTTGTTACTTCATAAGCATGTTTTTCTTTAGAAGTATTTTTTAACAAGTCATTTTGCACTTTAGTGAGTTGATCAATTTGAGTTTGAACCATATGAAAATGTTTAACAAGCATCTTAACATCATTGGAGGTTCTCTCCACAATATCATGCAATTTACTAATAGCTCGAGAATTTTCCATTAAATGATTCTCTACTCTCATATTAAAGTTATCTTGCTTAACAACATAATTATCAAATTCATCTAAACATTGATCAGGAGGTTTTGAGTAAGGAATGTCTCCTTTATCAAAGCGTTGAAGAGAATGTACCTCAATTGTGGATGAAGGGGGAGTTATCTTACATAAATCTTCTATGGGAGGTAAATTCTTCACATCTTCAGATTTAATACCTTTCTCTTTAAGAGATTTCTTGGCTTCCCTCATATCTTCATCATTTAATTCAATCATACCCCTCTTCTTCAATATTGGTGTTGGGGTTGGTTCAGGTGTAGTCCAATCATCATGATTTTGGCTTATTCTAGCCATTAATTCTTCAGCTTCGTCTGGAGTTCTTTTCCTGAAAACACAACCAGCACAACTATCCAGGTATGCCCTAGACTCAATGGTTAGTCCACTATAAAATATATCAAGTAAGTCATGCTTTTCCAAATCATGTCCAGGCCGAGCTCTAAGAAGAGAGCAAAACCTTGCCCAAGCTTCAGGCAATTTCTCTCCATCTTCCTGGTCAAAACTATAAATTTTCTGCAAAGCAATATGTTGAGCACTAGCAGGAAAATATTTTCGAAAGAAAACATCAAGCAAACCAATTGGACTATCAATAGAATCAGGAGGCAAACTATTATACCAAGTTTTAGCATCATCCTTTAATGAGAAAGGAAAAAATTTAGCAACAAAATAAGTACGCTTCTTGATATCATCAGAAAACAAGCTACTCAAAGTAGAAAGCTCATTCATGTGCTCTACAACACTTTCTTTTTCAGTACCACAAAAAGGTGTTTTCTCAACAATAGATATATGAGATAAATCAAGAGAAAAATCATAATCCTTATCCTTAATGTTTATAGGAGATGTGGCAAATTTAGGATCAGGAGACAGTTTATATCTAACAGCATGTTGTGCAAGAAGCTTTTTAATGTTACTTGCACCAGTAGTAGCATTACATTTATCAATAAAATCATCATCAAGTTCCACATAATCTTCATCAGGATCATCACTAGAGTGTTCAACAGACTCAGGTGAATTAACAGGTGTAACAGTATTTTCATTAGGAATTTCAGTATTTTCAATTTGTCTAGACCTAGCAATTGTAGCATCTAGAAAAGGACCTAATGAACCATTATCATCAAGCACAGTAGAAGCATCATCAAAATTATAAGAGGAATTTTCAGATTCAGCAGAAGTACCAACACGTGAAGCTTGTGGTGGTGAAACAAGTTGACTTATCACAGATGGTGAATCAAGAGCAGCAGAGGTACTCAGAGTTGTACCTTTTCTTGTAGTGGATGGTAATATGGCGACTTTAGCATCGCGAGGTTTACCCATGATGGAGGATTTGCAGCGAACAATATCAATTCAGGTGAACTTGCAAATAAATCTATGCTCCCCGGCAACGGCGCCAGAAAATAGTCTTGATGACCCACAAGTATAGGGGATCGCAACAGTCTTCGAGGGAAGTAAAACCCAATTTATTGATTCGACACAAGGGGATCCAAAGAATATTTGTAAGCCTTAACAGCGGAGTTGTCAATTCAGCTGCACCTGGAAACAGACTTGCTCGCAATAGTTTATCAGTAGTAACAGTTTTATAGTAGTAGCAGTAGTGAAATATAAGCAGCAGTGTAATAAAGACAGCAGTAGTGATTTTAGTAAACAACAGGATTAAAATACTGTAGGCATAGGGATGGATGAACGGGCGCTGCATGGATAAGATAACTCATGTAATAATCAAGACTAGGCATTTGCAGATAATAATAAAACAGTATCCAAGTACTAAATAACCATAGGCATGTGTTCCGTATATAGTCGTACGTGCTCGCAATGAGAAACTTGCACAACATCTTTTGTCCTACCAGCCGGTGGCAGCCGGGCCTCTAGGGAAACTACTGGTAATTAAGGTACTCCTTTTAATAGAGTACCGGAGCAAAGCATTAACACTCCGTGAACACATGTGATCCTCATATCACAGCCTTCCCCTCCGGTTGTCCCAATTTCTGTCACTTTGGGGCCTCGGGTTCCGGACAGCAATATGTGTATACAACTTGCAGGTAAGATCATAAAACAATGAATATCATCATGAATCAATAACATGTTCAGATCTGAAATCATGGCACTCGGGCCCTAAGTGACAAGCATTAAGCATAACAAGTTGCAACAATATCATAAAAGTACCAACAACGGATACTAGGCACCATGCCCTAACAATCTTATGGCTATTACATGAACAATCTCATCCAATCCCTACCATCCCCTTCAGCCTACAGCGGGGATTTACTCACACATGGATGGGGGAAACATGGATGGTCGATGGAGAGGCGTCGGTGGCGATGATGGCGATGATCTCCTCCAATTCCCCGTCCCGGCAGGGTGCCAGAACAAAGTTTCTGATCCCGGGATAGGGTTTTCGATGGCGGCGGAGTTCTGGATGTCTTCTGGAAAATTGGTCGCCCCCCCCCTCCCGTCTGTTTTTAGGTCAAGGGCTTTAAGTAGTCCAGAGGGGAGCGTCGGGGGCTGGCCGAGGCGGCGTCCCCATGTGGCGGCGCGGCCATGGGCCCACCGCGCCGCCACGTGGTGTGCGCGCCTCGTGGCCCCCCTCCGTCACATCTTCTGGCTCCGTGGGTCTTCTGTAAAAATAGGCCCATTGCAATTATTTCCGGGGATTTTCCTGAAAGTTGATTTTCTGCACAAAAAAAGACACCAGGGCAATTCTGCTGAAAACAGCGTTAGTCCGTGTTAGTTGTATCCAAAATACACAAATTAGAGGCAAAACAATAGCAAAAGTATTCGGGAAAGTAGATACGTTTTGGTCGTATCAGTCACATAATGAAATTCTTGGGTATTAGTACTAGATTGGTTGGTATGAGATGTCATACAATACAACGCAATACAAGAATACGATGGCCTAAGTGACTGATAAGGAATATGGTAATAATGCACGTCTGGAATATAATAAAGTGTTATTATGTTTGTCGTTGGCATTCTACCTAGCCCTTAGAATTTATAATAAAGAACTTAATAATTGTTATTTTGCTCTGGTCAAATGAAAACAATGAGTTGTTCAAATTATGACATTACTCCATGTACAATGGATAAGTTATTATAAATCTTAATGGTGAAACACACATACATAACACTGACGCTAAAATGCCATAAGGCAAATGATTTGAATTCCACTTATTTGTGGAACCGCCATTTAGGTCATGTTAGAAAGGAACGCATGAAGAAACTCCATGCAGATGGATTTTTGGAGTCATTTGATTTTTGAATCATTTGGCATTTGCAAATCTTTTCTAAAGAGAATGACTGAAATACCGTTCATAGGCCAAGAGTTGAACGGGCAACTAACTTAGTGGAAACATACATGATGATATATGTGGTTCACTGGGCATAGTTGTGTGCGGGAGATTCTTCTACTTCATGAAAACTTCCAACAATAAATTGAGTATATATATGTGGATATATTCGATAAGGAAGAAGTTTGAAACATTTGAATGGATTCAAATAAAATTCAGCATGAAGTGGAAATCATCGTAATAGAAAAGTCAAATATCTATGATTTGATCATGGTGGAAATATTTGAATTACGAGTTTTAGCGAACATCTAAGAGAATTATGAAATTGTTCTACAGCTCACATTTCTTGGAGTATCATAATGATGATGGAGTATCCAAGAGACGTATCCAAACTTTGTTGGATTAATGATGAGATAAAATAAAATGAAGCCATTATATTTTTGTGGATTATGCTTTAGAGACTACCGCTTTTACACTGAATAGAGCGTCATCATGATCCGTTGAAATGACACCATACGAGTTATGGCATGGGTATAAACCCTAATAGTCCTTTCTTAAATTTTGGTATGTATAGCTGATGCGCGTAATTGTACACGTCCGTTGGGAACCCCAAGAGGAAGGTATGATGCGCACAGTGGCAAGTTTTCCCTCAGAAAGAAACCAAGGTTGATCGAACCAGGAGGAGCCAAGAAGCACGTTGAAGGTTGATGGTGGCGAAATGTGATGCGGCGCAACAATAGGGATTCCGGCGCCAACGTGGAACCTGCACAACACAACCCAAGTACTTTGTCCCAACGAAACAGTGAGGTTGTCAATCTCACCGGCTTGCTGTAACAAAGGATTAAACGTATCGAGTGGAAGATGTTTGCAAAGAAAACAGTAAAACACAATTGCAGTAGATTGTATGCTATGTAAAGAATAGGACCGGGGTCCACAGTTCACTAGAGGTGTCTCTCCCATAAGATAAAAGCATGTTGGGTGAACAAATTACAGTCGGGCAATTGACAAATAGAGAAAGGCATAACAATGCATGTACATGATATGATAAATATAGTGAGATTTAATTGGGCATTACGACAAAGTACATAGACCGCCATCCAACTGCATCTATGCCTAAAAAGTCCACCTTCAGGTTATCATCCGAACCCCATTCAGTATTAAGTTGCTAAGCAACAGACAATTGCATTAAGTATGGTGCGTAATGTAATCGACAACTACATCCTTAGACATAGCATCAATGTTTTATCCCTAGTGGCAACAGCACATCACAACCTTAGAACCTTCTGTCACTGTCCCAGGTGTCAATGAAGGCATGAACCCACTATCGAGCATAAATACTCCCTCTTGGAGTTAAGAGCAAAAACTTGGCCAGAGCCTCTACTAATAACGGAGAGCATGCAAGATCATAAACAACACATAAACAATAGATTGATAATCACCATAACATAGTATTCTCTATCCATCGGATCCCGACAAACACAACATATAGTATTACAGATAGATGATCTTGATCATGTTAGGCAGCTCACAAGATCCAACAATCACTAGTAGGAAAAGCCTCATCAGTGGCGCACCAAAAATGGATTCTGTGGCGCATGGGAGGTGCGCCACAGAAACGTCGCCACAAAAATAAGGTTTCTGTGGCGCACCTGCCCATGCGCCACAGAATTAAGGTTTCTGTGGCGCACTTGTTCTTAGGTGCGCCACAGAAAAGCGTGCGCCACAGAATTGGTTTTTAGTGCGCCACAGAATTTGCTTGTATTATACACGATTTTGTGCTGCCTGCTATACACATGCAGTTTATAGACAGCAATACAGATACACAGGTTATATACAGCAACATTCAGATATAATATAAATATCATGTACATTGCACAGATATAACATAACATCATCATCACATTACTTAGAGCCCGATCGAATACATATATAGTGGCAATTAAGTGTCAAATGTTTTGCATACAACTCTTAATTCATACAAATTTCACAATTTCGAGATACAAAGTAGTCTTCATCCGGTTCCTCCTTTGCTCCCTCATCTCTACCCACCAGGCTCGCTTGCATCGGGGTCTTCATATCCAGTTCCTACTATGATGAAAATGGAAGAAAGTGAGACCAACAAGTCCGATGCACAAGAGAAATGGAATAAATGCCTCATACATTGTTGGTCAACACAAATATTAACATTTAGGGATGGCGTAAGTGAGACCAAGTCCGATGCACAAGAGATTGATATTTGTGCTATCTTACCAGGCTCACTTACGCCACCCCCAAGTGTACGGGGACCAAACATTTTAATCATCGGCATTTTGAAAATCTCAAAGCAAATGGAATGACAAAATGGAATAAGTGCCTCATACATTATTGGTCAACACAAATACTATGGTCAGAAACCATAGTTGCAGTATACACCGCAGTATACTTTGCAGAAGGGCCCCCTTTCCCCGGCCGCCGTTCCGTGAACGGGTCTTTGACGAGACAACAACGCCGATCTGCCTCTCCGGCGCAGAACCACGGCAGTCCCAACCGCCTCCCTTGTGGCCGTGTGTCCCGCGTCCTGCACTGTTCGCCTTCTTGCCCGGTGAACCAATAGACTGATCGTTGGAATAAGGAAACCGATGACGGTCGGTCGCAAGATTAGATTGCGATCGGCCGTCATCGGCTTCCTTATTCCAACGATCAGTCTATTGTTCACCGGGCAAGAAGGCGAAGAGTGCATGGCGCAGGAGACGCGGCCACAAGAGAGGCGGCTGGGACTGGCGTGGTTCTGCGCCGGAGAGGCATGTCGGCGTTGTTGTCTCGTCAAAGACTCGTTCACGGAACGGCGGCCGGGGAAAGGGGGGCCCGTCTACAAAGTATATTGCGGCGTATAGGTGACCAAACATTCTAATCATCGGCACTAAAATGGAAGAAAGAGCCAAGTGGTATCTCAACTAGATATCATATGCCTCATACTTTGTTGGTCGAAAGAAATATTAACATTCAGGGATGGGGTCAGCGAGGCCAGGTAGGATGCACAAGAGAGATTGATAGTTGTGCCATCGCACCAGGCTCAGTGGCCCCACCCCAGAGTGTACAAGTGACCAAACAATTTAATCATCGGCACTAGAATGGAAGAAAGGCCAATGCAATTAAGAAGTAGCTAGTATGAACTAAATGGAATGCCTCATACTTTGTTGGTCGAAACAAATATGAACATCCCGGGATGGCGTTAGCGAGGCCAGGTAGGATGCACAAGAGATTGATATTTGTGCCATCACACCAGGCTCACTAGCGACACCCCGGAGTGTAAAGTTGACCGAACATTCTAATCATCGGCACTAAAATGGAAGAAAGAGCCAAGTGGTATCAACTAAATAGCATATGCCTCATACTTTGTTGGTTGAAACAAATATTAACATCCAGGGATGGAGTAAGTGAGGCCAGGTAGGATGCACAAGATATTGATATTTGTGCCATCACACCAGGCTCACTTGCTCCACCCCCGAGTGTACGAGTGATATCGACCAACCATCTAATCATCGGCAAGTACAAAAACACCACCAAACCAGCAACCATGGTGACATAAGTCAAGATGCACAAACACACATAGCATGCATGGAGCAGATGCTCCAAAGGGATTATTCATCACTTGGTATATAGACCAAGTGATGCTGGCAAAAGAGAGGCCAATCAAGAACCAGTAAATCCAGTAAGTGATAGATATGCCTAAACAAGCAACAACACATAGCATATCCCAGCTAACCAGATGAGACAAGTCTTGGTAGCCAACTTAATCACCTAGCACCACCTAGCCTTTTAAAACCATCAGAAACAGTCCTTTTTCTTCAAAGGATACCACAGTGGCATTCATTTACATGATCCCCTACTGTGGATATCTCTATTTTCATCAAAGCCAACAAGAAATAGATCATAAGGCATCAATTAAGGAGGCAACCAGGGACAAAGGCATCAATTGGGGTAATGTTAAAATGTTTGTCTCCATATTTGGGAGACATTTTTAATATTGGAGTCTAGCTAATGGATATCAAGAACTAGTCTTGATCTCCAAATGGTGATTAGAGGGAATTTATTCATCTTAATTAAGCAACATTAGGGACAAATGGGATCATGCAAGGGACTTGGATCATTTGGATCATAAGGCATCAATTAAGGAGGCAACCAGGGACAAAGGGAAACATTTGATGATCCATTATCATAGGCAACAAATCAGCAATCTTTTTCCCCTCTAATCTAGCTAGAGTCCTTAAAAGAAATTCTACTTAAAATGAAGTAGCTCTCTGTTGGTATTGGTTACCAACAGGAACTCAAGCCACTACTTGATCTTACTAATTCAAAGCAGGACCAATGCAGGACCAGTGCTGATGTTGCCATCATCTCTGCCCCCAAGAACTCTCTCATGCTCTCTCTCACATGCCATGCCAGCTGCTTGCTCCAAAACACAAGCATCACAGGCAGAGCATAGAAAAAATATATAGCTAACAGCACAGTAAAACAAAAAGAATGTTTGACTGTTTTTATTCATGATGACCACAACAGCAGCACAACAGCATCCAGATCGAGCACAACATCATCCTCTCTGTAATTTTGTCCAGAGCAGCATCAACATCCAGAGAACAACAGCAGCACAAGAGCATCCAGATCGAGCACAACATCAACACATCCAGAGCAGGGGTAGAGGAAGAGGGAGGGGAGGGGAGAGGTGGAGCTCACCGACGATAGGGGTGGAGGAGGAGGTTGACGATGACGGCAGGGGTGGAGGAGGAGGAAGACGCGGCGGCTCCTCCTCCTTGACGCGGCGGCCCCTCCTCCTCCATGCGGCGGCCCCTCCTCCTCCACGCCGCAGCGGCTTGTGCTGCTGGTGGCGGGGATGGGTGGAGCGTGGCGGCATGCGGCCCTCGCGGAGGAAGGAGGCGGCGGCGGCGACGGCGACAGCACGCTCACCATGGAAGGCGGCGGCGCGGGAGGGAGAGGAAGAGGGGTGGACGAGGAAGTGGGGGAGGAGGGAGATATAACGGGGTGGCGCAGAAGTGCGCCACAGAAATAACTACTTCTGTGGCGCACCAGAGCCAGTGCGCCACAGAAATAACTACTTCTGTGGCGCACCAGAGCCAGTGCGCCACAGAAATAGTTATTTCTGTGGCGCAGAAAGCGCTGTGCGCCACAGAAATACCTACCCTAATAATTCGTGGTGGCAGAATGTGGGCCCCACATAATTTCTGTGGCGCACGGTTCAGCCATGCGCCACAAAAATAAGCTATTTTTGTGGCGCACGCTTCCTGGTGCGCCACAAAATAAGTTTCTGTGGCGCATTCAAAACGGTGCGCCACAGAACTAAGCTTTGCCTATAAGGGTTTTCCTACTAGTGAATGAAGCACAACAAGGAGAAGACGACCATCTAGCTACTGCTATGGACCCATGGTCCAGGGGTGAACTACTCACTCATCACTCCGGAGGCGATCATGGCGATGAAGAGTCCTCCGGGAGAAGAATCCCCTCTCCGGCAGGGTGCCGGAGGCGATCTCCTGAATCCCCCGAGATGGGATTCGCGGCGGCGACGTCTCTGGAAGGTTTTCCGTATCGTGGCTCTCGGTACTGGGGTTTTCGCGACGGAGGCTTTAAGTAGGCGGAAGGGTAGGTCAGAGGGCTAACGAGGGCCCACACCATAGGGCGGCGCGGGCCCCCTCGGCCGCGCGGCCCTGTGGTGGCGGCGCCTCGTCGCCCCACTTCGTTATCTCTTCGGTCTTCTGGAAGCTCCGTGCAAAAATAGGACCCTGGGCGAAGATTTCGTCCAATTCCGAGAATATTTCCTTACTAGGATTTCTGAAACCAAAAACAGCAGAAAACAGCAACTGGCTCTTCGGCATCTTGTTAATAGGTTAGTTCCGAAAATGCATAAATATGACATATAATGTGCATAAAACATGTAGGTATCATCAATAAAGTAGCATGGAACATAAGAAATTATCGATACGTTGGAGACGTATCAGCATCCCCAAGCTTAGTTCTGCTCGTCCCGAGCAGGTAAAACGATAACAAAGATAATTTCTGAAGTGACATGCCATCATAATCTTGATCATACTATTTGTAAACATATGTAATGGATGCAGCGATCAAAACAATGGTAATGACATGAGTAAACAAGTGAATCATATGGCAAAGACTTTTCATGAATAATACTTCAAGACAAGCATCAATAAGTCTTGCATAAGAGTTAACTCATAAAGCAATAAATCAAAGTAAAGGTGTTGAAGCAACACATAGGAAGATTAAGTTTCAGCGGTTGCTTTCAACTTATAACATGTATATCTCATGGATATTGTCAACATAAAGTAATATAACAAGTGCAATATGCAAGTATGTAGGAATCAATGCACAGTTCACACAAGTGTTTGCTTCTTAAGGTGGAGGGAGATAGGTAAACTGACTCAACAATAAAAGTAAAAGAATGGTCCTTCAAAGAGGAAAGCATCGATTGCTGTATTTGTGCTAGAGCTTTTATTTTGAAAACATGAAACAATTTTGTCAACGGTAGTAATAAAGCATATGAGTTATGTAAATTATATCTTACAAGTTGCAAGCCTCATGCATAGTATACTAATAGTGCCCGCACCTCGTCCTACTTAGCTTGGACTACCGGATCTTTGCATGCCATGTTTCAACCAAGTGTCACAAAGGGGTACCTCCATGCCGCCTGTACAAAGGTCTAAGGAGAATGCTCGCATTTTGGATTTCTCGCTTTTGATTATTCTCAACTTAGACATCCATACCGGGACAACATGGACAACAGATAATGGACTCCTCTTAAATGCATAAGCATGTAGCAATGATTATTATTCTCATATGAGATTGAGGATATATGTCCAAACTGAAACTTCCACCATGATTCATGGCTTTAGTTAGCGGCCCAATGTTCTTCTCTAACAATTTTGCATGCTCCAACCACTAAAATGATAGATCCTTCAGACAAGACGGACATGCATAGCAACTCACATGATATTCAACAATAGTTGATGGCGTTCCCCAGAAGCATGGTTATCGCACAACAAGCAACTTAATAAAAGATAAAATGCATAAGTACATATTCAATACTACGATAGTTTTTAAGGCTATTTTGTCCCATGAGCTATATATTGCAAAGGTGGATGATGGAATTTTAAAGGTAGCACTCAAGCAATTTACTTTGGAATGGCGGAGAAATACCATGTAGTAGGTAGGTATGGTGGACACAAATGGCATAGTGGTTGGCTCAAGGATTTTGGATGCATGAGAAGTATTCCCTCTCGATACAAGGTTTAGGCTAGCAAGGTTATTTGAAGCAAACTCAAGGATGAACCGGTGCAGCAAAACTCACATAAAAGACATATTGTAAACATTATAAGACTCTACACCGTCTTCCTTGTTGTTCAAAACTCAATACTAGATATTATCTAGACCTTAGAGAGACCAAATATGCAAATCAAATTTTAGCAAGCTCTATGTATTTCTTCATTAATGGGTGCAAAGTATATGATGCAAGAGCTTAAACATGAGCACAACAATTGCCAAGTATCACATTATCCAAGACATTTTAGAATTACTACATGTAGCATTTTCCAATTCCAACCATATAACAATTTAACGAAGAAGAAACTTCGCCTTGAACATTATGAGTAAAGCCTAAGGACATATGTGTCCATATGCAACAGCGGAGCGTGTCTCTCTCCCACAAAGTGAATGCTATGATCCATTTTATTCAAACAAAAACGAAAACAAAAACAAACCGACGCTCCAAGTAAAGAACACAAGATGTGACTGAATAAAAATATAGTTTCAGGGGAGGAACCTGATGATGTTGTCGATGAAGAAGGGGATGCCTTGGGCATCCCCAAGCTTAGACGCTTGAGTCTTCTTAAAATATGCAGGGGTGAACCACGGGGGCATCCCCAAGCTTAGAGCTTTCACTCCTCTTGATCATAGTATATCATACTCCTCTCTTGACCCTTGAAAACTTCCTTCACACCAAACTTCAAGCAAACTCATTAGAGGGTTAGTGCACAATTAATAATTCACATATTCAGAGGTGACACAAACATTATTTTCACTTCTGGACATTGCATAAAGCTACTGGACATTGGTGGATCAAAGAAATGAATCCAACATAGCAAAAGAGGCAATGCGAAATAAAAGGCAGAATCTGTCAAAAACAGAACAGTCCGTAAAGACGAATTTAAAGCTGGCACCAGACTTGCTCAAATGGAAAAACTCAAAACTAATGAAAGTTGATTACATATCTGAGGATCACGCTCGTAAATTGGCAGATTTTTTCAAATTTTCTACAGAGGACTGTGCCCAGATTCGTGACAGACAGCAATGCTGTTTCTGCGCAGCGATCCCAAATATAACATCAACTTTGACATAGAAACTTTACTTGGCACAAAAACATGATAAGGAGAGGTTGCTACAGTAGTAAAAAACTTCCAAGACTCAACAAAACAAAGAATTGCTGTAGTAAAATAAACACATGGGTTATCTCCCAAGAAGTGATTTCTTTATAGCCATTAAGATGGGCTCAGTAATTTCAATGATATCTCGCAAGAAATAAGAGTTGAAGCAAAAGAGGGCATCAAGAAGCAAATACAAAACACATTTAAGCCTAACCCACTTCCTATGAAAAGGAATCTTGTACACAAATAAATTCATGAAGAACAAAGTGACAAGCATAGAAAGATAAAACACGAGTAATTTCAAGATTCTCAACATAAAGAGGGGAAACTTAATATTATTAAGATGCATATAACCATGTTTCCCTCTCTCATAATAACTTTCAGTAGCATCATTAACAAACTCAACAATATAACTATCACATAAAGCATTCTTGTCATGAGCTACATGCATAAAATTATTACTCTCCACATAAGCATAATCAATTTTATTAGTTGTAGTGGGAGCAAATTCAATAAAATAGCTATCATTAGTATTCTCATCACCATAATCATCATATATAAGAGGCTTATTGTAATCATAATTAATTTTCTCCTCAATAGTAGGTGGACTGAAAATATCATATTCATCATTGCAAGCATCATATATAGGAGGTAAAGTATCATCAAAGTAAATTTTCTCCTCCATGCTTGGGGCACTAAAAATATCACAACCAGCTTCCCCAAGCTTAAATTCTTCCATAGCATTAGCAACAATAGTGTTCAAAGCATTCATATTAATATGTTCCATGGGTTTTTTAATTTTCGCATCGAACCATCCATGTCTTAAATCAGGAAATAGAATAAGAAGCTCATTGTTGTCCATTATGCCTAACTAGTGTAAATAAAAACAAGTACATGACTAGACATGATAACAAAATGAATTAAATGCAAGTAACTAATTTTTTGTGTTTTTAATATAGAGAGCAAGACAGTAAATAAAGTAAAACTAGCAACTAATTTTTTTGTATTTTTATTTAGTGCAGCAAACAAAGTAGTAAATAAAATAAAGCAAGACAAAAACAAAGTAAAGAGATTGAGAAGTGGAGACTCCCCTTGCAGCGTGTCTTGATCTCCCCGGCAACGGCGCCAGAAAACAGGCTTGATGCGCGTAAATGTACACGTCCGTTGGGAACCCCAAGAGGAAGGTATGATGCGCACAGTGGCAAGTTTTCCCTCAGAAAGAAACCAAGGTTGATCGAACCAGGAGGAGCCAAGAAGCACGTTGAAGGTTGATGGTGGCGAAATGTGATGCGGCGCAACAACAGGGATTCCGGCGCCAACGTGGAACCTGCACAACACAACCCAAGTACTTTGTCCCAACGAAAAGTGAGGTTGTCAATCTCACCGGCTTGCTGTAACAAAGGATTAAACGTATCGAGTGGAAGATGTTTGCAAAGAAACAGTAAAACACAATTGCAGAGATTGTATGCTATGTAAAGAATAGGACCGGGGTCCACAGTTCACTAGAGGTGTGTCTCCCATAAGATAAAAGCATGTTGGGTGAACAAATTACAGTCGGGCAATTGACAAATAGAGAAAGGCATAACAATGCATGTACATGATATGATAAATATAGTGAGATTTAATTGGGCATTACGACAAAGTACATAGACCGCCATCCAACTGCATCTATGCCTAAAAAGTCCACCTTCAGGTTATCATCCGAACCCCATTCAGTATTAAGTTGCTAAGCAACAGACAATTGCATTAAGTATGGTGCGTAATGTAATCGACAACTACATCCTTAGACATAGCATCAATGTTTTATCCCTAGTGGCAACAGCACATCACAACCTTAACCCTGTCACGATCCCAATCAATGAAGGCATGAACCCACTATCGAGCATAAATACTCCCTCTTGGAGTTAAGAGCAAAAACTTGGCCAGAGCCTCTACTAATAACGGAGAGCATGCAAGATCATAAACAACACATAAACAATAGATTGATAATCACCATAACATAGTATTCTCTATCCATCGGATCCCGACAAACACAACATATAGTATTACGATAGATGATCTTGATCATGTTAGGCAGCTCACAAGATCCAACAATGAAGCACAACAAGGAGAAGACGACCATCTAGCTACTGCTATGGACCCATGGTCCAGGGTGAACTACTCACTCATCACTCCGGAGGCGATCATGGCGATGAAGAGTCCTCCGGGAGATGAATCCCCTCTCCGGCAGGGTGCCGAGCGATCTCCGAATCCCCGAGATTCGCGGCGGCGGCGTCTCGGGAAGGTTTTCCGTATCGTGGCTCTCGGTCGGGGTTTCGCGACGGAGGCTTTAAGTAGGCGGAAGGGTAGGTCGGAGGGCGACGAGGGCCCACACCATAGGGCGGCGCGGGCCCCCTCGGCCGCGCGGCCTGTGGTGGCGGCGCCGTCGCCCCACTTCGTTATCTCTTCGGTCTTCCGGAAGCTCCGTGCAAAAATAGGACCCTGGGCGAAGATTTCGTCCAATTCCGAGAATATTTCCTTACTAGGATTTCTGAAACCAAAAACAGCAGAAAACAAAAACGGCTTCGGCATCTTGTTAATAGGTTAGTTCTAGAAAATGCATAAATATGACATATAATGTGCATAAAACATGTAGGTATCATCAATAAAGTAGCATGGAACATAAGAAATTATCGATACGTTGGAGACGTATCATAGCATATGTAAATAAGTTTACAACCAAAATCGGATGAATGTCTTTGTTGGTTATCCCAGAGAATTGATTGGGAATTCTTTCCACTATGAAGTAAAAGACAAAAGTGTTTGTTAATGTTACTTGCTTATTTTCAAGAAATTGTTTTCTAGCGAAATATTTGAGTGGGAGGACAATAGAACTTGATAAGGTTGATGAACCTGAGCATGATGATCAGAGTAGCGCAGCATCAGAAATAGGTTCCGGAAGCGGCCACGACGATCATGGCTCCCATGTCTACAAAATGTTATAGTCATGGAGATCAAAGTACCTATTGAACCTTGTAGGTATGGTTTACTTTGTGATCAAATAAATGATTTGTGGACAAAGGATTGATTTTGAACAATGATAAACCAACTACATACAAAGAAGTTATGATGGGCCCTGACTCCGTTAAAATGGCTATGCGCCATGAAATCCAAGATAGGTGAATACTTTTTGAAAGTAAATGGATCTATAAAATTGATGTACCTGGATGAAATATGCTTGAAGAAGCTCGACTTGTCGAAAAGTTGTTTACGATAAAGTTCAAAGAGTTGACTACGATAAGATTAGATCTTCCGTAGCAATGCTTATAGTCCATGTGGATTATTCTAGTAAGCGCTACATATTTCTTTTATAAGATATGTTAGTAGGATGGCAAAATATATTACTTAACAGAAGTGTGTATTAAAGGTGTATACAAGATACAACCAAGAGTTTTGCTAGTCCATAGAATACTAGATAAGAATACGAACTTCAATTGGATGAAGTGAGTATTGCGGAGTTGGAATCTTCACCGGATGAAATAGTCAAAGAGTTTTTGATTTCATCAGAAACGATGAAGATGCTTGCATTTGCAAGAAATTAAGTGGGAGCGCTGAGACATATTTGTAATACTTTATGTAGTTGACATATCGTTGATTATAAATAGTGTAATTATATAATTGATTAAAAAGGTTTCATTGAGAATTAACATCAATGAAAGGATATGAATTGAAACATATTTAGTGTCAAGATCTATGAAGATAGATTGAAACACATAATAAGTTTAAGTTAAAGTACATAGAATGAATATTGAAGTAGTTCAATATAAAAATATTAAGAAGGTGTTCTTTTCCATGTGAAGGTTTAACAAGACTTGAGTGTATATGACACTCAATGAGTAAAAACACATGAGTGATTATAGATCACGAATAATATGTACACAATCAGATGTCCTGTGCTCTAAAGTGTTATGAGCATATACCAGAATGATTCATGAGATGATCATTGGACGACAGTAAGAATATCCTTGAGTACTTTAGAAGAACCAAGGATATATATATAGTTTTGTATGGGGTAATGACAAACAAATCGCTGTAAAGTGTTGCACCGATATTAGTTTGGTCACATATAAAAATGAATTTCAAATCTCAATTAGGCTAAGTGTTGTTTAAAAGGTAGCACAATGAGCTAGAAGTTGTCTATGCTAGATTTAGATATGTTCTAAATATTGTGACGGATTCTACAAACGAAGGCAGAGTATGTCATTGTTTTGACAATGACTGAGGATGTTTAAAGTCGAGGAGTTCTTTGAGAACTTGGTGTAGTTCCGATAGTGTCAGAACTTTGAAGCTATATTGTGTTTGACAATATTAGTGACATATTTCAGACCGCGGAATTAAGGTTCCACCAGAAGGCAGAACATATATGATTAATGTTGACTCATTTGGAAAATGAGTGATGCGTTGAGACGCAAATGAATTGCAAAATACATACGTTTCTGAGCGTGTCAGATCCGTTGACTAAAAACCTCTCCCGTGAGCAAAACATGATAAAGCACCAGAAGGCCAAGGTGTTATATCTTTACAAATGTAAACTAGATTATTGACTCTAGTGCAGGTGGGAGACTGTTGGAGATATGCCCAAGAGGCAATAATAAAATGGTTATTATAATATATCTTTGTTTTTATGATAAATGTTTTCATACCATGCTATAATTGTATTAACCGAAACATTGATACATGTGTGTTATGTAAACAACAAGGAGTCCCTAGTAATCCTCTTGTATAACTAGCTTGTTGATTAATAGATGATCAAGGTTTCATGATCATGAACATTGGATGTTATTAATAACAAGATTATGTCATTAAGTGAATGATATAATAGACATACACCCAAATAAGCGTAGCATAAGATCACGTCATTAAATTCAGTTTGCTATAAGCTTTTAATACATAGTTACCTAGTCCTTCGACCATGAGATCATGTAAATCACTTATACCGGAAGGGTACTTTGATTACATCAAACTCCACTGCGTAAATGGGTGGTTATAAAGGTGGGATTAAGTGTTCGGAAAGTATGAATTGAGGCATATGGATCAAGAGTGGGATATTGTCCATCCCGATGACGGATAGATATACTCTGGACCCTCTCGGTGGAATGTCATCTGATTAGCTTGCAACCATATGAATGGTTCATAAGAGTCACATACCACGGTACAAGTAAAGAGTACTTGTTGGAGACGAGGTTGAACAAGGTATAGAGATACCGATGATCAAACCTCGGACAAGTAAAATATCGCGTGACAAAGGGAATCGGTATCGTATGTAAATGGTTCAATCGATCACTAAGTCATCGTTGAATATGTGGGAGTCATTATAGATCCAGATCCCGCTATTGGTTATTGGTCGAGAGAAGTCTCAACCATGTCCATAGTTCACGAACCGTAGGGTGACACACTTAAGGTTTGATGTCGTTTAAGTAGATATGGAATATGGAATGGAGTTCGAAGTTTTGTTCGTAGTCTCGGATGGGATCCAGGACATCACGAGGAGGTCCGGAATGGTCCAGAGAATAAGATTCATATATAGGAAGTCACTTTCCAAGTTTGGAAATGATCCGGTGCATTTATGGAAGGCGCTAGAATATTCTAGAACCTTCCGGAAGAAATCACTATGGAAGGTGGAGTCCCGGTTGGACTCCACCAACCCTAACTTGCCAACCAAGTGGGAGGGTGGAGTCCATGGTGGACTCCACCTCCTTGGCCGGCCAAAGAAAGGGGGAAGGGGAGAGTCCCTGTCCCTCTAGGTTTCGTCCAAAAGGCAGTTTTTGAATTGGGGTCTTATTCGAAGACTTTGGGCAAACCCTTGGGGTTCCACCTATATAATGAGGATGAGAGGGAGGGGCAGCCCATGACTTGGCCGCACCACCTAGGGCCCCTGGCTGGCGCCCTAGCCCCCCTCTCTCTCTCAAACCCTAGCACACCTCCCTCCTCCACATACTACTCCCGCAGCGCATAGGAGAAGCCCTGCCGGAGTTCTCCACCACCACCGCCACCGCCACCACGCCGTCGTGCTGCCGGGATTCCGAGGAGGATCTACTACTTCTGCTGCCCGCTGGAACAGAGAGGAGGACGTCGTCATCAACACCATACGTGTGACCGAGTATGGAGGTGCTGCCCGACTGTGGCACTGATGTCTACGGGTGATTCTATTCTTGTAGACAGTGTTGGGCCTCCAAGAGCAGAGGTTTGTAGAACAGCAGCAAGTTTCCCTTAAGTGGATTACCCAAGGTTTATCGAACTCAGGGAGGAAGAGGTCAAAGATATCCCTCTCAAGCAATCCTGTAATCACAAAGCAAGAAGTCTCTTGTGTCCCCAACACACCAAATACACTTGTCAGGTGTATAGGTGTACTAGTTCGGCGAAGAGATAGTGAAATACAAGTAATATGGATGTATATGAGTGGTAATAGCAATCTGAATAAAATATGGCAGCGAGTAAACATGCAACAAAACAGTAAACAAACGGAGATTCGATGCTTGGAAGCAAGGCCTAGGGATCCTGCTTTCACTAGTGGACACTCTCAACAATGATCACATAATAGGACTACTCTACACCCTTTTGTTGGATGATGAACACATTGCGTAGGATTACACGAACCCTCAATGCCGGAGTTAACAAGCTCCACAATTCAATGTTCATATTTAAATAACCTTAGAGTGCAAGATAGATCAACATAATTACACCAAGAACTAACATAGCATGCACACTATCACCATCACGCCATGAAGGAGGCATAGATCACGTCAACACTATCATAGTAATAATTAACTCCATAACCTACAAGAGATTATGATCATAATCTACGCCAAGTACTAACACGGATGCACACACTGTCACCATTACACCGTGAAGGAGGAATAGAGTACTTTAATAACATCACTAGAGTAGCACATAGATAATATTCAACTAGATCACATAAAGAGAGAGATGAACCACATAGCTACAGGGAGCCCTCAGCCCCGGGGGTGAATTACTCCCTCCTCATCATAGAGACAGCGATGGCGGTGAAGATGGCGGTGGAGACGGCGGTGGAGATGACTCCGGGGCACCCCGTCCGGCGGGTGCCGGAACAGAGACTTCTGTCCCCCGAATCTTGATTTCGCGATGGCGGCGGCTCTGGAAGGTTTTCTCGGGTTTCGTCTTCTCCGTCGTTGTTTTTAGGTCAGGGACGATTAAATAGGCGAAGAGATGGAGTCGGAGGGGCCACGGGGTGCCCACACCACGGGGGCGCGCCCCCCGGCGCGCCGGGTGTGGTGTGGGCCCCCCGGCTCCCCTCTCGTCCTTCTCCGGTGCTCTGGAAGCTTCCGGGAATTATAAGGTCCTCGGTCTTGATTTCGTCCGATTCCGAAAATATTTCGTTACTAGGATTTCTGAAACCAAAAATAGCAGAAAACAGGAACTGGCACTTCGGCATCTTGTTAATAGGTTAGTTCCGAAAATGCACGAATATGACATAAAGTGTGCATAAAACATGTAGGTATCATCAATAAAGTAGCATGGAACATAAGAAATTATCGATACGTTGGAGACGTATCAGCATCCCCAAGCTTAGTTCTGCTCGTCCCGAGCAGGTAAAACGATAACAAAGATAATTTCTTAAGTGACATGCCATCATAACCTTGATCATACTATTTGTAAACATATGTAATGAATGCAGAGATTCGAAGCAATGATGAAGATAATGAGTAAACAAATGAATCATATAACAAAGACTTTTCATGAATAATACTTTCAAGACAAGCATCAATAAGTCTTGCATAAGAGTTAACTCATAAGCAATAAATTCTTAGTAGAAAGCTTTGAAACAACACAAAGGAAGATATAAGTTTCAGCGGTTGCTTTCAACTTTAACATGTATATCTCGTGGATAATTGTCAACACAAAGTAATATAACAAGTGCAATAGGTAAACATGTAAGAATCAATGCACACAGTTCACACAAGTGTTTGCTTCTAAGATAGAAAGAATAGGTAAACTGACTCAACAATAAAGTAAAAGAATGGTCCTTCAAAGAGGAAAGCATCGATTGCTATATTTGTGCTAGCGCTTTGATTTTGAAAACATATAGAGAGCATAAAAGTAAAGTTTTGAGAGGTGTTTGTTGTTGTCAACGAATGGTAGCGGGTACTCTAACCCCCTTGCCAGACAAACCTTCAAAGAGCGGCTCCCATTTTATTTTATTTTTGGTGGCACTACGTCTCCAACGTATCGATAATTTCTTATGTTCCATGCCACTTTATTGATGATACCTACATGTTTTATGCACATTATATGTCATATTTATGCATTTTCTGGAACTAACCTATTAACAAGATGCCGAAGAGCCAGTTGCTGTTTTCTGTTTTTGGTTTCAGAAATCCTAGTAAGGAAATATTCTCGGAATTGGACGAAACTTTCGCCCAGGGTCCTATTTTTGCACGAAGCTTCCAGAAGACCGAAGAGATAACGAAGTGGGGCCACTAGGCAGCCAGGGGATAGGGCGGCGCGGCCCAGGCCCTGGCCGCGCCGGCCTGCCCCCTGGGCACCTCGTGTGGCCCCTCGCGTTGCCCTTTCGCCTACTTAAAGCCTCCGTCGCGAAACCCCCAGTACCGAGAGCCACGATACGGAAAACCTTCCAGAGACGCGCCGCCGCGAATCCCATCTCGGGATTCAGGAGATCGCCTCCGGCACCCTGCCGGAGAGGGGATTCATCTCCCGGAGGACTCTTCATCGCCATGATCGCCTCCGGAGTGATGAGTGAGTAGTTCACCCCTGGACCATGGGTCCATAGCAGTAGCTAGATGGTCGTCTTCTCCTTGTTGTGCTTCATTGTTGGATCTTGTGAGCTGCCTAACATGATCAAGATCATCTATATGTAATTCTATATGTTGTGTTTGTCGGGATCCGATGGATAGAGAGTACTATGATTATGGTGATTATCAATCTATTGTTTATGTGTTGTTTATGATCTTGCATGCTCTCCGTTATTAGTAGAGGCTCTGGCCAAGTTTTTACTCTTAACTCCAAGAGGGAGTATTTATGCTCGATAGTGGGTTCATGCCTTCATTGACACCTGGGACAGTGACAGAAAGTTCTAAGGTTGTGATGTGCTGTTGCCACTAGGGATAAAACATTGATGCTATGTCTAAGGATGTAGTTGTTGATTACATTACGCACCATACTTAATGCAATTGTCTGTTGCTTTGCAACTTAATACTGGAAGGGGTTCGGATGATAACCTGAAGGTGGACTTTTTAGGCATAGATGCAGTTGGATGGCGGTCTATGTACTTTGTCGTAATGCCCAATTAAATCTCACTATATTTATCATATCATGTATATGCATTGCTATGCCTTTCTCTATTTGTCAATTGCCCGACCGTAATTTGTTCACCCAACATGCTTTTATCTTATGGGAGAGACACCTCTAGTGAACTGTGGACCCCGGTCCTATTCTTTACATAGCATACAATCTATGCAATTGTGTTTTACTTTTTCTTGCAAACAATCATCTTCCACTCGATACGTTTAATCCTTTGTTACAAAGCCGTGAGATTGACAACCTCACTGTTTCGTTGGGGCAAAGTACTTTGGTTTTGTTGTGCGATTCCGTTGGCGCCGGAATCCCTGGTGTTGCGCCGCATCACATTTCGCGACCATCAACCTTCAACGTGCTTCTTGGCTCCTCCTGGTTCGATTCAACCTTGGTTTCTTTCTGAGGGAAAACTTGCCACTGTGCGCATCATACCTTCCTCTTGGGGTTCCCAACGGACGTGTACATTTACGCGCATCAAGCCTGTTTTCGGCGCCGTTGCCGGGGACCGAAGAAAAGCTACACCCCGGAGATTTCTAACTCCCACGTCAACTACACGCCACAAGTTTTCTCGGCGCCGTTGAGATCAAGACACGCGCAAGGGGAGTCTCCACTTCTCAATCTCTTTACTTTGTTTTTGTCTTGCTTTATTTTATTTACTACTTTGTTTGCTGCACTAAATCAAAATACAAAAAAATTAGTTGCTAGTTTTACTTTATTTACTGTCTTGCTCTCTATATCAAAAACACAAAAAAATTAGTTACTTGCATTTACTTTATCTAGTTTGCTTTATTTACTGTTGCTTGTAATATCCCAGGTTTAGAGGCAATAAAATGAGAGAACACCAAAGTGTGCATTGCATTCATGCATAGAAAATCCGGGGAATTTTCGCGCTTTCAAATAAAACTTACCACAGTAACTGAAGTTTCACTTGACTTGCTGGAATTGAAGTAGATCATCAAGTCAAGCGCTATAAACTTCACTGTGACCTTTGCTAAAACCTTGTTTTGGGTAGAGATGATTTGATCTATGGGCTAGATCAAATAGTAGTAGAATTACAACAAACAACACCTTAAGTAAGGATCAACTACAAGATCTTATAAAGGATCTCAACATGACATTCCTTACAACAACACATGAATAATTATTCTACTATGAATCAAAGAACTCAATTAATTAAGAAACTATTCTTTACTTATCTTTTCAATGTCTTCTACTAAATAAATGTTCCTACCAAGAGTCACATGGTATATATATTTTCAACCACAATACTTGAACCAAGTCAAGAACTTGCATATTCATTATTCATTAACCTTTGACCATTTCAACCTTGTTTCCTAACTCATACCATTAAACCTAGAGAAAGGAGAGAACTATTCATATGCTTATATTATACATTCAATAGAACCTAACTAACTATTTAAACCTTATCCAAGTGAGGTAATTGTTGATACTAACCAATGTTATTATAAGTATAAGTCAAGTACTAAACTCTAATTGACTTAGTAAGAAACTATTTCTAGTAATTATAGAGAGGCAAGTGTTGTGATCATTACAACTTGGTAATGATCATAAACCCTAGAGAAACCTACCTATTCAGAAGAGCTCAACCTAAAGAGGTATACTCAAGTATATGGACCAATACTTGATCTTGGAGAGAGAACCATGAATTATTAGAAGGCCATACTTTGATCATTACAAATTGGGTGATGATCATAAACCCTAAGAAATCTAAGTGAGTGTGTTAAGAGAAGTATTAAAGAAGAGAGACTAGTGAGGAATAAGTGGATCATGTCTAATGCATGATTTTACTTTATAAATTAAGATGATAAGTTAAACATAAATATGTGATCCATAGATCTAATCTATCACATGAAATGATAAATATATCAATAGTAGTTAATCCAGACCAATACTCATGCCTTGTATAGAGTAGTATTGATATGGTATCCAAACCTTGCCTATCCAAACACTTGCTACAAATCTAGCATTGCCTTGATACACTAATTCTATCTAAGTGAGGAGGAGGAACCCTAGCCAATTAAACATAACCAAGCTTATGCTCATACCTAATCCTAGTTGTATATCACTTGGGTGATCACTACTTAAAACCCTAGACCATATTTGAATTCCAATCCAAGTATTACTTTGGATTATAAATAGAACTCTGCCATACCTCATGCCTATTTCATACTTCAAATAGTGAAGTATTCCCAAAACCATAAACCTTTTAAGTAGAATCCACCCCACATAAAATATTGTTTCCTAACTTGTGTATCATGGATCACAAGTATAAACCAAGCCACATATGCTTATGGACTAAATGCCTTTGGTGAGTAGAATGAAACCAATACCCTATTTTACTTTGCTATCCAAATACCTGGTTTAGTGAACCAAATGAAATAGTATTCAGATAAGTAATTTAGTTAACCATAATGAGCTTAGGATCTATTTTAAATAATTCAAGTAGAAGTTGCTAAGCAAGAGTAGAGAATATAGAGTTGATCCAACCATCTTCATAAACCCTTAGAAGTAATTCTCCACATGAAATCATGAACCAATCCTATTCTCAACACCATTTACTTTAAACTCTAGTCAAAATTAAAATATATGTGAACCTCACTATTGTTAAGCACTTTCAAAATAGAATATGTTCATAATTCACATTTCAAATGATTTACACAGATTTAGTTCCTAAGTAAAAAGGAATAAACATTTAAACCATATCCATTTTCAATTTAAAATGCACTTCATAATAACACCGAGTTAATCATATATAATTCAATAGTTGTTTAAACCAAAGAATTATGCAGAGAGTATTATTAAGAAGTGATATTGATATTCAAATAATTTTGAAACTGCAAAACAAAATAGAAATCAGATCTGAATTCAAATAGAAAATAAAAACAGAAAACAGAAATTTGAAAAAGAAATGGAGGGAAAGCTCACCTGGCTTACCTGGCCGTGCAACCCAGCAACAGCCCACGTCGCCAGCCCAGCCCATAAACGAAACAGCCCAGGTACCGTTTCGGCTCGCTTTAAAATTCGTGCGAGGCAAGTCGTCGTCTTCGTTCTCTTCTCCGGAGACGACAGCGCAGAGGAGGAGCTCGGCCACGTCCTCGACGAAGATAAGGACGCCGCCGGACGTCGCAGAAGGTTCTAGAGTTCCACACTATCATCCTCGCGTCCGAGCCTATCCGAAGACCTCAAGATTCGTGCCCTAATGCACTTCACCGTCGCCAGTACATCTCCACCCCTGCCGCCGGCGAGATGACGCTTCTGACCTCCTCGAGCTCTATAAATAGTCGTGTAGCACAACAATGGAACCCTGATTCATCTCCATCCATTCATTTCCCCCTCTCTCTCTCCTCGTGTTCTTCCACACACTGTCGCCGGCGTCGATGATGAACACGGCGGTACAGACCACCTCAGTCTCCGGCGCATGGTCGAGGAGGTGCGCCTTGGCGTATAGATCTTCTGGGAGCAAGCAGGCATCAAGGGGAGCTCGGAACCAGGAGGATTTCACCGTTCCCTTTCACTCGGGTTCGCCGGGAAACAGCCAATCGCCGTCGTCTCCGTCAACAATCGTCGTCGCCGACCACACCAGCAGGTTCAGGGTGAGTTTGCGCGCCGTTAGAGCATACTTTCGCTTCCTAGCTCCGTCTCTAGCTCGATTTCGATACCTCGCCGGAGAGAACCGCCGCGGGACATGGTCGCCGGCGTAGCTCCGGTGATCCCCTCGCCAAGCCACCACCACCATCGTGTTCCTTGTCTTCTTCTCGTTCGTTTAGTACCAACCACGCATCCAGGGAGGCCCTATAGCGGCGGCGCCACCTCTCTGACCGCCGGCGGTTAAACGTCGGTGAGGTCAACGGCCTCAGTCTGCTTTGACCGGTCTTTGCCTGCGTGGCAGTCTACGTGTACATTGGTCCCACTCGTCAGTCGCAGTAGCTGTATGAACCGGTACGTTTAGTATTTCCACTTTATTTCAAATTCCAGAAAATAGCTGAAACTTTACAGAAATAGATTAAATTCATTTCAACTCAGAAAAATATGAATAATATATCAAAATGCTCACAAAAATAAACTCTATTCAAATAAAATATAAAACAAAAATGTGTGTCAAAATAAAATTTCACTTATTTTTAACCTTATTAATTATGCCATTTCAATTATTTAAAATACAATTTGAATTCAATAATTTGTGAAGTTTGAAAAATTAAATTTTAACTATTCAGTAACTAATTAAAATGTTAAGATTAATTTTATTTATCATATTTGCATTAACTTAATTATTAGTGGTAATTCATAAACCCTAATTTGCAAATTACCATTTACCATTTTCTTTAAATAAGTAATAACTCAAGAAAATATTATAAGCCAATATTATTTTGGTAAATCCAAAACTTATTTACTTAAACATCTTTAGTTAACAAGTTAATTATTTTAAACCCTAATAACAATTATTAAACCCTGATTCTTAATTAAACCAAAATAGGAGTTACCCTAATTATTAATTCTTGTGGAAAATTAATAAAATGTTAAACCATTACTAATTTTGATTCAAAGTAATTAGTTACCACACTTATATTTCCAATCATCATTTTAGGAAATGTACCATAATCTAGAAACCCTAGTTTCAATTTGAATAAGAACCTTGAACTCATTATTCCATGTGTTCATCCATAGTAATTGCAAACCTAAAACCCTAGGGGTTTAGCCCATGTGATCATAGCCACCTCAACTCTACATGTAGAACCTTGATAGGTAACCAACAAATACAAGTCATGATCCACTAGTATAAAACCAAGTCACATAAGATTATCATTCCATGTTTTTATTTCAATTTAGAACCAATATGATTCACTAGTATCACTTAGGTATAAACCCTAGCTTGTTACCACATGTTAGCACCATTGATCATCACTCCTATATACCATACCATTAGGATCAACCTTAATCATCATAATTTAGTAGAACTATAATTATGAACCCTAGTATCAACCTTGTGTAATAATTCACAACACATGCTCCTATTCCACTCAACCCTACTTAGTAATTGATAAGCCACGTAGCTTAGAAGCAATTAGAGATTACTTAGTAAGTAGTTGTGAAGTCATAGTAAACCCTAATTCTTAGCAACACCTTGACCATCATCCTTTGATATGATACCATAATCAACCATCATAATAAACCTGCTAACACTTGCTATATAAAAACACATTCCAAGTTAAGAACCAACTAGTTCCTATTAGTGAAACCAATTAAATCTAATAGTCAACCCTAGAAGCCATAGCACATATGTATAATAGTTCATATTCTTATTTAACCTGTTCTTCAAAAGTTATTCTTTTGAAGTACAAATACCAATCAAACCTTAGAAGCCCTATCCTTCTTTGAAATACTAAATATTTCTTAAACAACATGTTCTTCAAAGGTTATTCTTTTGAAGTATAGCATAAGTAATCATCAACCATGTCCTGTAGAACTTAAAATTGACAACTGTTCTTCACATATTATTCCACTACTATTCTTTATGTATATGATTGTTATGATATCTTATATCACTTGATTATGATGCTAATATAACCAAACCCTAATAAGAACCTTGTTTGAGAACCATTCTAAAAGTGCAACCAACCCTAAAGAAATCTTTACAACTCATACATCCTAAATCATCGAGGTTAGGTTACGCTCGGGACGATTGCATCTCATATTATGCATTATAGCATCTTTGCCAATTCTTTAAACATTGTCCTTACCGGACAATGATGGTATTTCAGCATTTGGAGTTCTCACGTATCGAAGCTTTTGCCTGCATAATCTTGCAGTCAAGAAAGGCAAGTTCATCGCTTGCTCATGTCATTTGATTATTTTTATCAAATTATATGCAAAGTACTATACTTATCACTCTTGCATGGAAAAGCAAATATTATTTTACAATTATGAATATGACTATGTGGTGGGCAATGGAACCATGGTATGTATTGATTGGTGGAGGTTCCATTGCACGGGTACTATGCATCTAGGATTAAGTACCAATGCCGTCCAGTGATTCTAGCGCCGTACATATCGCGTTAACCATAAGATCTATAATGGCTCTGGGGAAGTCAGCTGTATCTTTTCCCTCTCGCATGCCAACGGACTAGTGATAAGGGTTGCCTGTATCGGTCTATCTTTGGTAAAGGTGGGGACATGTGGTCTTGCACGGTCTACCATTAGATAAAGGGGAGGGCAGACTTGTCATTGGTCTATGAAGGATTGTAAGGGTTGTCCGGATCGGTCTATCTATGGTGTATAGGACGGGGCACATAAAATTGTTCGTATCGGTCTACCTTATCGGTATAGGAGAGAACAAGTGCTCGCGTTGGTCTACCCATATGATAAAGGGGAGGACAGACTTACAAAAGGGTGGGTCTGCGAGGTCGCGGAGAAGGCAGTGATTGGCTTGGATCTTATACCTGGCCTCACACCAAGGAAGTGTGGACGGATACTTAAGGCCGGTTGGCAACAAGGTTAAGTTCTCTTATGGGAAAAGTAACGCACCTCTGCAGAGGATACTGAATTGTGACTGTCACTCCCTGTTCGGGAAGGGAACTGCGAACGCGGCAGGAAAGGAACTCCACGAAGTTCTGGTCAACCTGTGAAGACTGACGGGCATAGTTTTCAGAATAAAATAAACCTTTTGAAGAAATGTTTACAAAAACTTGCATTGGCCTATGACTTTCTGGTCTATGGCTGTAGCTAGTGCATGATACACCTATTTCCTAATATGAACTTGTTGAGTACGCTCGTACTCATCCCACTCTTAAATCCCCTGCTTAGCTATGGAGGCACTGGAGGAGAAACTACCGTGGAACTCGAAGACAAAGGAGTCAACTGCAACAAGATGAAGAATCCAATCAAAGAAGTCAATGGAGTCAACTTCTGCATCAGCTAGAGTGGAAACTTAGACTAGTAATAGAAGGGAACATTTCCCTAATCCTAGCACCGAAGTAGCTAGATATCTATAGCAAGCCAAGTAGCTCTTAAGCTTGAATTAGCAATAAGTTAGACTACGAGTCGTTCTTCTGGAGCTTTATTCGAACTTTTACCTCAATGTAAAGTAGGAGGCTATGTTGATCTTCTGTAAACAGTTTGTGTATCCTTCTATAGACATACCTTGGACTCGCATATGTTTCTGTTGTACCACTCTGAGAGATGTAATATGAGTGGAACGGTGTTTCACTTGTGTTATGTCAACGACTTGTGTACTACACCATGCAGTGGTATGCTGGGTCATCACAGCTGGTATCAGAGCAAATGCTTTGACCCTAGGATTAAAACCCTTTAAAGGAGACCTATAGGTTTGGTAGTGTCTATAGGAAGTTGTCTTAGTTAAACCAACTATTCTTTTGACTTGAGATGGGTATTCACTTGAGAATAACCCTGACACACTTGAGTCAATATTTCTTATCTATTTTCTTAAGTGAAGTTAGTTAGTTATCTTGCTTCATTCCAAACAAATAGAACACCATTGGAGCTTAAGATAATGGGTGGTAGTAGACCACAGTTGGTATACAATACATGGTAGTCCAAAGAGAGGATACAACCACAAGGAAGATATCCTATTGGAAGAAGTATACCAATGCAAGTTATGGTTAAGTAAGAGTCATTTAAAATGTCAAATACCTGATGATAACTAAAGGAGATAAGTTATGTGAGGTAGTATAGGTCTATGATGAGTCAATCATAGGAGGTAAGGAAGAGTGATAGGAGTATTTAAGTCTACTTTCCATGGTAGAGTTGGTAATCATATATGATTCACTTGGGAATCATGGTATGATGGAGTAGAACATCATAAGTACGATAACAAAAGGATGATAAGGAGTAGGATTTAGGGAATAGTTCGAAAGCTTAGGCCTTAAAATCCTAATAACTGTACCAAGTATGTTAGAACCATAGTCCTTAATTTAAAGAAGGCTTATTTAGAGCATCTTACATCGAGAAATCGTAGAGTTATAAGTGGTATATTCTAAACAACCATGTGTTTAGAGTAGACATGTTAGAACTAATTGTACTATAGGAAGTAGTCCTCAATAGCACATATATATGGTATACTATTTTGTTAGTACTTCCAAAGAAAACTAGGTTAACTTCAACTATCCCAAGCCATTTTGTTTCAAGTTTGTCTCATTGCAAATGTGCAATTAAGATAAATGTTGAGACAAATAGTAGAAATTCACGTATTGTGCTAAGTATCACAACCTAAACCTATCTTATGTGGTGTTATATACTACACATCTGATCCTGATGTTTAGGGATGTCTTACCCAACTATTATATTCAGGCATATAAGGATGTGTATTATAAGCACAAAGCTGAATCTTCTTGGATTTTATTGGATTTTCATTGATTGACTAGATCCATACATGAAGTTTGACTTTGATATGCAAATGCATGTTGCAATATCAAGCTCTTACTTGATGTTATAGGTCTAGAGGGTAAAGGTATTCGTGTGAGGAAGTGACGAATTCTGAAGATTTTGGAAGACAAGATGAAGGTTCACTTGTAGAAGCAAGTAAAATTGTGGGAAGTAACCACAACAATCTGATGGAAGGACCAATCAAAACTCACTTTTATCCTCAATCAAGGAGTACTTCAACATGGAAGTATCATGAAAGTGAGAAAAATAGTGAATATGGAGTAGTAGAAGTAGAGCTGTATTCATTATGGAAGAAGGGAATGCAAGTGAAGTCACTTACAATACTATTTTCATAGTGTCAACAAGTGGTTATCTTGCAAAACAAACCCTGGAAGAAGGAAAATAGACAAGTGAAGTCATAGCTGGTATAATAAGACCGCAGCTGATATAGGATAACCATGAAGAGAAAGAATGTTAAGTGAGGTATATCTTAACTAAAACTATTTAAGTAGCCACAGCTGGTAAGTAGATATTGACTAAAACCATAACATAGTCACAGCTGGTATCTCGTAGTTGGTAAATATTTAGTTGGAGGATTCATAATGGATACCCACAATTGTGTGGATACACCACCAAGAATTCTTCGTGAGACTCTAGAAAAGTATAAACCTAAACCAGACTTAAACCAACTACCTAACCTTGGAGTTTAATGATTAGAAGAAAGGAAGTTTGAAGATCATTAGTAAACTCCAAGGGGGAGAGGAAGGCTGAAGGAGAAGTATTAAGATATTATTTGGAGTATGAAAGACGAAGAAGAAGGTCTGAACTGAGAGGAAGTCCGATCCTATTTTCATAAGATTGGTGGAAGTATCCATATAATAGTACTCTCAGGAGGTTGTCAGACCAGAAGCCGAGGTTCATATCTCGAGGAAGTAAAGGTTAGACCTTAACTTGAGTGGGTAATTGTGATTACTCGAAACCAAGAGAACTCAAGTAAGTTTAATATGATGAAGTTGGATGAAGAAAATGTCGGAGGACAATCCAAGCTTAAGAAGATACTATACGAAGAAGTTTGACCATACTAAAACATAAGCCTAGTAGAAAGATTCCTTTCATGGAACCTAAAGAAACCAAAAAGAGGATAACTAGTATAAACTAGAAGCCATGATTGGATGGACTAAATGAGTCTAATCCATTCGTAGGAATAAACCACCAGGACCATGCCTATTGTAAATACCTTACGAAGTACCATTACTTTCGTTATGGTAGTAAGGGAAAACAATACCCTGCTTTAAATGAATCTTTTAGATTTAAGGTTTGGACATTGCAGTTGGTACACCATAATGCCATATTACACCGCAGCCGGATCACCGCAGCTGGTAGAACCAAGTTTTAAGTACCCAAATAGAAATATGTCACCACAACCATTAGTAAAGTCCATTAACACAATAAGATGTCCTAATCCAAGAATCTTTGGATAGTAAGCCTATAAGCTTAGAGTGCTGGAAGAAATCATAGAATTGAAGAAAGTATCAGTGCCAGACAACAGAAGACTCCAGGAAGGATCTGGACTAGGGATATATTCAATTATATCTAATGTGATCACCATGGAGTTGAAGGATGGTGATCTGTTCAAGACATTTCAACATTCCGAAACATGAGAGCGTTCGAACTTCGGGACGAAGTTCAGTTTAAGGGGGAGAGGCTGTAATATCCCAGGTTTAGAGGCAATAAAATGAGAGAACACCAAAGTGTGCATTGCATTCATGCATAGAAAATCCGGGGAATTTTCGCGCTTTCAAATAAAACTTACCACAGTAACTGAAGTTTCACTTGACTTGCTGGAATTGAAGTAGATCATCAAGTCAAGCGCTATAAACTTCACTGTGACCTTTGCTAAAACCTTGTTTTGGGTAGAGATGATTTGATCTATGGGCTAGATCAAATAGTAGTAGAATTACAACAAACAACACCTTAAGTAAGGATCAACTACAAGATCTTATAAAGGATCTCAACATGACATTCCTTACAACAACACATGAATAATTATTCTACTATGAATCAAAGAACTCAATTAATTAAGAAACTATTCTTTACTTATCTTTTCAATGTCTTCTACTAAATAAATGTTCCTACCAAGAGTCACATGGTATATATATTTTCAACCACAATACTTGAACCAAGTCAAGAACTTGCATATTCATTATTCATTAACCTTTGACCATTTCAACCTTGTTTCCTAACTCATACCATTAAACCTACAGAAAAGAGAGAACTATTCATATGCTTATATTATGCATTCAATAGAACCTAACTAACTATTTAAACCTTATCCAAGTGAGGTAATTGTTGATACTAACCAATGTTATTATAAATATAAGTCAAGTACTAAACTCTAATTGACTTAGTAAGAAACTATTTCTAGTAATTATAGAGAGGCAAGTGTTGTGATCATTACAACTTGGTAATGATCATAAACCCTAGAGAAACCTACCTATTCAGAAGAGCTCAACCTAAAGAGGTATACTCAAGTATATGGACCAATACTTGATCTTGGAGAGAGAACCATGAATTATTAGAAGGCCATACTTTGATCATTACAAATTGGGTGATGATCATAAACCCTAAGAAATCTAAGTGAGTGTGTTAAGAGAAGTATTAAAGAAGAGAGACTAGTGAGGAATAAGTGGATCATGTCTAATGCATGATTTTACTTTATAAATTAAGATGATAAGTTAAACATAAATATGTGATCCATAAATCTAATCTATCACATGAATTGATAAATATATCAATAGTAGTTAATCCAGACCAATACTCATGCCTTGTATAGAGTAGTATTGATATGGTATCTAAACCTTGCCTATCCAAACACTTGAGACAAATCTAGCATTGCCTTGATACACTAATTCTATCTAAGTGAGGAGGAGGAACCCTAGCCAATTAAACATAACCAAGCTTATGCTCATACCTAATCCTAGTTGTATATCACTTGGGTGATCACTACTTAAAACCCTAGACCATATTTGAATTCCAATCCAAGTATTACTTTGGATTATAAATAGAACCCTGCCATACCTCATGCCTATTTCATACTTCAAATAGTGAAGTATTCCCAAAACCATAAACCTTTTAAGTAGAATCCACCCCACATAAAATATTGTTTCCTAACTTGTGTATCATGGATCACAAGTATAAACCAAGCCACATATGCTTATGGACTAAATGCCTTTGGTGAGTAGAATGAAACCAATACCCTATTTTACTTTGCTATCCAAATACCTGGTTTAGTGAACCAAATGAAATAGTATTCAGATAAGTAATTTAGTTAACCATAATGAGCTTAGGATCTATTTTAAATAATTCAAGTAGAAGTTGCTAAGCAAGAGTAGAGAATATAGAGTTGATCCAACCATCTTCATAAACCCTTAGAAGTAATTCTCCACATGAAATCATGAACCAATCCTATTCTCAACACCATTTACTTTAAACTCTAGTCAAAATTAAAATATATGTGAACCTCACTATTGTTAAGCACTTCAAAATAGAATATGTTCATAATTCACATTTCAAATGATTTACACAGATTTAGTTCCTAAGTAAAAAGGAATAAACATTTAAACCATATCCATTTTCAATTTAAAATGCACTTCATAATAACACCGAGTTAATCATATATAATTCAATAGTTGTTTAAACCAAAGAATTATGCAGAGAGTATTATTAAGAAGTGATATTGATATTCAAATAATTTTGAAACTGCAAAACAAAATAGAAATCAGATCTGAATTCAAATAGAAAATAAAAACAGAAAACAGAAATTTGAAAAAGAAATGGAGGGAAAGCTCACCTGGCTTACCTGGCCGTGCAACCCAGCAACAGCCCACGTCGCCAGCCCAGCCCATAAACGAAACAGCCCAGGTACCGTTTCGGCTCGCTTTAAAATTCGTGCGAGGCAAGTCGTCGTCTTCGTTCTCTTCTCCGGAGACGACAGCGCAGAGGAGGAGCTCGGCCACGTCCTCGACGAAGATAAGGACGCCGCCGGACGTCGCAGAAGGTTCTAGAGTTCCACACTATCATCCTCGCGTCCGAGCCTATCCGAAGACCTCAAGATTCGTGCCCTAATGCACTTCACCGTCGCCTCCACATCTCCACCCCGCCGCCGACGAGATCGACCTCCTCGAGCTCTATAAATAGTCGTGTAGCACAGCAATGGAACCCTGATTCATCTCCATCCATTCATTTCCCCCTCTCTCTCTATTCCTCGTGTTCTTCCACACACTGTCGCCGGCGTCGATGATGAACACGGCGGTACAGCCACCTCAGTCTCCGGCGCATGGTCGAGGAGGTGCGCCTTGGCGTGTAGATCTTCTGGGAGCAAGCAGCATCAAGGGGAGCTCGGAACCAGGAGGAATTTCACCGTTCCCTTTCACTCTGGTTCGCCGGGAAACAATCGCCGTCGTCTCCGTCAACAATCGTCGTCGCCGACCACACCAGCAGGTTCAGGGTGAGTTTGCGCGCCGTTAGAGCATACTTTCGCTTCCTAGCTCCGTCTCTAGCTCGATTTCGATACCTCGCCGGAGAGCACCGCCGCAGGACATGGTCGCCGGTGTAGCTCCGGTGATCCCCTCGCCAAGCCACCACCACCATCGTGTTCCTTGTCTTCTTCTCGTTCGTTTAGTACCAACCACGCATCCAGGGAGGCCCCTATAGCGGCGGCGCCGTCCGTCTCTGACCGCCGGCGTTAAACGCCGGTGAGGTCAACGGCCTGGTCTGCTTTGACCGGTCTTTGCCTGCGTGGCAGTCTGACGTGTACCAGGTCCCACCGTCAGTCTCTGTGTGTGTAACTGAACGGTACGTTTAGTATTTACTTTATTTCAAATTCCAGAAAATAGCTGAAACTTTACAGAAATAGATTAAATTCATTTCAACTCAGAAAAATATGAATAATATATCAAAATGCTCACAAAAATAAACTCTATTCAAATAAAATATAAAACAAAAATGTGTGTCAAAATAAAATTTCACTTATTTTTAACCTTATTAATTATGCCATTTCAATTATTTAAAATACAATTTGAATTCAATAATTTGTGAAGTTTGAAAAATTAAATTTTAACTATTCAGTAACTAATTAAAATGTTAAGATTAATTTTATTTATCATATTTGCATTAACTTAATTATTAGTGGTAATTCATAAACCCTAATTTGCAAATTACCATTTACCATTTTCTTTAAATAAGTAATAACTCAAGAAAATATTATAAGCCAATATTATTTTGGTAAATCCAAAACTTATTTACTTAAACATCTTTAGTTAACAAGTTAATTATTTTAAACCCTAATAACAATTATTAAACCCTGATTCTTAATTAAACCAAAATAGGAGTTACCCTAATTATTAATTCTTGTGGAAAATTAATAAAATGTTAAACCATTACTAATTTTGATTCAAAGTAATTAGTTACCACACTTATATTTCCAATCATCATTTTAGGAGATGTACCATAATTTAGAAACCCTAGTTTCAATTTGAATAAGAACCTTGAACTCATTATTCCATGTGTTCATCCATAGTAGTTGCAAACCTAAAACCCTAGGGGTTTAGCCCATGTGATCATAGCCACCTCAACTCTACATGTAGAACCTTGATAGGTAACCAACAAATACAAGTCATGATCCACTAGTATAAAACCAAGTCACATAAGATTATCATTCCATGTTTTTATTTCAATTTAAACCTATATGATTCACTAGTATCACTTAGGTATAAACCCTAGCTTGTTACCACATGTTAGCACCATTGATCATCACTCCTATATACCATACCATTAGGATCAACCTTAATCATCATAATTTAGTAGAACTATAATTATGAACCCTAGTATCAACCTTGTGTAATAATTCACAACACATGCTCCTATTCCACTCAACCCTACTTAGTAATTGATAAGCCACTTAGCTTAGAAGCAATTAGAGATTACTTAGTAAGTAGTTGTGAAGTCATAGTAAACCCTAACTCATAGCAACACCTTGACCATCATCCTTTGATATGATACCATAATCAACCATCATAATAAACCTGCTAATACTTGCTATATAGAAACCCATTCCAAGTTAAGAACCAACTAGTTCCTATTAGTGAAACTAAATGAATCCAATAGTCAACCCTAGAAGCCATAGCACATATGTATAATAGTTCATATTCTTATTTAACCTGTTCTTCAAAAGTTATTCTTTTGAAGTACAAATACCAATCAAACCTTAGAAGCCCTATCCTTCTTTGAAATACTAAATATTTCTTAAACAACATGTTCTTCAAAGGTTATTCTTTTGAAGTATAGCATAAGTAATCATCAACCATGTCCTGTAGAACTTAAAATTGACAACTGTTCTTCACATATTATTCCACTACTATTCTTTATGTATATGATTGTTATGATATCTTATATCACTTGATTATGATGCTAATATAACCAAACCCTAATAAGAACCTTGTTTGAGAACCATTCTAAAAGTGCAACCAACCCTAAAGAAATCTTTACAACTCATACATCCTAAATCATCGAGGTTAGGTTACGCTCGGGACGATTGCATCTCATATTATGCATTATAGCATCTTTGCCAATTCTTTAAACATTGTCCTTACCGGACAATGATGGTATTTCAGCATTTGGAGTTCTCACGTATCGAAGCTTTTGCCTGCATAATCTTGCAGTCAAGAAAGGCAAGTTCATCGCTTGCTCATGTCATTTGATTATTTTTATCAAATTATATGCAAAGTACTATACTTATCACTCTTGCATGGAAAAGCAAATATTATTTTACAATTATGAATATGACTATGTGGTGGGCAATGGAACCATGGTATGTATTGATTGGTGGAGGTTCCATTGCACGGGTACTATTCATCTAGGATTAAGTACCAATGCCGTCCAGTGATTCTAGCGCCGTACATATCGCGTTAACCATAAGATCTATAATGGCTCTGGGGAAGTCAGCTGTATCTTTTCCCTCTCGCATGCCAACGGACTAGTGATAAGGGTTGCCTGTATCGGTCTATCTTTGGTAAAGGTGGGGACATGTGGTCTTGCACGGTCTACCATTAGATAAAGGGGAGGGCAGACTTGTCATTGGTCTATGAAGGATTGTAAGGGTTGTCCGGATCGGTCTATCTATGGTGTATAGGACGGGGCACATAAAATTGTTCGTATCGGTCTACCTTATCGGTATAGGAGAGAACAAGTGCTCGCGTTGGTCTACCCATATGATAAAGGGGAGGACAGACTTACAAAAGGGTGGGTCTGCGAGGTCGCGGAGAAGGCAGTGATTGGCTTGGATCTTATACCTGGCCTCACACCAAGGAAGTGTGGACGGATACTTAAGGCCGGTTGGCAACAAGGTTAAGTTCTCTTATGGGAAAAGTAACGCACCTCTGCAGAGGATACTGAATTGTGACTGTCACTCCCTGTTCGGGAAGGGAACTGCGAACGCGGCAGGAAAGGAACTCCACGAAGTTCTGGTCAACCTGTGAAGACTGACGGGCATAGTTTTCAGAATAAAATAAACCTTTTGAAGAAATGTTTACAAAAACTTGCATTGGCCTATGACTTTCTGGTCTATGGCTGTAGCTAGTGCATGATACACCTATTTCCTAATATGAACTTGTTGAGTACGCTCGTACTCATCCCACTCTTAAATCCCCTGCTTAGCTATGGAGGCACTGGAGGAGAAACTACCGTGGAACTCGAAGACAAAGGAGTCAACTGCAACAAGATGAAGAATCCAATCAAAGAAGTCAATGGAGTCAACTTCTGCATCAGCTAGAGTGGAAGCTTAGACTAGTAATAGAAGGGAACATTTCCCTAATCCTAGCACCGAAGTAGCTAGATATCTATAGCAAGCCAAGTAGCTCTTAAGCTTGAATTAGCAATAAGTTAGACTACGAGTCGTTCTTCTGGAGCTTTATTCGAACTTTTACCTCAATGTAAAGTAGGAGGCTATGTTGATCTTCTGTAAACAGTTCGTGTATCCTTCTATAGACATACCTTGGACTCGCATATGTTTCTGTTGTACCACTCTGAGAGATGTAATATGAGTGGAACGGTGTTTCACTTGTGTTATGTCAACGACTTGTGTACTACACCATGCAGTGGTACGCTGGGTTGCTAAAATGAATACCCCTGAAAATACTAAGTTGTGTGACTTCACAAATGCAAATAATAATGATTTCCTATGCACACCTATTGCTCCACCTGCTACTACAGCAGAATTCTTTGAAATTAAACCTGCTTTACTAAATCTTGTCATGAGAGATCAATTTTCTGGTGCTAGTTCTGATGATGCTGCTGCCCATCTCAATAATTTTGTTGAACTTTGTGAAATGCAAAAGTATAAGGATGTAGATGGTGATATTATTAAATTGAAAGTGTTTCCTTTCTCATTAAGAGGAAGAGCTAAAGATTGGTTGCTATCTTTGCCTAAGAATAGTATTGATTCATGGACTAAATGCAAGGATGCTTTTATTGGTAGATATTATCCTCCCGCTAAAATTATATCTTTAAGAAGTAGCATAATGAATTTTAAGCAATTAGATACTGAACATGTTGCTCAAGCATGGGAGAGAATGAAAACTTTGGTAAAGAATTGCCCAACCCATGGACTGACTACTTGGATGATCATCCAAACCTTCTATGCAGGACTAAATTTTTCTTCGCGGAATTTATTGGATTCAGCTGCTGGAGGTACCTTTATGTCCATCACATTGGGGGCGGCTACAAAACTTCTTGATGATATGATGATAAATTACTCTGAGTGGCACACGGAAAGAGCTCCACAAGGTAAGAAGGTAAATTCTGTTGAAGAAACCTCTTCCTTGAATGATAAGATTGATGTGATTATGTCTATGCTTGTGAATGGTAGATCTAATGTTGATCCAAATAATGTTCCTTTAGCTTCATTGGTTGCTCAAGAAGAAAATGTTGATGTGAATTTCATTAAAAATAATAATTTCAACAACAATGCTTATAGGAACAACTCTGGTAATAACTATAGGCCATATCCTTCTGCTAATGGTAATGGTTATGGTAATTCTTATGGGAATTCTTACAACAATAATAGGAGTGTACCCTCTGGTCTTGAAGCTATGCTTAAAGAATTCATTAGTACACAAACTGCTTTTAACAAATCTGTTGAGGAAAAGCTTGATAAAATTGATACTATTGCTTCTAGAGTTGATAGGCTTGCCTCCGATGTTAATCTTTTAAAATTGAAAGTTATGCCTAATAATGATATTGATAATAAGATTACTACTACAGCAAATGCCATCCAAGTTAGAATTAATGAGAATATAAGATTAATGGCTGAGTTGCGTGCTAGGTGGGATAGAGAAGAAAATGAAAAACTAGCTAAAGAGAATAATGTAGCTAAAGTTTGGACTATTACCACCACTAGTAATGCTAATTCTTCACATGTTGCTGCACCTCCTACTATCAATGGTAAAATAATTGGTGTTGGCAATGTTTCTACTCCTAGTGCAAAGCGTACAAAACTGCCTGAAATTGCTAAAACTGCTGAAACTGCTTGTGATAAAACTGCTGAAATTTTTTCCAACCTTGGGAACAATGATCCCATTGCTGTAGCTCATAATGATTTAGATTTTGATGATTGCCACATCTCTGAAGTTATAAAGTTCTTACAAAAACTTGCTAAAAGTCCTAATGCTAGTGCTATAAATTTAGCCTTTACAAAACATATTACAAATGCTCTCATAAAAGCTAGAGAAGAGAAACTAAAACTTGAAACTTCTATTCCTAGAAAGTTAGAAGATGGTTGGGAGCCCATCATTAAAATGAAATTCAATGACTTTGAATGTAATGCTTTATGTGATCTTGGTGCAAGTATTTCTGTTATGCCTAAAAAGATTTATGATATGCTTGACTTGCCACCATTGAAGAATTGTTATTTGGATGTTAATCTTGCCGATAATGTTAAAAAGAAACCTTTGGGGAGGATTGATAATGTGCACATTACGGTTAACAATAACCTTGTCCCCGTTGATTTTGTTGTCTTGGATATCGAATGCAATGCATCTTGTCCTATTGTGTTGGGAAGACCTTTTCTTCGAACTGTTGGTGCTGTTATTGATATGAGGGAAGGTAATATTAAATATCAATTTCCTCTCAAGAAAGGTATGGAACACTTCCCTAGAAAGAGAATGAAGTTGCCTTTTGATTCTATTATTAGAACAAGCTATGATGTTGATGCTTCTACTCTTGATGTTACTTGATTTGCACTTTCTGCGCCTAGCTGAAAGGCGTTAAAGAAAAGCGCTTATGGGAGACAACCCATGTTTTTACTACAGCAATTTTTTGTTTTGTTGAGTCTTGGAAGTTGTTTACTACTTTAGCAACCTCTCCTTATCATGTTTTTGTGCCAAGTAAAGTTTCTATGCCAAAGTTGATGTTATATTTGGGATCGCTGCGCAGAAACAGCATTGCTGTCTGTCACGAATCTGGGCACAGTTCTCTGTAGAAAATTCGAAAAAATCTGCCAATTTACGAGCGTGATCCTCAGATATGTACGCAACTTTCATTAGTTTTGAGTTTTTCCATTTGAGCAAGTCTGGTGCCAGCTTTAAATTCGTCTTTACGGACTGTTCTGTTTTTGACAGATTCTGCCTTTTATTTCGCATTGCCTCTTTTGCTATGTTGGATTTATTTCTTTGATCCACTAATGTCCAGTAGCATTATGCAATGTCCAGAAGTGAAAAGAATGATTGTGCCACCTCTGAACATGTGAATTATTAATTGTGCACTAACCCTCTAATGAGTTTGCTTGAAGTTTGGTGTGAAGGAAGTTTTCAAGGGTCAAGAGAGGAGAATGATATACTATGATCAAGAGGAGTGAAAGCTCTAAGCTTGGGAATGCCCCCGTGGTTCACCCCTGCATATTCTAAGAAGACTCAAGCGTCTAAGCTTGGGGATGCCCAAGGCATCCCCTTCTTCATCGACAACATCATCAGGTTCCTCCCCTGAAACTATATTTTTATTCAATCACATCTTGTGTTCTTTACTTGGAGCGTCGGTTTGTTTTTGTTTTTGTTTTTGTTTGAATAAGATGGATCCTAGAATTCACTTTGTGGGAGAGAGACACGCTCCGCTGTTGCATATGGACACATGTGTCCTTAGGCTTTACTCATAATGTTCTAGGCGAAGTTTCTTCTTCGTTAAATTGTTATATGGTTGGAATTGGAAAATGCTACATGTAGTAATTCTAAAATGTCTTGGATAATGTGATACTTGGCAATTGTTGTGCTCATGTTTAAGCTCTTGCATCATATACTTTGCACCCATTAATGAAGAAATACATAGAGCTTGCTAAAATTTGATTTGCATATTTGGTCTCTCTAAGGTCTAGATAATATCTAGTATTGAGTTTTGAACAACAAGGAAGACGGTGTAGAGTCTTATAATGTTTACAATATGTCTTTTATGTGAGTTTTGCTGCACCTGTTCATCCTTGAGTTTGCTTCAAATAACCTTGCTAGCCTAAACCTTGTATCGAGAGGGAATACTTCTCATGCATCCAAAATCCTTGAGCCAACTACTATGCCATTTGTGTCCACCATACCTACCTACTACATGGTATTTCTCCGCCATTCCAAAGTAAATTGCTTGAGTGCTACCTTTAAAATTCCATCATTCACCTTTGCAATATATAGCTCATGGGACAAAATAGCCTTAAAAACTATCGTAGTATTGAATATGTACTTATGCACTTTATATTTTATTAAGTTGCTTGTTGTGCGATAACCATGCTTCTGGGGAACGCCATCAACTATTGTTGAATATCATGTGAGTTGCTATGCATGTCCGTCTTGTCTGAAGGATCTATCATTTTAGTGGTTGGAGCATGCAAAATTGTTAGAGAAGAACATTGGGCCGCTAACTAAAGCCATGAATCATGGTGGAAGTTTCAGTTTTGGACATATATCCTCAATCTCATATGAGAATAATAATCATTGCTACATGCTTTTGCATTTAAGAGGAGTCCATTATCTGTTGTCCATGTTGTCCCGGTATGGATGTCTAAGTTGAGAATAATCAAAAGCGAGAAATCCAAAATGCGAGCATTCTCCTTAGACCTTTGTACAGGCGGCATGGAGGTACCCCTTTGTGACACTTGGTTGAAACATGGCATGCAAAGATCCGGTAGTCCAAGCTAAGTAGGACGAGGTGCGGGCACTATTAGTATACTATGCATGAGGCTTGCAACTTGTAAGATATAATTTTCATAACTCATATGCTTTATTACTACCGTTGACAAAATTGTTTCATGTTTTCAAAATAAAAGATCTAGCACAAATACAGCAATCGATGCTTTCCTCTTTGAAGGACCATTCTTTTACTTTTATTGTTGAGTCAGTTTACCTATCTCCCTCCACCTTAAGAAGCAAACACTTGTGTGAACTGTGCATTGATTCCTACATACTTGCATATTGCACTTGTTATATTACTTTATGTTGACAATATCCATGAGATATACATGTTATAAGTTGAAAGCAACCGCTGAAACTTAATCTTCCTATGTGTTGCTTCAACACCTTTACTTTGATTTATTGCTTTATGAGTTAACTCTTATGCAAGACTTATTGATGCTTGTCTTGAAGTACTATTCATGAAAAGTCTTTGCTATATGATTCACTTGTTTACTCATGTCATTACCTTTGTTTTGATCGCTGCATTCACTACATATGTTTACAAATAGTATGATCAAGATTATGATGGCATGTCACTTCAGAAATTATCTTTGTTATCGTTTTACCTGCTCGGGACGAGCAGAACTAAGCTTGGGGATGATGATACGTCTCCAACGTATCGATAATTTCTTATGTTCCATGCCACTTTATTGATGATACCTACATGTTTTATGCACATTATATGTCATATTTATGCATTTTCTGGAACTAACCTATTAACAAGATGCCGAAGAGCCAGCTGTTTTCTGCTGTTTTTGGTTTCAGAAATCCTAGTAAGGAAATATTCTCGGAATTGGACGAAACTTTCGCCCAGGGTCCTATTTTTGCACGAAGCTTCCAGAAGACCGAAGAGATAACGAAGTGGGGCCACGAGGCAGCCGGGGATAGGCGCGCGCCTGGCCCGGCCGCGCCTGCCCCCTGGGCACCTCGTGTGGCCCCGCGTTGCCCTTTGCCTACTTAAAGCCTCCGTCGTGAAACCCCCAGTACCGAGAGCCACGATACGGAAAACCTTCCAGAGACGCCGCCGAATCCCATCTCGGGGATTCAGGAGATCGCCTCCGGCACCCTGCCGGAGAGGGGATTCATCTCCCGAGGACTCTTCATCGCCATGATCGCTCCGGAGTGATGAGTGAGTAGTTCACCCCTGGACCATGGGTCCATAGCAGTAGCTAGATGGTCGTCTTCTCCTTGTTGTGCTTCATTGTTGGATCTTGTGAGCTGCCTAACATGATCAAGATCATCTATATGTAATTCTATATGTTGTGTTTGTCGGGATCCGATGGATAGAGAGTACTATGATTATGGTGATTATCAATCTATTGTTTATGTGTTGTTTATGATCTTGCATGCTCTCCGTTATTAGTAGATGCTCTGGCCAAGTTTTTACTCTTAACTCCAAGAGGGAGTATTTATGCTCGATAGTGGGTTCATGCCTTCATTGACACCTGGGACAGTGACAGAAAGTTCTAAGGTTGTGATGTGCTGTTGCCACTAGGGATAAAACATTGATGCTATGTCTAAGGATGTAGTTGTTGATTACATTACGCACCATACTTAATGCAATTGTCTGTTGCTTTGCAACTTAATACTGGAAGGGGTTCGGATGATAACCTGAAGGTGGACTTTTTAGGCATAGATGCAGTTGGATGGCGGTCTATGTACTTTGTCGTAATGCCCAATTAAATCTCACTATATTTATCATATCATGTATATGCATTGCTATGCCTTTCTCTATTTGTCAATTGCCCGACTGTAATTTGTTCACCCAACATGCTTTTATCTTATGGGAGAGACACCTCTAGTGAACTGTGGACCCCGGTCCTATTCTTTACATAGCATACAATCTACTGCAATTGTGTTTTACTGTTTTCTTGCAAACAATCATCTTCCACTCGATACGTTTAATCCTTTGTTACAGCAAGCCGGTGAGATTGACAACCTCACTGTTTCGTTGGGGCAAAGGACTTTGGTTTTGTTGTGCAGATTCCGCGTTGGCGCCGGAATCCCTGGTGTTGCGCCGCATCACATTTCGCGACCATCAACCTTCAACGTGCTTCTTGGCTCCTCCTGGTTCGATTCAACCTTGGTTTCTTTCTGAGGGAAAACTTGCCACTGTGCGCATCATACCTTCCTCTTGGGGTTCCCAACGGACGTGTACATTTACGCGCATCAAGCCTGTTTTCTGGCGCCGTTGCCGGGGACCTGAAGAAAAGCTGCACCCCGGAGATTTCTAACTCCCACGTCAACTACACGCCAGCACACTCCTTCCAACCTTTCTTTCACAAACCATGGCTAACCGAATCCTCGGGTGCCTGCCAACAATCTCATACCATGAAGGAGTGCCTTTTTATTTTAGTTTTATTATGATGACACTCCTCCCCACCTTTGCTTTCTCAAGCCATGGCTAACCGAATCCTTCGGGTGCCGTCCAACAATCACATACCATGGAGGAGTGTCTATTTTTGTTAATTAATTTGGGACTGGGAATCCCATTGCCAGCTCTTTTTGCAAAATTATTGGATAAGCGGATGAAGCCACTAGTCCATTGGTGAAAGTTGCCCAACAAGATTGAAAGATAAACACCACATACTTCCTCATGAGCTATAAAACATTGACACAAATCAGAGGTGATAAATTTTGAATGGTTTAAAGGTAGCACTCAAGCAATTTACTTTGGAATGGCGGAAAATACCATGTAGTAGGTAGGTATGGTGGACACAAATGGCATGAATATTGGCTCAAGTATTTGGATGCATGAGAAGTATTCCCTCTCGATACAAGGTTTAGGCTAGCAAGGTTATTTGAAGCAAACTCAAGTATGAAATGGTGCAGCAAGACTCACATATAAACATATTGTAAGCATTATAAGACTTTACATCGTCTCCTTGTTGTTCAAACACCTCAACCAGAAAATATCTAGACTTAGAGAGACCAATCATGCAAACCAAATTTTAACGAGCTCTATGTAATTATTCATTAATGGGTACAAGGTACATGATGCAAGAGCTTAAACAAGATCTATATGAGCACATCAATTGCCAAGTATCACATTATTCAAGACATTATACCAATTACTACATGTAGCATTTCCCGTTCCAACCATATAACAATTAACGAAGCAGTTTCAACCTTCGCCATGAAAATTAAAAGCTAAGAACACATGTGTTCATACGAACCAGCGGAGCGTGTCTCTCTCCCAAACAATCATTTATTCAAACAAAAACAAAAACAAAAACATACAGACGCTCCAAGTAAAGTACAAAAGATGTGACCGAATAAAAATATAGTTTCAAGAGAAGGAACCTGATACTTTGTCGATGAAGAAGGGGATGCCTTGGGCATCCCCAAGCTTAGATGCTTGAGTCTTCTTAAAATATGCAGGGATGAACCACCGGGGCATCCCCAAGCTTAGAGCTTTCACTCCTCTTGATCATAGTATATCATACTACTCTCTTGACCCTTGAAAACTTCCTTCACACCAAACTTCAAGCAAACTCATTAGAGGGTTAGTGCACAATTAATAATTCACATGTTCAGAGGTGGCACAATCATTCTTTACACTTCTGGACATTGCATAAAGCTACTGGACATTAATGAATCAAAGAAATTCATCCAACATAGCAAAAGAGGCAATGCGAAATAAAAGGCAGAATCTGTCAAAACAGAACAGTTCGTAAAGACGAATTTTAAAATGGCACCAGACTTGCTCAAATGGAAAAACTCAAAACTAATGAAAGTTGCATACATATCTGAGGATCACTCACGTAAATTGGCATAATTTTCTGAGTTACCTACAGAGAATTAGGCCCAGATTCGTGACAGCAAGAAATCTGTTTCTGCGCAGTAATCCAAATCTAGTATCAACCTTTCTATCAAAGACTTTACTTGGCACAACAATGCAATAAAAATAAGATAAGGAGAGGTTGCTACAGTAGTAAGCAACTTCCAAGACACAAATATAAAACAAAGGTACTGTAGCAAAATAAACACATGGGTTATCTCCCAAGAAGTTCTTTCTTTACAGCCATTTAAGATGGGCTTAGCAGTTTTGCAAGAAATAGTATTTGGAGCAAAAAGGAGCATCAAGAGACAAATTCAAAACACATTTAAGCCTAGAATGCTTCCTATGCATAGGAATCTTGTACACAAATGAATTCATGAAGAACAAGGTGACAAGCAAAAGAGGATAAAACACGAGTAACTTCAAGATTCTCAACATAAAGAGGGGAAACTTAATATTATTAAGATGCCTATAACCATGTTTCCCTCTCTCATAATAACTTTCAGTAGCATCATTGATGAAATCTACAATATAACCATCACTTAAAACATTCTTATCATGGTTCATATGCATAAGGGTATCATTATTTTTGACATAAGAAAAACTCTTCTCATTAATAGTAATTGGAGCAAGATTATTATCAAGAATTTGAACATGGTAAACAAGTTGCATACTAAGGGAATGGTTTTTGGCAAGCCCATCATAACTATGACAAGTTTCATAAGGATAATTGTAACATGTGTCATATACATCTCTATAGCAATTATCTAAACCAGAATATGTAATATCATCATTTTCACTAAAAGTAGAGGTCTCAAATACAGGATCTTCAAGCACAACATCCCCAAGCTTAGAGCTTTCAATATCATCGTTTAAGGGGACATGAATAATGCTATCATCATTACTTTCATAATCAGTACCAAAGAGATTTTCAATATCAAAGGTAGTGTGCTCATTCAAATCATGATCGCTAATGTATGTAAAGGGCATAGGAAGATCATCGTATTCAGATTCATTATCACAATAATCATTAGGAGCAACATACTTACGGTTACCTAGCGTTATCTCATTCACGCGGGGATACGCCGTTACCTCTTTCTTTTTATTCTCCTTCTTCTTCTTCTTCTTCTTCTTCTTCTTCTTCTTCTTCTTCTTCGTTCCCTTCTTTAGGAGGAAGAGGCTTGAAGGGTGGCTTGTCCGCATAACCTGATTTACTTTCAAAAACAATAGAAGAAACTTGGGAGGATCCCTCCTTTTCATTAATTAATTGAAAACACACAGCGGTCCTATCATATTTTGGCAAGGTGTCATCTTCTAAAATATTCTGTATGTAAGTATTTGTATGGCAATTATTAATGCAATAAGAAAGACACCCATGCAGGACATCATCAATATCAAGATCGTTAATATTTAACAAAGAAATTTTTCTTGATAACTCTTCACACTTCAAAAATAAGGTAAGTTCATCATGCTGATTAGGAATAATTTCATCATCACAATACAAATTTACAGCACTCATGGGGTTCGAATTATCATTGGAGGAGCATTGAAAATTAAAATGACCAACTCTATGGCAAAGTTCACAAATAAAAGGATAGAGGGCACACACTTTTTCTCCAAGATCATCTAGAGCTCTAGACCACTTTCTAGTTTTTTCATTTCTGTGATGGATACAATATTCATCTTCTATTTGATTAATTCCACAAGGTCTATGTATTCCACAAAAATTAACATGCTTATAGGAAATAGCATTTTCAGGAGTTTGAGCATGCTTATTGCAATCATTAACAACAATTTCATTCTTCATGCAAGCCTCTTTAAAAGGTTCATGATACTTATCAAAATTCTTCCTAGGCAATTCAATGTGAGAAGCAAAAGCTTTATAAATATTTGCAATAACTTGAGAGTCAAGACCATAAGTAGCACTCATATTTCGAAATTTATCAGTATTCATAAAAGTTTCAATGCATTCATAATCATAGTTTATACCTGATTCTTTACCTTTGTCATTCTCCCAATCTTCAGCGTTCTCCTTAATCCGATCAAGAAGGTCCCTTTTAAACTCTTCTTTGTTGCGCGTGAATGATCCAGAACAAGTAGTATCCAGCAAGGTCTTATCTTGAAAAGAAAGTCTTGCATAGAAATTATCAATGATGGTATTACCTGGAAGCTCATGATTGGGGCATTTGAGCATTAAAGACTTCAATCTCTCCCACGCTTGGGCAATACTCTCTCCATCATGAGGCCAGAAATTATATATATGGTTTCGATCTTTGTGAATTTCACTTGGAGGATAGAACTTAGAACAAAATAGAGGCATAATATCCTTCCAATCAAGAGAGCGCCCGTCCTTCAGCAGTTTATACCAATGCGCCGCTTTACCAGACAGCGACATAGAGAATAGTTTCTTCTTCACTTCATCCATAGAGATACCTGCACACTTGAATAACCCGCATAATTCATGCAAAAACAGTAAATGATTCCCAGGATGGACAGTTCCATCCCCTTCATAGCGGTTATCCATAACACGTTCAATAATTTCCATAGGTATTTTATACGGAATACTTTCAGCAGGTGGATTTAAAATATCAGAAGCATCATTAGAGTTATCGCATATGGGAGATAAAGCATCATCAGAGCAAAATATTTCTTCCAAAGCGGAGGAGCAAAAAAGATTATTTTTATGTAAACTAGCTTCCCCAAGCTTAGACTTCTTCATAGCATTAGCAGTAATTGCATTCATACTAATAACATTGCTACTATCATGTAAATAAGGTTCCATAGGTTTTTTAATTTTCGCATCAAACAATTCTAAATTAGGAAAAAGATTAAAAAGCTCACCAATTTTGTTGTTGTTTTCCATTATGCCTAACTAGTGAAAATAAAAACAAGAAACAAAAAGATGCAATTGCAGGATCTAAAGGAAATAGCTTCGAGCACACACACATGGCGCCAGAAAAGTACTGTTACCTGGAACCAAAGTATGAGTGCCTTTTACCTTTCCTCCCCGGCAACGGCGCCAGAAAAGTGCTTGATGTCTACGGGTGATTCTATTCTTGTAGACAGTGTTGGGCCTCCAAGAGCAGAGGTTTGTAGAACAGCAGCAAGTTTCCCTTAAGTGGATTACCCAAGGTTTATCAAACTCAGGGAGGAAGAGGGCAAAGATATCCCTCTCAAGCAACCCTGTAATCACAAAGCAAGAAGTCTCTTGTGTCCCCAACACACCAAATACACTTGTCAGGTGTATAGGTGTACTAGTTCGGCGAAGAGATAGTGAAATACAAGTAATATGGATGTATATGAGTGGTAATAGCAATCTGAATAAAATATGGCAGCGAGTAAACATGCAACAAAACAGTAAACAAACGGAGATTCGATGCTTGGAAGCAAGGCCTAGGGATCCTGCTTTCACTAGTGGACACTCTCAACAATGATCACATAATAGGACTACTCTACACCCTTTTGTTGGATGATGAACACATTGCGTAGGATTACACGAACCCTCAATGCCGGAGTTAACAAGCTCCACAATTCAATGTTCATATTTAAATAGCCTTAGAGTGCAAGATAGATCAACATAATTACACCAAGAACTAACATAGCATGCACACTATCACCATCACGCCATGAAGGAGGCATAGATCACGTCAACACTATCATAGTAATAATTAACTCCATAACCTACAAGAGATTATGATCATAATCTACGCCAAGTACTAACACGGATGCACACACTGTCACCATTACACCGTGAAGGAGGAATAGAGTACTTTAATAACATCACTAGAGTAGCACATAGATAATATTCAACTAGATCACATAAAGAGAGAGATGAACCACATAGCTACAGCGGAGCCCTCAGCCCCGAGGGTGAATTACTCCCTCCTCATCATAGAGACAGCGATGGCGGTGAAGATGGCGGTGGAGACGGCGGTGGAGATGACTCCGGGGCAATTCCCGTCCGGCAGGTGCCGAACGAGACTTCTCCCCCCCGAATCTTGATTTGGCGATGGCGGCGGCTCTGGAAGGTTTTCTCGGTTTCGTCTTCTCTATCGTTGTTTTTAGGTCAGGGACGATTAAATAGGCGAAGAGATGGAGTCGGAGGGGCCATGGGGTGCCCACACAACAAGCGCCCGGGCCGCACCGGGGTGTGTGGGGCCCCCGGCTCCCTCTCGTCCTTCTCCTGCTGGAAGCTTCCAGGAATTATAAGGTCCTCGGTCTTGATTTCGTCCGATTCCGAAAATATTTCGTTACTAGGATTTCTGAAACCAAAAACAGCAGAAAACAGGAACTGGCACTTCGGCATCTTGTTAATAGGTTAGTTCCAGAAATGCACGAATATGACATAAAGTGTGCATAAAACATGTAGGTATCATCAATAAAGTAGCATGGAACATAAGAAATTATCGATACGTTGGAGACGTATCAGGCACCGTCTAAGATCTTCTACGCGCTTTTGCAAGCGGTCAAGATCTTCTACGCTCTTTTGCAAGCGGCAAGTGATCGACTACATCCACCACGAGATCTAATCTCGTTAGGCTTTGGAAATCTTCAAGGATTAGTCTCATGATCTTCTCGTTGCTACCATCTACTAGATTAGATCTTGGCTTGTTATTCATTCTTGCGGTAGGAAATTTTTTGTTTTCTATGCTACGAATCCCATCACGGACGCTATCATCCACGACATCGCGTACGACGACGCCTCCGTGCCCGGCCGCTTCGAGTGCGCCGGCGACCAGTTCGTTCTGGTCACGTCCTTCGAGACCCTGGCTAGGGACGCCCAATGCCGCCAGGCTTTGTTGGAGGAGGAGGGAGCCAACAGCTATGCGATCGCCATGGCTGGGGGGTTATTGTGCTCCGACCTGGACTCGCTCCAGCGGAGGGGCCCTTCTCCCGCGTGGGTCGAGCAGGAGAACCGGGAGCTGGCGGGCGCCATCGCCGCCAGGGACGAAGCGGTGGCGGAGGCTGCTAGGGACAGGGCCCGCTTCGTCGCCTAGCTAGCGGGGTTGCAGGCGCGGCCGAGGCGAACAAGGAGGCGGCGGCCCAGGCGACGGCGGAGGAGGCCAACTCTATGGCCAGGACAGTCCCGTGGGACTCCTCTCTGGCCGAGGCCCTCGAACGCCGCAGGCGGGAGGGGCCGGGCAATTTGTGGCGTGCCCGGCATGCGCGAAGCGCTCGCGCTTCAACGACGGCGCCCGACCCTCCAGCAACCAGTAGTAGGCCGCGCGACTGCGAGTAACCGAGGCCGGTGTAAGCCGCGCGACGGCGAGTAGGTACGGCCGTTGTAGTTTTAGGTTAACTCGACTAACCATCTCTGTAAGATGGTCCGTTTGGCCAATCAATAGTAACGAAAAAATATTTTGCTTACCTAGTCAGTGCCGACCGGGCCCGGATGCACTCAACGTGGACACTTTGCGTGACCGCGGAGCGTCCGCGGAGATGCAAACCTGACGCATATTTGGGCCAGGTTTGGATTGCCGCGGACGGCCCGGTCACTTTGTGTCGCCCCGCTCGAGCAGAGCCCAGACGCATTTCCGGTCACGGCGGACGCAAACGGTCGTTCAGGGTCCGTTTGCGTCGCCCCGTTGGAGTTGCCCTTACACTTGATTTTTTTGACACCAACTAGCCTGTAGACACTATTATTCGAATGTTAATCGTGGACTGTATGAAGTAGCCCCTCGACATATAAATACAACATATCGATGTCGCTCCCCGCGGGCAACAGGAGGGCGCCCAGACCGTAGCCTTCCTCGACCCCCTCCTCCGGCCTCCCCATCCGCCACCGTCGGCGCAGGCCATCCGGGCAAAGCCTCGTGCGGTGCCGGCGGAGCTGCTTCTCCCCGAGAATTTGAAGGTGGGGCGCGGGGCCTTCTCCTCCGACGAAGGTGCTCCTCGGCTTAGGAGGTTCCGCAGCAGCGCGGGTCTTCGGGCAGCGCAGCGACAGGCGGAAGGCTAGCAATGGCGCGGCTGCTTGGCAGCGGGGCGGCGAGGAGGCGCGCGGCGGGGCTCTCTCGGCCTAGAGCAGGGCCCTCGCGGGGCCCATCTAGGGCTAGGCGGGCCTGGCTCGGGCACCTGCTTCTGGTGGGCAGGAGAGGTGGCCGGAGCTGAGGTGGGTGAGGTGGAGGCGCGCGTCCAGCAGCATCCTGACGGGGCTTCACGGGCATGGACTAGGTGGGTTTGTGCTCGGCCGGGCCAGGAGGGCCTGGTATGCCCCTTGCCGGCATGTCCAGACGGGTACTGTAATTGGCGGTGGAGGCGGTTTCCTCCCGCGTGGCCACTACTTCATTGCTCCTCGGCTTCAAGTTCCTCCTTTGGATCGCTGGCCTCGATTCATTGGCCGCGGTAAGGCGGTGATGGTGGTTCTACAGTCGTGGTGGCACATGTTGGTGGGCGGTGAGTTTGGTGGAGCGCATTGGAGCGTCCGGGGCGAGGGTGCGAGGGCCGGGAGAAATCTCTGTCGGGTTGACCGACACCGACGCGGTGACGCTCGCGGGTGCCACCTTTCCTTCTTGAATGGCGTTGGCACTACAAGAAAAGTTCTGATAGACAACGTCCCAAAATCGTCAACTAAGGGGCATTTTTCGTCGCCTATGGGCCTAACCCGACGATATGGGTTCCGTTGTCGAAACTGCGTCAGGCAAAGTCCAACGACGATTTTTCGGTCCGTCGCGCTTGGGCGCCCTTCCGCCACGGAAAATCGGACCGTTGCGGAAGTGTTTTCGGGAGCCCGTTGATGCGACGTCATGCAACCGACACGTGCGACGCGTTAACGCGTTAACGGCGTTAACCCTGAAACCCCGTGGTAGATGGTAGGCCCACACGAGGCCTGCCACGTCTTAAGCGGGCCGGGCCAGATGACATAGTTTGACCGGTCAACTATATAGCTGGGCTGGTCCATTAGTTAAGTGGGCCTAACCTCTAAGGTTGATTGGTCAAAACTTAAATGGGCCGCCCATTTAACATGTGGGGTCCACCTTACAAGAATGGGCCCCCAAGAAGCAAGTGGGCCGGGCCAAAAACAGTGGGTCCCACTTTCCTGTTAAAGCGGCCCATTTAGTGTGTGGGGTCCACCGTATAGTGGGCCGCCCAACAAGCTAGTGGGCGGGCCAAAAACACAGGTGGGTCCACTTTCCAGTTAAAGGATCGGCCCATTAAGTTTGTGGGTTCCACCATATAGCAAGTGGGCGGCCCAACAAAATAGTGGGCGGGCCAAAAACACAGTGGGTCCCACTTTCCCGTTAGGCGGCCCATTTAGTACGTGGGGCCCACCATATAGCCATGGGTGGCCCACCAAGATAGTGGGTCGGGCCAAAAACACGTGGGTCCCACATTCCCGTTAATGGGCCGCCCATTTGGTATGCGGGGTCCACCATATAGAAGTGGGTCGGCCCAACAAGATAGTGGGCCAAAAACAGGTGGGTCCCACCTTCCACTTAAAGGGCCGGCCCATTTACCATGTGGGACCACCATAGAGCAAGTGGGCCGGCCCAACAAGATAGTGGGCGGCCCAATAAGCACATGTGGGCCCCACTTTCTGTTAAAGGGCCAACTAGTATGTGGGGTCCACAATATAGCAAGTGGGCCGGCCCAACAAGATAGTGGGTCGGGCCAAAATACAGTGGGTCCCACTTTCCTCTTAAAGGGCCGCCCATTTATTACGTGGGGTCCTCCAAAAAAGCAAATGGGCTGGCCCAACTAATTAGTGGGCCGGCCCAGTAGTTGGTGGGGTCCACCTTAAAGCAAGTGGGCCAGCCCAATTAGTGTGTGGGGTCCACCGTAAACCAAATGGGCTGGCCCAAGAAGTAAGTGGGCCAGCCCGTTTAGTTGCTGTTTATATGCCGGCATAATATGCGCTTTAGGATTTTGCGGGCAGGCACATATGTGATTTCGCTTGATTGGGCCGTTTAAGGGATGGGAATTCGTGATTTAGATACTGAGAATATTTACGCAGCATTGATTTCTGTCGGATAGCCTCACTTACCACAAGCACCAAAGAAAAAATGCGCGAAAGAACTATAAAAACTAACTAAATATTACATCAGCTGCAAGGCATTGAAAAAAATATTACAGAACCCAGAGAAATTGAATGGTAATTAAACCTAGCAATACAATGAAGCGATCCGGCAATCTTTTAAGTTGTCCATGCAGCACCTATATCTGAAACAAAGACATTACAAGTTAAGACAGCAACAATGGAAAGGCAAAGACACTACAATATTGTTTGGCAAAGAATTTGGAACTCATCATTTCGTCGTTATAACAAGATCATTGTAATGCGCACAATAAGCAAACAAAGAGTGCATGCCGCATACCAACAGCCAATATAACAGAGCATGTTAGAATGAAACAACAGACTTACTACTGTCGAGTCCCATGCAAACCAACATGTTCAGGGAGTACAAAATTGGCATGAACAACATAGTAGCAGGCTATAAATTTTGTAACAACGACTGAGCAAGATGAAGTTATGATGGCTACATCTACAGAGCAGGGAATGTAAACCAAAAATAGAAGTTACGATGGCAAAAGCTAAAGAGGAGGGAATGTGAACCAACATGTGCCAAGTGCAATTACTTCACTTTGGCCGTGAACTAAATAATACTCCTGAACTTATAGTGAAGGGGATGCAAATCAAGATGTTTCGGGATATAAACTTGTAATGAGCAACACATGGAGGATAGTTAATGCTGGAGCTTAGGATGGACCAGATACAGAATATAGTGGGATCACCTGTGAACTTGTATAAGAGGGAATGCAAACCAATATGTTCAGCTTTCCATATGTGAGCGTCATGCCAAGTCAGAGAAACAAGTCAATAATGCAGCTTTTGAAGAACAAGATGGCACGCAAAATTATTATCTAGTAGTATGACAAGTTTATTTGTACTACAGGCTAGATAGCAGAGTGATAGCATGCCAAACTAAGTCCTTACTTTGTTAGCTTACAATGAACTAGATACAAAACAATGGCATCACCTGTAGTACAGGGAATGCAAGCCAACATGTTCATGGAGTAAAAAATTGGCACAAACAACATAGTAGCAGGCCATAATTTTTGTAACAACGACTGAGCAAGATAAAGTTATGATGGCTAGATCTACAGAGCAGGGAATGTAAACCAAATATAGAAGTTACGATGCCAAAAGCTATAGAGCAGGGAATGCGAACCAACATGTGCAATTACTTAAAATTGGCCATGAACTAAATAATAGCAGGATGTTACTATAATACCTACAGTATAATTTTTGTAACAACGACTGAGCAAGATAGAAGTTATGATGGCTACATCTACAGAGCAGGGAATGCAAACCAAAATGTTCAATCGCTTAAAGTTAGCAATGAAGTAGAAAATAGCAACGTGTTACGGTCATAGCTAGGAATGAACTAAAAGAGCTTCAGACAAACAAGCATCTGAACCCAGAACATGGCGCTAAAACAAGGGACTTACATTAGGAGAAGCACTCTGTGGGAGTCACAGCAGATCTTCCTGGGGTTGATAGATCCGGTGATGAAGTACGCTACATGTGCTACTTGGGGTTGGAGAGACGGCCATTACACTTCATGGTTACTCATCTCATCTGCAAAAACGTAACGGCGCGTCGTTAGCACAAACAGGTTCCCCCAAGATTAAACAAGAACTTGCAGGCAAGCAATAGAAAAGCGACAGTAGAAGAGTTTAGATCATGCACGGCGCCGGTGAAGCAGATCCGGTTCATGCACAGCGGTGTCGGTGAGCAAGATCCGATGCGGTGGACGACGGATCCGGCGAAGCGGCTCCGGCGGGGTGGACGATACCGCAGCTGAAGCGACTGCGGTAGACTGCTGGATGAGCATATGGTTTCGAGGTTCGGCGGGGATGATCCGGTCCGGTTGATGACGTCGATGAAGCGGCTCCGGCAGGCAGCCGGATGACGAGGATCGCGAGGGCTCGGGTAGGCCAGGGAAGTCCGGCGGGGATGTTCCGGTGCGGTGGTCGTGGAGGTGGTAGAGAGAGGGACTTGAGAAGTTCCGGTGGGTGGTCTCAGATGAGAGACTGAAGGAAATGTATTTTTTTGGGAGGGTTTCCGGGCTAGGGAGGTGGTGATCGAAAAAATGACGGGCAAACCCCTCACCAACCGACTTTGCTGTCATCTCCACAGGGGTAGAATGGGAATTTGGAAGCGTGTGAAATTTTTGTATTTTGTGGGCGGGAAGTTTTGCCGCTATGAGATTTTGAATTTCGCTAAGGTACAAGTATAATGATAAAAAATTGTGACACCGTACTAGTACCTCTGTTCATGGCCGAGTGCAAAATCAAATCATCATCACGTTGAATATAGGTCACTACCATGATCATGATCTATCTTCTTAATCCCATTCAAAAATGCGTTTGAAATATTTCAGGATTGGTGGGAGATTTTGCCGCCCGACAGAGATTAAATTAAACCACACGTTCGACAATTCAAACTTGAGACCTTGGCTATGATACCATTTAAGTTCGAACTGATTCAAAAAAGGCTAGGCAATTAATTTATATAACATCCACAGGAACAACTACCAAGTTGATCCCAACCGCAGATAAATGCATCCACCAACAAAAGTCTGAACGGTGCCTTAATCTAAGGAAACATTTCACAAGACCAATGTACTCACTATGTTAGTGTTCATCTCCAATTATCTATGGCATTTTCTTAGTCTTTGGGAGATTATAACGAACTTGATTGGCCTCGTGCAGTAGGGCATCACATGCTTCTAATCTCGATCTCAACATGTCAACTTTTGTTCTTAGCATAGCTGTTGCAACTCGTTCTACTTGGAGTTGTTCCTCCAAAACTTGAGCAGAGAAAGACTTGGACTTGGGCTTCAAAACCCAGCATTTCGCAGGAAAGAGTTTTTGGTGATATCTTTATCTTTCCCGGGTTTTGCCATCTCAAATTTCATATTAGCCAGACAAGTTTTGAGTTGTGTAAAAAGAAAAGTTATTACAGAGAAAAATGCAGATGGTAGATTTAATGTGTACGAACTACTTTTAATCATACAAGTTGACATGCCTGACTATAATAAGGACCATCTATCTTGCTAGCAGGCATAATTATTAATGGGCTACCATGTACGGGAACCGTATCCTCTAACGTGAAGGAGCTAAGTCAGGAAAAATAAAGAAGCAAAGTCAGGCTTCTGTAGCATAAGTACAAGGTTATGCACTGTCTTTAACTAATAAAGGTGATTACTGTAGATGTTTAAAAACTAAACTAAATTTTATTACACCATAATTTTCTCTGCATGTAATTACTTCAAATGCAAGACACAAGTTTGTATTGTGCAAATTAAATTAAATTATTTGGATTTTAGACATATGGTTTGGGGGAAGGAAAGTTAGAGTACTGTAGCTTCTCTAACTTTTCACCTTCAAGTTAGAGTACTGTAGCTTCTCTAACTTTTCACCCATGTACGTAGTCCTTCCAAGAAACAGCCGTTATTGCATTACGAGCAGAAAACAGTTCACACGTGCGCTCAGATTCAAATTTTCAGCATGCAGTCGATTTATGGTTTAATTGAAGTACACATCAGGATATTATTTCACACAAAATACAGCAGCCACATGGAACATATCTAATTTTAGTACAACAACAAAATTTGCAATTATTACAGACCACGAAATTTTGAACGAAATTTTGAGCAGTAATTAGTTACAGCATTGGCATCAGCAGTCCACTTGACTGAACAACAGAATCAAAGTTTATTTAGACACCTTCAATTCCCAGACACATCACAACTGGCTTACCATGACAAGTGCATAGGAGATTCTTTAGAACATTTTCTGTCAAAGTTTGCCTATTTTTCAATTCATGTATCTCTTGGCGTGTCTTGGCAATTAATTCATCAGCATCTTTGTTTTCCCGCCCAAATATATCAACTGCCTCTTGGAGTGCATCCCCGAAATCTCTTTGTGCCGGATTAAGTTGACCAATAGATACCATGGGCCTATGCGAGCAATATGCACTCTCACTGCTGCTTTGTGAAACATCAATACTTGAGGCATTGGCCCTTGCTTCTGGCATTGTAGCTTTATTTGAAGCCTGAAATTTAGATAAAACAAGTTACAACATCATATGATTGTAATATCCCAGGTTTAGAGGCTATAAAATGAGAAAACACCAAAGTGTGCATTGCATTCATGCATAGAAAATCCGGGGAATTTTCGCGCTTTCAAATAAAACACAGTAACTGAAGTTTCACTTGACTTGCTGGAATTGAAGTAGATCATCAAGTCAAGCGCTATAAACTTCACTGTGATCTTTGCTAAAACCTTGTTTTGGGTAGATATGATTTGATCTATGGGCTAGATCAAATAGAATTAGTTTTACAACAAATAACATCTTAAGTAAGGGTCAATTACAAGATCTTATAAAAGATCTCAACATGGTATTCCTTACAACAACACATTCTTTAAGAATCAAACCCTAACTTATTAACACTTAAAAGTTAGCAACTACCCTTGTGTGTAATTTAATTCACTTCTAAACTTATTAATAAATAAGGTAAATCACAGGGTCTAAAGTGCATAAAGGCCACACAATCTTATCTAAATCATAACTTATTAAATATATGGAATATCATAAAACTAAATCCATTTACATTACAAATTATAGTTCAAACTATTTGAATAAAACTACTCAGGAGTATTTTGAAACTCATATGATCATGCCTTGGTGAAATCAAACACCAACTATCCAAAATTGAGAAATAACCCTCAACCTTGACCTTTTGACTAATATTATAACATAAATCCAATCATACATGTTATGGTGCACTATTCACAAGTATAAAAGCATTCACAAGATATTTAGTAACAAATGCCACTTGGCTATCCAAGAATAAATCACATGAGAGGATAATGATCAAGCCACATAGGATGAAAATATCTACATGACTTGCATCCCAAGCTTTGCCACCTCATGCTCAAAGGATTGCTATGGATGAGGGCATGACAACCAAGCACCTTATTCATCAAACCAAAACAAGAGTCACCCACCTATGTGTCATGATACTAGAGCTTGCCTAAGCCTATAAAAGGAGCCACACCCTTCATCCATTTGATCATCTTGTAGTATGATACAAGGAAACCACTACATAGAGCCACTCCATGCATTAGTTAGGATCAAGATGAAGAAGCTAGGAGGTGGAGGCATACCGCAAGATGCAGGTTTATCAGAATTCCAGAAGAACAAGCTACATAAGATACCAAGGTAGAATCCTAGGCAAACCATATATTTAGAGGATCATATCATCATATCTTGAGTAGGACCTTAGAATATTCTAAGATTGAGTGTGATGAGAGGAATATTAAAGAGGGATTAGTGAGGAATGAGTGAATCTTGTCTAATGCATGATCATACCTTGTTGACATAGATAATAAGTTAAACCATATGATTACTAGATCTCATCTATCACATAAAATAATAAGTATATCACTAGTAGTTAACCCCAAACCAATCCTCATGCCTTGTATGGAGGAGTAGTGGCATTAAACCTAAACCTTGTTTATCCAAAAACTTGAGACAAACCTAGCATTGCCTTGATATAATAATTATAGCTTAGTGAGGAAGAATAACCCTAGTCAATTAAATATACCTAGCTTATGATCATAGTTCAAACCTAGTTGTGCATCACTTGGGTGATCACTACTAAAACCCTATGCCATATTTGAATTCCAATCCAAGTATCACTTTAGATCATAAGTAGAACCCTGCCATGCCTCATGCCTATTTAATACTTCAATTAGTGAAGTATTCCCAAAACTCTAAACCTTTCAAGTAGAATTCAATCTACATAAAATAATATATCCTAACTTGTGTACCCTGAAGCCCAATTATAAATCAAGCCATAGATACTTAAGGCCTAAATGTCATTTGGTGATTGTAAAGTTTATTCAAGCATCTTCTTAAACTCTAAGAACCATTATTCACATAAAATCATGAACCAATTCCATTTCCTTTACCATTTGTTAAACCCTAGCCATAATTATAAATATGGGAACAAATCATATTATTAAGTACTAGCTCAACCTAATCATGTGTTCATTATGCACAAGTTCTAAATTTCCAAACCACTGAAATAGATTTGGTTCTCACATGAAAAAGGAATTGAGATAAAAATCTAAACCTATTTCTATATTAATTAAACCTCACCACATATCAATCTAATCCAAAAATTTATTTAAACAAAATAATGATACAGTAATCATTAGTATCAATTTATGTTGATATTCCAATATTTTAGAAGCTGTAAAACAAAACAGAATTCAAATGTGAATTCAAATACCAAATTCAAACCAGAAAATAAAAACAGAAAATTTAAAAAGGAAAAAGAGAGGGAAAGCCTTACCTGTCCACCGAAGCAGGCCGCAGCAGCCCAGCACCACCATCCGTCGACCAACCCAGCCCGGCCCAACCACGAGCCACTTACCGTTTTGCTTGTTCAAAAATCGTGCGAAGGAGACGCCGTCCTTCTTCTTCCCCGGCCGACAGCGCGGCAGCGCCAGTAGGCCACGACCACGACGGTGATAAGCATGATCCGGACGTCGCAGGCGATCTCAGAATTCGCCAATCGTCTTCGTCCGTCCTATCCAACTACGTCAAGATTCGCGCCCGAAACTAGCGCGCCATTGCCATCTCGGCCGACGTCGTGCCGTCAATCTGATCGCTTCGAGCTCTATAAAACGACGGGGAGGATCACCGAGGAACCCTAATCCTTCCCCAAGCCTTCTCTAGTCCTCTCTGGCTCTCAAACTCACACACTCATCCGCGCCAGTTCACCGGCGTTGAGCATGGCGTCGTCGAGGAGCCACCCCAGGCTGTCGCATGGCGTGGAGAAGCGCATCGTCGAGGAGAGCATCTTGGAGGAGCAGCATCAAGGGGAGGTCCCTATCGCCGAATCAAGCCGTTCCCTTTCGTCGGGTTCGTCGGGAAACGATCTATCGCCATCGTCTCCGACCATCACCGCCTCCGTCGACCACACCATCATCCTCAGGGTGAGCAATGCATCTTTAGAGCCCACTTTGGAGCATCCTAGGTCCTTCTGTAGCTCGATTCGAGATCTCGCCGGAGCACCGCCGCGAGCATGTCGCCGGCGTGCTCCGGTGATCCTTTGGAAAAGCGTCATCACCATTAGCTTTACCTTGTTGTTCTCGTTCGATGCCTATCGCGTGTTCCGGGGTCGTAAATCGGCGGCGCCGTCCTCTACTGCCGCCGGCGTCAAGCGCCCCGCCGGTGAGTGACGTGGCCGTGGGACCCGGAGCACTGACTGGTCGTTGCCTCGTGGCAGCTGACCTGGTCAAGGCCCCACCTGTCTGCGTGTATGGGTAGGGATAGCTCGGTACATTTAGTATTTAAGTTTAATTTTAAAAACCAGTAAATAGCTAGAAACTTTGCAAAACCATATAAAATTCATTTCAACTCAGAAAAATATAAATAATATATCAAAATGCTCACAAAAATAAACTCTATTCAGATAAAATATAAAACAAAAATGTGTGTCAAAATAAAAATTTACTTATTTTTATCTTTATTAATTATGCCATTTCAATTATTTAAAATACAATTTGAATTCAATAAATAGTTAAGTTTAAAAATTAAATTTTAACTAATCAGTAACTAAGTAAAATGTTAAGATTAATTTTATTTATCATATTTGCATTAACTTAATTATTAGTGGTAATTCATAAACCCTAATTTGCAAATTACTATTTTCTATTTTCTTTAAATAGTAATAACTCAAGAAAATATTATAAGTCAATATTATTTTGGTAAATCAAAACTTATTTACTTAAACATCTTTAGTTAACAAGTTAATTATTTTAAACCCTAATAACAATTATTAAACCCTGATTCTTAATTAAACCAAAATAGGAGTACTCTAATTATTAAATCTTGTGAAGATTAATAAAATATCAAACCATCACTAATTTTGATTCAAAGTAATTAGTAACCACAACTCTATTACCAATTATCATTTTAGGAGTTATACCATAGCTTAGAAACCCTAGTTTCAATTTGAGTAAGACCTTGATCCCATTATTTCATGTGATCATCCTAAATTAGTGCAACCCTGAAACCCTAGGGCTTTAGCCCATATGATTATATCCACCTCACCTTTAGGTGTAGAAACTTAATAAACAACCAATGAGTGCATACTCATGATCCACTAAAATAAAACTAGGTACAATTCACAGGAGACTATCATCTCATGTGTTTATTTTTAGTTAACACTTGTATGATCCACTAGTACCACTTAATTACAAACCCTAGCTTGCTAACCTCACATTGACACCATTCATCACCATACCACACCATTAGAATCAACCTCAACCATCATAATTTAGTAGAACCATAATTATGAACCCTAGCATCAACCTTGTGTAATAATTCACAACACATGTTCCTACCCCACTAAACCCTACTTAAGGATCATAAACCACTTAGCTTGGAAACCATTAGTAATTTCTTAGTGAAACAAATAGGAAGTTATAGTAAACCTAACCCATAGTAAACCCTAATAGCTAATAATAGAACCATCTTAATAACCATTCTTTGATATGATGTTTAGAAGAAACCATAGCAATAAACCTACCAATACTTGCTATATATATAAACCATTCTACTTAAAGAACCCAACTAGTTCCTATTGGAGAACTAGATGACTCCAATAGTAAACCCTAGAAAGCCATAGCTGCAATTTATAATAATTCTTGTTCCTATTTAACCTGTTCTTCAAAAGTTATTCTTTTGAAGTACAAATATCAATTAAACCATAGAAGCCATAGTTCTTATTTAAAATACTTATTATTTCTTCATCAACATGTTCTTCAAAAGTTATTCTTTTGAAGTATACTATAAGTAATTATCAACCATGTACTGTAGAACTGAGTACTGACCACTACTCTTGATTTGTTATGCAACAACCATTTCTTTGGGTGTATATTTATTATGATGCATTATATCACTTGTATATGTTAGTCTTATAACCAAACCCTAACAACAACCTTGTTTGAGAACCATCCTAAAAGTGCAACAAACCCTAAAGAAATCTTTACAACTCAATCAAACCTAAATCATCGAGGTTAGGTTACGCTCGGGACGATTGCATCTCATACTATGCATTATAGCATCTTTGCCAGTTCTTTAAACATTGTCCTTACCGGACGATGATGGTATTTCAGCATTTGGAGTTCTCACGTATCGAAGCTTTTGCCTGCATAATCTTGCAGTCAAGAAAGGCAAGTTCATCGCTTGCTCATGTCATTTGATTATTTTTATCAAACTATATGCAAAGTACTATACTTATCACTCATGCATTGAAAAGCAAAGTATTATTTTACAATTATGAATATGACTATGTGGTGGGCAATGGAACCATGGTATGTGTTGATTGGTGGAGGTTCCATTGCACGGGTACTATTCATCTAGGATTAAGTACCAATGCCGTCCAGTGATTCTAGCGCCGTACATATCGCGTTAACCATAAGATCTATAATGGCTCTGGGGAAGTCAGCTGTATCTTTTCCCTCTCGCATGCCAACGGACTAGTGATAAGGGTTGCCTGTATCGGTCTATCTTTGGTAAAGGTGGGGACATGTGGTCTTGCACGGTCTACCATTAGATAAAGGGGAGGGCAGACTTGTCATTGGTCTATGAAGGATTGTAAGGGTTGTCCGGATCGGTCTATCTATGGTGTATAGGACGGGGCACATAAAATTGTTCGGATCGGTCTACCTTATCGGTATAGGAGAGAACAAGTGCTCGCGTTGGTCTACCCATATGATAAAGGGGAGGACAGACTTACAAAAGGGTGGGTCTGCGAGGTCGCGGAGAAGGCAGTGATTGGCTTGGATCTTACACCTGGCCTCACACCAAGGAAGTGTGGACGGGAAAGCCGCCGGTTGGCAACAAGGATAAGGTCTCTTATGGGAAAAGTAACGCACCTCTGCAGAGGATCTGAATTGTGTTGTCACTCCCTGTTCCGGGAAGGGAACTGCGAACGCGGCCGGAAAGGAACTCCATGAAGTTCTAGTCAACCTGTGAAGACTGACGGGCATAGTTTTCAGAATAAAATAAACCTTTTGAAGAAATGTTTATGAAAACTTGCATTCGCCTACGACTTTCTGGTCTATGGCTGTAGCTAGTGCATGATACACCTATTTCCTAATATGAACTTGTTGAGTACGCTCGTACTCATCCCACTCTTAAATCCCCTGCTTAGCTATGGAGGCACCGAAGGAGAAACTACCGTGGAACTCGAAGACAAAGGAGTCAACTGCAACAAGATGAAGAAGCCAATCAAAGAAGTCAATGGAGTCAACTTCTGCATCAGCTAGAGTGGAAACTTAGACTATTAATAGAAGGGAACATTTCCCTAATCCTAGCACCTAAGTAGCTAGATGTCTATAGCAAGCCTAGTAGTTCTTTAGCTAGAATTAGCAATAAGTTAGACTACGAGTCGTTCTTCTGGAGCTTTATTTGAACTTTTACCTCAATGTAAAGTAGGAGGCTGTGTTGATCTTCTGTAAACAGCTTGTGTATCCTTCTATAGACATACCTTGGACTCGCATATGTTTCTGTTGTACCACTCTGAGAGATGTAATATGAGTGGAACGGTGTTTCACTTGTGTTATGTCAACGACTTGTGTACTACACCATGCAGTGGTACGCTGGGTCATCACAGCTGGTATCAGAGCAAATGCTTTGACCCTAGGATTAAAACCCTTTAAAGGAGACCTATAGGTTTGGTAGTGTCTATAGGAAGTTTCTTAGCTAAGTCAACTATGCTAAACCAAATATTCTTTTGACTTGAGATGGGTATTCACTTGAGAATAATCCTGACACACTTGAGTCAATCTTTCTTATCTATTTTCTTAAGTAAAGTTAATTAGTTATCTTGCTTCATTCCAAATTAGTAGAACACCATTGGAGCTTAAGATAATGGGTGGTAGTAGACCACAGTTGGTATACAATACATGGTAGTCCAAAGAGAGGATACAACCATAAGGAAGATATCCTATTGGAAGAAGTATACCAATACAAGTATGGTTAAGTAAGAGTCATTTAAAAGGTCAAATGACTAGTATAAAATAAGGAAGATAAGACATACAAGGTAGTTTAGACCTATGATGAGTCAATCATAGGAGGTAAGGAAGAGTGATAGGAGTATTTAAGTCTACTTTTCATGGTAAAGTTGGTAATCATATATGATTCACTTGAGAATCATGATGTGATGGAGTAGAACATCATAAGTGAGTTAACAGAAGTATGATGAGGAGTAGGATTTAAGGAATAGTTCGAAAGCTTAGGCCTTAAAATCCTAATAACTGTGCCAAGTATGTTAGAACCGTAGTCCTTAGTTTAAAGAAGGCTTATTTAGAGCATATCACATAGAGAAATCCGGGAGTTATAGGTGGTATACTCTAAACAATCATGTGTTTAGAGTAAAAATGTTAGAACTAATTGTATTATAGGAAGTAGTCCTCAATAGCACATATATATGGTATACTATTTTGTTAGTACTTCCAAAGAAAACTAGGTTAACTTCAACTATCCCAGGCCATTTTGTTTCAAGTTTGTCTCATTGCAAATGTGCAATTAAGATAAATGTTGAGACAAATAGTAGAAATTCACGTATTTGTGCTAAGTATCACAACCTAAGCCTATCTTATGTGGTGTATATACTACACATCTGAGCCTGATGTTTAGGGATGTCTTACCCAACTATTATATTCAGGCCTATAAGGATGTGTATTATAAGCACAAAGCTGAATCTTCTTGGATTTTATTGGATTTTCATTGTTTGACTAGATCCATACATGAAGTTTGACTTTGATATGCAAATGCATGTTGCAATATCAAACTCTTACTTGATGTTATAGGTCTAGAGGGTAAAGGTATTCGTGTGAGGAAGTGACGAATTCTGAAGATTTTGGAAGACAAGATGAAGGTTCACTGGAAGAAAGAAGTCAAATTGTGGGAAGCAACCACAATACTTTAAAGGAAGGACCAATCCAAACTCATTTCTATCCTTAATCAAGGAGTACTTCAACATGGAAGTACCATGAAAGTGAGAAAATAGTGAATATGGAGCAGTAGAAGTGGAGCCGTATTCATTATGGAAGAAGGGAATGCAAGTGAAGTTACTTACAATACTATTTTCATAGTATCAACAAGTGGTTATCTTGCAAAACAAACCCTAGAAGAAGGAAAATAGACAAGTGAAGTCGCAGCTGGTATAATAAGACCGCAACTGATATAGGATAATCATGAAGAGGAAGTATGTGAAGTGAGGTATATCTTAACAAAAACTATAAAAGTAGCCACAACTGGTAGGTAGATGTGGACTAGAACCATAACATAGCCACAGCTGGTATCCAATAAGCCACATCTTGTGTTAGATAGTCTGCAGCTGGTAACAAATAGTCCACAGCTTAATCGTTCTTTCACTCTAAAGGAAAGAGGGATTCCGTAGCTGGTATTCCGTAGCTAATAAATATTTAGTCGAAGGATTCACATCGGATACCCACAACTGTGTGGATACACCGCAAAGAATTCTTCGTGAGACTTTAGAAAGGTACAAAATATAAACCAGACTTAAACCAATCTTCTACCTTGGAGTTTAATGATTAGAAGAAAAGGAGTTTGAAGATCATTAGTAAACTCCAAGGGGGAGAGGAAGATTGAAGGAGAAGTATTAAGATATGATTTGGAGTATGAAAGACGAAGAAGAAGGTCTGAACTGAGAGGAAGTCCGATCCTATTTTCATAAGATTGGTGGAAGTATCCATATAATAGTACTCTCAGGAGGTTGTCAGACCAGAAGCCGAGGTTTATATCTCGAAGAAGTAAGGGTTAGACCCTAACTTGAGTGGGTAATTAATAATTACTCAGAAGTAGAAGAGCTCAAGTAAGTCTAAGATAATGAAGTTGGATGAAGAAGATGTCGGAGGACAATCGAAGTCTAAGAAAACAAAAGACCGAAGGGTTTGACCATACCAAAACATAAGCCTATTAGAAAGATTCCTTTCATGGAACCTAAAGAAACCAAAAGGAAGATAACTAGTATGAACTAGAAGCCATGATTGGATGGACTAAATGAGTCTAATCCATTCGTAGGACTAAACAACCAGGACCATGCCTATTGTAAATACCTTACGAAGTACCATTACTTTAGTTATGGTAGTAAGAAAAAAAAAATACCTTACTTTAAACCAATCTTTTAGAAATAAGGTTTGGGCACCGCAGCTGGTACACCGTAGTGCCATATTACACCGTAGCTGGTAGAACCAAGTTTTGGGTATAGGAAGCTATCACCACAACCATTAGTAAAGTCCATTAGCATAAGAAAATGTCCTAATCCAAGAATCTTTGGGAGAGTAAGACTATAAGCTTAGAGTGTTGGAAGAAATCATGGAATTGAAGAAAGTATCAGTGCCAGACACCAGAAGACTTCAGGAAGGATCTGGACAAGGGATATATCCAATTATATCTAATGAGATCACCATGGAGTTTGAAGGATTGTGATCTGTTCAAGTCAGTTCAACATTCCGAAACATGAGAGCGTTCGAACTTCGGGACGAAGTTCAGTTTAAGGGGGAGAGGCTGTAATATCCCAGGTTTAGAGGCTATAAAATGAGAAAACACCAAAGTGTGCATTGCATTCATGCATAGAAAATCCGGGGAATTTTCGCGCTTTCAAATAAAACTTACCACAGTAACTGAAGTTTCACTTGACTTGCTGGAATTGAAGTAGATCATCAAGTCAAGCGCTATAAACTTCACTGTGATCTTTGCTAAAACCTTGTTTTGGGTAGATATGATTTGATCTATGGGCTAGATCAAATAGAATTAGTTTTACAACAAATAACATCTTAAGTAAGGGTCAATTACAAGATCTTATAAAAGATCTCAACATGGTATTCCTTACAACAACACATTCTTTAAGAATCAAACCCTAACTTATTAACACTTAAAAGTTAGCAACTACCCTTGTGTGTAATTTAATTCACTTCTAAACTTATTAATAAATAAGGTAAATCACAGGGTCTAAAGTGCATAAAGGCCACACAATCTTATCTAAATCATAACTTATTAAATATATGGAATATCATAAAACTAAATCCATTTACATTACAAATTATAGTTCAAACTATTTGAATAAAACTACTCAGGAGTATTTTGAAACTCATATGATCATGCCTTGGTGAAATCAAACACCAACTATCCAAAATTGAGAAATAACCCTCAACCTTGACCTTTTGACTAATATTATAACATAAATCCAATCATACATGTTATGGTGCACTATTCACAAGTATAAAAGCATTCACAAGATATTTAGTAACAAATGCCACTTGGCTATCCAAGAATAAATCACATGAGAGGATAATGATCAAGCCACATAGGATGAAAATATCTACATGACTTGCATCCCAAGCTTTGCCACCTCATGCTCAAAGGATTGCTATGGATGAGGGCATGACAACCAAGCACCTTATTCATCAAACCAAAACAAGAGTCACCCACCTATGTGTCATGATACTAGAGCTTGCCTAAGCCTATAAAAGGAGCCACACCCTTCATCCATTTGATCATCTTGTAGTATGATACAAGGAAACCACTACATAGAGCCACTCCATGCATTAGTTAGGATCAAGATGAAGAAGCTAGGAGGTGGAGGCATACCGCAAGATGCAGGTTTATCAGAATTCCAGAAGAACAAGCTACATAAGATACCAAGGTAGAATCCTAGGCAAACCATATATTTAGAGGATCATATCATCATATCTTAAGTAGAACCTTAGAATATTCCAAGACATTGAGTGTGATGAGAGGAATATTAAAGAGGAATTAGTGAGGAATGAGTGAATCTTGTCTAATGCATGATCATACCTTGTTGACATAGATAATAAGTTAAACCATATGATTACTAGATCTCATCTATCACATAAAATAATAAGTATATCACTAGTAGTTAACCCCAAACCAATCCTCATGCCTTGTATGGAGGAGTAGTGGCATTAAACCTAAACCTTGTTTATCCAAAAACTTGAGATAAACCTAGCATTGCCTTGATATAATAATTATAGCTTAGTGAGGAAGAATAACCCTAGTCAATTAAATATACCTAGCTTATGATCATAGTTCAAACCTAGTTGTGCATCACTTGGGTGATCACTACTAAAACCCTATGCCATATTTGAATTCCAATCCAAGTATCACTTTAGATCATAAGTAGAACCCTGCCATGCCTCATGCCTATTTAATACTTCAATTAGTGAAGTATTCCCAAAACTCTAAACCTTTCAAGTAGAATTCACCCTACATAAAATATTATGTCCTAACTTGTGTACCCTGAAGCCCAATTATAAATCAAGCCATAGATACTTAAGGCCTAAATGTCATTTGGTGATTGTAAAGTTTATTCAAGCATCTTCTTAAACTCTAAGAACCATTATTCACATAAAATCATGAACCAATTCCATTCTTGATACCATTTAACTTAAACCCTAGCCATAATTATAAATATGGGAACAAATCATATTATTAAGTACTAGCTCAACCTAATCATGTGTTCATTATGCACAAGTTCTAAATTTCCAAACCACTGAAATAGATTTGGTTCTAAATGAAAAAGGAATTGAGATAAAAATCTAAACCTATTTCTATATTAATTAAACCTCACCACATATCAATCCAATCAAAAATTCAATGTTTATTTAAACAACAAAATGATACAGTAAGCATTAGTATCAATTTATGTTGATATTCCAATATTTTAGAAGCTGTAAAACAAAACAGAATTCAAATGTGAATTCAAATACCAAATTCAAACCAGAAAATAAAAACAGAAAATTTAAAAAGGAAAAAGAGAGGGAAAGCCTTACCTGTCCACCGAAGCAGGCCGCAGCAGCCCAACAGCAACCCACGTCGACCAGCCCAGACTCGGCCCAACCCACGAACGAAAACAACCTGTACCGTTTCGGCTTGCCAAAATCGTGCGAGGGCGTCGTCTTCCTCCACGGCGTCGACAGCGCAGCGCGCCGGCGGCCACGACCACGACGGTGATAAGCATGATCCCGGACGTCAGATTCCAGAACCGTCCAATCGTCTTCGCGTCCGTCCTATCCAACTACGTCAAGATTCGCGCCCGTAAACTACCGTCGCCATTGCATCTCGGCCGGACGCCGCCGTCGTGCCGTCAATCCTGATCGCTTCGAGCTCTATAAAACGACGGGGAGGATCACCGAGGAACCCTAATCCTTCCCCAAGCCTTCTCTAGTCCTCTCTGGCTCTCAAACTCACACACTCATCCGCGCCAGTTCACCGGCGTTGAGCATGGCGTCGTCGACTGGAGCCACCCCGGAGGCTGTCGCATGGCCGTGGAGAAGCGCATCGTCGAGGAGAGCATCTTGGAGGAGCCCAGCATCAAGGGGAGGTCCCTATCGCCGGAATCAAGCCGTTCCCTTTCCGTCGGGTTCGTCGGAAAACGATCTATCGCCATCGTCTCCGACCATCACCGCCTCCGTCGAGCACACCATCATCCTCAGGGTGAGCCAATGCATCTTTAGAGCCCACTGGAGCATCCTAGGTCCTTCTGTAGCTCGGATTCGAGATCTCGCCGGAGCACACCGCCGCAGAAGCATGTCGCCGGCGATGCTCCGCTGCTCCTTTTGGAAAAGCGTCATCACCATTAGCTTTACCTTGTTGTTCTCGTTCGATTAAGCCTAGTCGCGTGTTCCCGGGGGGTCGTAAATCGGCGGCGCCGTCCTCGCCGGGCGTCAGCCGCCGGAGTGGTGACGTGGCCGTGGGACCCGGAGCACTTTGACTTGGTCGTTGCCTCGTGGCAGCTGACCTGGTCAAGGCCCCACCTGTCTGCGTGTATGGGTAGGGGAATCGGTACATTTAGTATTTAGGTTTAATTTAAAAACCAGTAAATAGCTAGAAACTTTGCAAAACCATATAAAATTCATTTCAACTCAGAAAAATATAAATAATATATCAAAATGCTCACAAAAATAAACTCTATTCAGATAAAATATAAAACAAAAATGTGTGTCAAAATAAAAATTTACTTATTTTTATCTTTATTAATTATGCCATTTCAATTATTTAAAATACAATTTGAATTCAATAAATAGTTAAGTTTAAAAATTAAATTTTAACTAATCAGTAACTAAGTAAAATGTTAAGATTAATTTTATTTATCATATTTGCATTAACTTAATTATTAGTGGTAATTCATAAACCCTAATTTGCAAATTACTATTTTCTATTTTCTTTAAATAGTAATAACTCAAGAAAATATTATAAGTCAATATTATTTTGGTAAATCAAAACTTATTTACTTAAACATCTTTAGTTAACAAGTTAATTATTTTAAACCCTAATAACAATTATTAAACCCTGATTCTTAATTAAACCAAAATAGGAGTACTCTAATTATTAAATCTTGTGAAGATTAATAAAATATCAAACCATCACTAATTTTGATTCAAAGTAATTAGTAACCACAACTCTATTACCAATTATCATTTTAGGAGTTATACCATAGCTTAGAAACCCTAGTTTCAATTTGAGTAAGACCTTGATCCCATTATTTCATGTGATCATCCTAAATTAGTGCAACCCTGAAACCCTAGGGGTTTAGCCCATACAATTATATCCACCTCACCTTTAGGTGTAGAAACTTAATAAACAACCAATGAGTGCATACTCATGATCCACTAAAATAAAACTAGGTACAATTCACAGGAGACTATCATCTCATGTGTTTATTTTTAGTTAACACTTGTATGATCCACTAGTACCACTTAATTACAAACCCTAGCTTGCTAACCTCACATTGACACCATTCATCACCATACCACACCATTAGAATCAACCTCAACCATCATAATTTAGTAGAACCATAATTATGAACCCTAGCATCAACCTTGTGTAATAATTCACAACACATGTTACTATCCCACTAAACCCTACTTAAGGATCATAAACCACTTAGCTTGGAAACCATTAGTGATTTCTTAGTGAAACAAATAGGAAGTTATAGTAAACCTAACCCATAGTAAACCCTAATAGCTAATTATAGAACCATCTTAATAACCATCCTTTGATATGATGTTAGAAGAAACCATAGCAATAAACCTACCAATACTTGCTATATATAAACCATTCTACTTAAAGAACCCAACTAGTTCCTATTAGGAACTAGATGACTCCAATAGTAAACCCTAGAAAGCCATAGCTCCTATTTATAATAATTCTTGTTCCTATTTAACCTGTTCTTCAAAAGTTATTCTTTTGAAGTACAAATATCAATTAAACCATAGAAGCCATAGTTCTTATTTAAAATACTTATTATTTCTTCATCAACATGTTCTTCAAAAGTTATTCTTTTGAAGTATACTATAAGTAATTATCAACCATGTCCTGTAGAAACTGACCACCACTCTTGATTTGTTATGCAACCACCATTCCTTTGTGTGTATGATTATTATGATGCATTATATCACTTGTATATGTTAGTCTTATAACCAAACCCTAACAACAACCTTGTTTGAGAACCATCCTAAAAGTGCAACAAACCCTAAAGAAATCTTTACAACTCATACATCCTAAATCATCGAGGTTAGGTTACGCTCGGGACGATTGCATCTCATACTATGCATTATAGCATCTTTGCCAGTTCTTTAAACATTGTCCTTACCGGACGATGATGGTATTTCAGCATTTGGAGTTCTCACGTATCGAAGCTTTTGCCTGCATAATCTTGCAGTCAAGAAAGGCAAGTTCATCGCTTGCTCATGTCATTTGATTATTTTTATCAAACTATATGCAAAGTACTATACTTATCACTCATGCATTGAAAAGCAAAGTATTATTTTACAATTATGAATATGACTATGTGGTGGGCAATGGAACCATGGTATGTGTTGATTGGTGGAGGTTCCATTGCACGGGTACTATTCATCTAGGATTAAGTACCAATGCCGTCCAGTGATTCTAGCGCCGTACATATCGCGTTAACCATAAGATCTATAATGGCTCTGGGGAAGTCAGCTGTATCTTTTCCCTCTCGCATGCCAACGGACTAGTGATAAGGGTTGCCTGTATCGGTCTATCTTTGGTAAAGGTGGGGACATGTGGTCTTGCACGGTCTACCATTAGATAAAGGGGAGGGCAGACTTGTCATTGGTCTATGAAGGATTGTAAGGGTTGTCCGGATCGGTCTATCTATGGTGTATAGGACGGGGCACATAAAATTGTTCGTATCGGTCTACCTTATCGGTATAGGAGAGAACAAGTGCTCGCGTTGGTCTACCCATATGATAAAGGGGAGGACAGACTTACAAAAGGGTGGGTCTGCGAGGTCGCGGAGAAGGCAGTGATTGGCTTGGATCTTACACCTGGCCTCACACCAAGGAAGTGTGGACGGGAAAGCCGCGCCTGGATGGCAACAAGGATAAGGTCTCTTATGGGAAAAGTAACGCACCTCTGCAGAGGATACTGAATTGTGACTGTCACTCCCTGTTCCGGGAAGGGAACTGCGAACGCGGCAGGAAAGGAACTCCATGAAGTTCTAGTCAACCTGTGAAGACTGGGGCATAGTTTTCAGAATAAAATAAACCTTTTGAAGAAATGTTTATGAAAACTTGCATTCGCCTACGACTTTCTGGTCTATGGCTGTAGCTAGTGCATGATACACCTATTTCCTAATATGAACTTGTTGAGTACGCTCGTACTCATCCCACTCTTAAATCCCCTGCTTAGCTATGGAGGCACCGAAGGAGAAACTACCGTGGAACTCGAAGACAAAGGAGTCAACTGCAACAAGATGAAGAAGCCAATCAAAGAAGTCAATGGAGTCAACTTCTGCATCAGCTAGAGTGGAAACTTAGACTATTAATAGAAGGGAACATTTCCCTAATCCTAGCACCTAAGTAGCTAGATGTCTATAGCAAGCCTAGTAGTTCTTTAGCTAGAATTAGCAATAAGTTAGACTACGAGTCGTTCTTCTGGAGCTTTATTTGAACTTTTACCTCAATGTAAAGTAGGAGGCTGTGTTGATCTTCTGTAAACAGCTTGTGTATCCTTCTATAGACATACCTTGGACTCGCATATGTTTCTGTTGTACCACTCTGAGAGATGTAATATGAGTGGAACGGTGTTTCACTTGTGTTATGTCAACGACTTGTGTACTACACCATGCAGTGGTACGCTGGGTCATCACAATGATGCAATAAAAGACCTCCAATTTCAAGAACATCATTGAGCTGATATAACACAACAAGCAATCAAAAATAGAGCCTCGTACATCTATTTCTTCTGGAATGGTTGGTGTACCGGACTCAGTGGACCAATGAGAGCACGTGCCACTGTCACTGTTGCTCTGTGAAATGACCGCAACACTTGATAAATGGGTTGTCCCTACTGACATTACAGCTTTGTTTGCAGGCTGAAACTAAGACAAAACAAGTTAAAATGCAATACAATACAAGGCAAACAAACAGCATTGTTGACATAATTTTGAAAGAACCATGGGCAGATACAACAAAGAAACCAGTTAAGCCACATGCCTCTTAGAACAAACCAAACTAGATCATGGCGATGATGTATACAATGAACCAAGCAACTAGACATCATGTGCCCAATAACGAAGCCAGGTCACTGCACAGAAGAAATCTAGCAAATAGCCAAATACAGTCAAAAGATGTGCATGTTGGATTTGATACTATTAGGAAAATAATGTATGATTGATTTAAGCATGACTCAGATAGTGCCTTCGACATCGCAGAAGGTCAATGCAACAATTAATTGTATGGCTTGTATGAAGTGCCATAACATTTAAATTAAGCATAACGAGGCATTGCTTAATCTGAGAACTGAGTGCTAGCTCAGTGGCAAGGCTTGCGAGTGCGCAGCCAGCCCACCCGGGTTCGAGTCCCAACAGGACCGAATTAAACGGGGTGTTATCTAGCGCGTATAAATTCGCTGCTAGAGAGGTCTCATCATCTATCTCACAACGTATAGACAAGGGAGGGAATCTTCCTACGTTGGTCAACGTTTAGGCAATGCTTAATCTTGAATTCATGATCAAACTCAAACAAAAAAGGGCATATAACAAGTAGCACCATGTGCATCATGTATAATAGATTACTAGAAACTGAATGAAGCAATTGAACATGGAGCGTATTATATAAACAGCCAGATCATTTGAATATGGATATACCACATCATGTCAATGGGACTCAGAAAAACAAAGCTAGACATTTAAACAAGTAATATAACTATTTTTTCACCATGTTTCAAGTAGAATAGGAAGCTAGGTTAGGAATAAAGCAATCATGTTTCAAGTAGAATAGGAAGCTAGGTTAGGAATAAAGCAATAAAAAAACACAAAGTGCATCATTTCAGCTAGGATCATTTCTATCAAACTTCATGCACTAGCCATGGAACAACAGGCAAACTCAATGAAGCAACAGGCAAAAAATTAACATAATATAATTTCAGGACTTGTATTAACATAGCCAAATCATGTAACTTATACCCAGGCATGCCGGATGCCAGATGGGTCAAAGGCAGTGTGCAATGTTCCATATGGTCATTGTTTATATTTTATTAGATTCCATTAGGCAACTTAGGTAGTGCAACATACAGAAAATGATGCAATTGAACTATGCACAGGAGGTAAATTAACATTCCAAAAAAAACAGGGAACTTACGTGAGCTTTTTTTTGAGTCACACGGACCTCATCGGGTACTTGGACAGAAGAACCTGGTGCCTCACTGTTTCTCCTCTGCATGAAGGAGAGGCCAATTGTAAACAGAAACAGGTCCAAGATATAGAAGTTTGCATTAAGCAATATACAAAAAACAGCAGGTACTTACATGATTATAGGCGAGCTTTACTCTACGTTTATGAGTGTAAGATGTGCCTGCTGCACGTGTAATAACAACAAACAGTTACGAGTCACGGCTTTGCTATAATTAAATTGACACCAAATAGTAGTAGAAGCATTATGACGTGCATAAACATGTAATACAGGATCGCAGAAAGATATCAAACATGATGTAACTAGAGCAGTAGCCTACGGCCAAATAGTGAGAAATTGTAATCGTGTCAATTGTGGACTTGTATAGCCTACCCCAACTTGTTTGGGAATAAAGGCTTTGTTGTTGTTGTTGTTGTCAATCGTGGACATGTAGAGCATTCAACGGCTCATGATTGGTGGCTCATATTTTGTAGAGTTTCAGCGAATGGGTGGGTTAGGTTACTCAGACCACCACACTGTGTATTTATATCATCTGAGTTAGGGTTACAATACTACTGGACATGGGCCTCTATGGGCCTCACACTGGATACAATATTACTACAGCGCTACTACTAAACTCACTCATGGTCCAACACACCCCCTCAAGATGATCATGGGTAAACAACCATGGCCATCTTGCAACAACAACATGACACATTGATTGCTTACGATATGACATAAGAAGACTATGTGATTTGGTTTTTCATTTTTCTGATTTTTTTGAATTTTGTGCCCACCCATTTGTATCTTCGTCAAATCCTAGGTTTGACCAAGATAATTTAAACAAGTTTAAAACATGAAAATGTAAAGGGAAGCATGTATCCTTCTTAGTCACTCTAAAATGAAGCTTTTGGGAGGTTTTTGAAATTTCGATGTTTGAAACCCAAAACCACTTCTCTTCACATGCTTGACTTCATAAGACAGAGTTTAGGGGTTGGGGGTATAGATACATGATTTGTCTGGTTTGAATATGTCTAGACCTTGTTTATCAACTTGAATGCTTACTATATGACATAAGAAGACTATGTGATTTGGTTTTTAATTTTTCTGTTTTTTAATTATTTTTCTGCCCATTTGAATCTTGGTCAAATCCTAGGTTTGAACAAGATTTAGACAAGTTTAACACGTGAAATTAAACGAATAAGTAAGCATTGATCCTTCTTAGTCACTCCAAAATGTACCAATTGATAGTGTTAACTTTGCTTCATGGAAAAAATAATGTCATGTAAATGAGTTAACTTGGATTTCCTACCCTTGAATCCATAGGAAACTTTGTTCTAATGCACTATTATAATCAACCGAGTTTTTACACCAACAGGTCTGTCACTTACGTGTGGTGCCCACGCGTGAGGTCCCACACTTCAGTGAGCACAAGTCACGTGCAATAGGTACGCCAACTCCCAGCCATCTTCTTTGTCAAGAGAAGACGCATCGGGATGCGTATTGGAAGTCTGTGGGTCCTTCTGGATCCTTCGGTTGTCCCTCTCACAAAAAAAATCTATCTCATTCTCGGCCTCGCTCGACTCGCTCGCTCGCTCGCTCGCACGTCCTGCGCACTGACAAACCCTGCACAAGTCAACATCATCATCATCACCCGAAAAGGGGAGACACCATAATGCTCTTTTTTCTCTCCTTCTGAGTGATCCCTCTTCCTCCGAGTTTCACTCAACGGGCAAACGCACATCTGCTGCATAGTAATAATAAAAAGGTAGAAAAATCGATATACGAATCTATAATTAAATAGGTTAAACTAGGGTTTTGCCCTGTACTACAGATCAAGGTTCAAAAAAATCCAACTATTCGAACAACACGATTCTAATCCAAGAACTTTTTCGACCTCATCCAAGTGGCCTCAAACTATAGGGTTAGCATCTAGTGCAGTATGTGTGAAAATGTATGCACTATGTGTGCTATAACTTGTATGTCTTTCAAATTTGAACCAACTTTGAATAAGCTTGAAATATTTGAAATGGGGAACTTTTTCGACCTCATCCAAGTGGCCTCAAACTATAGGGTTAGCATCTAGTGCAGTATGTGTGAAAATGTATGCACTATGTGTGCTATAACTTGTATGTCTTTCAAATTTGAACCAACTTTGAATAAGTTTGAAATATTTGAAATGGGGCTTTTGGCTTAAACGTTTGAAACTCAAAACGATTCTCTTCATGCTAGACTTCATAAGACCGAGTTTAGGGTTAGGGGTAGATACATGATTTGTCTGGTTTGAATATGTCTAAACCTTGTTTATCAACTTTAATGCTAACTTCTCAGTCACTCTAAAATGAAGTTTTTGGAGGTTTTTGAAATTTCCATCTTTGAAACCCAAAACCACTTCTCTTCATGCTTGACTTCATAAGAAAAAGTTTAGGGTTAGGGGTATAGATACATGATTTGTATGGTTTGAATATGTCCAAACCTTGTTTATCAACTTGAATATGCTTACTATATGACATAAGAAGACTATGTACTTTGGTTTTTAATTTTTCTGATTTTTTTAATTTTCTGCGCATTTGAATCATATCTTGGTCAAATCCTAGGTTTCACCAAGATTTAGACAAGTTTAACACGTGAAAATGAGTAAGTAAGCATGGATCCTTCTTAGTCACTCTAAAATGAAGCTTTTGGGATGTTCTTGAAATTTCCATGTTTGAAACCCAAAACCACTTCTCTTCATGATTGACTTCCATAAGATCGACAGATCAGTTTAGGGTTAGGGGTAGATATATACATGATTTTTTGGTTTGAATATGTCTAGACCTTGTTTATCAACTTGAATGCTTACTATACATATGACATAAGAATGCTATGTGCTTTGGTTTTTCATTCTCTTGGCCCATTTGAATCTTGGTCAAATCCTTGGTTTGACCAAGATTTAAACAAGTTTAAAACATGAAAATGAAAAGGGAAGTCAGTATCCTTCGTAGTCACTCTAAAATGGAGAAGCTTTTGGGATGTTCTTGTAATTTCTATGTTTGAAACCGAAAACGAGTTCCCTTCATGCTAGTAGACTAGCTTCATAAGATCGACAGGCCGGGGGTAGATACATGATTTGTCTGGTTTGGATATATCTAGACCTTGTTTATCAACTTTAATGCTTACTATATGACATATATAAGAAAACTATTGCTTTGGTTTTTCCTTTTTCTGTTTTTTTTTAATTTTGATGCCCATTTGAATCATGTCGAATCCTAGGTTTGACCAAGATAATTTAAACAAGTTTAAAACATGAAAATGAAAAGGGAAGCATGTATCCTTCTTAGTCACTCTAAAATGAAGCTTTTGGGAGGTTTTTGAAATTTCCATGTTTGAAACCCAAAACCACTTCTCTTCACATGCTTGACTTCATAAGACAGAGTTTAGGGGTTAGGGGTATAGATACATGATTTGTCTGGTTGAATATGTCTAGACCTTGTTTATCAACTTTAATGCTTACTATATGACATAAGAAAACAATTGCTTTGGTTTTTCTTTTTCTGATTTTTTTGAATTTTGATGCCCATTTGAATCTTGTCAAATTCTAGGTTTGACCAAGATTTAAACAAGTTTAAAACATGAAAATGAAAAGGGAAGCATGTAACCTTCTCAGTCACTCTAAAATGAAGTTTTTGGGAGGTTTTTGATATTTCCATGTTTGAAACCCGAAACCACTTCTCTTCATGCTTGACTTCATAAGACAGAGTTTAGGGTTAGGGGTAGATACATGATTTGTATGGTTTGAATATGTCCAAACCTTGTTTATCAACTTGAATATGCTTATGTGCTTTGGTTTTTTATTTTTCTGATTTTTTTGAATTTTATGCCCATAAATCTTGGTCAAATCCTAGGTTTGACCAGGATTTAAACAAGTTTAAAACATGAAATGAAAAGATAAGCCTGGATCCTTCTTAGTCACTCTAAAATGAAGCTTTTGGGAGGTTCTTGAAATTTCCATATTTGAAACCCAAAACCACTTCTCTACATGATTGACTTCATAAGACATAGTTTAATTAGAGTTTTAGGGGTAGATATATACATGATTTTTCTGGTTTGAATATATATGTCTAGACCTTGTTTATCAACTTGAATGCTTACTATACATATGACATAAGAATGCTATATATGTGCTTTGGTTTTTCATTCTTTTGATTTTTTTCTGAATTTTTAGGGCCATTTGAATCTTGCATGGTTAAACTTGGGTTTTGCCCAGTTCTAAAGATCAAGGGTTCAAAAAAATCCAACTACGGGGTTCGAACAACACGATTCTAATCCAAGAATTTTTTCGACCTCATCCAAATGGCCTCAAACTATAGGGTTAGACAAGTTTTTCTGGTTTGAATATGTCTAGACCTTGTTTATCAACTTGAATGCTTATTATGTGACATCAAAAGACTATGTGTTTAGTTTTTTTTTGAATTTGTTATGCCCATTTGAATCTTGGTCAAATCCTAGGTTTGACCAAGATTTAAACCAGTTTAAAACATGAAAATGAAAAGTAAGCCTGGATTCTTCTTAGTCACTCCAAAATGAAGCTTTTGGGAGGTTTTTTAAATTTCCATGTTTGAAACCCAAAACCACTCCTCTTAATGCTTGACTTCATAAGACAGAGTTTAGGGTTAGGGGCCAAGTATATACATGATTTTTCTTGTTTAAATATGTCTAGACTTTGTTTATCAACTTGAATGCTTACTATATGACATCAAAAGACTATGTGTTTGGTTTTGATTTTTTTGAATTTGTTATGTCCATTTGAATCTTGGTCAAATCCTAGGTTTGACCAAGATTTAAACCAATTTAAAACATGAAAATGAAAATGAAAGCCTGGATTCTTCTTAGTCACTCCAAAATGAAGCTTTTGGGAGTTTTTTCAATTTCCAATGTTTGAAACCCAAAACCACTTTTCTTCATGCTTGACTTCATAAGACAGAGTTTAGGGTTAGGGGGTATATACAATATTTTTCTGGTTTGAATATGTCTAGACTTCGTTGATCAACTGTAATGCTTACTATATGACATAAGAAGCTTATGTGCTTTGGTTTTTTTTTATTTCTTTTTTGAATTTTTATGCCCACTTGAATCCTGGTCAAATCCTTTGTTTGACCAAGATTTAAACAAGTTAAAACATGAAAATGAAAAAGTAAGCCTGGCTCCTTCTTAGTCATGAAAATGAGTTAACTTGGCTTTCCAACCCTTGAATCCATAGGAAACTTTGTACTAATGCAGTATAATAATCACCCGAGTTTTTACACCAACAGGTCTGTCACTTACGTGTGGTGCCCATGCGTGAGGTCCCAAACTTCAGTGAGCACAAGTCACATGCGGTAGGCACGCAAAATACCCGATCAATCCGGGCGGTGGCTGTTAAGGACCCGATCGCATTTCTTGCTTTCAGACTGGGGTCTACCATGTAAGAAGTTTGTTCCTTTTGGATGCATCACTCGTATTTGCAAGTTTTTTGGGGGTCCCGCAAATTCAGGGTAGCATCATGCCCCCCTTCCCACGCCAACACAAACAGAGTTCAACACAACCTAATTAAGCAAGGTTCAACACAGACATAGTTCAACAACCCCTAATTAAGCTAATAGGTTCACCACAAACGCTGCTGAGCAGCAAACATAAACAGAGTTCAACAAAAGATGCTGCTTTTGAAGCAGTAGGAGAGACAAACATGCACAACAGTTACGGAGTATATTTACCATCTTCTTCCTGTCGCCTCCTCCCGGTCCCGCTTCTTCTGCTTCTTGCTGCCCATACCTTTAATCTTTGGTGGCTTGGGCTTGGGAGGAGGCACACGACCGGTCTCGATAGCTTGGTTCAATTTCTTCCTTAGGAATAGCCCATAGGCCATGTGGTTGGCTATGAAGCCGGATCGGTTAACAGTTTCCCCAACTTTGAGACAGCCGGACCCACCGGCTTCGGCATGCTGCAGGACGCTTCGAAAGTCAACCTTTATGCTCTTTGTGCAGAAGGGGCAGCTGTTCCTGGCACCAGTCCAGGGTTCACTCCAATACTTGTCGAACTTCCCCGCCTTAAGCTTGTTGAGAGTGGCCCTGGCCTTCCTATGACGCGACTCGACATCGCTGTCAACCTCATCAGTAGCAACCTGATACATGCCAAATAAACAGGTGAAGCAAATATGTAGCAGTTGCAACTAATAATGAATATGAATCTAAAAAGATTCTGACGCTAATTCAAAACCCTATAGCGCAAAAAAAAGAGGGAGAGACCATAGAGCAAATCGATACAGGGCTATGTTAAATAAGGGAGAGAGGTGAATCGGATGTGAAGCAAATATGTAGCAGTTGCAACTAATACTGAATATGAATCTAAAAAGATTCTGACGCTAATTCAAAACGCTATAGCGCAAAAAAAGAGGGAGAGACCATAGCGCAAATCGATACAGGGCTATGTTGAATAAGGGAGAGAGGTGAATCGGAACATACTTCCTCCCCCTCGTCGACGATATTCTCGTCGAAGGTCGGCGGCGGCGGTTCAAAGATGAGTTCAACCTCCTCCTCGTCATCTAGGGGATGCTTCCCAAGAGAGTGGACCCATCTACCAACAGCATCAGATGCCGATGAGCGACCGATGGCCCGACCTTCGGCAATGGCCTCCGCTTCGTCTTTGGCATCCGCTGCGGCAATGATCGCCGCCGTTGCGGCCATGCGTGCTGCGGTCGCGGCTCTGCACGCCTCCTCTGCGGCTAAGGCCAGCCGCGCGGCTTTCGCTTTCGCTGCGTTGACGGCGTCGGTTGGGCTCTCCATCGGTGGAATGGGAAGGGGAAGTGAAGAGAGGGTTTTTTCCTAGTCCGTGGAGAGAGGGAGAAGTGTGGACGTGAAATGGATAACTGACGATATTTCAAGATTTGGGAGACATAGCACGAACCGGCAGATGACAGCGCGTGGGTGCATTACCTCATACTGCCTCTGTCCTAGAAAGAGCGTACGTGTGGGTTTTCAAGTCATATTAAGGATTTTATTATTACATTGGGAAACTGTCATCGACCATCACTTTCCTCTTCAACTTTTCCACCTCAATGATCTAAATGCATGTAGTAAATAAGAAAACCATATTATGCTAAATACTACTACCTCCATCCCAAAGCGTAAGGCTTATATTATTTTTAGAAGCTCAAACTATGTCAAGGTAAACTAAGATTTTACCAAAAATCATTATCATGCAAAATACAAAATTAATATCAATACATAGACAACGATTTTTTTGGTATGGTATCTACAAAATATTATATTAGTTGATAGATTGTTCTAAATTTTCGTCAACCTTTACTTGCTTTGACTCTTAAAAAAAGACTTAAGCTTTGTGATGGAGGTAGTACGTACTAGTCGTGAAGAAACTATATCCCTCGTGATGAGAAAGAAATATTTTTTACTACCACTCTTTTGTGGACAAATTTTGAAGTGCATTGCAAAACGAGAAGTACACTCTTTTATGGACAAATTTTAACTCTACACCCATTATTTCAGGATGGAGGGAGTATAACCCAACTTGTTTTTTTCTTCTGGGCACTACACTGCTTTTTCCCTGTGCAATGCTTGGTTCTACCCTTTTTCTCAATGTAATGGTCACTTTAAGTCATTTTTTCCCACACACATTTATTTTGTACTTCTCTACAGTGTTGACCGTGCTACTACTATTTGTGTTAGTGCGCCAAAAACAAAATGTTATTTTTTAAGTGCCAAATTAATCTAGGGCGTTGGTTGTGAATCGGTGAACAAAAAAGAGATAGCCCAAAAGAGGAACACACCAAGGTACAAAAACTAGCATATATGCATGTTTCTATGTACATATATATGACCCTGGGTTTGTAGATAAAAAACATTCATATATGCGCTTACTATTAATATACATAAGTTTATGCTGATTCTCTTGGTTTAGGTATATATATGGTTAGGCATCACTACTAATTCAGAAAAAAACAAAAATGTAACTCTTCAAGTGAAGTCATTTTAAGTGACCTAACAACTAAAATTCATATATAGGATTTGTATAGGAATTATGTAGGATTTAGATCACATGTGAATTTTCCCCACACTAGTTGTTTGATTCATAGGAACATATCCTATAGGAATCTTGCAGTGCAAATCCTATAAGAATAAAACATTAGGTCATACCTCATGGAAAATTTCCTTTGGCACAATCAAACACAACTCATCTTCCTATATGATTCAACTAGCCATTAAATCTCAATCCTATGTTTTCCATATTTCTATGGTTTTCCCATCCTATGAATCAAAGGAGCCTTAGGGCTTATATCTTTTTTTAGAAAGGCAAACTATGTTAAGATTGGCCAAGTTTTACGAAAAACCTTTAACATGCAAAATACAAAGTTGAGTCATTTCGTTTGAATCGGAGGGAGTACATTTGACGTTATGGTACTATTTGACAGCTGCTTGGCACTGTATTTTTTTCGAACCAAACTTCCCCCTTCATGAAGCTTTTATTTTAGCTTCAGTGACTTGATACATCCATATATCTAGACAAAGTTGAGTCAATTCATTTGAATCAGAGGGAGTACATTTGACTATATGGGTATTGTTTGACAACTGCTTGGCACTGTCTTCTTTTTTGAACCAAACTGCCCCCTTCACGAAGCTTTTATTTTGGGATAGAGCTTCACTGACTTGATACTTCCAAGTTTCACAGTGACTTGGTGCCACCATCCACCATCCATCTCAGATCCAATGTATGCGATCGACTTAGGATTTTAACCTAAATAATTATTATAATTGCTCAGAAATATTTCAAGAACTTCCAGTTAATCGTGCATATTTCGATTTATATTTTGGTGAAGTTTCATTCGATTTGAATCAAAGGTTTGTGAGCAAATATATACTCCCTCCGGTTCATATTAATTGACTCTAATATGGATGTACTAGACACATTTTAGTTCTAGATACATCCATATTGAAGTCAATTAATATGAATCAGAGGGAGTATTTAGTTTAAACTAGTGCTCGTATACGTAAAAAGCTCTTTAATCACAAGCTAATCGTCCGAGTGGGATGAAATATTCACAGATTTTAGAACAAGGCATCTACATTTTACTGGATTTTTTTCATAATTTTTGTTTTTAGGTTCGAAATAAGAGATTAGTTTGGAACGTTGGATCTCAAATGGTTGGTAGATGGTGGCACCAAGTCACAATGAGATTTGGAGACTTCAAGTCACTGCAGCTCTGTCCTTTTATTTTGACAAACTGCAGAGCCGCTGGTGCATCTATGCTTGCGTACGGCCGACGCCGATTCTTAGCAAGGAAGTTCTTCCTATAAGTAGTAGTATCCATACTCCACTCCAAGGCATGTATAAAAAAAGAACCCATCCCGTTCTCGTTTTCCCGATCACTCTTCTCTGAAGATGGAGGAGGCCCTCTTCTTGTGCCCCCTCTGCCTGCTGCCCTTCAAACCCCCCATATCCAAGGTCGCTCCCTTCCGATTTCATTCTTAGGTTCACCTGTGAGAAATGTCAATGACAACTGATGCCACGTACGTTGTTCCGTGCAGTGCAAGGGCGGTCATATGGGCTGTCGGCGCTGCGTCGGCGAGCTTGCGCCGAACCCGTGCAAGAAGTGCGAGCAGCCGGCGTGGTTGCCGCCGTCGAATCGATCTGGGCCAAGATTGCCGCCGTCGAATCGATCTGGGGCAATGGTCAAGTGCGTCGGCTGCCAGAGCTTGGTCGCCTCCACGGAGTCCTACAAGCACTATATCGCATGCCCGCATGGTCCGTGCGGCTGCACAGAGGCCATCAATACCGGCTGCAGCTTCACCGGCCCGCCGCGGGAGCTCCTGGTACACCTCCAAGCATCCCACTCCATCCCAGTGTTTACGTTCCAGTATGGCATACCCGCCTGGTGCATAGTTCGTGTTCCGGTACAACCGCGGGGACACCTGTTCATCGGCAGTGGGGAAGAAGACGGTAGCGTGTTCGCCATCACCGTTGGAGCGCTCGGCCCGACCACCATTGTGTCCTGTGTGTGCATCAGGTCGGCCGCGTGCTTGTTTCCGATGTACAAGGCGCAGCTGTTGGTGATTGGTCCGCCGGCGCCGGCGACGGCTGGGACCAGTGACCTCTCGACGGACACCTTGATGGCGGTAATCGAGCCGACGAGCTCCCCGACGCCTAGCTCGATCATGTTGCAGCAGCTCACTTCTTTCCTGGCGGTGCCGCCCCGTTACGCGAAGCAGAATGGAGGGCAGCGTGTGTTGCCTATCTGCGTTTGCATCAACAAGAAGGTTATACAATAATCTTCGTTTAGTCATACTGCAATGTAGTTACTCGAAGATCGGAGGGAGTAGTTTAGTTCGAAGTAGGGTTCGTTCGGATGTATTTTGGACTTGTATAGTAGTACTACTACTCCAGAACTATTAGCTAGCTAGTTGGAGTGCTAGAATGCAGCTCGGAGTATTATAGTATTTTGGCAGTACTACTAGTTATGTATGTGACTGCAAATTCAAACTAAAATGGAGTATTTCTTGCTAATGTTGTTCTTTTGGAGTCATCATTTTTTTCTGAACGTGTTAACTATGCTATTGTCTAAGGATTCGTTTAGATTTCTTTGGTTGAATTCATATTTCGTCTCTTCCTAATTTGGCAAAACTGCACTGTCATGGGCATTCTTACAAGGTCGCTGAAGTTTCAAAGTTTCTTAATGTATATTGCGTAGGGTGTACCCCCTTAACATGGATCTGTTGCATTTTTGGGTTGTATTTTTTTTGGCAATTTTCAGGACCATAAAATAGCACGCCTTCAGTTGAAATTTGAATTAGTGGCCGATACTAGCATGGAGTAGTGAAGTTTTTTTGTACTCCCTCGGTCCCACCAAAAGTGTCTCACCTTTGTTAAAATTTAGATGGATAGATGTATTTTTTTTTACAAAGTTGAGACAACTTTGGTGGGACGGAGCCACGGAGTCGTAGTTGATGGCGAGAAGGTTGATGCCTTGCTATGTTGGTGTACGTTGCAAAAAGAACAAGGTTGGTGTGTATTTGTTTTATTTGTTCACCATAATACTGACATGGCCATCGATTTGATTAGACAACACAAGCCTGGGGTGTTTCACTTATTTATTGTAGGAAGCACGATTAATGTTCTGTAATGATGGGGCTACTCCTATAGTCCGTCTGCTCGGCTCCTACTCGGGTGTCGGGTCACAGTCACACTCTCCTCTTTTTTTGAACACATTCACACTCTCCTCTTTTTTGAACACATTCACACTCTCCTCTTTTTTTGAACACATTCACACTCTCCTCGAAACTGCAGTAGGCAGTATATGAGCGTCTCGGTTCACCTCCGTCGTCTATCCCCACTCCGCCCATCTTCCATAGCACGCGCCTGCGTCTCCGCCATGGCGCTTTCGCATCCTATCCAGCAGTGCCCAGTTTGAGAGCCTCTGTTCTCCAACTCAAACCCCCACCTGCCGCCATTGATCGCCATCTCTCTCCCAAAGTTCGAATCAGTAGATCTCCCAAGAAAATACCAACCCCATTGTACCACCTGCCTCATTGCGATGGCGAAATCGAGCAGGGTCTGTGGATCTGGGCTGTTTCACAAGGTGTTTACGGAAGGCCCCCTTGAAGTGCTCATCAGCCAGTGCGACGCCATCACCGCCGCGTCCCTAGTCGGTTCCTCCAAAAGTATTCTTCAGTCAGCCAAATACAGTGCCACTCTGCCTGCTTCTCAGCCGTTTGGCCTTCCGTGTGTTCTCTGTTGTGACCCGGCGGATAAACCATGGGCGGTGTTCAAGGAGGATTTGCCGGTGCACAGCAAGTGCAAACTACTGCCGCTGGACAGGTTCTCCTATGATGGCCTAATGCCACACGGTAAGGATGAGGAGCGGGCAGGCGCCAATGGAGATTGGATCGCCATGGTTGGCCCCGAAGGCAAGTGGAACCTCCTCAATGTCTACACTCATCGCAAGATTAAGCTTCCATCTTTGAGGAACAAGTTGGAAACCACACACAATCCACTTATATTCGAGTATCAGCGTTCTGCTATTCAACTGCAGAAGATAGCTATTTGCCAAGTTCCTACAGCTGCTAGGGGGTATCAAGATTTCTCCCTTGTCGCAATCTTCGACTTTGCAATTGCCTACCTCCATGGCGAATATCCTCGTGAATGGATATTTCTTGAAAACCAGTTTCAGTACGGCGCCATATACTGCGATGCAATTATACATAACGGACTTGTGTTCGCCGTTACTGAGCTTGGAAATGTTTATGCATGGGATCCTAATCAATTTGGTAACATTTCCTCCCTATCTTTTTTATATACGTAACTTATATAGTATTTCACCTCTTATTTGTTGAACTGTCTTGGCATCTTTTGGCTTAAAGGAATTCCATAGGCGCACACCATAACCCTCTTGTGGTATGGACATATATAGAATTTAACATCTATAGGAATTTTAGTATGGTCTAATGTGCATGTTGTTCCTTAGGAAAAAGGCCCCTTAGTAATTAAGTTTCTTTATTATTACTCCCTAGAAAATTTAAGGTAGAGTAGAAATAGAATCAATAAAGGTGCCATGCAATATTGATAAAGACTTTCATTTGTTTATATTCCCCCGGTTCTAGAGAATAAGGAGTACTATATTCAAACCATCTAAAATTTGGACCAATATTTTCGGGAACATGTTTTAAATCCATATGAAGTTTTACCAAGATGTTCGAAATATATTTCAAACCATCTTATGTTCGACCATGATTTTATAAAGTACTAGTATTGGCATCCCAATATCAAATCAATATCACTAGTAGATAAATCATGAAATATATTTTCATGTGACGTGTTCTTTCCTTTTTCAAGGTCCTATAGTGCTCCCTGCTCCATTCATTCCGTGGACGGCTGGATTTGATGACGATGATGATTTTGACTCTAATAGTCGTACGTGGTGGCTGGCAAGATCTCAAGATCGTTCTAGACTTCTCCTGGTCTATGCACGTGGCGTAATGGATTTTAACGCTGACGGTGCTCCAACTCATTATGATAGTACCCCTTCTGTCCATTGCGGTCGCGCTGTTCACAGCTATTCGGGGTATACCTGCATTGTATTCTCGAATGACACTAGTCGGTTACTTCCAGCCAACCCGTGGGAAAGGGTTACTAATCTTGGAGACTATTCTATGTTCCTTGGGTTGAACTATCCGATTTTCATGCCAGTGGGTGGTGCAACATTTCCCCCAGGATATTTGACAAGAAGAAACTGCATCTACACCACGCCTCAGGCCATTGGCTCTCAGTTTGACACATCACATCAAGAAATTTTCCGCTTCAGTCTAAATGGCGAAGACCACCAAAGCATATCTTTCTCAAGCAGCGGTCCAGGGGCCAACTGGCATACGGGGTTTTGGTTCATCCCAAGCTACACCAACGCGCTGGACTGGAACAAAGACAATCAGAGTTAGGGATATCTATTATATACTAAAAGCAAAATAAGAGTCTTTTTCGAGGCACCAGGTTAATCCACATATGCTAATAAAATATAAACCGATGATTTTAGTTTTAACGTTCAAGATTAAAAGATAAAAAATGTTACGTACAACAATATACATGTACACAAATCTACTTATGTCACGTAACCCATATAATGGTTTAGATTTAATTGAACACAAGTCGTGAGTCATACAATTTTGGTTCACGTTAAAGCCTGGTATAGATTCACGTCAAAATAGGAAAGCCTGTTACCTCCTTGCGAAAAGAAAGAATCGATCTCTAAGATATACGTACCAAATCATGTACGGAGCAGAAGAAGGAAAAGAAGGAATCCTACAGTTGTACGCCACATGGATAAGGAAATCAAAATTTTATCTCTCTTTTGAATAGTACGTGTTAAACTTGAATTTTTCGAAAGAAGCTAGACGCGTACGTCATTGCAAGCGCGTGCTAGACTTTGAGATATAGGTAACCAAAATTATATTTTTTAACTATATATATTATTTATTAAGCTACAAAAATAGTGATGCCGATTTAACAATTATCAATGGCATGCACCTGGACTTATTTTAATTGTTACATATACTAAAGTTAGTGGTTGTGATTTAATAAAAATATTAATTACAGACACGGATGTCGCAAAAAAATATTAGTTAAGTAACTGTGTAGTTTTCGTTGGACACGGTTTATATTCTTTTGAACATGCGACCTCCATTTATAAAATACAAACCTTTCTAATAAGCTAACTTAGCTTTTTGAAGGTTATATTTTAGAATAAAAGTAATACAAAATATGTCATTTATCGCATGAGCACACATATTTATAGGTTGGGAAGCACAATTCAGTAACGAATCGTGTTGATACTCATAAAGATCCAATTCGACATGCGTTAATTGTAAACATATATATCAGGAACAAAACAATATAAATAAGGACAACACCACCATGAAAAATAATGTCAGCGGCGGCTTCATAGGAACATTTCCAAACATAAGGAATGTACGCTCACTTTTAAAGTTTTCACTACAGGAATGGCGCAAGGCGCTGGCGGCCTGTTCATACGCTGACGGCCAAAAGTTGAGACCGTCGGCGTATGGGCCGACTAGGCCAGCCCGCCCAGAGAGCCGTCGGCGTAGCGATGCCCTCAGCGTAGTCAACATAAGCAATCCGGATAAGCTAAGTAAAAACATCCGAGTGGAATTCAAGTTACAAAGAATAAGAGTCTTTTTCGAGGCACCAGGTTAATCCACATATGCTAATAAAATATAAACCGATGATTTTAGTTTTAACGTTCAAGATTAAAAGATAAAAAATGTTACGTACAACAATATACATGTACACAAATCTACTTATGTCACGTAACCCATATAATGGTTTAGATTTAATTGAACACAAGTCGTGAGTCATACAATTTTGGTTCACGTTAAAGCCTGGTATAGATTCACGTCAAAATAGGAAAGCCTGTTACCTCCTTGCGAAAAGAAAGAATCGATCTCTAAGATATACGTACCAAATCATGTACGGAGCAGAAGAAGGAAAAGAAGGAATCCTACAGTTGTACGCCACATGGATAAGGAAATCAAAATTTTATCTCTCTTTTGAATAGTACGTGTTAAACTTGAATTTTTCGAAAGAAGCTAGACGCGTACGTCATTGCAAGCGCGTGCTAGACTTTGAGATATAGGTAACCAAAATTATATTTCTTAACTATATATATTATTTATTAAGCTACAAAAATAGTGATGCCGATTTAACAATTATCAATGGCATGCACCTGGACTTATTTTAATTGTTACATATACTAAAGTTAGTGGTTGTGATTTAATAAAAATATTAATTACAGACACGGATGTCGCAAAAAAATATTAGTTAAGTAACTGTGTAGTTTTCGTTGGACACGGTTTATATTCTTTTGAACATGCGACCTCCATTTATAAAATACAAACCTTTCTAATAAGCTAACTTAGCTTTTTGAAGGTTATATTTTAGAATAAAAGTAATACAAAATATGTCATTTATCGCATGAGCACACATATTTATAGGTTGGGAAGCACAATTCAGTAACGAATCGTGTTGATACTCATAAAGATCCAATTCGACATGCGTTAATTGTAAACATATATATCAGGAACAAAACAATATAAATAAGGACAACACCACCATGAAAAATAATGTCAGCGGCGGCTTCATAGGAACATTTCCAAACATAAGGAATGTACGCTCACTTTTAAAGTTTTCACTACAGGAATGGCGCAAGGCGCTGGCGGCCTGTTCATACGCTGACGGCCAAAAGTTGAGACCGTCGGCGTATGGGCCGACTAGGCCAGCCCGCCCAGAGAGCCGTCGGCGTAGCGATGCCCTCAGCGTAGTCAACATAAGCAATCCGGATAAGCTAAGTAAAAACATCCGAGTGGAATTCAAGTTACAAAGCCTCGTGCCGCTTGCACACAGTTATATCATCATTCAACGGAGTATTGTTAAACAATAGTTTGAGCGAGTGAGAAAACATATTTTAGCACTTTTACATGAAAATACACAAGGAATTAAATTAAATAGATGTGCACGGAAGCATAAGCCGTGATGTGGCACTATAACATTGCGAGTGTCGACGTGGATCGATAAAGAGAAATTTGGTTTTGTATAGCCCATTGAATTATGATTTAGTTATTTGTGGTGAAAAAAGGAAGTAAAATAACATAATATAGTAGAACTAGGCACTCAAATGTGCGGGTCTCCTATAATCTTCTATTATATACTAAAAGCAAAATAAGGATGTTTAATAGAGACACCACGTTAAGCCACACGATCTAAATTATTTTAACAGTTAAATCTAAAATCAGTGGCTATGATTTAATAAAAGATTATCAATTACGTAACTTTGTAGGTCCAGTTGACACGGTATATACTTACCATGGAACCTGACTCTAAAACTGATCAATGATTACAAAATATGTTCAAAGCTGATACGTGATTATGACCTTGGTCACGTTTGGCTCCCCCGCAAGAAAAAGAAAAGAAGGATTTAAATGGAGAACCACGTGTGCGCTAAAACAAAACTCACAAACGAACTTGGTATGACCTACCGGAAAATAGAAACCAGGCACAACACGATTCGCATGACATGTACGTACATGGTACACTAGCCCATCTAACAAATATTGGATACGACATGCATGGATTTCACTAGACCCCTAAAAATGGTACCTAAAACATAATAGTTGCTAGGACACATCATACGTATTTTTAATATGATTTCTATTTGTCTAGAATCTAAGTCAATGATAAACAAGATGAATATAATTTTTTAATAACATATACAGATATTTGTGTGGCGACGTGTATATCTACCCTTCCGCCCACAAATAAGTGTACGTGTATAACGATCGTACAACAAGGAGTCGGACAGGAGGCTACACAGTCTGATGCATGGGCAGTTGCGTGACCCCATCGTGCACAGATCATATGAAAAAGATCGTACATTAGTAGGTCTAGAAAATAAATACACAAGTTCTCAGAAAATAATATAGCTTTTCATTCAATCTTATTACATTGATTAATAGTAGAACACGGACACAGACACGACCTGTTTAGGAAGACCATTGTGGAGTCCTCCCCAGAAGGGTTATATGCATGTGGAAGTGTCTAGGAAGTCACTGGCGGGCACATCGAGTTGTTTTCGAGCGCCAGGTACCTGAGACAACTGACTAGACACGAGAGTAACCTCAAGTTTCTCGGAGCCAAAGGTGCTTGACCGGATGTATTTCTTCCAGATGGAGCACACGGTGGCGCCGCATAGCCGACAATGCGGTGATGTGTGTCAAACCAGTCATGCGCTAGCATCGTAGAGAGGTTTTTGCCAAGGGCTTTAGCGACAAGCTGCATGTCTTCCCCGCCGACTTCAGCTACGGCGACTTCGTCAAGACCTGTGACAGCGTCAATGGCACCACGTAAGATCAACGGCTTCTCTAATTTAAGGAGTTTTCAGCATTTTTTGCAACAAAATCCTACAGTCCTTTCATACCTGTAAGACTTCTTCGACACATAATTTTTACCAATCGATTTAGAAAGGGAATATGGATTATGTGCCACAAAATAAAGAGTCCTACCATACATATGACACAGTTTATCCGATCTTTGTACGACAAGAAGATCCTCCATTTGTCGGTGGCAACTAAGTGCACAGTACCACCAGATTTTGCATCGTACATGGGTCGTACCAAGGAACGCCGTACGTGGAGTACTTACGCAAAAAAAAAGATATCATCTGAAAATTCTTTCTAATATAAATAAACAAATATTACTTTTTTATAACATGGACCATTGTTCGAGCAAGTCTTGCTCAAAGATTATTATTGAAAAGTATGCACAATTTATTTCGGGGACATATGAGTATAATTTTGTATATCAAGGAATATGCATCAGTGCAATTAATATGTTATATCACACATTGATGTCTTAAACGAGCAAACAATAATAGAAAAATATGCAGGGAAACCTAATGGTGTTTCATCTAGAGGCACATTTTGCCCACTGTTTTCATAGATTGTTCAAATGATACATCAATCCTAAAGTACAAATAAACCCTGATAAATTATAGTAGCAACGAAAATCACGGTGAGGTCTAAAGTACAAAACTAAGACAACTATAGCTTGACAAACGGGTATAGCTAAATGTTCAGTTGATGGACATATTTTGCCTAAACTTGAAATCATAAATAAAATGCTAATAATACTTTTATCATGACATGTCGAATTTAGAAATCATGAATGTTGTTTTAGATATATACCCACACATCGGTTTGTTGGAAAAGATGTCGATATGTCAAGAGACATGCACAACGGGACTTCCTAACACCCGAATGCGACATAGAAGTGATATATATAGATATTAAAACTGATGGGGATATATATAAAGAAAACTCTATTAAAAAACCCATGAAAATAGGAAGCATTTTTTTGGACAAACAAAAGCACTAAGTTAGTAATGCAGATTAGAAGTTGCACTTGCTTTAGGAATTCTTTTCGAAAGTCAGTTTATACCAAAAAAAATGGCATAATAACATTTCAACATAAATATTTCTAGATGTGCAACGCCGAACACTACCACATATGTCATATTTTTACCTAACATAGTATTTATGGTAGCTATGTGTCTGCTATACACTAATTACACCACTAAATTATCTCATGAGTTGATTTGACAATCTGAAGATGATGCCCTCGCATTTGCGAGGGCCACCTTGCTAGTTTATGTAATAGTAGGATCATACTACTAGCTAGCTCAGTTGGTCTTGACTCCTATTTAACTATTTATAGCTAATGTACTTAGGTGATAAATTTATGCTATTTGCATGAACCCAGGCGCTTCTTTTAATTTGATCAAATACGGTCTATACACATGCATGGTTGTTTGGCTGTTTCAGTGTCCCTAGAGGCATACATATATACTGTTATTTAGCAATCTTTATTACAGTACAAAGGTCTTAACCTCATGGTTCACAGAAAGTATAAACGTAGATCAACCATCTAAACATAGTAGACATTCTAGTGTATGATTCTTACATATACACATCAACATCCTATCAGAAAATCTTAATGTGAATTGTACTGGCTGTACAAACCCGTGCATCATTCTCTAGCCGGTTGCACCCAAAAACCAAATCGTGGTACTTCATAGTTGACTGTATGTAGGACAACATACAGATCCAATGCGAAGCCATGGGTATCACCTGCATGACAGAACCATATTTCACATGGTTGGAGGTACTCCATATGGCATTTAAAATCATTCCTTGTCCTTCATATGGCCCTAAAAATAGTACAGTTGGATTTGTGGGTTTTAATTTTTTATTAACACACTCAATTGATTGCCCAAACATTGATTAATAATATTATTAAGGGGTGTGATGTTGAAAGCCATAAGAACAATGTGCCAAACAATCTTTGCTAGCGGACGGTAAATGTATACCCATCAGAAATAATCAGCAGACGTGCATGTTTCTTTGGTCAGAATAACTGCTGCACCATCTTAAAAGTAAATGGCATGACCATTTATTTGATTTGATAGCGTGCAGCTAGATGGCGTACATTACTATCTCTACTTCCTTGGGTCGCCCAAATCTGGAGTACTAAAAGCAAATCCTGGTGATTCATTTGACAAGACAACACAGATGCGTCCAAATTTCTCCGTCCATATTATTATAATCTGGAGTGCGTTGCCTCGTTGCCTTCCAAGAGAAGCTGCATTCCTTGCCAAAAAAGAGAGAGAGGCTGTATTTATAACTATCTCACCGGCCGCCACTAGTACAAACCATCACTCCCTCTCCACCTCCACCTCCATCTCTTCCCTAGTAGCTCCACCTCCATATCGGCGACGGACCACAATCGCGCGGCTTCGACTTCCTCTTCGACGGCGGCGGCGACAGAGGCGTGAGGCACCTTCTCCGCGGCGCATCACTCATCCTCGTCCCGCGGCAACAATGGCTGTATGTGAAATCACCATACCCTTTTGTATGGTAGAGATGATGATGTGCGGATAAAATTTTATTGGCGGTTGCTCATCCTTGTTTGAATATTTGGTGTAGATTCACATCTAGGGCAGGGTGTCAAGCGGGGTGGGTAGCGGGCTAGCTAGTTTCAGTGCGAGTGCTTTAAATCTGCTCTAATCTCAACCACTATTTGCTCTAATTTTCTGCTTTGCGGGACGATTCGCGGACGCCGCTTGCAACCCTAATCTAGGGTATTGATCCTAGTTTAGTAGACTACTAGGATTTACATGCCAATTTGTTTTTAGACTAGATCCGGATATTTGTCAATACTACTACGTACTTCTTCCGTTCGTATTTAATTGACTCTAGTTGAAAGCATCGACAGTTCATTTTCTTCTCTCCCTCGCGTCGACTAATTAAAACCGAACAGAGGGAGTATTAGGAATCCATGTGCATCCGTACTACCAGTAAGGTATTGCGTTGTTGCAGAGGCTCAGTGTAATCAATATCTTTCGATATTAATATACTCACTTTATCAGAAAATAAATTAGTAATCCATGTTCAAACTTGCTAGTTTGATCGACGTTTGATGATGATTTGTGAGGCCATGTATGGGCCTAGTTTGTTTTGCCTGGTGGTCAGTAGGCTGATGATTTTTTTTGCTTGGTCGATCTGTGGTCGTTCCATGGCCACTGCTGATTAATCATTACTAGAATCAACAATTTTTTGCTTGTCTGGTGATTGGAATTGTATGCGCTCTTCTGAAGAGCACCATCGCACGATGATTAGTCTTAATGGAGATGCAGATGTCGATCAAGAGGGAGAAACATATCTTGATCATGCATTTCTCACGAGATTACTTGGTGATTGGAAGTAGAATCCACAATTTGTTGTGCAAACTTCTCAACATATGCATATATTCGTTGAATTGGCTTTATGTGATCAATATTACTTCTTATTGCAGATGGATGGAGGGGAAAGAGCGAAAAAACCGATACTTAGTGAAATGACTTCTCATTCTGTGACTTCTGATATCCTAGATGACAAGGTAAATATATAGAACGATGATTCGTAGGTGATGAAAGCAGAATCCACAATTTGCCGTGCAAACTTCTCAACATATGCATATATTTGATTAATTAGTTTTATGTGATCAATAGTATTACTTATTCCAGATGGACGTAGGGGAAGGAACGAAAAAGCGGATGCTATGTGAAATGACTTCTAAATCTGTGTGTTCTGATATCCCAGATGACAAGGTAAACATATGGACCGACGCTTGTTTTGCTGCTGCCCCCGTTAGATGGCTAGATGCTCTGGTCTAATTTCTGTTCATGTGCTTATTATTGCAGAAACATAGAGTTGAAGAAAACTCTATATTGTCTGATGACAAAGGTGAAATGGCATGTCAGTCTTTTAAACCTCCGACGCCACCTTGTTTACTATCTATGGAGACTGATGCAGCTGGACCTGGTACTGATGAGCCTATACGTGGCATCATCGTGCCACATGAAGAAGGTTGTGGATTGGGTTTACCCCCTGCTGAAGAAACTGGTGGTGCAGCTGGAGCTGCTAGTGTAGAGCCTCTAGTGAACGGTGTCGTGCCACGGGAATTCTCTGAACTAGAGCAAGACGGTTTACCTATTGTCAAGACCGATGTAACTGGTGCTGATGCTGGAGTTGCTACTGATGCTCCTGCACCCGAAGTTGCCACGCCACCCGAAGGAGGTTTTGTATTGGTAGAACCCGTCATGACTATGCCCACAGTACTGACTGGTGGTGGACCTGGAGCTGGTAGGGTAGAGCCTCTAGCGAAAGGTGTCGTGCCACGAGAATCCTCTGAAGTGGATATTGGTGGTTTACCCTCTGTAGATACTGGTGGTCTACCTGGAGCTGGTATTGTAGAGATTTCAGCAAACAGTGCTGTCCCACCCAACTCCTATGAACTGGAGCATGTACCTGATGTGCCTTCTGTAGAACCTGATGCACCTGTAAGTAGTGGTGATGATTCCGCTGAATCTGATCAAGAAGGATCTGCATCTCGAGGACAAGATGTCAGCTGTCATTCACCTGAACCCGAGCTGAAGTCAGCAACGGTAGCTTATATGGCACGGACTGTCCTTCAAGCTCTAAAGATCCAGTTGGGTGGTTCACAGGACCAGCTACTCCAAGCCATTGTCACTACAAAAGACCAGCCAGCATGCTTCGTTATCTCCTGCATACTGTTTGACAAGCTGAAGCACTGCAACTGGCGCATTGTTCAATCCCATCAGCATGGAGAGAGGAGCTATGTTTATGTCAAGATGATTCATGCTGATTTGGTAAGGTTCCATGATAAGATGTATGGGTGGGGTGAGGCAAGAGCCACATTTTGCAGCATTCACACAGTCTTCGCTCTTGAGCCAGACCCCATGGATGCTTACCCAGTGGTGCAGCTGTCCTGACTTGATATATGTTTTATGATCAGTATGCTGCTGTCGTGGAACTGTGATGTGGAGCTACCTTTCTTATGGTTTCTAGGCTTTTGGTTTCAACATGTATTATGGAGCTTACCTTAGGACTTTCGCATGCGTTTGGCTGTTGACCTGTAATGTTTGTGGTTGGTTGTCTAATCTACTTGGCACAATCACATTGCAAAGGCAAATGTTCCTTTTCTCTTTAATTGTTATTATGACTTATGTGTTATAACCAGGCAAGAATATGCAATCTTGGTTCTCTGACCGATATATATGTACATACAACTTTTGTTCACATAATAACACTTACACGGGAAAAGAGTAGCTTTCTATGTTGGACAAACACCAAACCACAAAAGGGTAACAACACAATATCCAAACTAGGTACGGCACCTGTTGAGCATACATGACTTTTGTCGTAAAATCACGTTAACCAACACTAGCAGCATCTTGTTCTTTGCAAGGTGCTATGCTTATCAGTCTAATCCCAATACACAACCTACTTCAGGTGGCACGATGATGTCAGGTGCAGGTTCACCAGTACCAACTCTCTTGCATCAGTCTCCATTGAAGGTACGCCACTGCTGCAGTAGACACCATTAGCAATGCAAGCTGAAGGTGTTCTTATCCTCATATCAGGATCACATAATACAGGTGTCAAGCTTCATGCACTAGCCAACACAATGAAAAGTCCGAACTAGGATAGCTAGGAAAAAAACATGAAGATCTTTTTTTCGAATCCCACGCTGAACATCTTTTTTTAACTAATTAGGTAAGCTCCTGCTGACAAACATATTACAGCAACTCCAGCAGTGGCTCTATATTTTGGCGCTGTGGGCTGAATGGCTGATGCTGCGCATGGAGCCGGCAATAGCTTCACCGGAAGCTGCAAACTGTGGCGGCCAAATGCAGGGCTGAAACAGCGTATTTTCAGAGGCGCTATAAATGCAGCGCCAAAAACAGAATATAATGAAAAATAGAGTGCAGTAAAACAGAAGATCAAACAAAGACTAGAAATAGACATAAAATAGGATAAAATTAGCTTGATAGATACTCCGTAGTTCATATTTGTACAAAGTAGTGCGATAAAACTAAACTAAAACTCGACATCTGACGAGTCCGGTGTCGTGCCCGACACCGGATCCGACGAGAAGAGGTCAATCCAACGGGGGTCGTCCTCGCCAATGGTGGTCGGCCCGGCGAGCTGCGCTTCGATGAAGGCCCGCTTCGTCGCCTTCTCCGCCCTCCGTCGTGCGCGGTCCTCCTTCTTCGCTGCCCGCCTCGTCGCCTTCTCCGCCCTCCGTCTGCGGAAGTGCTCGTTCTCGGCGGCAACGTCCTCGGGGAAGCGGGCCGCCCACTCGCGCGCCGCGCGCTCATCCCGCTCGGCGATGCGCAAACGGCGCTCCGTCTCGCGGCGGCGGTGCTGTTCCTCCTGTCTAACGATGTACGGCGGCGGCGCGAGATCCTCGGCCTGCTGGCGCGTCCACACGTCATGGAAATTCATCGACGATCGCGGGCGCCCGAGCCGCCACGCCACGGCGTCGTACGCGCGCGCGGCCTCGTGCGCGGTCTCGTAGGTGCCGAGGCCGATGCGCTCGCCGCCGTCACGTATCTCCGCGTAATACGTACCTTTGGGGCGCGCGCGGACGCCGCGGTACCCCGTGCCCGAGACGCGGCAGTACCGCGAGCTCGACGCGAGACGAGGCATGGCGGCGGCGGCGGAAGCGGAGCCGCGGCGATATTAGGCGCAGATGGGCAAATTTCAGCAACCCGTGTCCATCTTTTTTTTTGGCAGGATTACGCCATGTACCACCTTCCAATTAGAAAATAGTACTGTTCAGCCTTCCCCTGTTGGGCCCAATATTTCACTTTGGGTTGCCAACGGCCATCTACATGGTAATTGCTCTCGGCCTACTTGCTCCGGCCGTCGAAGCCCAATAACTACAAATGGGCCTTTCTGCTCATGCAATTTCGGCCCTTTTCTAATGAAACACATATCCTATGAATGGCAAAAGAAAAAAACGCGGAGATTCTACATAAAAGTTGTTTTTAGTTATTTTGAATTATTGGGTTCCAATTTTTGAAACTGCTCATGCCCAATATGAAAATCCTTGTTCGCTCCATACCCACATGGATAACGGTATTTTTAATAATTCATAAAGTGGATTTGAAATTTAAAACATATCCTAATAATTCCATGATTTAATCTATCAACTTGCAAGATCTTGGAGAGAAAAAGCTTGTATTAGTCTGCAGAATCCGCACCGTTTCAAAGGCGGCAGTGGATCAAAAGGAAAAAAGTAGCCAGAAATTAGGGGTCAAAAATAACTCCAAGAAATGAAACTTTTATTGTTCGTAGAGGATGACATGCGGGACCCATGAGCCAGCAGCTTACTCAACGTTTCAAAGGCGGCATGAGATCGGAAGAAAAATGCAAGTGACCAAATATCAGGTGCCAAAAATAATCCAAGAAATGAAACTTATTGTACATAGAGGATGACATGCGGGTCCCATTTTGCAGCAGCGGTTTCAGCGTTTCAAATGCGGTTTGAGATCAAAAGAAAAAGAAAGTAGCCAGAAATTAGGGGGTAAAAAAACTCCAAAAAAAGTTGATTGTACATAGAGGATGACATGCGGGTCCCATGAGTCAGCAGCTTACTCAACGTTTCCAAGGCGGCAGGGGATCAAAAGAAAAAGGAAATAGCCAAAAATCAGAGGTGAAAAAAAACCAAGAAAAGAAATTTTATAGTACATAGAGGATGACATGCGGGTCCCATGAGCCAGCGGGTTCCTCAACGTTTTCAAAGGCCGGTGGGGATCAAAAGAAAAAGGCAAATAGCCAGAAATTAGGGGTAAACAATAAATCCAACAAAGGAAAGGTTTATTGTTCATAGATGCTGACATGTGGGACCCATGAGCCAGCAGCGTCAAGGCAAGTGACCAAAAATCAGGGGTAAAAAAATCCAAGAAAAGAAACTTTATTGTACATAGAGGATGACATGTGGGACCCATGAGCCACACCTTACTCAACGTTTCGGCTTGAGATCGAAAGAAAAAGGAAAGTGACCGAATATCAGGAGCTAAAAATAATCCAAGAAAGGAAACTTTTATTGTACATAGAGGTTGACATATGGGTCCCACTAATACAAGCTCTTTCGCTCGAAGATCTTGCAAGTTGATTGTACATAGAGGATGACATGCGGGCCCCATGTGTCAGGCTTACTCAATGTTTCCAAGGCGGTGGATCAAAAGAAAAAGGAAATAGCCAAAATCAGAGGGTGAAGAATAAATCCAACAAAGGAGAGGTTTATTGTCCATGGAGGCTGACATCTGGGACCCACGAGCCAGCAGCGTCCTCTACGTTTAGAAGGCGACTGGGGATCGAAAGAAAAAAGGCAAATAGCCGAAATTAGGGGTACAAAATAACTCCAAGAAAGGAAGTGTTTATTGTTCATAGAGGCTGACATGTGGGACCCATGAGCCAGCAAAGTCTTCAACGTTTCAAAGGCGGCAGGGATCAAAAGAAAAAGGAAGTAGCCAGAAATTAGGGGTAAAAAATAACTCCAAGAAAGGAAACTTTTATTGTTCATAGAGGATGACATGCGGGACCCATGCTCCAGCAGCTTCCTCAACGTTTCAAAGGCGGCATGAGATCGAAAGAAAAAGGCAAGTGACCAAATATCAGGACCCGAAAATAATCGAAGAAAGAAATTTTATTGTACATAGAGGATGACATGCGGGACCCATTTAGCAGCAGCGGTCTCAAGTTTCCAAGGCGGCACGGGATCAAAAGAAAAAGGAAGTAGCCAAAAAATAACTCCAAGAAAGGAAACTTTTATTGTTCGTAGAGGATGACATGCGGGACCCATGAGCCAGCAGCTTACTCAACGTTTCAAAGGCGGCATGAGATCGAAAGAAAAAGGCAAGTGACAAAATATCAGGAGACAAAGATAATCCAAGAAAAGAAAACTTTATTGTACATAGAGGATGACATGCGGGTCCCAATTAGCAGCAGCGGTCTCAACGTTTCAAATGCGGCTTGAGATCAAAAGAAAAAGAAAGTAGCCAGAAATCAGGGGGTAAAAAAACTCCAATAAAGGAAAGTTTTATCGATGAGCCAGCAGAGTCCTCAACGTTTCAAAGGCGGGGGGATCAAAAGAAAAAGGAAATAGCCGAAAATCAGAGGGTGAAAAAAAACCAAGAAAATGAACTTTTATAGTACATAGAGGATGACATGCGGGTCCCATGAGCCAGCAGGTTTTCAACGTTTCAAACGTGGCATGAGATCGAAAAAAAGGCAAATGACCAAATATCAGCCAAAAATAATTCAAGAAAAGAAACTTGATTGTACATAGAGGATGGCATGCGGGTCCCATTTAGCAGCAGCGGTATCACCGTTTGAGAGGCTGCACGGGATCGAAAGAAAAAGGCAAGTGACCAAATATCAGGAGCCAAAATAATCTAAGAAAAGAAATTTTACTGTACATAGAGGATGACATGCGGGTCCCATTTTGCAGCACGGTCTCAACGTTTCCAAGGCGGCACAGGACCAAAAGAAAAATGAAGTAGCCGAAATCAGGGGGTGAAAAAATCCCAAAAAAGAACGATTTCAATTGGGCTGCATGTGGACATCTGGGCATTCGAACTATCCTGCTGGGCCTTTTGACTCGTACAATTTCAGCCCACTCCAAAGCAGGATAGTTCGGATTTTTCTAAAAAAAAAGGAAAGTCCTATGCTTCGCAAAAACAAAAAACAAGGAGATTCAGCATATAAATTTGTTTATGTAAAAATAAAGATTTAATTTATCCGTTGAAATAGCTCAGAGCGCAATACACTGTTTATTGTCTGCAAAATAATCAAGATATCACATGTTTCTTGTACGGGGAGGCTGACATCGGGACCCATGAGCCAGCAGCGTTTTAAAGGCGGCAGGGGATGGAAAGAAAAAATAAACCAAAAATCTGTTGGTAAAAAATCCAAGAAAAAAACATTTTCGTTGAGAGGATGACATGCGGGACCCATGAGGCAGCAGCGTCCTCAGCGTTTATTGTTCATAGAGGCTGACATGTGGGACCCGTGAGCCAGCCGTCCTCAACGTTTTAAAGGCGGCAGGATATCGAAAGAAAAAATAAGCCAAAAATCATTTGGTAAACAATATCCAAGAAAAGAAACATTTACCGTTCGAGAGGATGACATGCGGGACCCATGAGGCAGCAGCATCCTCAACGATTCCAAGGCGGCAGGGGATCAAAGAAAAAAAAGGAAATATCCAGAAATTAATTAGGGGTTCAAAAAAATCCATCAAAGGAAACTTTTATTGTTCATAGAGGATGACTTGTGGGACCGACCTGCCAACAGCGTCCTCATCGTTTCAAAGGGGTAGGAGATCCAAAGAAAAAGGCAAATAGCCAGAAATTAGGGGTCAAAAATAACTCCAAGAAAGGAAACTTTTATTGTTCGTAGAGGATGACATGCGGGACCCATGAGCCAGCAGCTTACTCAACGTTTCAAAGGCGGCATGAGATCGAAAGAAAAAGGCAAGTGACAAAATATCGGGAGCAAAAGATAATCCAAGAAAAGAAACTTTATTGTACATAGAGGATGACATGTGGGTCCCATTTTGCAGCAGCGGTCTCAATGTTTGTAATGCGGCTTGAGATCAAAAGAAAAAGAAAGTAGCTAGTAATTAGGGGGTGAAAAAAAATCCAAGAAAAGAAAGTTGATGGACATAGAGGATGACATGCGGGTCCCTTGAGCCAGCAGCTTACTCAACGTTTCAAAGGGGGCGGGGGATCAAAAGAAAAAGGCAAGCCAAAAATCAGAGGGTGAAAAAAAATCCAACAACGGAAACTTTTATAGCACATAGAGGATGATATGCGGGTCCCATGAGCCAGCAGGTTCCTCAACGTTTCAAACGTGGCATGAGATCGAAAGAAAAAGGCAAGTGCCCAAATATGAGGTGCCAAAAAAAACTCCAAGAAAAGAAAGTTGATTGCTCATAGATGATGACATGCGGGTCCCATGAGCCAGCAGGTTCCTCAACGTTTCAAACGTGGCATGAGATCGAAAGAAAAAGGCAAGTACCCAAATATGAGGTGCCAAAAAAACTCCAAGAAAAGAAAGTTGATTGCTCATAGAGGATGACATGCGGGTCCCATGAGCCAGCAGGTTCCTCAACGTTTCAAACGTGGCATGAGATCGAAAGAAAAAGGCAAGTGACCAAATATGAGGAGCCAAAAATAATTCAAGAAAAGAAAGTTTTATAGTACATAGAGGATGACATGCGGGTCCCATTTAGCAACAGCGGTATCACCGTTTGAGAGGCGGCAGGGGATCAAAAGAAAAAATTGCCAAAAATCAGAGGGTGAAAAAAAACCAAGAAAATGAACTTTTATAGTACATAGAGGATGACATGCGGGTCCCATGAGCCAGCAGGTTCCTCAACGTTTCAAACGTGGCATGAGATCGAAAGAAAAAGGCAAGTGACCAAATATGAGGAGCCAAAAATAATTCAAGAAAAGAAAGTTTTATAGTACATAGAGGATGACATGCGGGTCCCATTTAGCGGCGGTATCACCGTTTGAGAGGCGGCAGGGGATCGAAAGAAAAAGGCAAGTGAAAAAATATGAGGAGCCAAAAATAATTCAAGAAAAGAAAGTTTTATAGTACATAGAGGATGACATGCGGGTCCCATTTAGCGCAGCGGTATCACGTTTGAGAGGCGGCAGGATCGAAAGAAAAAGTCAAGTTACCAAATATGAGGTGCCAAAAAAATCCAAGAAAAGAAAGTTTTATAGTACATAGTGGATGACATGCGGGTCCCATTTAGCAGCAGCGGTATCACTGTTGAGAGGCAGGGGATCGAAAGAAAAAGTCAAGTGACCAAATATGAGGTGCCAAAAAAAATCCAAGAAAAGAAAGTTTTATAGTACATAGAGGATGACATGCGGGTCCCATTTAGCGACAGCGGTATCATTTTGAGATGGTGATCGAAAGAAAAAGTCAAGTGACCAAATATGAGGTGCCAAAAAAATCCAAGAAAAGAAAGTTTTATAGTACATAGAGGATGACATGCGGGTCCCATTTAGCAGCAGCGGTATCACGTTTGAGAGGCAGCAGGTGATCGAAAGAAAAAGTCAAGTGACCAAATATGAGGTGCCAAAAAAAATCCAAGAAAAGAAAGTTTTATAGTACATAGAGGATGACATGCGGGTCCCATTTAGCAGCGGTATCACCGTTTGAGAGGCGGCAGGGGATCGAAAGAAAAAGGTAAGTGACCAAATATGAGGTGCCAAAAGTAATTCAAGAAAAGAAAGTTTTATAGTACATAGAGGATGACATGCGGGTCCAGTTAGCAGCAGCGGTATCACCGTTGAGGCGGGATCGAAAGAAAAAGGCAAGTGACCAAATTTGAGGTGCCAAAAAAACTCCAAGAAAAGAAAGTTGATTGCACATAGAGGATGACATGCGGGTCCCATTTAGCAGCGCGGTCTCAACGTTTCAAGGCGGCAAGGGATCAAAAGAAAAAGTAGCCAGAAATCAGGGGTCAAAAAATCCAAGAATAGAAAGAATTTTGGTTCATAGAGGATGACATGCGGGACCCATGATCCTGCATCGTAAACGGCTCGATCGGAGAACGTTGAACGAGATGGCGCGATCTAGAAAAAAACAATGCCAGAGAGGCTGCCATCTGGGCCCTACATCCCTCGGCGGTGCGGATTTGCGTTGACTCGGCCGGCGAACCCGAGATTTCGAGATGCACCACGTCCGGGCCACCATACGCCACGTTTTGGCCGCTTTCGTCGGGCTAGGTGGCCTCAAAAACGAGAAAAAAAAAGTTTTGACATGCACCACGGAGGGACCAAAATCGTCGGCCATGGTACACCAGCAACCACGGCGCGACTTCAACTTCGTCGGCCATGGCAACTTTTCTTGTAGTGTGGGTGAAGCCATCCTTCCTTGCCCTTGTGCGTACCGGGGGAAACCCTAGGACCAGTCCGGGTAGCAGCGTCGTCGTCGTCGCATGCCTTCTTGAAGGTGCTACTTGGTACGCGGCGTTTCAGAGTGCTAGGATCGTGGTGGGAATTCTCACGTGGGCGCAACGGCTACGGAACACCTTCGTTTTCGTTGATCCGACCTTTTCAACTTTTTTATCTTTTCTTTCTTTCATGTTTTCTCTTGAGCGTGATTGTGCTGATGCCCCAGCAGTTGTACCGTGTAGTTGCTATATTAATATAGCGGGGTGAAAGCCTATTTCGAGGAGAAGTGTCCCAAGCTTTGATGAGGGTAATAACATGGGAACGTGATGATAATAACTGGAACCCCCGATAAAACGAAAGATGTGGCAGGACACAAGCCGCGAATGGAACATGATCAACCTCGAGTCGACCGGTGACGGGAAACGAACGCGCGCTTGATCAGCAACTGTTTGCTCTCCTTTCGTGGGACGACGCTTTCAGCTCCAGCTTTCTGGTAGAACATGTCACTTGGTTTCTTCATTGGACTGATCCATGATAGCAATGCAGACCGAACATGCGGCACCTGACACGGCAGATCGATGTAGTATGTGACAGGGCACAGTGGTGGATGTTTAGATTAGCGGTTGTGGTTAAAGGCCGTTTAGAACGTGGATTAACTTGTTATTGCCCCGTCCCGTCGTAGTCGCTTTAAGTGAAAAGTATCTGACATCTCTGATTTAAGAGACGTACGTTAAAACAAGGGAGTACTTTCGAACACTTCCAATCGGGTTCGCTTGTTTTCTCCCGTTACAATGCACGTTGCGTTTTCATCAAGGCTAAAATTAGGTGTGTATCGCCATGTGAAGCTGTCTCATATCAGCTAAGCTTCCCAGCCTAAACACTTTACTCAAGCAAGAAAACACAAGTATATACTTCTTCATTCTCTATTATAATATGTTTTAAATATTTTAATATGGATAAGATAGGAATCAAAATGAGTAAACCTACACACTAAAATACGCCTACATCTAGATACATGCATTTAAAAAACGCATTAACATCTTAAAGTACAATGAACGGAGGAGTATAATTTTCTTTTTGAAAATACATCTTGGAAGGTATATCAATCATACTAGAAGAAATGCTAAGATGGCCGATACAACTTCAAGAAGGCTACAACTCCACTCCATGATACAAGGCTACTCCATGATACAATGTCAAGCGGCGAACAACACCCCATCTACATATCTGATGATGATGATAAACGACTCTTCTTGGCCAACATCTTACCACGAATGATGAGAAAAGAAGCACATGGCTTCAGGACCGCGGAACGGAGAGGTATAATTTTGTTTGCTCGAATATATGAATTCTCTCATATCCACGGAATTATAAACAACTGATAATGACATGTATCAATGACAGCTCGGTAAGGGCACTAAGCTCTCTTCGGAAAGATCACGTAGCAAACAAGCTAGGAGGGCATGCATGCATGGACGCACGCACACATGGGTTGGACCGGTGGGCACACACATTGCTTTCTTATCCTCTCTGTTTTCGTGACCACTCCCAATGGAAAACTTTTGCCCCGATAGGCTAGGGGCTGTACACTGGTACAAAATTCATGATTGATCAGTGCCACGATAATCATACATGCATGTGCCAGCTGCTCCAAGGAAATGGGAGAATTCCCCAATGCGCTGGCGATGTGTGAGAGAAATGGGCGTGTTTCCATTTGCAGCCAAAATTTTGGTGAAAATTTAAATAGGTGTAATCGAATCAGGTTACCATTTTAAATCCGCAAAAAAAAATCATGCTACCATTTAGTTTGGTGAAGCAAGGGGCGTGATTTCATCTGACCCCTCTCCCATTTCGAACAGCAGCGGTGCCAGACTCAAGTGTTGTGATGCTTATGCTTTATAATGACTTAAATATATTGGGATTAATTTGTGTACTATATCATTTTAAGAAATTCAAGTGTCTATAGGAAATGTTGTGATGCCAATTAATATTATGGTAGATGATATCACAACTTTGTGCGTAGCACCACCAAGGCTCTCGGGGCATACTCAGACATTGGGATACAATGAGAATCACGGATAAATGTTGGCTACAATTAAATTAGCTTATTCATAATTAATTTCTCCTTGGTGGCGATGGTGAGGATGACATCACACTGAACAAAGTCTCATGCCTATGTCTGTGTCATTGTGTGGCTCTCGTGGCCAATGTATTCGTCACATGGGAGCTTGCGATGTTTCCACGGAAGCTCTAATGGCAGGACGGAGATGGGGTGGGGCTGGGAGAAAACTTACAAAATGGTGTGAGGATCCTAGAAATAACTTTGTCGATGTGAATGACATATGACAGAGGAGTCATCGTCGGTCAGTGCAAATAGTGGTCACATCAATGCCATACGACTCGTGTGACAGAGTTTAGATGAGATGGAGATAGAGATAGATAGATAGAGAGAACGAGAGGGAGTCATGTCGAATCAGTCCATGTTAGCATCCCTCGTGTCCAGTGACCCGCCCCCCTGGTTGCTTGCTTTTTTGTCTTACCTCCTCCTAAACATCCTGACTTAGTAGATTAGTTTATTTGCAGATAAGTGGCATCCTGTATTTGCATTTTGCTACCCCTTCTGTTCTGGACATAGCGTCTTCCTCCCTTCTCAAACCTTCCTCCCATTCTTTCTGCTCGATGACGCCCCAGGTGTAGGGCACATACAAATCTTTTTATAGCGGGATCGTAAGGTGGACCCCTCATGTCATATTTGACATCAATGGGCTACTTTGTGAAGAATTGGGGTATGTGTTCTAGTAGGATTAATAGTTGGTTTTTTTTGTTACAAAACCTATAAAATTGGATTTTTGTTACACAAATTCTATTAATTGTGTGTTTTGAAATTTACTTCATTTTTTAACATTATTCATATTTGAATTGGACGACAAGAAGAAACCCCATTTGTAGTATAAGAAGAGGGATTAAAATGACATGTAATTAATGAACTACTAAAACATTACAAACATATTCATTCCATCCATGAAAGAGTGTACTTCCAAATATGTTGGAAAGTCAAACTTTTTAAAGTTTGACCACCTTTATACAAGGCACCAACATTTATGTCAGAAAATTGGATTCATGTGAATATGTGATTCATGATGAAATAAATTTTCATCGTATAGTTTTTTTTGGTTTCATAATTATTGTTATATTTTTGTTTAAGAACGGTCAAAGTTTTGTATAGTTTAGTTTTTCAAGAAAGTTGGAAGTACACTCTTTTGTGGACCGAGGGAGTAGTTCGAATAAAAAGGAGAGGACTACACTCTTTGTGCACGAAAGATGGGCAATTCATAATAGTTAACAAATGTGCAACTGCAATTTCCCTCTTAAAAATCCCAGACTATTAGGAAAGGGCATATTTGTTGAACTGATATAGTTACCAAATGAACTGCTCACTCAAACGTTTGTCATCCGTGGTCACCCAAACTGTAGCTTCTCTCTTGATCTTGTCGGGATTGTCAAAGGAGAGGCGTGCTTGTTATTGTTATACTGTGTAGGTAGGTGGGAGGTAATGTTTGAAATCTAGCTAGTACGTACTAGATAGCAGTGCTTGTGCGCCTCCGACGTAGCCGTGCCAATCCCGTGACGAAGCAGAGGAGGCCAGGAGGTGCTATGTACGTGATGGTTTGTTGGTGACCCTGCCTGCTGACCAAACGTCAAGCTGCCCACTTGAAGCGAGACAGTATGTAGCCTACACAGGATATAGCTAGCCTGTTTCAGTTAGCGCGTGCGTGCGTCCGCCACGGAATTCCGACGTACTCCTCGCGGTCACGGGGGAACGAACGAGAGGCCGCCGTACGCGGTCCAACGAATCCATTGCGTGCGAAACCATGCGCGCGCGCACATCTCAACCTTCTTGATCTCCTCTGCAGAAACAAGCACATGTGCTGTTGCCGCTGGCCCATAGAGCGGTGTGAACCGCCCGGATGCGCACACCCTTCAGCCGCCGTTCTTCCAGCCGGAGGTAGTCAACCGCCCGCTCGAATGTAGGGTTGGTCATGAGGGTGAGGTTGGAGGCGGCGTTGTCGAGGTCCTCGTTGAGGCCGGCGGTGAGGGTGGAGAGGAGGAGCTCGTCGCCAATCCGGAACCCAAGGTCCTGGAGCTCGTCGGAGATGGCCTTGAGGCGCAGGCAGTAGGCGTCCAAGGTTTGATCGCCCTGGGGTGTACCGAAGAATTCCTGCTGCAAAAAGACAACACGTTGGAGCTTGTTATTGGTGAAGAGGCCGTTGATCTTTCCCCACACCGTGCGGGCGTCATCGCCCTCCCGAACGACGGTCTTGAAGATGTCCGGCGAGACGGTGAGGAAGAGCCAGCGGATGATGGTGGCGTCGATGGCCAGCCGTCGGAGTCGCGGGCGAGGAGGTCGGCGGTGCCGTCGATGTGGTCGCGCAGGTTGTACTCGCGGAAGAGGAGGTAGAAGTACGTCTTCCAGGCGAGGTAGTTGGCGGCGGTAGTGGACAGCTTGACGGGGACATGGTCGGCGATGGCGACGGCGCGGAGCTGGCCGGGGTCGGGGATGGAGGAGTCGGCGAAGGGGTTGGAGCTGGGGGTGACATGGTGTGGAAGAGCGGCGCACGGGGAGCGGCGCTCGGCTAGGGGTGGGGGGGCGCACGGGGAGAGAGGCGGCGCGCGGCTAGGATCTAGGAGGTATCTGATACCATGAAGAGAGATGCAATGCTCAATGTATTCATCGGAGTCATAGGCGGTACATATATAGGACGCGTCTAGCGGGCATCCGCGTGCCCGTCGGTAGTCTCGGGCGGTCAGCAAATTTAGGAAAGTTCCTGCTCCACCCGCTACTCGTCTTCCAAAAACATCTCATCCCCGCACACGCCCGAAATTCCTCTCGCTGCCGCTCAAGTGCTCAACCGAGTTCCACCCCGCGCACGTGTTCCTCGACCGCCGCCGCCGCACCAGCTGCTCCCGCGCGGAAGCCCGCCGCCATGGGCCTGCACATCGCCGCCCTCATCCCCGGAGCCTCCCTCCCGTGCCGTCACCGTCTCCTGCTCCCAGTCACCGTGAAGCATCATTGGGCGACGACGATAGAATCCTCGCACGCGCCGCCCTCCGCGGTGACCGCGCCTAGGCCGGGAGCAGCAAGCAGAGCAACAACACGCGGGGGAAAGGCGTCACGCCGGTGGGGATCTAGGCAAGAGGAGGTCGGCGGGGCTCCTCCGGTGAACGGGAGCGACAAAGGAGACCTTTGGCAGCCGGAATCGGCGATGGGAAATGTCTTGATGGGAAGCAAGAGAGAGAACCAGGAGGGGATCCGGTGGGAGGAAGAAGATAACAAGGAGAGAGGAGATAGACCAGCGGGTCCCACATTTAAGAAAGCTGCCTAAACAATGCAATTTATTGCTTAAATTCATATAATAGTTGCTACGAATTGCTAGTTTTTTTGCCTACCTTAATTTGTTGCCTAAAAGTAATATAGGTGGCAAAAAAAAAATCCTCAAATCACGTATTGGTTGCTACAAAATGCTAGTTTGTTGCCTAAATTTATAGTATACTAGTTGTTAAAAATGCTAGCTTCCTGCCTAGCGGTAGTTTATTGCCTAAAATCCACATATAGGTGCCAATTTGTTGCCTATAATTACATAATAGTTGCTAAAAATGCTAATTTGTTTCCTAAAATCATATAATAATTGTTGGCAAAAAATTACCGTAGTTGTAATTTTTCCTAACTGCACTATAGTTACCAAAATTTGAAGTTGTGTGTGGATGCTATTAAATTGCCTAAGGTGTTGTGAATGGGCGATCACCATCCACATCGATGGCGGTCGATGTTTCACCAGATGTCAAGAGTGGTCTTCGAAAATGTCCATAGAGGCACTCGAGAACTCAAGCGCACGAAAGTTGTGTTGGCATCACCAAAGTTGCGCTTTCTACCACCAAAGTTGCCATGTCATGCACTAAAAATTGATTGTTGATCACTAGAATTGCGTCGTCGGAACAAATTGGCCTGTCAACACCAAAGTTGCGGTTGTCCGGGACCAATGTTGCTTTGAGGGGCACTAAAATCAACTTAACACCTTCAATAGCGGTGCAACTTTACAACTAGTGATAGGCACTTCACATCGACTAAAAGCAACTTCACAACGACTAAAACAACTTTCGCCAAAAAAAAACGACTAAAACAACTTGATAACACTAACGGTAGTGCATCGAAAACAACTACCCATGTAACTACAGGTCATCGGCCTCATCCATGATCCGATTTAGAAGGTTTGGTTCATCATGGCTGCCTCCACACCCCTCAAACGCGCGGCCGTCGCTTTGGCGCGAGGCACATAAGGGGCGCTGTAGGGATTGATCGGATCTAATCCTCATTTTTCTGAGATGGATTGCTCGTTGGCGAAGAAAGAGGCATGAGAAAAAAACAAAGACAGCGAAAAAGAGGAAAAATACTCGGGTGTGAGAATTGCACCATTGGACATCAAAGTTGCTTTATCGCGCACCAGGGTTCTGTGTTGGCACAAAAGTTGCTTTGTCATGAACCAAAGTTGCTCATCTGGGCATCAAAATTGCTCCGTAGGGCACTAAAGTTGCTTTGATGGACGCCAAAATTGAGCCATCATGTACCAAAGTTGCGTCGTCGGGTACCAAAATTGTTTTGTCGGGTGCCAAAGTTGCTCTGCATGGTTCAAAAATTGCGTCGTCGGACACCAAAATTGCTTTGGCGTGAGGTATGCAAGGGCCATAGTGGAGGGATTGGCCAGATCTATTCCTCTTTTTTTCTGATATGGATTACTTGTTAGGAAAGAAAGGGACGAGAGAACAAAATAAGGACATAGGACAAGAGGAAAAAATTTATTGGGTTGTGCCCATGATTTGTCACCTACAAAGTTGTGTACTAGAATTGCACAAAGTTGCAATGTTGCGCACCATAGTTGCTCTATTGGTACCAAAATTGCTCCACCGACACCAAATTTGCTCCACCAAGAAGCAACTTTGATGCATGAAGAATAAACTAGATTTAGAACGGCGGAAGCAACTTCGCAGCAACTACATGCAATTTCAGAACAACGGTAGACAAATTTAGAATAACTAAAAGCAACTTAGCAACGTTCAGAGCGAAGAAACAACTTTGATGTTCGATGAAGTAAATTTGGCAACGAAGAAGCAACTTTAATGCATGACGAAGCAACTTTGGTCCCAGCGAAGCCAATTTCAGACCATTAATTATCTCAGCACATATTAATTGCTCGATTATCTTAATTTCTTGCCTCAATAACTATGAGTGTCATCCTTGGCCAAGTTATCATCTGGTAAGTAACTTGATAACATCGGTAGGCAACTTTGTAGCACCGGGCACCAAAGTTGGGTCGTCGGACACCAAACTTGCTCTTTTAGGCACTAAAGTTGCGTCTTCGGGCACCAAAGTTGCGCCGTCAGATATTAAACTTACACTGTCTAACACCAAATTTGCTCTTTTAGGCACCAAAGTTACGGCCGTTTGATATCAAAGTTGCGGCATCACACAATAAATTTGCTCTTTTCGACATCAAAATTGCGCTTTTGAGCACCAAAGTTGTGTCGTCCGACATCAAAAATATCTAGCAGTAGAAAGTTGATTTATCGGGCACCAAAATTACGTTGTGAGGCACTAAAAAGTCTATTTCTGCATTGGAGCTAGGCATAAAATTCACTTTCTGCTTAGCTTGCCCACTATGGAGCAGTAAGCTACAGCGTGGATCCCGCGAGATCTAGTCTCGCATCTAAGCCAGGAACCAACAAAGACAGAATACACAACGAACTGAAACGATGCATAAACTGAATAGGGATTCTGTAGCTTCAGGAGTGAAACTCATCGGCAAAATTCAGTCAACCAGCCTGCATCCGGTGGAGCGAGAGGCCGGCGGCGCGATTCAGAGGTACATGGAGGGGATTATGTTGGAGCAAGAGGTCGGGGTAGTGCAGGCGGTGCGCTGGGTTGGTCAGCCGGCGCAGGTAGCCAAGGCGCTGGTCGGTCGGCGCAGGTAGCCAAGGCGCTGGTCCGCCGGTGAAGGGAACCGGGTGGTGCGCTGGGGAGCCGGCGCGGGGCGTGCTGCGGTGTTCCCTGACGGCGCATGGAGCCAGTGCAACACACTTGGGTGGTCCGCCGGCGAAGGGAGTCGGGGGCGGTGAGGCGAGCCTGAAACTGGCGATAAACGGTGGCGGAGTGCGATGTCGCCGCTCGCCGGAGCACCATGACGAAGCGGGAGCGCCAAAATCGAAGAAGAACGGGGCAGAAGCCGGAGGAGAACGGTGGAGGGTTGGCGGCGGCGGGAGACATGCGCCGGTGGGGGAAGATGGATGGTTAACTAGGCGGCGAGCATCCGTGGCAGAAGCTTGCCGAAGGGATACGGAGAGAAGTTTGCTGCTAAGCGCGTGTGCTCGACTCATCCAACGAGAGAGATACTTCCATCGCGCCCAGCTCGTTTTGTCGTATAGCGTGTGCGCTCAGGACATCCATCTGGCACACGCCCGCTCGGAAGAATTCGGGACATATATATAGGCCACGTCCTCGACTATACAAGGAAGGAGGCGGACCCGATACTAAATACAAAGATATGTATCTCAACATTATTCTTACACGCGCGCTACCTGCTAGCAGCTGCTGTAACCCGAAGCCCTGCAATCAAGTTACGCTTGATCCTGACGAGCTAGCTACCCAAATCGGCATGTTAAGACAAGTTACGCACACACGCCATGTGATGTTAGTTAGCTTCTCATCATTGGTCTGAACACCAGGTTGAGTCCTGTGAAGTACTGTTAGGATAAATCAGGTTGAGTACATGAACCTGGCATGCAAGCCAGAAGTGATTTCCCTTCCGACGATCAATCCTCGTGCGCCAGGTGCTCCCAAAGGTCCTCCCGCCGGCCCGCTTGCGACACCATCTCTGACCCTGCAGTCTGATCTGCCTGTGCCGTACCTACCTACCTAGTAGGACTCCCTCGTTCCAGAAGCCTGGACTGGAGCTGGAAGCTGAAGCTAGCCCGTCCTACCTTCTACAGCGGCTAGCTAGCGGTTAATCCAGTCCAAGACGCAACAAACACGATGAATTGGTTGCATGCATGCGGATTGACCCGATCGATCGGTTGGTCGGTCGATGAGGTGACGGATCAACGATCTTATACTGTGCGGAAAGGCGGGGAACAGTCGCGGATTCTTGGACCGTTCCTGGTGTTTATTCATGCTTACTTACGCAATCCAGTTATCGCAAGCAATGAGAGGGTTGGCCAAGGCAAGGGTTGCTTGCTGGGACGAGACGACGGTTCTCTAATGGCTCGCTGTGGTTCCACTTCAGTAGTTCCGCCTAATTAACCTCCTTCTAGCATAACCGTAACGTCAAGATCATCCTAGCGCAGTTCTCTATCGAGTACATTACTGATCGCAGTATACTCGCTGATCACTTGATCGATCTCTAGGTCGAACCAGAAAAATCAGGCTACATGTTCGTAGAGCAGCGGGACGGACGTGCCCCTTCCGGTTAGGTACTGACTGTTTGGATTTCCAGGTGCAGGAATGGATCGACCAGATCTGAACGCGATGATGCTCCGTGTCGTCGCTTTGCTCTGCCGGACTCTGGTCAGCATGATTGGCAACATGATCCTGTATATCTGTGGCTGATGTAAGATGGACTACTCGTGTGTATTCAGCAACGAAAATGTGCAGATAGATTGTTCCATATCTCACGGGAGTTGGAGAACCAACTTATAGTTGAATGGATAGGAGGGTAGTGAGATACCCCTAATGCATCAGAGTTCTAACACTTCAATTTTCATAAAGGAGATTTTCTTTTGTCAATGAGAGGCGACTTCCCGCCGATAGCGAGGTGTCTGTGGTGACTTCGCCAATCTCAAGACAGTCATTTTTTTTCTCTTCAACTCAGTTTCTCCGAGGTGCTCGTAGAGATAAGGTATGTGTGTGTATTTACAGATCCGAGGTGTATGTACTATGTTTGGGCAAAAGTACCTCTCACCGCACCTATCGGAAGATAAGTTAAAGGTAGCCCAATAAATTTGTATCCACACAAATAGGCCACTAAGTGGGCCTATAGTCGAGTCCAGAGCGACAATTATTTTGTAGCCGTTATATATCGCCTATAGCCCACCTGGAACATGCGGTTTTATCGCTTCTGTTGTTTTTTCAATTTTTTTCTTCTGTTTTTCATGTTTACTTCCTCTATTTCTCATCTAGCATATACCCCTACGCGTTCTTGCACGTGCCAATCAAAGACTTCAATGTAGTTTTCGTTTCTGCTAATGATGTTCCTCTAAATTCTGGGTCCAGTTGACCCTATCCTTGTAATCTTGCTTAATTAATATAGGGAAGTTTGCCAAATAAATATATATATATATATATAATTTCAAAATTTTCATATTTCTTTTTTCCATTGTTTTACATTATTTCCTTTTTAACTTGGTTTTTTATTTGCCTCCTATTTTTTTCCTTTCCTCATGATAGATCGATATATAATTAAACATTTTAAGTAATAAAGCCTTCCATATAAAAAACAATGTATTATGAAACATAGAAAAGTTTAGAATTAGTGAACCTTTTATTGGACCTGCAAACTTTTCCAAAAACATGAATATTCATTTTTTTGAATCCATGAAGATTTTTTCGGAACTTCGATAACTTTATTTTGGAACTGTATGAACATTTGTTTTATCCATGAATTTCTTTTTTCAAACTCCGTGAGTAGTTGTCCAAGAAAGTTCATCTATGAAAAAATTAGTCTTTTTTTTAACTATGAGCATTTTTTTCGAAGCCGTAAACACTTTCTAAAAATTATGTGAACATTTTATGAACTCAGTGAACATTTTTTTGGACCGTGAGTTCCCTTTAACATCGTGTATTTTAATGAAACCCCATGAATTTGTTTTACCTGTGAGATTTGTTTTCTGAACCACTCTAGTTTTTCAAAACTTTGAATATTTTTTCCAAACATGCGAATATTTTTCCTGAACTTATGTATATTTTCTTTTATAAAAAGCGCAAACATAATTTTTTTCCGACTTTGACCTTTTTTTCCATAAGACGACAAGTGCCACTTACAGTTTTGTACGTGCGATGAACGGCGATTTTTACAAAAGTAACCCTTTGGTGAAAGTATTGTAGGAAATGACCCCAAACAAAATTATTTCAGTTCGCTAACCCTTTTGTGTGGCGCCTATGCGAACGCCTAGGCCTGGGCATTTGGTTTTAACCGAAAATTCGGTTCAGTTTTTCGGTTTTTTTGATAATTCGGGTAATAAGAAGTGAGAACCGAAATTATATCGGTTTCCTAATTAACTTGGAATTCGGTTACCCGATAATTCGGTTCGGTGTTCGGTTTTTAATCCATTTAACCTAATTGTGACAGGAAAAAAAATCAAATACGTACGATGGCATGCAGTAGCTTGGCATTTGCCGAATTGCCGTGACTAGAAGCTAGGTCCACATACGGTGAGGACTGTTGAGCACGTACATAGCTAGATGAAGCAAAATGAAATTTTATAGATGTTTGTATATACGTACTATTTTTTGGGGAGGAACTTATATACACATACTACTACGTGAATTTTGGGACTTTGGCCTACTAAGAGTTTGCTTATTGGGCAGAGAAATTAGTTGAAATCTCGATTGACAATGGAGCTTTGTACAAGATGGTGATGCTATCTATTAATGGTATCTCGATTTTTAAGGTTATTTCGGTTAACAGATGGTCAAAACCGAAATTTTTAATATAAATTCGGTTTTTAATATTTAAGCACCGAAATTGTTTTCGGTTGATTCGGTTTCGGTGTATTCGGTTTCGATTCCGGTTAGTTCGGTTCGGTGTTTGGTGCTCGGTTTTTTATGCCCACCCCCGAACGTTTGTGGCGCATGGGCGGAGCGTCGTGGAGGCGAAACTGGGCCACGATCCCTCTTTCCAATGTGCAATTTTCCTTTACTAGGTACGCTGAGCACTCTGGCCCAGCCCGTTAGCAGATCATCATGTTTTTCTCTTCCCATTTTCCCAATTCCACCACACAGTGCCTGCCGTCGCGGCTCGTCCGCCTCCGTGCCCGTCCATGGCGACCTCGCCTGATCGCTAGGTCGTCCTCCTGTTCGATTGTCCTGGCCCCTTCAACCTACTCCTCAACCCCGTTCTACTCCCCTCGACCCTCCTCCCCAATCCCTTCTTATCTGAGCCGTGATTCCATGCCGTGCGCCTGCCGCGGCTGTTGCGCCCAGCGCCTCGCTCCCGCCGACTTCCTTCACGGCTGATGGCTGCACACCACCTCCACCGGCCAGCGCCCATGTCAAGGTACGAATTGAGGTGCACTTGAAATTTAGATGGTCCATTACGCTTTGATTAATTGAATTGATTCATTGAGAATTTCTTATTTATGTAGTAACTAGGAAATATGCCCGCGCTTCGCGGCGGATTAACTTCTACTGAATATTATTTTACGGCAACACAACTACCGTCAGAACATCTCAGAGTATGTTTTTATTAATTTTTAGGTGTCTAACATTGTCCATTAATCCCAGTCACCTAAATTACATTTTTGAGAATATGCTCTTGCCAATTGTGGCTGGCTAAATTGTTTTTTTTGTTAGTGTTCACATTTAATTATTTTATAAAATCACTAATAATTTCAGTACGTACATCCCACTCGCGTTATAATTTTTCTGCCAGAAATATCTCTTTGTCAAACACAAACATTTGATACAAGTCGAGATGATGATTCATACCAAAAATCTGGAAAAGCAAGCAGTAGCAAGATAGCAAGAAAGCGGTAAAAAACAGTCCCTTTTTAGGGCTACATGTATCGCTACCGGCAGAATCTTTTGGACGGAAAGCTTTAGCACTAAGCCTCAAAATCAAGGGAAATAGTAAATTTAATTCTTTATCTCTCAACTTGAAGAACCATTTTATTAATTTCTCTTAACTACCAAATCGATATAACACATTAGTCCACACCCACAAGATAATGATAATTCAATAAAAGTCCACAAAATAAATTCATTGATAATTTAAATATGTTTTAATTTTTTCTTGTAGTAGTAGTCTCAAACTTTAATTCATATTATATTGTACTCCCTCCGGTCAGAAAAGATTGACGCGGAGCTAACGCATCGCTAGCTTATAAGTAGGCACACTCCGATGTCAATTAAAACCGACCGGAGGTAGTATTTGACATGATCAATTATGATTTCATTTCATTTTAATTAAATAATACTATTTTAGACTTGTTAAAAAAGTAATGTACTTAAATTTAAATCTACCCCTATCTCTTGATGTCACTCGCGTTATAATTTTGATTTGATGTCAGAAATCTCTCTCTATTAAACACAAACATTTGATATGCACGAGATGATGATTCACACCAAAAATTTAGAACAGCAAGCAATAGCAAGAAAGCTGAAGATAGCAATGCTGTACCTGCTAGCAATTAGCAGCAACTTCATCATAAAACCACCAACCGCCGTTTTTTTAGATCAAGGAGCAAAAACGCCCCAGCCTCTGCATCAATTGATGCACACGGCCTTTTATTAAAACGTATCAAGTATTAAGTATAAGAAACATAAAGCAAACAAAAACAGAGCAGGTCCGATTTGGTTGCCACATAAATCAACCTATCGAACATCAGACATCTAAATAGGCTAGCCATACTCTATCCTATTATTATGTCGCCACCCAGTAGCCCGGTAGTAGAAATCCTGCGTAACCGCCAGTAGTCTGTTGCAGCCAGTATCCATATCCTTGCGCTGATCCTCCGGTAGCAGGAAAGCCCATAGCTGTATCAAATGCACAGCTCGAAGAATTACCTGCAAAAAGTTAGTACCCTTTTGATTATTAAAAATCATATCATTTCTAGTGTTCTGTGGTGACCCTGCATACCACTGCATGTTGTAGTATGCCAGTCGTTGATATAACATTCGCGAAGTACCAATCCGCAAATATTACATCCCTCAGAGTAGTACAACAGAACATAGCAGGTCCAAACTCATTCATACATTATTACAAACCATATGTACATATCATCTTGGAGCTCCTCCTGGGTCCAAAGAGGTTTACTCCTGGGTTCGAGGCGAACCCAACTTAGCTTACAATATAGGAGTTTCACGAGACTTAACATTTATTCTCTCGAGCAGCTAAGTATTAAGAGTTCGCGCTGCTCGGCTTCTACTACTAATACTGGGTACTTCTAGGCTTGTTCTCCTCCGGAAGCCTCCCCGGTTCCGTAGACTATGAGATAGTCTACGCCTTCAATACCTCCAGAGAGGTCTGGTTCTTCATAGCCGATGAGGTCGGCTCCTTCAGGGTTGTTGTTGTCCTCCTCCAGATGATTCAGACAGTCTAAGCGGGATTTAAGAGTGGTATGAGTACGAGCGTACTCAACAAGTTCATATTAGGAAAGAGGTGTTTAATGCTCTAACTACGGCACCAGACCAGAAAGTCTGATACCATGCAAGTTTTGATAACCATTTCTTCAAAAGGTTGTTTTTAGTCAGAAGAACTATGTCCGTCAGCCTTCACCGGTTTACTAGAACTTCATGGAGTTCCTTTCCGGCAGCGTTCGCAGTTCCAAATCCCGGAACAAGGGCGGTCACGATTCGTTACACTCTCAGAGGTGTGTTTCTTTACCCATAAGAGATCTTAACCTTGGTGCCAACCGGGCAGCTTTCCCGTCCACACTTCCTTTGGTGTGAGGCCCGGTATAAGGTCCTAGTCAATCATGTTCCTCCGCTACCTCGAACACCCACCCTTTGTTGCATCCCGACCCTGGGTCCTCGTCGGTCCCATTATTCCCACTCACGGGTGGACCCCGACCACGACGACAGTTTGGGATCGAACCAAACTCCTTCGCCGGTAGCTGCAACCCATCATAGACCGCAATACCGTGGGGACTTAGGACTCCCCAGCCTCACCATCTTGCTCTCTCGGGCGACAAGTGTACTACGGACTATGCCGTGGGGACTTAGGACTCCCCAGCCTCACCAGCTTGCCCCCTCGGATCACAAGTGTACTACGGTAAAGCGCATCCGTTGATGAACGAGAGGTGGAAACACTTTTGACTACTCCGTCCCATTCCAGATCTTATGGTGAACACGATTATACGGCACAAGAATCACTGGACGACATTTGTTGTTTAATCCTAGATGGATATAAACCCTTGCAATGGAACCTCCACCATATCAACACTATCCATGGTTCCATTGCCCACCACATAGTCATATTCATAGTTGTGAAAATAGTGGTTTTGTCTTTTTATGCAATAGTGATAAACATAGTACTTTGCAAGTAATTTGGTAAAAATACTCAAATGACATGAGCAAGCGATGAACTTGCTGAATACTGCAAAGTGTTGCAGTTTGATGGTGTGGACTGACCCTTGTCCTCTGTTTTGAAAAATAGCATCATTGTCCGATAAGGGCAATGGTTAAAGAAGCAATTATGCATGATTCCAGTTTTAGGGTTTCCCCCCTTTCCCGGTGTTTATTGTTTTAGGTAGAAGGTTAATACTAAGAACAATTTAGGAATATTCTGTTTAGGGTAAAATACAATCTTGAAATGTTGTCAAGATGTTTTTATAGTCCAAAGATAATAATGGACTAATTTTTATTATTAAAAATAATATGTGTGTTTTAGATGATTATTTGAATCATCATATTAAGACTTATTCTTGATTATCTTCAAAAATTCTCTCTCATATTTTATTTAGATAGGGAATTTTATGCTGATCAATTTTCATATTTTTAATTATTTTTTTAGAGCTATCTTTATTTTTCTATGAATTTTCAAAGTTTCAGCATTTTTGGTTTATTTGTGAAAAGACACAATTGCCCCTGGGCCCACCTGTCGGTGCAACCCAGTGGTTTGGTCGAACCGACCGGTCTGGTCCGGCCCAACCAGCCTCACTTTTCCCTCTCCTCTCACACGCGACCAAACCCTAACCCTCTCGTCGCTCTGGCGATTCCGCGTCGCCGCCCCCTTCGCCGGATTTTCCCGGCCAACTCCGGCCATCCCCGGCGATGAGATGCGGCGGATCTGATCCGCCACACGACGGCGCACCAGATCCTCCGGCTCGATCTATTCTTCGCCACCATCTCCGTTCGCCCCCGACGCGCTCACCTGCACGGTGATGCGATGCTCACCGGCGCATCAGGTGCCGTGACGCCGTCGTGGTATTGCCGCGGTGGTTTCGCCGCCGCCGATGTTCCTGGCGCTGCGGTGCGGCGGTGTACCATGCCGTGGTTGCTGGTAGCTGCGGCGCTGCTATGGCTCGGCTTGGCCTGGCGCTGCCGCGCCCCCGGCGTGTGCCGCCGTGGCCGCCATGGCCGCGCCCTTCGTCACGCACCACCAGTGAGTACTCCTTCTCCTTCTTCTTTCCCTCTCTGTTCTGCCTCCTTGCTGAGCTACGGCTGATCCTTCTCGTGTGAAGGCCATGCCGTGTTGCTGCTACTGCTCTGATGGCCGCTGTTACTGTGCCTCCTAGCCTGTTCATGTGTTGCTGTGCTTGTGTGGCTGTAAACCTGCTAGGCTGCTGCTACTGCTCTACTGCCATGCCATAGCTCTATTGTTGCTTATGCTGGTACTCCCCTCTCCCTGAGCTAAGCATGTGTGCTCTCCTCCTACGCTGCTGTGACTCATGAGCACTTGCTCATGAGCATCCTATGATGCTATTGCCATGCTAGGTTGGTTCAGAACTTGCTACTGGTGCTCTGCTTTTCCTGTAGTAACCTGTACTAGCCCCTGGCTTGATTTATGTGTAGAATCCTTGCAGTTATGCAAGTGCCAGTGCTTCTGAGTGATTCTTATTCTCGCAAATTTCTCAAGTGTATTCATGAACTGGTGCCAGTGATGCCCTAGCATGCCCTATGCTCTAGCAAGCTTGATGATCATCTGTTGTAAAAACTGTGGTGGTATCTGTCATCATGCTACTCAACCTGTGATGTGTGTGTCACACAGGTTTGCCCTGGTGTGTGCTGGTGCTGGTTTAAGCAACTGTTGTGGCTTGCAGTGGTCCATTGGATCACTGCAAAGCCTGGTGCTTTGATTTGTCTGTTTAGTTCACTTATCGTATTGGCCTGAATTATCTTGAAGTGGATAAGTGATGTGAACTGCTTTGCAGTTGTGATCATCCAATTGATTATGACAGGGCTAGATGGATGCCAACACTCAGTTGTGTACCCTAGCCCTCTACTGAATCCAAATGGATAGTGATGTGTGGTTCTTGTGCTGGCTGTAGGTTGAGGTAATCCTGGCAGCACTGTGATGCTGTCAAGGATAGCTCCGTTCTTCTGTGGCTTGCTCTAGTTGGTAATAGCTTGCTGGATTTAAACAACTGCTCACTGGCTTGCTCCAATACTGGACTTCCAGTGGCTTTTGATGTTGAGAAATTACATAGACAAGGATTTGTCTACTGTCTGATGGTTAGTGAACCACTTAGTGCTAGGTGAGTTGGGCTAGGCTAGTGGTAGATCATTCTTTGCTGGATTCTCTGGTTTGCCTCAGTGATGAAACACTTGGCTTGACCATTTCTTCCCTAGGATGATTTTCTTCTGGCTTATTCCCCTTTTTGCCAGCATCAAATGGTTTAACACCAAATGATGATGCACACAGGGTAATCATACCCTCTGGCTTGTGTATGTGTTATGCACATGCTTATTTATGAGCAAAACAGATGTTTGCTCATGATTTCTGGTGTATACCTCACTCCAGCTCCTAGATTTATTTGTTGGTGTAGAGGATTGCTTCAGTGTTAATCTTGTGCTTGCCCTGCTCCTCCTTGCAACCTTGTGGTGCTTGATTCAGTGCTGTGGTGAGTTGGGCAGATTGAACAGCAGTGGCTGTTCTTGTGTTCTTGAGTTCTTGTGTTCTTGGTGACTTACCCAGTGAAGCTTGTCGATGGATATGGGTTAGGGTTTGCTTCTGAAAAGCTTATATTTGGTGCTCCCCTTGCATCCCTGGTCGACAGCTCCAGCTTGTCACTTTGGTGACTCACAGAGTATGTGTGCTGCATGCACACCACCCTGTGAGCAGGCTGTGTGTGTGTGTGGCCCTATGCTATGCACCTGGACCTGAATCTTGGCTGTGGCATGGATCAGCTCGGCCACTTTGATCCTATCTGTTCATTTCCTAATTTCATTTGATTTCTAACCTGCCAAGTGGCTATGCCACTTGGCATAACTTCTTGTCTTGCTTTGTTTTGTGCAGGGAATCAACAATTGATCAAATGGACATGAAGATCACCAAGAGAAAGATCACATTGTAGATTAGGATTTATTTTCATTACTTGTAATTTTCTTTATCTTTTACTATTCAAGCAATTCTTGTATTGTGTTGTAATATTCATTTATTTTCTTGTGAATATTGTAAAGACAATGTAATTTGTGTGATGATCAATAAAGCTCAAGGTTTCTCTAATGAGCTTTATTTATTAAGTGCATTATTTATTATTTGTGTTTTAATTATTTACTTAGTGAATTTCCTTTCAATTAAATAATGAGATATTTGTTTGATGTTTGTATTTGAAATTCAAATTCAACTTTGAGTTGAATTCAATTATGCAACATAACTTTGTGATGCAAACTCTCCCCTCTCTTCTCAAAACCCTAATCTAGTTAGGTGAGATACAAGTTTGTCGCACTCTCGAAACCCTAACCCTGTAAGTGTCGAGAGAGAAACTTGTCCCCTTTGATGCAGTTTTTGTTTAAAAGCGCGAAATTTCCCAATTTACAATGCAATGCACATCCCTTTCTAAAATCTACCCCTCGATCGTCACTAAACCTGGGACATTACAGCCTTTCCCCCTTAAAGAAAACTTCGTGGTTGTAATACTTGAACAGTTCGGGGTATGTTTCCCTCAAGTCTTCTTCCTTTTCCCAGGTGGCTTCCCTCTCGGGGTGATGCTTCCATTGTATCTTGCAGTACTTGATAGCTTTATTTCTGAGTTGTTTCCAGCTCTCCTCGAGAATCTTAGCTGGCTTCTCGATATAAGTCAGATCTGGTTGTAACTCGAGCTCAGCATGTGATACTGGCTCATCTGGGGTCTTTAAGCATTTTCTGAGTTGTGACACATGGAATACATTGTGAACTTGTGCTAGCCTTCCCGGTAGATCCAATTCAAAAGCTAAACCTCGGTTCTGACTCAGTATCTTGAAAGGTCCAATGTATCTAGGGCTCAACTTTCCCTTTACTCCGAATCTCTGAAGACCTTTCATCGGACTCACCTTAAGATATACCATATCTCCAACTTGTGGCTCCCAAGTCCTTCTCTTTTGATCTGCATAGCTCTTCTGTCGACTTTGGGCTATCTTCAGTCTATCTCTTATAATGTCAATGATGTGTTGCTTTTCCTTGACATAATGGGTTGAACTCCTTGCTTGATCCAGCTTCATACCAGCATATTGGTGATCTACACTTTCTTCCATACAGAGCTTCGAATGGTGCCATCTTGATACTACTTTGATAGCTATTGTTGTATGAGAATTCTGCTAATGGTAAGTGTTCCTCCCATGATCCTCCGAAGTCTAGGGCACAAGCCCTAAGCATGTCCTCTAGGATCTGGTTAGTTCTCTCGGTTTGTCCACCTGTCTGGGGGTGATAGGCGGTACTATAGTCCAGCTTGGATCCTAAAGCTTCATGTAATTGCTTCCAGAATGCTGATGTGAACACGGATCCTCGATCTGACACGATCTTCTTGGGCACTCCATGTTTACTCACGATCTCTTTGATGTAAAGATCGATGAGTTTCTCTCCTTTGTATTGCTGATTTACCGCTAAGAAGTGTGCACTTTTCGTCAACCGGTCCACAATTACCCATATCATGTCCTTCTTTTTATTGGTCATGGGTAGTCCGGTGATGAAATCCATTCCTATCTCCTCCCATTTCCATTCTGGAATAGGTAAAGGTTGTAACTTTCTGCCGGACTCTGGTGTTCGGCCTTCACTCTTTGGCATGTATGGCATTCCGCCACATACTGTGCTATTTCTCTCTTCATGTTGTTCCACCAGAATAATTCCTTTAGATCCATGTACATCTTTGTACTTCCCGGATGGATGGAGTATGGTGTTTGATGGGCTTCCCGGAGTATTACTTCCTTGATCTCGGCAATATCCGGAACACAAATCCTCTTCTGGAACCATAATGATCCCATCTCTCCACGGTGAAATTCTGATGGTCTTCCTTCGTCAATCCTTCTCATCTCCTCTATGATGAATGGATCATCTAATTGACCCATGATTATCTCATTCTTGAGATTGACATTCATTTCATCGGCTACTTGTAAGGCTGATAGTCCTTCGTGAGCTTCTTTCTCCCAAAGTTGTATTTGGGCTTGGCTTATTTCCTTCTTCAACTCCGGTGAAATTTCTGGTTCTAGTCCGCCAGTACTCTTTCTACTCAAGGCATCTGCTACAACATTAGCCTTTCCTGGAGTATAGTTGATGGTCAGGTCATAGTCCTTGATCAACTCAAGCCATCTTTTCTGCCTCATATTGAGTTCCTTTTGAGTGAAGAAGTACTTGAGACTCTTATGATCAGTATAGAGCTCACACTTGGCTCCATAGAGAAAATGTCTCCAAGTCTTAAAGGCAAAAACAACTGCTGCTAACTCTAAATCATGAGTTGGATAGTTCACTTCATGAGGTCGGAGTTGCCTTGATCCATATGATATTACTTTCCGGTCTTGCATGAGTACACATCCCAATCCATGTTTGGATGCATCGCAGTACACGGTGTAATCCTTGCCATCTTCCGGAACTGCTAACACCGGTGCTGTGGTGAGTTTTTCTTTCAGAGTTTGAAAACTCTTCTCACACTCATCAGACCACACGAAAGGTGTGTTCTTCCTAAGCAACTTGGTCATTGGTCCTGCTATCTTGGAGAATCCTTCAATGAATCTCCGATAGTATCCTGCCATTCCCAAGAATCCTCGGATTTCCTTGACATTCTTGGGTGCTTCCCAGTCCAAAACTGAGGCTACTTTGCTTGGGTTTACTGCTATCCCATCCTTACTAATGACATGACCAAGAAATTCTACTTGATCAAGCCAAAACTCACACTTACTGAACTTGGCGTACAGTTGGTGTTCCCTTAGTGTTTGCAATACTATCCTAAGGTGTTCAGCATGTTCAGCTTTGTCCTTGGAATATATTAAGATATCATCGATGAATACGATGACAAACTTGTCGAGACATGGCATGAAGATCTTATTCATGATATTCATGAATATTGCTGGGGCATTGGTTAGTCCAAAAGGTACTACGAGATACTCATGATGTCCGTATCTCGAGACAAAGGCTGTTTTCGGAACATCTTCCTTCTTGATCTTTATCTGGTGATAACCGGATCTTAGATCACTCTTGGAAAAGACTCCCGCGCCTCTAACTTGATCAAAAAGATCTTGGATTCTAGGAAGTGGGTACTTGTTCTTGATTGTAACATTGTTCAAATTCCTGTAGTCTCCGCACATCCGTCGACCTCCATCTCTTTTATCCACAAATATCACAGGTGATCCCCATGGTGAGATACTCTCCTGTATGAATCCTTTCTGTTCTAGGTCATCCAATTGTTCCTTGAGTTCCTTCAACTCTTTAGGCCCCATCTTGTATGGTGCTTTAGCAATCGGAGCTGTTCCTGGAATTAGGTCGATAGTAAATTCTATCTCCCTATCGGTGGCATTCCAGGTAATTCCTTAGGGAATACATCTTGGAATTCATTGACCACAGGTATATCTTCTAACTTCACCTCCTTCATGCTGTTCAGCTTTAACTCAACTTCAATCTGAGTATGCTTATCTCCTTGGTAAATGATTCTATCTCCACCTGGGCTTTTCAAGGATACTGTTTTGTGGGTACAATCTATAAGTGCGCCATTTTCCTCTAACCAATTCATACCAAGAATGACATCAATGTCCTTCATCGGTAAAATGAACAGGTCTGCGTCAAACGCACACTTATTGATCATGATGACTTGTCCAGGTTTAGTATGGGTTACTAATATCGTTCCCCCCGCAGAAAGTATGGTGATTGGTTTATCTAGTTTATTGCATCTAATCCCATGTTTGATGATGAATTGCTTGGGAAATGAATGATGTGGTTGCACCAGTATCAAAAAGTACTTTGCCAGGATGAGTGAGTATCTGGCGTACCTATCACTGCTTGATCGGAGTTAACCACCTCCTCCAAGCTGGTGCAGTTTAGCTTGCCGAAGGGTTTCTTGTTCTTCCAGCCCCCTCCGGTATTTCCTCCTCGGCTTCCTCCTCCTCCTGACTGACCTCCTCCGGTATTCCTCTTGGGGCAGTCTTTCAGCATATGCCCCTCCTGGCGACACCCAAAGCATATTATCTTAGGTTTACGACACTCTGTTGAAAGATGTCCCTTCATTCCACAGATACGACAAACAGTCTGGTTTGCCTGTTGAAATCCTTTGTTCTTGCAGTCCCTGGAAAAGTGTCCTGGAAGTCCGCAGCTTCGACAAACTATCTGGTTCGCAGTCTGAAACGCTTGGTTCCTCCTGCTATTGAAGTTCTTGTTGAATCGGGGCTTGAAACTTAAGTTCATATTTGGCTTGTTGCTGCCAAACCCCCTAGGCTCAAACTTGGCCTTCTTCCTCTTTTCATCTTGCAATTGTTTGAAGTCATCCTCAAGAGTGATGGCTGCATCCACCAACTCTTGAAACTCTGTTGCTCTCAACATCCTGAGCTGTACCTTAAACTGAGGATTTAATCCTCACATAAACCTCTTCTTTTTCTTGTCCTCGGTATTAACCTCCTCCACGGCATACCGAGACAGTCCAGAAAACTCCCTGACGTATGTCAGGATGGCCTTATCCTTCTGCTCGAGACTTTCAAATTCTCGACGCTTCAACTCCACAATGCTTTCAGGGACATTAGATTCCCTGAACTTCCTCTTAAACTCCTCCCAGGTAAATACCTTCTCAGCCGGATATACGGCTACTATATTATCCCACCAAGATGCGGCGGGTCCACACAACAAGTGTGTAGCATAACGGACCTTCTCATGATCGTTGCAACCAACAGTATTGAGCTTTTGCTCGGTGTCCATAAGCCAGTCTTCTGCGTCCATTGGCTCGGGTGCGTATGCAAAAGATATTGGCTTGGTATTCTGGAAGTCTGACAAGGTGACTCCCTGATTCTCGGGTCTCTCAACTCTGTTCATTGCAGCAGCTCCTGGAAAAACCTATTCTGCTGCTCCAGCGTCACACGCTGCTTTCTTCCATCATCTGCATGTCTGGACAAAGTTCTGCGTCATGGGTGGTGGTGGTGGTGGAAACGAGTCCTGGCTGCTTCATCAGCCTCGCCTTCTCGGCCTCGCGCTCAATGCGCTGCTCTTCACTCTCCTCACTCGGCGTTCCCGACATATCCCCCTAGTTCGCAACACAAAGCGGTACTCATAGTTACTCCATGCGCAAGTTTTCTGAGCTCAACTTTGTGCACAGAACTAGTCACGCAATGGAAATCAAGAAGCAAATGCAAATCATACAAAACATATACCCTGTATATACATACTTAAGTGGTCTTATTACAATACTCAAGTCGGTGTGAGTATGCAAACTCACTTATTAAAGTATAAGTACAAATTTATACAAATATTACAAACTATAATACACGTGGTACTTGTGTATTATAGCCTCGCCTCCCTTGGTGGACTCTAGTCGATCTTCACTCCCGGTACATTCCAGGCTTCCATCCGGTCGAACGTGTCGTCCTCCTGATAGACCCTGGAACATAAGGTCTCCCCGTTGGTTTGTAATCCGAATCCGATGATGATCCTAAGGAGAAATCAGTGTTCACAAACTGATCATTGAGTGCATCATAGTCCACCCATCGGGTGTACTCTCCTGTAGCCACACCATAAGGGTTACCAAAACTCATACCCGACTCAACTTGTGTCGGATATCCTCCATCCACTCCTTCATTACTAGGATAGCTCTGGTTCTGGGTTGTTGCGTCATCATTCATCTCCCCACCATAATACTCAGTAGTACTATGGGTTCCAGTATCACATCCCCAACGCCAACCCCTGGAATTCTCGATAGGAGTCTCGAAACGCTGCTTGTTTCCGGATTCCTCTCCGCCCTCGTATCCCCCATAGGAACTACCCAGGTAGTTCCCAGGTGTAGCAGGTGTAGTTTCACGTGCAAGTGGATCAATACTGATATAGTCACCAGCTGAATAAACTGGTGTTTGCACCACATTCTCCATAGGTTCTTTCCCCCTACTGTCCTCCTTGGGTTCGGTGAACTCTTCTAGCATTGTATCAATTGCTCCCGTCAAATGACGGTTCAACTGAAATAACAATGATAGTAAGTTACGGCTATTGTCCATGTATTTTGCAGCTTCGGCTGGTTTGCGTTTGGCGTATTTAAAATGGTTCAGCATGAGGTCATCCTCTTCCTCCAGGTGAGGAATGTGGGTGAATTCGGAACCCATAAGCTCTTTCGTCTTATGTTCCCGGATGTCGGTTATGGCTCTCATAACAGCTATATGATAGGCTGTGTTGATGGTTCTGGCTTCTCCTGCTGGCATAACTACGCTCATTCCCAAAGATTCGGGAAGTCGTAGCCCTACTCTACACTTTGCCAATACTGGTCCATCATAGAACCAGTATTTCGTCGCTTGGATTTGGGGATCGCACCCCAATTCAAGTAACATGGCACGTAGGATGTCTGCAAGTCCTCCGTCGTATTCACTCAAGTTTGAAGTCTTCACTTTCACATTACGTCCCGGGCGTGAACTTGCCATTGTTGGCTGTAGAAATAGAAAGAATATAAGATTAGTAATAATGCATCATAATAGAGATAATAAAGAATTATCGCACTAAAACATATGATTGTTGTATTCTCAATTGAATATACACCATATTTTTAGAGAATTCTTTACTAGTCCTATTTGACTCCTAACGTTTGTCCCATTTACTAGGTTCCAACCTAAGGTCAAAGCTTTTGCTCTGATACCAACTGTGGTGACCACCATACGCATGTTGTAGTATGCCGGTCGTTGATATAACATTCGCGAAGTACCAATCCGCAAATATTACATCCCTCGGAGTAGTACAACAGAACATAGCAGGTCCAAACTCATTCATACATTATTACAAACCATATGTACATATCATCTTGGAGCTCCTCCTAGGTCCAAAGAGGTTTACTCCTGGGGAGGCGAACCCAACTTAGCTTACAATATAGGAGTTTCACGAGACTTAACATTTATTCTCTCGAGCAGCTAAGTATTAAGAGTTCGCGCTGCTCGGCTTCTACTACTTATACTGGGTACTTCTAGGCTTGTTCTCCTCCGGAAGCCTCCCGGTTCCGTAGACTATGAGATAGTCTACGCCTTCAATACCTCCAGAGAGATCTGGTTCTTCATAGCCGATGAGGTCGGCTCCTTCAGGGTTGTTGTTGTCCTCCTCCAGATGATTCAGACAGTCTAAGCAGGGGATTTAAGAGTGGTATGAGTACGAGCGTACTCAACAAGTTCATATTAGGAAAGAGGTGTTTAATGCTCTAACTACGGCACCAGACCAGAAAGTCTGATACCATGCAAGTTTTGATAACCATTTCTTCAAAAGGTTGTTTTTATTCAGAAGAACTATGTCCGTCAGCCTTCACCGGTTTACTAGAACTTCATGGAGTTCCTTTCCCGCGTTCGCAGTTCCAAATCCCGGAACAAGGAGTGGTGGTCACGATTCGTTACACTCTGCAGAGGTGTGTTTCTTTACCCATAAGAGATCTTAACCTTGGTGCCAACCGGGCAGCTTTCCGTCCACACTTCCTTTGGTGTGAGGCCCGGTATAAGGTCCTAGTCAATCATGTTCCTCCGCTACCTCGAACACCCACCCTTTGTTGCATACCCGACCCTGGTCCTCGTCGGTCCCATTATTCCCACTCACGGGTGGACCCCGACCACGACAGTTTGGGATCGAACCAAACTCCTTCGCGGTAGCTGCAACCCATCATAGACCGCAATACCGTGGGGACTTAGGACTCCCCAGCCTCACCATCTTGCTCCTGCGACAAGTGTACTACGGACTATGCCGTGGGGACTTAGGACTCCCCAGCCTCACCAGCTTGCCCCCTCGGATCACAAGTGTACTACGGTAAAGCGCATCCGTTGATGAACGAGAGGTGGAAACACTTTTGACTACTCCGTCCCATTCCAGATCTTATGGTGAACACGGTTAATACGGCACAAGAATCACTGGATGACATTTGTTGTTTAATCCTAGATGGATATAAACCCTTGCAATGGAACCTCCACCATATCAACACTATCCATGGTTCCATTGCCCACCACATAGTCATATTCATAGTTGTGAAAATAGTGGTTTTGTCTTTTTATGCAATAGTGATAAACATAGTACTTTGCAAGTAATTTGGTAAAAATACTCAAATGACATGAGCAAGCGATGAACTTGCCTGAACACTGCAAAGTGTTGCAGTTTGATGGTGTGGACTGACCCTTGTCCTCTGTTTCTGAAAAATAGCATCATTGTCCGATAAGGGCAATGGTTAAAGAAGCAATTATGCATGATTCCAGTTTTAGGGTTTGTTCCCCCCTTTCCCGGTGTTTATTGTTTTAGGTAGAAGGTTAATACTAAGAACAATTTAGGAATATTCTGTTTAGGGTAAACTACAATCTTGAAATGTTGTCAAGATGTTTTTATAGTCCAAAGATAATAATGGACTAATTTTTATTATTAAAAATAATATGTGTGTTTTAAATGATTATTTGAATCATCATATTAAGACTTATTCTTGATTATCTTCAAAAATTCTGTCTCATATTTTATTTAGATAGGGAATTTTATGCTGATCAATTTTCATATTTTTAATTATTTTTTTAGAGCTATCTTTATTTTTCTATGAATTTTCAAAGTTTCAGCATTTTTGGTTTATTTGTGAAAAGACACAATTGCCCCTGGGCCCACCTGTCGGTGCAACCCAGTGGGTTTGGTCGAACCGACCGGTCTGGTCCGGCCCAACCAGCCTCACTTTTCCCTCTCCTCTCACACGCGACCAAACCCTAACCCTCTCGTCGCTCTGGCGATTCCGCGTCGCCGCCCCCTTCGCCGGATTTTCCCGGCCAACTCCGGCCATCCCCGGCGATGAGATGCGGCGGATCTGATCCGCCACACGACGGCGCACCAGATCCTCCGGCTCGATCTATTCTTCGCCACCATCTCCGTTCGCCCCCGACGCGCTCACCTGCACGGTGATGCGATGCTCACCGGCGCATCAGGTGCCGTGACGCCGTCGTGGTATTGCCGCGGTGGTTTCGCCGCCGCCGATGTTCCTGGCGCTGCGGTGCGGCGGTGTACCATGCCGTGGTTGCTGGTAGCTGCGGCGCTGCTATGGCTCGGCTTGGCCTGGCGCTGCCGCGCCCCCGGCGTGTGCCGCCGTGGCCGCCATGGCCGCGCCCTTCGTCACGCACCACCAGTGAGTACTCCTTCTCCTTCTTCTTTCCCTCTCTGTTCTGCCTCCTTGCTGAGCTACGGCTGATCCTTCTCGTGTGAAGGCCATGCCGTGTTGCTGCTACTGCTCTGATGGCCGCTGTTACTGTGCCTCCTAGCCTGTTCATGTGTTGCTGTGCTTGTGTGGCTGTAAACCTGCTAGGCTGCTGCTACTGCTCTACTGCCATGCCATAGCTCTATTGTTGCTTATGCTGGTACTCCCCTCTCCCTGAGCTAAGCATGTGTGCTCTCCTCCTATGCTGCTGTGACTCATGAGCACTTGCTCATGAGCATCCTATGATGCTATTGCCATGCTAGGTTGGTCCAGAACTTGCTACTGGTGCTCTGCCTTTCCTGTAGTAACCTGTACTAGCCCCTGGCTTGATTTATGTGTAGAATCCTTGCAGTTATGCAAGTGCCAGTGCTTCTGAGTGATTATTATTCTCGCAAATTTCTCAAGTGTATTCATGTATGGTGCTAGATGCCCTCAGAAATTATTTATGTGATTAATTGTGATCATCTGTTGATAAACTGTGGCTACTTCATTTCATGTACTCATGTGATGTGTGTGTGTCACACAGGTTTGCCCTGGTGTGTGCTGGTGCTGGTTTAAGCAAGCTGTGGCTTGCGTGGTCCATTGGATCACTGCAAAGCCCTGGTGCTGATTTGTCTGTTTAGTTCACTTATCTGTATTGGCCTGAATTATACTGAAGTGGATAAGTGATGTGAACTGCTTTGCAGTTGTGATCATCCAATTGATTATGACAGGGCTAGATGGATGCCAACACTCGTTGTTGTGTACCCTAGCCCTCTACTGAATCCAAATGGATAGTGATGTGTGGTTCTTGTGCTGGCTGTAGGTTGAGGTAATCCTGGCAGCACTGTGATGCTGTCAAGGATAGCTCCGTTCTTCTGTGGCTTGCTCTAGTTGGTAATAGCTTGCTGGATTTAAACAACTGCTCACTGGCTTGCTCCAATACTGGACTTCCAGTGGCTTTTGATGTTGAGAAATTACATAGACAAGGATTTGTCTACTGTCTGATGGTTAGTGAACCACTTAGTGCTAGGTGAGTTGGGCTAGGCTAGTGGTAGATCATTCCTTGCTGGATTCTCTGGTTTGCCTCAGTGATGAAACACTTGGCTTGACCATTTCTTCCCTAGGATGATTTTCTTCTGGCTTATTCCCCTTTTTGCCAGCATCAAATGGTTTAACACCAAATGATGATGCACACAGGGTAATCATACCCTCTGGCTTGTGTATGTGTTATGCACATGCTTATTTATGAGCAAAACAGATGTTTGCTCATGATTTCTGGTGTATACCTCACTCCAGCTCCTAGATTTATTTGTTGGTGTAGAGGATTGCTTCAGTGTTAATCTTGTGCTTGCCCTGCTCCTCCTTGCAACCTTGTGGTGCTTGATTCAGTGCTGTGGTGAGTTGGGCAGATTGAACAGCAGTGGCTGTTCTTGTGTTCTTGAGTTCTTGTGTTCTTGGTGACTTACCCAGTGAAGCTTGTCGATGGATATGGGTTAGGGTTTGCTTCTGAAAAGCTTATATTTGGTGCTCCCCTTGCATCCCTGGTCGACAGCTCCAGCTTGTCACTTTGGTGACTCACAGAGTATGTGTGCTGCATGCACACCACCCTGTGAGCAGGCTGTGTGTGTGTGTGGCCCTATGCTATGCACCTGGACCTGAATCTTGGCTGTGGCATGGATCAGCTCGGCCACTTTGATCCTATCTGTTCATTTCCTAATTTCATTTGATTTCTAACCTGCCAAGTGGCTATGCCACTTGGCATAACTTCTTGTCTTGCTTTGTTTTGTGCAGGGAATCAACAATTGATCAAATGGACATGAAGATCACCAAGAGAAAGATCACATTGTAGATTAGGATTTATTTTCATTACTTGTAATTTTCTTTATCTTTTACTATTCAAGCAATTCTTGTATTGTGTTGTAATATTCATTTATTTTCTTGTGAATATTGTAAAGACAATGTAATTTGTGTGATGATCAATAAAGCTCAAGGTTTCTCTAATGAGCTTTATTTATTAAGTGCATTATTTATTATTTGTGTTTTAATTATTTACTTAGTGAATTTCCTTTCAATTAAATAATGAGATATTTGTTTGATGTTTGTATTTGAAATTCAAATTCAACTTTGAGTTGAATTCAATTATGCAACATAACTTTGTGATGCAAACTCTCCCCTCTCTTCTCAAAACCCTAATCTAGTTAGGTGAGATACAAGTTTGTCGCACTCTCGAAACCCTAACCCTGTAAGGTGTCGAGAGAGAAACTTGTCCCCCTTTGATGCAGTTTTTGTTTAAAAGCGCGAAATTTCCCCAGAATTTACAATGCAATGCACATCCCTTTCTAAAATCTACCCCTCGATCGTCACTAAACCTGGGACATTACATGTTCCATATTGTCCAACATATAGCAGATATACCAATCCAAATTTTGTTTTTATCTTTCTTTGGAACTCCATACAACCAGTTCCCAAACATGTTAGTAATACTCGTAGGTGGAGGAATATTATAAGCAAAATAAATCATCCTCCAAATAATAGTAGCAAATGGACAACGAAGGAACAAATGGTTAACAGTTTCATTTGCATTACAGAAACAACACTTCAGAGATCCTGTCCATCTACGTTTTGCCAAATTGTCTTTAGTAAGTAAAACCTTACTATTAAGAAACCACATGAAAAAAATTATCTTAAGAGGGATTTTGAGTTTCCACAAATATTTGCGCAGAAATCTAGTATGGACATTCATATAATCAAGATACATAGATTTAACGGTGAAAATTCCCGAATCTGTCAGCTTCCAAACAAACTTATCAGGTTCCCCAGTGAGATTAATAGTTATAAGGCGTTGACACAAATGCAACCATTCAGTATATTTGTGATCGTTCAGACCTCTCCTGAAAGTAATATTCAATGGATTTTGAGCCAACACCGTGGAAACCAGAACATCTCTATGTTGCACGATATTATAAAGAGAGGGATATTGTTGTGATAGAGGAACATCCCCTAACCAAACATCTTCCCAAAAACGCACCGAACTACCATCACCAATTTTGAAATATCCTCTAGCAAAAAAATCAGATTTCACTTTCATAAGACCTTTCCAAAAAGGTGAGTCCGTAGGCTTTGCCTCAACTTGCGCTAAAGTTTTAGAGTGCAAATATTTATTGTGCAAGATTTGTTGCCACATACCCTCTTCAGTAAGGAGTTTATATAACCATTTACTCAGTAAACATTTATTCTTTAGATCTAGAACTTCAATACCCAAACCTCCCTGGTCTTTTGGTCTACAAACAATGTTCCATTTAGAAAGTCTATATCTCTTCTTTTTTTCATCAGATTGCCAGACCTCTGCTACTATCCAACCGCCGTATACCTCTGCTACTATCCAGCGCTACGCTGTTACTCGCTCTGTTAGTCGAAGAACAAATGTGCAAGTAGCATGCATTCTTCTTTCTTCTTCGTTCTTCTGCTATCTGCAGCTAACGATGAAACCAGCACACTCCGCCGTCCCGGCCACAGCAACCATCCCCTACTTTGTCTCGTCCAGCACCGCCACTTCTACTCCTTCCCCCACCACCATGGCCCCTCCCCGCCGTGGCTGCTGAGATGCGTCACCCCGCAGAATAACTCGTCTGGCTCGCGGCAAGAAGACTGAAACGCAACTACAGCTCGCCCTGACCATGCCGCGGCAAGTTCACGGTCCATGTCCCACGCCGTCGACTGGCCCTTCTCGTCTGGCATCCTCGTGGCAGCGGTAGTGCTCGTCCTCTTAGTAATACGGCATGCAACATTGATGACTTCGGGCGTCGGCTGAGCACCTCGTCGCCGGGCGTGCAAGCAGCCGGTCAGGTCATCGGGTCTCCAGCCAGCGCCACGGTCCACGCCGCCGCAGGTCATCAGGTTAGATTCAGTCCACAAAGAAGTGATTCAGTCCACAAATTGAAATCTCCACTCATCAACTCTAGTCTGCAGGAGACAGCCTTGCGGGATGCCTGACTTAGATATCTGAAACCGTCCGGTCCATTGGCGTGCGGTAAAGCGGTCTAGGGGATAAGCCGCATAGAGACGATGCAGTGCAGAGCCTTTTGGCCACGAAACTGGACGATAGCACTCGGACGATCGATTGAGCATCAGAGCATCCAGAGAACGGGGCCCGCAGGTTCCGTGCGGTGGTGTGCCAATTGATATGCAGAGATAATGGCCTGCCGGTTCTAGGTAGTGCTCCCTAATCAGCAAAAACTTGTCGATGAAATTGCTCCTGATAGGTCGACTGTACACGACTACCTAACTGGAAAACTTCTTGCCGACATGGACGCCGCCCCCTTCCCAGATGTTGGAGAGGCATATCACAATTCAGAAGGGACGCAGTCGCCGAAGGTCTCCTCGGGAGCATCGGACTGTCTTCGCGCGTCGATTCATTGACGTAGGTGGATGCGGCGCCATGCCAAGATCGCTCCGCTCGTTCCCGTGGACTGCGCCACCTCCTGGGTAGCTGCCACCCCCGAATCGCTTGGTCCGTGGAGACCGGCAAAGGCAAACAAACTCCACGCGTTTCTATGCGAGCAAAGTAGCCTGCTTGGTTTCTATGCGAACAAAGTAGCCTGCTTGTATACTACGGAGTACATGATATAGGGAGGGAGTATTCCAGTAGGACTCTGCTCAGCTATGCGACTTGGCCGGTTTACTTACGAACTCTGGTCGGCCGCTCCGACGATGGACGAAGCGAGACGGACGACGAAACTGTACGGACGAAACCACGGAAACAGTTCTCCCTTTATTATTAGGTATAGATAATGGGGAAACGATAGAAGATGCAGTATTTTTTGAATAAAACGAGATGACGAATCTGTTGAACATACATGTCGTCCTGATGCTCTAGAAGAAGATCATTTCTCTAGTTATTGGTCTTACTATCTAGTTGTCTTTTGGTCATTATCTGTGTTTTTTAGCATAAAAATTACTTTTCCACGACCCTGGTACATTCGAACCACTTATATCTATTGTATTTGTGTGAACATAGTCATCATGACATTGTCATCTAATAGTAGCTTACATCTGTTCTATGACGTGCCCATTTTTTATGTTTACCTGCTTTTTTTTAATGGAATCTGCCCCCTCTTGTGTTTTGTTCACGCTCACATATCCACGCCACGCGTGTAAGATGTGTGGAGTCACTTGCATAGGCGCCACACAAAAGGGTTAGCGAACTGAAACAGTTTCATCGGGAGTCATTTTGTGCAATACTTTCACCAATAGGTTATTTCTGTGAAAATCGCCGCGATGAACCTTCTTTAATAGTGTTGAAAATTTATTTAGTACTGGAAGCACCATTTTTCGTTATATGTGAACAGGTTTTCATGTTCTTGGAATAGAGATTTCGTATAGTAAAATTTATTATCCAAATATTTTACTCAAAGTTAACGAAAAAGGGGGTGAATAGAACAGAGTATGCCTGGGCATTTTACGTGACGGGCTGGGTGATGGCGTGTTATAAAAGCGACAAGCAAATAACGAAAAACAAAAAGAAAATCGCAGCGGAGACACAAGATTTTAACGTGTAAAATCCCTCCAACACAAGGGGGGAAACCACGGGCGCCAGCCAATAAAACTTCACTATATCGGAAAGTGTTAGAAACATAGTGGGTTATCTTATAATCTGATAAACCCTAGCCGGCAGCTAAAATATGTATATATATGTGCATCGATCCGTGCCCGGCGATGGGCCTCGCTTCGCTAGTTAGAAGTTAGCCTCCCTTTAATATGGGATCGTCTTGACGGATCGTATTTATTATCTCCCCGTCAATGGCGTCAAACAATGTTATTGATGGCAACAACTATGTTACCACGTAGAGACTCCAAGTGTTGAGTGTTGTAGCAAGATTTTTTCCCCACAAGGGTGACTCGAAAGTTTATACCGAACTCTCGGGAATTTGACGTTTACTACTTATTTGTCCTCTTCTAACAACCTGCAAAACAAAGTGATTGCCTTGTGTCCCTAACTCCGCCGTGTGATTATCAAGCACAAGTTTTCGTATTATTAAAACTATACAAAAAACAATCTATAAGTAGGCAAGAAAGTAAAAACAATAAAGTAAATTTATTTTTGGTTTCAATCTGTGTTTGCTAATAGTATTTTATTTTATTTTTTATTCAGTTATTGTAGAAAAATATAAAAGGCAATAAAAGTGTTGGAAATTGGTTTCTTATAATAAAAAGTGGACCTGAGTTCATGGGTTCACTTGTCTACTCTCTCATAAGGTGTAATGGACATAAATTAATTCAAAGAAGATATAATATTGATGAAACTTAGTTATTTGTTTGATTAGCAATTATATAGGCATCACCTCCTAATATAAAGATGATGCATCACATCTCACTTATACTCCACAAGAAAGGGTCCTAGTAAATCTAGAATTAAGAATGAATAGATTATAGCATTATATATGTACTTTAACATGATGTTTGAATATCAAATGTGTGCTACCTTGAGCAAAGAAGACCACATTGCCTGTCACCTGGTGATTATAACACATACATTCACTTTATCCCTAGTGAGGTAATAAAATAAAGGTAACAATCATAGTAGATCTTGAATTTGTTGTCAAATTCCAATCACCACCACCATGTTACTCAAACAAATACATATGTCCCCCACACATGTTTCTCCATACAAGTTTGATCATAACAAGTTCTTAAAAATGGGGTACGTAATATACATCCACAAATACATCTTAAACATAATAGAATTCCAATCTCAAATATCAACCCATAAATCAAAGATCCACCACATAGAAATTACATAGATGACCATAATTATGTTGGACAACTCATATGGCACTAAAACAATGATAGCATGAGAAATAGATCAAGCTACTCCCACAAATCCATAGTCCAGAGGTGGATTACTCCCTCATCATCATGTTGTTGATGGAGCTGATATTGGATAAGATGGAGATCCAACATGAGGTGGCTCCGGCGATATTTCCCCCTCCAATATTCGCTGATTCTGGCTCTGTTCCGGTGCTTCTGTGTTTCTGCACCGCCTCCTATGACGACGCGTCGGGGACCTTTGTATAGGCGGTTTTAGGTCAAGACTTAAAGTCCTAGATTAAGACGGACGATCATAGACGCTTGAGGAGGAAAATAGGTAGTGTGGCGCGGCCCATGGTGGGGCACGGGCCTCCTATGCTCTTTTGGGCCTCTGGGGTCCCCTCTCGAGGTTCAAGTGTTTCATGTTATTGTCTTAGTGTAAAAAGAATCCTAAAAAAATTCTCAGGCTAGTTTGACTTTTTTTACCATGAAACGGTGAGGCAAAAAGCCCCACAGTATTTTATTACCAACTTCAAAATATATACAGACTAAAAGAAAGGCAAAAAGAAAATACCTACATGTACAAACTAAATAAAAATATCTATACTTACTGTAAGCTGCCTATCTAGGCTAATAAGGAATCCAGGTGTTTCTTTTTTATCCTATACTTAAGCAAGGATACATCATGAATGAATTTTCTCTTCCGACCAGCAAAAGTGGGTCTCTCCCCTTGAAAGATTTTTTCCATTTCTCTGTTTCTAAATGTTCCAGCATACCAGAATAATCAATTCCATGAAGAATGGTTTGTTGAAACTAACCAAAGTAGCAGACAGAATTACTTGCACATCCTAACCAGGGATCCAATCTATTTGCAAATAGTTTCAAATTCTCGGACTGAAACTGCATCCAAAGAAGAGATGTATTTTATTCCCATACAATCTGCCTAGGCAAAGCACACAATGTGTGTCATAAGTTACTTTCCAATGCCATCTCTGTAACAAATCTCTTGTATTGACTCTGTCATTTAGGAGCAGCCATGCGAAAAACTTATGCTTCATGATGCAAGCAGACTTCCATGTCCATATAAAAGCAGACATGACTGAAACCCTGCAAATAAATGCTGATAATATCTCGAGGCAGTAAAAGATTTACCCCAAGCATACTACCAAACATCATCTGCCAGAGATAGTGGACTATTACTCACCAAAGAAACTTGCTGAAATTCCTCATATGCTTGAGTAGATGGAGGCAAATGGAACAAATAACCAAAATTTTGACTTCCATATACTTGTTTGGCTGTTAAGTTTGGATCTCTTTCATATGAATGCAGCCTAGGAAATCTCTCAGTTAAAGGTTGTGTCGAGCCATCCAACAACCAACTATATGACCAAAAAAGGAAAGTGTCCCCCTTCCCATGTAAAATAGTGGAAATGTTTTTGTATTTAAGCAGACGTTTACAAATATCCTTCCACCAAAAAGAGCCACAAAAATTCTCAGACTGTGGGACACAATCATCATAATAGGCTTGCCAAAGCAGACTGACCCATGGTACATCAGCATGGTTGAAAAACTTATCAAGGTGTTTCATAAGCATGGCCTCATTTTGCTTTTGGAAATTTATAATTCCCACCCCTCCCTTGTGCTTTGGCTTACACATCATTTCCCAAGCAGCAAGTGACTGTTTAGGTGTATCAATATTATATCTCCATAGGTATTGTCTCAAAATCATGTCCAACTGCTTAATTATTCCAGGAGGCAACTCAAGAGAGCATAAGAAAAATATGGACATGGAGGACAGAGCAGAATCAACTAGCTACAACCTAGCACCCTGTGATAAGAAACTAGAAATGGAAGTGAGTCTTCTTTCCAATCCTATGACAATGGGTGCCAAATCATTCAACCTGGGCCTAGTTGTCCCCAAAGGTAAGCCCAGATATGTGAAAGGGAGAGAACCCATGTGACATCCAAAAGCCCCTGCTAAATCTTGCAAAGTACTAGGTGAAATATTAATTGGCACCATACTGGATTTGTGATAATTAATCATCCAGTGGACAAGGTAAATTTATGAAGCACCTCCTTTAGAGCCATTACTTGAGACATTTCAGCAGGCAGAATCAACAATGTGTCATCAACATATTGAATAATAGGGAAATCTGGATCATTTATCTCTGTAGGCAAAGAAATCCTCCTCTCATGCAATAAATCATTTACCACAGTCTGCAATAAACCGGAGCCTAACACATATAGTATAGGTGATAAAGGATCACCCTGTCTAACTCCTCTTTTACAGACAAACTACTTACCAGACACTCCATTTAAAAGAATTGATGAAGTACCAGAAGTAACAATGCTTCTAACCCATCCAACTATTTTCTCATCAAAACCTTTGAATTTCATTACTTGTAGAATCACCTCAGGCTCAAATGTTTCAAAGGCCTTAGCAAAATCTAACTTGAGAATAATAATTGGTTTTTTGGACACATGCCACCGATGCAGATATTCAAAGGTCCATGCCACACAATCATGAATTGTTCTTGACTTTATGAAACCATACTGGTTTCTATGGATACATTTCATAATCTTCTGCTGAAATCTATTAGCCACTAATTTTGTCAGAAACTCAAGACATACATTTGTTAAGGAGATGGGCATGAAATCATTTACTATCTTAGGTGACTGTACTTTTGGAACCAAAGTAATGTAAGATCCATTTATATTATGTAAGTTCAAAGATCCAACATGAAAATCTGCAGCCAAGTCAAAAAAACTGTTGCTTTACAATTGGCTAGCATTTCTTCAGAAAATATCCATTAAAGCCATGGACTAGGTGCTTTATGTGATGGCACATGTTTTATTACGAGTTCCATTTCCTCCACTAAGAATGGCATAGATATTTCCTCTAATCCTTCAACCATTGTAAGTAAATTAGCAAGGTCAAACTGCATGCTAATCCCTTCAGTCATTCTCATTCTCTCTTTATAATTTGACCATATCATACCTTCCATTTCCTCATGATCTGATACCTGATGACTGCAAGTATACATATCAGTTTTAGCTAGTTTCGAAATAAGAGTATCGAACCACGAGGAGCTACTAGTAATGATCTTGATATCCCTTGCTACTTTCTACTAAAGATTCCTTAAAAGTTGTTTTCTAATCTCAAAATGATAAAATGGAGTGTTGCAAATGGTTGCATGAAAAGTAAAAAAAGCAGTAAAAACGTTATATAAAAAGGTTTGGAACTTTATAATACAAAGCGTTCTTAGGGATTATTGGATCCACCTCTAGTAGTAGGACTCATGTTAATTAAGATGAAATATGCTTTCAAGCATGGTGTGTGTGGGAGAGCTCTGTAATAAGATGCGCCTAGAAAGCCATCGGTCATCGCATCTCTAAATAACCACAACATCTAGCCTTCTGCGGCCACATATGGACTAGTGCTATTAAGGGGTGTACCCCATGGTCATCGATATGAGCTTTATGAATCCCTCTTATCCCCCTTATTCATGTGTCAAAGCGCCGATATGGTAATGTCACTTCTCGCCGTTCGCTTTACCACACTTTAAAGAGTAGTTCCCTCTCAAGACTGATAAGCAATATTACATGGTGCACAACATGTAATAACAAGAGAGAAAACTAACACACGTTGAATGTACTAGGACGTCGCCTAGAGGGGGGGGGGCGTGAATAGGCGGTGTATAAAAACTTCTACTTGAGAGCTAAACTAGGCGGAATAAAACTAAGTGTTTACTAGTTTAGCTCAAAGCCTATCAACTAGGAGTTTGCCTAAGTGCTCCAACAACCTATGCTAGCATGATGAGCAACAAGGTGATAACAAGATAGGTATAGCACATCAAGCAAGATAGATATCACAATGTAAAGCGCATAGGTAAAGGAGCTCGGGTTGAGAAGTAACCGGTGCACGAGGAGACGACGATGTATCCCGAAGTTCACACCACAAAGGTGCTACGTCTCCGTTGGAGCGGTGTGGAGGTGCGAGGCACTCCAAGAAGCCAACTAGGGCCACCGTATTCTCCTCGAGCCTTTCCACCAAAGGAAAGCCTCGATCCACTAAGAGACACTTGAGGGTGATCACCGAACCCGTACAAGTTTGGGCAAACGCCAAGTATCAAGCTTGAGGCAACTCCACAACACGGAGGCTCTCAAGTAGGCCACTAGAGGCTATAGCACACCACCAAGGAAACACACTCCACCTAGGATGCTAATGCGCCACAAGAGGCTAACACACTCCACCAAGGAAACGATGCGCCACAAGAGGCTAACACCCTCTACCATGTGCCCACAAGAGGCTAACACCCTCCACCAAGGAAACGATGCGCCACAAGAGGCTAACACCCTCCACCAAGGAAACCCTACCACTAAGGCAAGAACACCACTAAGAACGAACACACACTCTACGAGATCGAAACCCCGGAGAGAACTCAAACCGATGCACCTAATGCAATGGCTAAGAACACCACTAAGATGCCCAAGTTCTTCTCTCTCAAATTCCAACAAAGCTACACAAGCTATTGGGGGAATAAGGGAGGAAGAACAAAGAGTGGAGAAACACCAAGAAACTCCAAGATCTAGATCTAGCAAGATCCCCTCACTTGGAGAGGGATTCAATTGGTGAAGCTCTAGATCTAGATCTCCTCTCTCCTTTCCCCCAAAAATATGCAACAAGTAGTGGGAGGATCAAGAGGAGGAAGCAAGAACCCAAGGTCAACAATGGAGGAGAGAGAATGGAGGGGAAGGGTTATTTTGGTCGGAGGTGGAAGAGAGGTATATATAGGGGGCCCAAAATATAGCTGTTGGAGGCAGAAAAACGGTCAGATCCGCGCCCGAGCGGTACTACCGCTTATCAAAGCGGTACTACCGCTCGCGCGCAAAAAACAGCTGAAAAGCGGGCCCAAACCGGTACTACCGGATTTTGGACCGGTAGTACCGTTCTTACCAAAACCGTCCAAAACAGTGGAGAGAAGCGGGCAGGCGACGCGAGCAGAGCGGGCGGGCAGCGCGGGAGCAGCTGGCCAGCCTCGAGCGCTGGTAGCGAGCGAGCAGCGCAGCAGGCCACGTACGGGCGAGCGGCGTGCGCGTGCTCGCGAGGCAGGCCGGCGGCTGGGCTAGTGCGGGGCTGCAGCGAGCTGGGCCGGCGGAGGCGAGCTGGGCAAAGCGGGGCAGCTGCGGCCCAAGAGCGAGCGCTGTGGTGGCGGGGTGAGCTGGGCTGAGCATGGAGGTGGCGGCCCATGGCAGATCTGGTGGAGGTTGAGCTGGGCCGGTAGTACCGGCCCGGTACCGGCCTGGTACCGTAACTGGGTTACGGTACTACCGGCCCGATACCGGTTGGTATCCAGTGGGCTCGGGAGGCTCGTGCGGTACTTAGGCCGGTACCGCACGCGGTACTACCGCCCGGCCCAATAAGGGTTATTTTCGTTTTCTTTTTCTTGCAACACGGAAAACGCAATATCTTGAGCTAGGAAGATCGGAATGACATGAAACCAATTTTGTTGAAACGAGGGCGACAAGAGCTACCTTCTCACATGATGAAATCATGGAAAAGAGTAGATGATGATTTTCTCATGGTCATAGAGGTGTAACCTCTCAATATGGTATATCGGGAAAATCATCACCCTTGCGCGTGCAACATGCAATGCAACCGAAATCCGTTCCATGCATAAGAACCAAGAAGAACCAAGAACACAATGCAATGCATGCAAGGTTTGAGCTCTCTCCGATGATGCGACTCACTATCCTATCGAGCACAAACCTAGTCCTTGCGCGTTCTTCTCGAGTCGGCAAGCTCCGTCTTCATACTCTTCATGATTGTACATGCCACCGTCTTCCTTCAACATACACGCCACCGTCTTCATCCATCTTCAACGCCGCCTTCTCTCTTCATCTTCTACGCCGTCTTCTCTCTTCATCTTCAACACCGTCTTTGTCTCTCTTCGACACCGTCTTCGTCATTGTACTCCGTCTTCTCCATCTTACAACCTTGAGTCCAACACATAGCTATGGACTTGACCTAAGATTCATTCTAAGAGCAACCGTTAGTCCATAGGGATTGTCATCAATTACCAAAACCACACATGGGCAATGGACATGTTCTTTCAATCTCCCCCATTTTGGTAATTGATGAGAATCTCTTTGAGAGGGTTTTAATATGGAATTTAGCGAACAACCCAAGTTGAATATTTAGAACAAACTCCCCCATAATATATGCATGTGTGAATGAACTTGAATTTCATTGCATATACCGACAATTAAAGCCTAGCGGAGTATCCTCTAAATATTCAACCATGCAAAGCAACAAATGCAAGGCATGAAAGGCAAATGCTTAAGAACCAAACAAAAGCAATTCCCTTAAACCCTCCAAACTTCTCCCCCATTGGCATCGATTGCCAAAATGGACGAAAGGTTTGGAAGGCCAATATAGTGAGCGTTCCTCCATAAGTTGTGCATTTCTCATAATTGTGAGTGAAATCAAATGCACATATTCAATGATGAATATTTGGAGGAAATCAAACTATATTGAGGATCAAAGATTGCAAGAGGATGTGAAGGTGAGAAAGCTTCGACAAATGAAGCAAGCAATCAATGAACCAACAATATGCTCTAAGTAATATGTGGAAGCTCCCCCAAAGTTTGTGCACAAGATAAACAATTTGCATTGAAGAATAAGGTGCACAAGCATGGCATCATCACTCCCACAATATCACTAGAAGCATGTGCCAAAATCAACTATGGGTGCTTGGAGATGCAAATAGGATAAAACGAGCACTCATAGCCAAGTTCTTTGTGGAGTCATCAAAGAGTCAAATAAGAATAAAGGAATGGACTCCAACAAAGAGGGATATCAAAAGATATGCACCATCTCTTATGTATATAAGTTTCTCTAAGTGGAAAACATCACAAAGATATTTATCCACAAAGAAACATGCACACACAAGATAGGTACAAGAGAAATAGAGCAAGATATCCAAAACAAGCATGCTCAAGGACTTATCTCATTTTAGAAAAGTAAAGCCAAATATCAAGTAATGAGATAGCCAACTCCCAAAGAAAGCAAGGTTCCAAATAAACCAAACCCTCAACGCTTTTCATGATGGCACAAAGTACCGAAAAGAAAAGGTTTGTCTTCCAAGTCAAATTCTTGAAACAAGAGAGTGTTCTAGCAAACATAGGAGAGCTCCCCCAAGATTAGTGCATCATTTAGGATTTTGCGTTTGAATACAAAATGCACAAATGCGGGATTATTGCTCAACCATGTTTATCAAAACACTAACAAGGTTCAAGTGAAATAAGGAGATCCAAACGAAGCAAGGAAGACATATGGGAGTCTAACCCACAAGGACAAATTCTTGGCAAGAAATGAAGCAATTGAGCACATGAGCCAAGTGTGAGGATGATCCGGAACAATACCACACAATTTATTACCAATTGTCCAAGGACAAGAGGTATTTAGGAAATATCCATATGGTAGTTTGTGAGTATGTCCAAGATTATCTTCACAACAAAGAAAGCATTTGGTAAAGTGGGATTTGTTTGAGCAAACATGTCACATAGGAACAAGATAATCTAAAATATCAATTCTATGTGACACAACCTCAAGTGTTCACATTTTCTAGGCTTGTAAGATGCACAAAGCGTGTAACTCACCCGTTGGGAACCCCAAGAGGAAGGTATGATGCGCACAGTGGCAAGTTTTCCCTCAGAAAGAAACCAAGGTTTAATCGAACCAGGAGGAGCCAAGAAGCACGTTGAAGGTTGATGGTGGCGAAATGTGATGCGGCGCAACACCAGGGATTCGGCGCCAACGTGGAACCTGCACAACACAACCAAAGTACTTTGCCCCAACGAAACAGTGAGGTTGTCAATCTCACCGGCTTGTGTAACAAAGGATTAACCGTATTGTGTGGAAGATGATTGTTTGCGAAGAAAACAGTAAAACAAGTATTGCAAGAGATTGTATGCGATGTAAAGAATAGGACCGGGGTCCACAGTTCACTAGAGTGTCTCTCCCATAAGATTAAAGCATGTTGGGTGAACAAATTACAGTCGGGCAATTGACAAATAGAAAAGGGCATAACAATGCATATACATGATATGATAAATATAGTGAGATTTAATCGGGGCATTACGACAAAGTACATAGACCGCCATCCAGCATGCATCTATGCCTAAAAAGTCCACCTTCAGGTTATCATCCGAACCCCTTCCAGTATTAAGTTGCAAAGCAACAGACAATTGCATTAAGTATGGTGCGTAATGTAATCAACAACTACATCCTTAGACATAGCATCAATGTTTTATCCCTAGTGGCAACAGCACATCCACAACCTTAGAACTTTCTGTCACTGTCCCAGGTATCAATGGAGGCATGAACCCACTATCGAGCATAAATACTCCCTCTTGGAGTTAAGAGCAAAAACTTGGCCAGAGCCTCTACTAATAACGGAGAGCATGCAAGATCATAAACAACACATAGGTAATAGATTGATAATCAGCATAACATAATATTCTCTATCCATCGGATCCCGACAAACACAACATATAGTATTACAGATAGATGATCTTGATCATGTTAGGCAGCTCACAAGATCCAACAATGAAGCACAATTAGGAGAAGACGACCATCTAGCTACTGCTATGGACCCATAGTCCAGGGGTGAACTACTCACTCATCACTCCGGAGGCGATCATGGCGATGAAGAGTCCTCCGGAGATGATTCCCCTCTCCGGGTGCGGAGGCGATCTCCTGAATCCCCGAGATGGGATTCGCGGCGGCGCGTCTCCGGAAGGTTTTCCGTATCGTGGCTCTCGCACTGGGGGTTTCGCGACGGAGGCTTTAAGTAGGCGAAAGGGTAGGTCAAAGGGCGTCACGGGGGCCCACACACAGGCCGGCGCGGCGGGCTTGGGCCGCGCCGCCCGCCTGGTGTGTCCCCACCTCGTGGCCCCACTTCGTCTCCTCTTCGGACTTCTGGAAGCTTCGTGCAAAAATAGGACCCTGGGCGTTGATTTCGTCCAATTCGAGAATATTTCTTTACTAGGATTTCTGAAACCAAAAACAGAAAACAACAACTGGCTCTTCGGCATCTTGTTAATAGGTTAGTGCCGGAAAATGCGTAAATACGACATATAATGTGTATAAACCATGTAGATATCATCAATAATATATGTAGCATGGAACATAAGAAATTATCGATACGTCGGAGACGTATCAGCATCCCCAGTTTGCTCGTCCCGAGCAGGCGATAACAAGGATAATTTCTGGAGTGACATGCCATCATAACCTTGATCATACTATTGTAAACATATGTAATGAATGCAACGATCAAAACAATGGTAATGACATGAGTAAACAAATGAATCATAAGGCAAAGACTTTTCATGAATAGTACTTCAAGACAAGCATCAATAAGTCTTGCATAAGAGTTAACTCATAAAGCAATAAATCAAAGTAAAGGTATTGAAGCAACACAAAGGAAGATTAAGTTTCAGCGGTTGCTTTCAACTTATAACATGTATATCTCATGGATAGTGTCAATGTAAAGTAATATAACAAGTGCAATATGCAAGTATGTAGGAATCAATGCAGTTCACACAAGTGTTTGCTTCTTAAGGTGGAGAGAGATAGGTAAACCGACTCAACAATAAAAGTAAAAGAAAGGTCCTTCAAAAGGAAAGCATCGATTGTTGTATTTGTGCTAGAGCTTTTATTTTGAAAACATGAAACAATTTTGTCAACGGTAGTAATAAAGCATATGAGTTATGTAAATTATATCTCACAAGTTGCAAGCCTCATGCATAGTATACTAATAGTGCCCGCACCTTGTCCTAATCAGCTTGGACTACCGGATCTTCGCAATACACATGTTTCAACCAAGTGTCACAAAGGTACCTCCATGCCGCCTGTACAAAGGTCTAAGGAGAAAGCTCGCATTTTGGATTTCTCGCTTTTGATTATTCTCAACTTAGACATCCATACCGGGACAACATGGACAACAGATAATGGACTCCTCTTTAATGCATAAGCATGTGGCAACAATTAGTGTTCTCATATGAGATTGAGGATATATGTCCAAAACTGAAACTTCCACCATGATTCATGGCTTTAGTTAGCGGCCCAATGTTCTTCTCTAACAATATGCATGCTCCAACCATTAAGGTGGTAGATCTCTCTTACTTCAGACAAGACGGACATGCATAGCAACTCACATGATATTCAACAAAGAGTAGTTGATGGCGTCCCCAGAAGCATGGTTATCACACAACAAGCAACTTAATAAGAGATAAAGTGCATAAGTACATATTCAATACTACGATAGTTTTTAAGGCTATTTTGTCCCATGAGCTATATATTGCAAAGGCGAATGATGGAATTTTAAAGGTAGCACTCAAGAAATTTACTTTGGAATGGCGGAGAAATACCATGTAGTAGGTAGGTATGGTGGACACAAATGGCATAGTGGTTGGCTCAAGGATTTTGGATGCATGAGAAGTATTCCCTCTCGATACAAGGTTTAGGCTAGCAAGGTTATTTGAAGCAAACTCAAGGATGAACCGGTGCAGCAAAACTCACATAAAAGACATATTGTAAACATTATAAGACTCTACACCGTCTTCCTTGTTGTTCAAAACTCAATACTAGAAATTATCTAGACCTTAGAGAGACCAAATATGCAAACCAAATTTTAGCAAGCTCTATGTATTTCTTCATTAATGGGTGCAAAGTATATGATGCAAGAGCTTAAACATGAGCACAACAATTGAAAGTATCACATTATCCAAGACATTTTAGAATTACTACATGTAGCATTTCCCGATTCCAACCATATAACAATTTAACGAAGAAGTTTCAACCTTCGCCTTGAACATTATGAGTAAAGCCTAAGGACATATTTGTCCATATGCAACAGCGGAGCGTGTCTCTCTCCCACACAGTGAATGCTAGGATCCATTTTATTCAAAAAAAAAAACAAAAACAAAACAACGCTCCAAGTAAAGAACACAAGATGTGTGAATAAAAATATAGTTTCGGGGAGGAACCTGATGATGTTGTCGATGAAGAAGGGGATGCCTTGGGCATCCCCAAGCTTAGACGCTTGAGTCTTCTTAAAATATGCAGGGATGAACCACGGGGGCATCCCCAAGCTTAGAGCTTTCACTCCTCTTGATCATAGTATATCATACTCCTCTCTTGACCCTTGAAAACTTCCTTCACACCAAACTTCAAGCAAACTCATTAGAGGGTTAGTGCACAATTAAAAATTCACATATTCAGAGGTGAAACAATCATTCTTAACACTTCTGGACATTGCACAAAGCTACTGGACATTAATGGATCAAAGGAATTCATCCAACATAGCAAATACGGCAATGCGAAATAAAGGCAGAATCTGTCAAAAACAGAACAGTCCGTAAAGACGAACCTGAAAGGGGCACTAGACTTGCTCAAATGGAAAAACTCAAAACTAATGAAAGTTGCGTACATATCTGAGGATCACGCTCGTAATTTTGCAGATTTTTTCGATTTTCTACAGAGACTTATGCCAGAATTCGTGACAGACAGCAATGATGTTTCTGCGCAGCGATCCCAAATATAACATCAACTTTAGCATAGAAACTTTACTTGGCACAAAAACATGATAAGGAGAGGTTGCTACAGTAGTAAACAACTTCCAAGACTCAAATATAAAACAAAGTACTGTAGTAAAAACATGGGTTGTCTCCCATAAGCGCTTTTCTTTAACGCCTTTCAGCTAGGCGCAGAAAGTGCAAATCAAGTAACATCAAGAGTAGAAGCATCAACATCATAAGTTGTTCTAATAATAGAATCAAAAGGCAACTTCATTCTCTTTCTAGGGAAGTGTTCCATACATTTCTTGAGAGGAAATTGATATTTAATATTACCTTCCCTCATATCAATAACAGCACCAACGGTTCGAAGAAAAGGTCTTCCCAACACAATAGGACAAGATGCATTGCATTCGATATCCAAGACAAGAAAATCAACGGGGACAAGGTTATTGTTAACCGTAATGCGCACATTATCAATCCTCCCCAAAGGTTTCTTTTTAACATTATCGGCAAGATTAACATACAAATAACAATTCTTCAATGGTGGCAAGTCAAGCATATCATAAATCTTTTTAGGCATAACAGAAATACTTGCACCAAGATCACATAAAGCATTACATTCAAAGTCATTGAATTTCATTTTAATGATGGGCTCCCAACCATCTTCTAACTTTCTAGGAATAGAAGTTTCAAGTTTTAGTTTCTCTTCTCTAACTTTTATGAGAGCATTTGTAATATGTTTTGTAAAGGCCAAATTTATAGCACTAGCATTAGGACTTTTAGCAAGTTTTTGTAAGAACTTTATAACTTCAGAGATGTGGCAATCATCAAAATCTAAATCATTATGAGCTACAGCAATGGGATCATTGTCCCCAAGGTTGGAAAAAATTTCAGCAGTTTTATCACAAGCAGTTTCAGCAGTTTTAGCAATTTCAGGCAGTTTTGTACGCTTTGCACTAGGAGTAGAAACATTGCCAACACCAATTATTTTACCATTGATAGTAGGAGGTGGAGCAACATGTGAATCATTATCATTAATAATGGTGGTAATAGTCCAAACTTTAGCTACATTATTCTCTTTAGCTAGTTTTTCATTTTCTTCTCTATCCCACCTAGCACACAATTCAGCCATTAATCTTATATTCTCATTAATTCTAACTTGGATGGCATTTGCTGTAGTAGTAATCTTATTATCAATATCATTATTAGGCATAACTTTCAGTTTTAATAGATCAACATCGGAGGCAAGTCTATCAACTCTAGAGGCAATAATATCAATTTTATCAAGCTTTTCCTCAACAGATTTGTTAAAAGCAGTTTGTGTACTAATAAATTCTTTAAGCATGGCTTCAAGACCAGGGGTACACTCCTATTATTGTTGTAAGAATTCCCATAAGAATTACCATAACCATTACCATTAGCAGAAGGATATGGCCTATAGTTATTACCAGAGTTGTTCCTATAAGCATTGTTGTTGAAATTATTATTTTTAATGAAATTCACATCAACATTTTCTTCTTGAGCAACCAATGAAGCTAAAGGAACATTATTTGGATCAACATTAGATCTACCATTCACAAGCATAGACATAATCACATCAATCTTATCACTCAAGGAAGAGGTTTCTTCAACAAAATTTACCTTCTTACCTTGTGGAGCTCTTTCGTGTGCCATTCAGAGTAATTTATCATCATATCATCAAGAAGCTTTGTAGCCGCCCCCAAAGTGATGGACATAAAGGTACCTCCAGCAGCTGAATCCAATAAATTCCGCGAAGAAAAATTTAGTCCTGCATAGAAGGTTTGGATGATCATCCAAGTAGTCAGTCCATGGGTTGGGCAATTCTTTACCAAAGTTTTCATTCTCTCCCATGCTTGAGCAACATGTTCAGTATCTAATTGTTTAAAATTCATTATGCTACTTCTCAAAGATATAATTTTAGCGGAGGATAATATCTACCAATAAAAGCATCCTTACATTTAGTCCATGAATCAATACTATTCTTAGGCAAAGATAGCAACCAATCTTTAGCTCTTCCTCTTAATGAGAAAGGAAACAATTTCAATTTAATAATATCACCATCTACATCCTTATATTTTTGCATTTCACAAAGTTCAACAAAATTATTAAGATGGGCAGCAGCATCATCAGAACTAACACCAGAAAATTGATCTCTCATAACAAGGTTCAGTAAAGCGGGTTTAATTTCAAAGAATTCTGCTGTAGTAGCAGGTGGAGCAATAGGTGTGCATAGGAAATCATTATTATTTGTGTTTGTGAAGTCACACAACTTAGTATTTTCAGGGGTATTCATTTTAACAACGGTAAATAAAGCAAACTAGATAAAGTAAATGCAAGTAACTAATTTTTTTGTGTGTTTTTGATATAGAGAACAAGACAGTAAATAAAGTAAAACTAGCAACTAATTTTTTTATGTTTTGTTTAGGTGCAGCAAACAAAGTAGTAAATAAAATAAAGCAAGACAAAAACAAAGTAAAGAGATTGGGAAGTGGAGACTCCCCTTGCAGCGTGTCTTGATCTCCCGGCAACGGCGCGTAAAAGAGCTTGATGGCGTGTAACTCACACGTTCATTGGGAACCCCAAGAGGAAGGTATGATGCGCACAAGTTTCCCTCAGAAAGAAACCAAGGTTTAATCGAACCAGGAGGAGCCAAGAAGCACGTTGAAGGTTGATGGTGGCGAAATGTGATGCGGCGCAACACCAGGGATTCCGGCGCCAACGTGGAACCTTCACAACACAACCAAAGTACTTTGCCCCAACGAAACAGTGAGGTTGTCAATCTCACCGGCTTGCTGTAACAAAGGATTAACCGTATTGTGTGGAAGATGATTGTTTGCGAAAACAGTAAAACAAGTATTGCAATAGATTGTATGCGATGTAAAGAATAGGACCGGGGTCCACAGTTCACTAGAGGTGTCTCTCCCATAAGATTAAAGCATGTTGGGTGAACAAATTACAGTCGGGCAATTGACAAATAGAAAAGGGCATAACAATGCATATACATGATATGATAAATATAGTGAGATTTAATCAGGGCATTACGACAAAGTACATAGACCGCCATCCGGCATGCATCTATGCCTAAAAGTCCACCTTCAGGTTATCATCCGAACCCCTTCCAGTATTAAGTTGCAAGCAACAGACAATTGCATTAAGTATGGTGCGTAATGTAATCAACAACTACATCCTTAGACATAGCATCAATGTTTTATCCCTAGTGGCAACACACATCCACAACCTTAGAACTTTCTGTCACTGTCCCAGGTATCAATGGAGGCATGAACCCACTATCGAGCATAAATACTCCCTCTTGGAGTTAAGAGCAAAAACTTGGCCAGAGCCTCTACTAATAACGGAGAGCATGCAAGATCATAAACAACACATAGGTAATAGATTGATAATCACCATAACATAGTATTCTCTATCCATCGGATCCCGACAAACACAACATATAGTATTACAGATAGATGATCTTGATCATGTTAGGCAGCTTACAAGATCCAACAATGAAGCACAATTAGGAGAAGACGACCATCTAGCTACTGCTATGGACCCATAGTCCAGGGGTGAACTACTCACTCATCACTCCGGAGGCGATCATGGCGATGAAGAGTCCTCCAGGAGATGATTCCCCTCTCCGGCGGGTGCGGAGGCGATCTGAATCCCCGAGATGGGATTCGTGGCGGCGTCTCGGAAGGTTTTCCGTATCGTGGCTCTCGTGCGGGGGTTTCGCGACGGAGGCTTTAAGTAGGCGAAAGGGTAGGTCAAAGGGCGTCACGGGGGGCCCACACACTAGGGCGGCGCAGCCAGGGCTTGGGCCGCGCCGCGCCGCCTTGGTGTGTCCCCACCTCGTGGCCCCACTTCGTCTCCTCTTCGGACTTCTGGAAGCTTCGTGCAAAAATAGGACCTTGGGCGTTGATTTCGTCCAATTCCGAGAATATTTCTTTACTAGGATTTCTGAAACCAAAAACAGCAGAAAACAGCAACTGGCTCTTCGGCATCTTGTTAATAGGTTAGTGCCGGAAAATGCGTAAATACGACATATAATGTGTATAAACCATGTAGATATCATCAATAATGTAGCATGGAACATAAGAAATTATCGATACGTTGGAGACGTATCAATGCACATAGCATAATACTCCCCGATAATGTGATAAAGACATTTTTCGTGCAAGAGGCAAATAAGAACCAAGTGAGATAATTAATGGACATTATAGAATTTTAATTCATCATGTCGCACATTTTAGGATTGTGAAGTGCACAAAGCATATCACTCCCCCAAAATGGGATAGTCCACTAATTTCTCACATGAGCCAACAACTAAGATATCAATAAGATGCAATGGGCTCAACATAGGGACAATTGTACATGATGTGCCACCCAACATATAAGCATGCAAGCAAGATAAGCAAGTAGGAAGCACAACATACACAACCACATGCAAGGTACAAAACCAACACATGTAAAAGGGGAGCGAGTAACTTTCAATGTAAAGGAGTTGAGGACTCGTTACCGCAAGGAGGTGCATGGGTAAAGGATGAAAGGGATACAACTTGACTTGAGAAAATGAGAATGATGAAGATCCCCCAAGTCTTCATGAACTAGTCAAGCCTCCATGCCCTCCACTTGTACCTATTGATCAAATTTTGGCTTGTTGGTCCCCAACCAAGTTGGGTCCTAAAAAGTTAGTCACAATAGGCTTGGCAACCCAAATGGTTCTTTTTGAGAAACCACATTGAGTGCCCATATATTTGGCAAACACATTTCCAACCTTATCCTTGCAAAGAGAATAAGCACCATCGATCAAGATAGGGTTGGATGAGTTACCAATAGTGCAAAAGGAGGAGATGTGGCCCTTCTCACGGCATATGTAGCATGTTCTTCTCTTCTCCTTCTTCTCACTTGATTTCTCCACAACGGGAGCCTTGGCTTGATCCTTCTTGGGTAGCGGCCTTTCTTCAAGTCGAGGAAGACCTTGAGCTTGGCCTTGAGGTAGACCATGAGCTCCATCTTGAGGCCGCTTCCCTTGTTTCTTCTTGCCAAGTGGCTTCTTCTTCAAGGGGCACGATCTAACATGATGCCCTTCAATCTTGCACTTGAAGCACACAATCTTGGCGGGATCCTTCACATGCCCTTGGCCCTTCTTCCGCTTGTGCGTGGTGGACTTGTTCTTGTTGTTGGAGTTGAATCCAAGTCCACTCTTGTCATTGGGGGATTGCTTCCCTTCATGACCCTTTACCAAGTCCTTCTTCAAAGAAGCGACTTGGGCCTTGAGCTCTTCGATTTCCTCTACATGGTTAGTAACAACACAAATACTAGAGGAAGTGGAAGCTTCGTTGTTAGAGCAACAAGGCAAGGTATGTAATTCACCACAAGATATAGCAATAGCATGGGTGGATGAATTACTAGCACTAGCACATGGAATTGTAGAACAAGGCATAGAAGGTAGTTCACCACAAGATAAGTCAATAGCATGAGTGGGTGAACTAAAAGCACTAGCACATGGAAAAATAGCATTTTGAGAGGTAGTGCTAGTACTCACATGAGGCTCACAAGATTTTACCTTTGGCATGATAGCCTCATGAGCTAACTTTAGCAAATTATGAGAGACTAGAAGATCATCATGGGAGCTAGAGAGCTTTCCATGACTTTCTTCCAATTTCTCATAATTGCTTGTTAGCAAAGCAAGTTGAGCCCTTAGCTCAACATTCTCCTTCAAGATGGAAGCTTCACAAGAGGTAGAGTTAGTAGCACAAGCATTATCAATTATAGCACAAGGAGAAGGCAACTTAGCAAGCTCTATTAGGTTGGGAGCCTTAAATTGCTCATGTGACTCGGTGAGTTTGATGAGCTCACTCTCAATAGCCCTAGAGCTACTTTTGAGAAGCTCAAAATCCTCAAGGAGTTTAGCATGAGCACTTACTAGCTCAACATTTTTAGTTCGAAAATCATGTGCCACCTCTAAAGCTCCATCACGAGATTCCTTTACCATAAGTATAGTTAGAGCAAAGTTCTCCTCAAGAGTTTCATTGGTGGTTTGTTGTTCTTTAAGAGCTTCACTAAGAGTTGCAATCTCGTTTGCATCCTCGCGCTCATGCTCTTCCTTTTTCTCAATAAGTTTTGTGCTCTTAATGGCAAAATTGAAGATTTTCATGAAGTTAGAGCGAACAAGTTTCTTCTTAGGAAGAGCATGATAAACCGACTCTCCCAACTTGTTTAAGGAAGCAACATTAAGTACTTCCATATCATCATCCTCATCATCACTAGATAGATAGGGTTCCAAGGAAGGAGATACCTTAGAAGCCTTAGCCATAAGGCAAGTGTAGGAACCGTGCAATGATGAAGAAGATGAACTCCTTGAAGCTCCATCCAAGATCTGGTCTTGGCCCATAGTATCTTCGGTTTTCTCTACATTGTTAGTCACACAAATACTAGAGGAAAACGAAGCATTCTTATCATGGCCACAAGACAAGGCAAGGATATCAACATGGGATGAAGATATGCAAGTACTATCAACACTAGCATGTAAAGCATTTATAGTGCTATAAGTGTTCAAGTCCAAAGATGAAACATTGCAATGGGATAGAGATGAAGAATCATCAAGAGAAGGCTCACCATCAACAATGCAATGTTCATCACCACTCACCATAGCATTACCTTGTGTCTTACCACACATTGGTGAAGTGGAAGGAGTGCGATCATCCTCAATGGTCTTGGACCCACCATATGTATCTTGAAGCTTTGTCCAAAACTCATGAGCACTCCGGAAAGGCGCGATGGAGGAAATCACTACATGACTCACAACACGGCAAAGCACTTTAGTAGCTTGAGCATCTAGATAAGAGTTTTTCTTCTCCTCAAAAGTTGGATTTTGTGGATCCTTAGGAGGAGAAAAACCCATATCAAGAATTTGCTCCACATGTGGGTGCATGCCCCTAAAATAATCAAGCATGTAGAATTTCCAAGCATCATAATTAGTGCCATCAAATATATAAGAGGAAATGTGCACTAATCCTCTAGTCGACGTCATACTCTCTAGGCGGTAAAGCCCAACAAGATAAGAGAGCCCTAGCTCTGATACCAATTGAATGTACTAGGACGTCGCCTAGAGGGGGTGAATAGGCGGTGTATAAAAACTTCTACTTGAGAGCTAAACTAGGCGGAATAAAACTAAGTGTTTACTAGTTTAGCTCAAAGCCTATCAACTAGGAGTTTGCCTAAGTGCTCCAACAACCTATGCTAGCATGATGAGCAACAAGGTGATAACAAGATAGGTATAGCACATCAAGCAAGATAGATATCACAATGTAAAACGCATAGGTAAAGGAGCTCAGGTTGAGAAGTAACCGGTGCACGAGGAGACGACGATGTATCCCGAAGTTCACACCACAAAAGGTGCTACGTCTCCGTTGGAGCGGTGTGGAGGTGCGAGGCACTCCAAGAATCCAACTAGGGCCACCGTATTCTCCTCGAGCCTTTCCACCAAAGGAAAGCCTCGATCCACTAAGGGACACTTGAGGGTGATCACCGAACCCGTACAAGCTTGGGCAAACGCCAAGTATCAAGCTTGAGGAAACTCCACAAAACGGAGGCTCTCAAGTAGGCCACTAGAGGCTATAGCACACCACCAAGGAAACACACTCCACCTAGGATGCTAATGCGCCACAAGAGGCTAACACACTCCACCAAGGAAACGATGCGCCACAAGAGGCTAACACCCTCTACCGAGGAAATGATGCGCCACAAGAGGCTAACACCCTCCACCAAGGAAACGATGCGCCACAAGAGGCTAACACCCTCCACCAAGGAAACCCTACCACTAAGGCAAGAACACCACTAAGAACGAACACACACTCTACGAGATCGAAACCCCGGAGAGAACTCAAACCGATGCACCTAATGCAATGGCTAAGAACACCACTAAGATGCTCAAGTTCTTCTCTCCCAAATTCCAACAAAGCTACACAAGCTATTGGGGGAATAAGGGAGGAAGAACAAAGAGTGGAGAAACACCAAGAAACTCCAAGATCTAGATCTAGCAAGATCCCCTCACTTGGAGAGGGATTCAATTGGTGAAGCTCTAGATCTAGATCTCCTCTCTCCTTTCCCCCAAAAATATGCAACAAGTAGTGGGAGGATCAAGAGGAGGAAGCAAGAACCCAAGGTCAACAATGGAGGAGAGAGAATGGAGGGGAAGGGTTAGTTTGGCCGGAGGTGGAAGAGAGGCATATATAGGGGGCCAGAAATATAGCTGTTGGGCGGGAAAAACGGTCAGATTCACGCCCGAGCGGTACTACCGCTTGTCAAAGCGGTACCACCGCTCGCGCGCGAACTGTGCAAAAAACAGCTGAAAAGCGGGCCCAAACCGGTACTACCGGATTTTGGACCGGTAGTACCGTTCTTACCAAAACCGTCCAAACCAGAAAAACAATGGAGAAGGCTGAAGCAAAGGGCAGACACGCGCGCACGAGAGTGGGGCCAGGGCGAGCAGCGAGCAGCCGGTACCTCGAGCGCGGTAGCCGTGCCGCAGACACCGGCGGCGTGCGCGTTTGCGGGGCTGGCGGCGGAGCTGGGCCGACGGAGGCGAGCTGGGCCAAGAGGGGCAGCTGCGGCCCAAGAGCGAGCGCTGTGGTGGCGGGGTGAGCTGGGCTGAGCGTGGAGGCGACGGCCCATGGTAGATCTGGTGGAGGTTGAGCTGGGCCGGTAGTACCGGCCCGGTACCGACCTGGTACCGTAACTGGGTTACGGTACTACCGGCCCGATACCGGTTGGTATCCAGTGGGCTCGGGAGGCTCGTGTGGTACTTAGGCCGGTACCGCACGTGGTACTACCGCCCGGCCCAATAAGGGTTATTTTCGTTTTGTTTTTCTTGCAACACGGAAAACGCAATATCTTGAGCTAGGAAGATCGGAATGACATGAAACCAATTTTGTTGGAACGAGGGCGACAAGAGCTACCTTCTCACATGATGAAATCATGGAAAAGAGTAGATGATGATTTTCTCATGGTCATAGAGGTGTAACCTCTCAATATGGTATATCGGGAAAATCATCACCCTTGCGCGTGCAACATGCAATGCAACCGAAATCCGTTCCATGCATAAGAACCAAGAAGAACCAAGAACACGATGCAATGCATGCAAGGTTTGAGCTCTCTCCGATGATGCGACTCACTATCCTATCGAGCACAAACCTAGTCCTTGCGCGTTCTTCTCGAGTCGGCAAGCTCCGTCTTCATACTCTTCATGATTGTACATGCCACCGTCTTCCTTCAACATACACGCCACCGTCTTCATCCATCTTCAACGCCGTCTTCTCTCTTCATCTTCTACGCCGTCTTCTCTCTTCATCTTCAACACCGTCTTTGTCTCTCTTCGACACCGTCTTCGTCATTGTACTCCGTCTTCTCCATCTTACAACCTTGAGTCCAACACATAGCTATGTACTTGACCTAAGATTCATTCTAAGAGCAACCGTTAGTCCATAGGGATTGTCATCAATTACCAATACCAAAACCACACATGGGCAATGGACATGTTCTTTCACACGTTAATACTTGAAACTATAAATCATCTTAGATTCATCTCATATTCATGCTAGGGTTTGTCCATCTCCCCAAGAACTAATAAGACTATTGACACATGGAGACAATCAAGAACATCATCATAATCTTGTGGAATGAATTAGAGGAATGCAACGAATTCAAATACAAATCTACAATAGCAATCAAGATTACAACTATGGTTGGAGGATGATAATGATGAAGGTGCAGCGGTCGATGATGATGAAGGGGATGATGGCTTGTCCTCAGAGGATCCACGTAGCAGCCCGGATTTTGTCTTCTCCAAAGTTTCTTCTTGAGATCTGATCTGGGGTGGTGTTTCTCGGTTTCGCGGAGCTGTGTGTGTCTGATCTCTGATCCGTCCGCGGGAGGTGGAAGGATTTTACTAGGCATGCTCCTAGAGGGTGGTATGGGTGGATGGTACGGGCGGGCTCTACCTGTACCGATGCCCGTTAAACTCCCTGGAAGTTGTCATCGCATTGTCCTTTCACCCATGGGCATTATTAATTACAAAAATGATTTCTATCACGTCAAAATGCTAGAAAATTATAGTTTTCATTGATATTTCGTTATTGACTTGTTATTTTAAGATCCTGTGTAGACAAGCATAAAAGGGCGCGGCAGCGCGGTAAAATACGAAAATCCTACCACTACTTGATGATAACTTGATGAAATAGTAATGCAAAAACATGCTAAAAATGCACTTATCAACTTCCCCAAGCTTAGACTCTTGCTCGCCCCCGAGCAAGATACAAGCTTAATGAACAGAGTCATCTTTGTTCATGAAGTGAGAGTCGTTAAAACAAATGAGGCATTTTTCAAGAACAAGGGTTATAACATCGGATGTAAAACTAGAGCATGAATGACACCATACTATTCTCAAACTCAAATGACTTAAAGGACTCCACACCTTGCAAGGTTTATTAAAAGACAGGAAGATTACTTTATCTACATGTCATAAAATCATGAAGTTAGCTTGCTAATAACTTTTCTATTTTTCGCACTTCTTCTTTCTTCACTTATTTTTATTTCACATTCTTCTTTTCTTTCTCCCTATGTTTCTCTTTTTCACATGAAGGAACCAATGATTATAAAATACTTTGTAAGTAATCTTCCTATATCCTATCAAAGCTTTCTGGTGTGGATGACTATAAAATCATTATCATGATGCAAGTACATTTATACTCATCCTAATTAATACATCTAATGCAATAATCATAATTCAATCACACTTACGATAAGATAACGGCTCAAGATTCATTGGATAGAAATCCTTCACTCTCCAAGGGAAACTAAACAAATGCTAATGCAATACTTATCGAAATTCGAACTAAATGCATACTGAAAGTAAATAACGAAACTAAAAGGGATAGATTACAAGGTGTTATAGATCTCCCCAAGGTTGGAATAAAGCCAGGTGGGATCATTATTTTGATACCGTAGGGATGGCGTTGGAGAAGGATGCACGGAGCTTCATGTTAGACTCCTCTAGAGCAGCTATGCGACGGTTAGCATTTTGTAACCCATATTGCGTCGAGTTCACTGCTTCAGTCATTGCTTTCACCACTTTATTGAGTTCCTTCTTCTCAGCCAAGTCCAGGAGACACCAGCGCACAATATCCCGATGGAGAAGCTCACTGTTTGGATGCTTCTCCAACAGGCTAAGGCGTAGCTTGGTCCTCATAGGAGGCTTGACTGGCGAGGCGGGTTCATCGTTAAGCACGATCCCCATTCATCCAGGGGCTTGACGCTCATGCGAGCGTTTAGCGTCACCTTCTTAGTTGTGGAAGTATGGGCGGTAGTCTCCTCATTAGTACATGCATCAACATCATTATGCTTACGTTTTGGTGACGCATAGTGAGCCGAGATGAGCTTGAGGGATTCCACGCGCACCTTCCCATGCAGCTTCTTGGCTTCTTCTTCATCTTCTGGAGTCACCATAGCTAGGTATGGATGTTTCTAGCCACATGAAGCTGGAGCCATGAAATGCGGATTGCTACGTGTCATAGTATACTTCACGCATCCTTGGAACGAAACCTTAGCCTTCATGCTTGTCGTCTTCTTGGGACGAGGTCTCGGAGTTGTCCCATGTTTGGATGCATGAGGCCGAGAGGTTTCCCTTTTCCAGGAGCTACATAGCGCATAATGTGGTGAAGATCTGCAAGGATGGAGAAGGAGAGGCTTTGGGAGGCTTTATTAGGGGTGAAATAGAAAGAAATCTCGTGGGTTTGGAGTTTATAGTCAGAAGGAAAAAAGGATCTCAACAAATTGGAAAGAGATAATAAACTTGAAAAAGGAAATTCTGGGCAGCATGACGGTTCGTGGTACGGGCGCAGACTGTACCGTCCGCCCGTACTCAACATCCTGCCAAAATCCACAATGGATAAAGTCGGTTCGGGTCACTGGTACGAGCGGGTTAGCATCGGACCGTCTGCCCGTACCAAGTTACCGACATACGAAAAATCGGAAATATTTTTTTGATACTTGCGAACAAACGCGAAAACGAAAGAGAAAACCTACTGTAACTTTCCCAAGAGTTTAACGACCACTGGTACGGGCTGGTCCGGTCGTACCGTCCGGCCGTACCGAGGTCGTGAAAACTCCGGTCAGCTCAGAAAACTGTAAGGACCTCGAAAATGCAAGTGAAACCCCAAAAATCTCGAAACTTCAAATCTATAAAATTAACGAAAAACTCTCTTACAGTAGTTAGGAGGAAAGGGCACCAGATTTCCTGACCATCATATTGTTCCTCTTCTTCTTCCATAGATGGTGGACAACAAATGCTTGCTTGCACCATCACAGAGAATGGGGGGAACTTCTTCACAATAACAAAGCATCCCTAATGGAACGTAGACCGTAGATATGCTACGTGCCAATGCTTCTTTGCCAATGGAACGTCGTTCTTCGAGCTGTGCTTCACTTCACTCTATAATCTGCAAAACAAATCTACTATATACTAAAAGCAAAATACGAATGTGTAATAGTGCTACCACGTTAAGCCACACCATCCTAAATTAATTTAACAGTTAGATCTAAAATTAGTGGCTATGATTTAATAAAAAACAATAGTTACGTAACACACAGTAGGTCTGTTTGACACGTCACATTAACAATGAAATTAGAAAGAGTCCATGTTTGAATAATGAAGAAAACGTCATGCTTTGTTTTTACACGCACCTTATCTAAAAAAAACCGATAGAGTCCACATTTAATACGAAAGGAAACGTCATGGTTTGTTTTTCATACGTACCTTATCTTTGCGTTCACAATATTTTGGATCGTCACTTACCACAAGAAAGAAAATCATGGGAGATCACATATGTCAGTAGGCGTGAGATGGCATGTATCCCTTAATAGGATCCACGTTTAAAAGAAGATGGACTCTCTACATGTATCTTTTCCTCTTTTCATTCATTTTCTCACGACGTCGCGCTGGGGCAGTGCTGATTCCATCATTTAGTTTCTCTTGACGTTGGTCATGTATAGCGGGAAAAAAATGTCCTGCACACCACACTAATACAAAAAATCTCCTCTGTCCAATTCAAATAAAAATAAAGAAAAATGGAAACAACTAACGTGGTACTTCAGCATATATATAACATTGGGCATCTACTATTACTTGTATGAAAAAATAAGTAAGTAACATTTTAATACAAAGGTCTAAGAATCTAATTAGTTATGTTTGTTTAGGTGATAAGAGAAATTTTGTCCCAAATAAATGTAATACTAAATAAATTTGAATTTCTTGTTAATTAACAAAATCGAATTATTTCAGCTATTAGATTTTCACATGATAGAATAGATCGGCCCAGAAGGCATTGATGATAAGTTAGCTAGCTGGAACGTGGGTGTAGTTCCAATTTCACACGTTAGTATAAGTTTTGATGGGCTCTCATATTTCTTTTTAAATACTCATTTGATATTTTTGTACATGGAAAGTGAGAGATCACGTATGATATTTTCCCGGGGGCTCCGTAACTTTATTCTTTTTATTTTGGCCTCGCGTTATTGCTTATACATGGAAAGCTACTTTTGAGGGGAAGAGATCCATACCAATAAGCAAGTCTGTTCCCTTAAAAAATAAAAAGGTAAGTCCATTTAGGCAAATAACAATGAAGAATCTAATAATAGTCACATATTTAATCGAATTCCCTCCTTGGCAAGCGATCTCTCGAGCGATCTGTTTCCTTGCACGGCAGCGCTCGCGCCATGCTCGAAATCAATTCCCTTTTTTTGCCTCGTAGTGTTTAATTACGTTCACATGTAGCTTTGTGTTCACACTAACAGCTCACGTTCCCACTTGCAAGTTGCATACAGCCAAGAGCGTTCACACTGCATGCATGCATAAAGTATCTCATGGGTTTGCATTTAATGAGCCAACTTTTCAGCACGAGGCTAGCTCTCACAAGTTGCTGCATGCATGCACAGAGCATCTCGCTCTTTTTTTCAGCACGACGCATACTTTCAATTCTCTTTATTTGCAATTCCCTTTTGACAATTCTCTTTTTTTGCAATTCCCTTTATGTTGTTATTTCGTACGGTAATTCATGTTTTTTTGGATTAATTTTTATAATTCCCTTTTTCGGGCCAGTGGTTTTTAAGGGGGAAAATAACGGGTGGGAAGATCCACTTGCAACTCAAATGAACTACCACTTGCTACTCAAATTAAGTACTGTTTTTAAGTTGTAAGCTAACAAAAGTTGCTAAAATATTTTAAATGAAATTTACTTTTTAGGGTTGCTAGGTATTTATATTTACCGTTGATAAATAACGGGGCACCGGGTTGATAACTTGTAAACAAAAAAAGAGTCGCTACATATTTTAAATTAAATTAAATTTTTAGGGTTGATATTTATTTATATTTACCATTGATAAATAGCGGGTCACCGGGTTGATAGCTTGTAAACTAAAAGAGAGTCGCTAAAATATTCTAAATGAAATACTTTTTAGGGTTATTATTTATTTATATTTACAGTTGATAAATAACGAGGCACCAGGTTGATAGCTTGTAAAATAAAAAAATGTTCGCTAAAATATTCTAAATGAAATACTTTTTAGGGTTGGTAGTTTTTTATAATTACCATTGATAAATAACGGAGCACCGGGTTGATAACTTGTAAACTAAAAAGAGTCGCCAAAATATTCGAAATGAAGTTAGATTTTTAGGGTTGGTAGTTATTTATATTTACTGTTGATAAATAACAGGATACCGGGTTGATAGCTTCTAAACTAAAAAAATATTCGCTATTTTTTTTAAAATAAAATTAACTTTGGGGTTGATAATTTTATACATTTACCGTTGATCACTCAAGTACGGAGGGGTTGATTATTCAAAACAGAGAGGCTTGATAACTTTTAGCCCGAAAAAAAGTTTCTCGAAACATATCAACATGGGTGCTAGTTTTGAAGATCTCATCGAGACGGATTTATTGGTGAAAGCGAAACTTAATTTGGAGTTGTCGTTTGAAAGTTAAAACGTTTTGAATTTTCAAATTTGGAAAAGATTCCGCTGACATCAGCAGATTCGTCTATTTGTTGTATGCAGAACTTTCCTCAATACCCTGCACCAGGTTGATAATTTTATACAGTTACCGTTGATCACTCAAGTACGGAGAGGTTGATTATTCAAATAGAGATGCTTGATAACTTTTAGCAAGAAAAAAGTTTCTCGAAACATATCAACATGGGTGCTAGTTTTGAAGATTTCGTCGAGACGGATTTATTGGTGGAAGCGGATCTTAATTTGGAGTTGTCGTTTGAAAGTTAAAACGTTTTGAATTTTGAAATTTGGAAAAGATTCCGCTGACATCAGCAGATTCGTCTATTTGTGCATGCATGCAGAACTTTCTCAATACCCTGCACCAGGTTGATAATTTTATACATTTATCGTTGATCACTCAAGTATGGAGGGGTAGATTATTCAAATAGAGAGGCTTGATAACTTTTAGCCCGAAAAAAAGTTTGTCGAAACATATTAACATGGGTGCTAGTTTTGAAGATCGCGTTGAGATGGATTTATTGGTGAAAGCGGATCTTAATTTGGAGTTGTCATTTGAAAGATAAAACGTTTTGAATTTTGAAATTTGGAAAAGATTCCGCTGACATCAGCAGATTCGTCTATTTGTGCTTGCATGCAGAACTTTCCCTCAATAGCCTGCACCAGGTTGATAATTTTATACATTTGTCGTTGATCACTCAAGTACGGAGGGGTTGATTATTCAAATAGAGAGGGTTGATAACTTTTAGCCCGAAAAAAAAGTCGTCGAAACATATTAACATGGGTGCTAGTTTTGAAGATCTCGACGAGACCGACTCATAGGTGAAAACAGATCTTAAATCGGAGTTGTCGTTTGTGAGATAAAACGTTTTGAATTTTCAAATTTGGAAAGATTCTCGCTTACGTCATCAAATTCGTCTGTTTCTACATGCATGCAAAACTTTCCCTCAATAGCCTCCACTACAGTCCAAAATTTGCCAAAAATGGAAAAAAAATTGGTTGGAAACTGAGCGCTCATTCTCTCTGATAAGGGGTGGCCCGATCTTCTCAGTAAGCAACGGTGGTGATGATGATCACGGGGTGATGGCAGCGGAGAAACACGACGATGTAGTGGATGATAACTTGTATGACGCAACGAGATCTCTCGATTGGTCCCTGTCGCCAGATGCAACAACTCTCAACCCTGCAAGATATTCGCAACTCCACACACTTGCGCACGTAGCCGCCGACCACGAAGCGGTAAGTTGCAACCGTCTAATTCCCAATGGAACAACAGATCACACAAGACTTTAAACGGGATCTACACAATATTCAAGCAATATGGTGTAGGAATTCAATAGTTTTGCAGCAAACAACTAAGAACTAGGGTTTATCTTAAACGTGGTCTAAAGCAGCTAGGGGTCGTCCAAGGCACTTATATAGGCGTCGGGACGAGTTCTGGTCGAAAAATACAAGTAAAACCGACCCGAATAGATCGGTGAGACAGGACTCGGACATGTCCGGTCTGGTCCGATCGCCGGGCTGTGGACCGGCCGGTCCGGTTTCCTGGTCCGGTCAACCGGGCTGTGGACCGGGCTGTCCGGTCAGTCCGTCAACGGGCTGTGGACCGGAAAACTGCGAAGTTTCCGGTTTCCGTCCGTACGAGGGCTTCCTCCGGTTGTCGTCCGGTTTGACGGTCGCCGACAGGAAGCGGGCTGGCCTGCGGGGGCCGGTCTGGCCGGGTTCTGGACCGGCCTGGACTTCTTCTTCTCCTCTCGCGCATGCCTCCCGCTCCTCCCTCGCGCGTCCATGAGATATCTTCATGTCCAGCTCCATGTCCAGCTTCACGGCCATCTTGACGTCCGTCTTCATGTCCAGCTGCTCCTCTCCTCGTGCGATGCTTGTCTCCTCTTCATACCTGATGATACATAAGTAATAGGACTTAGGTAGTATAAAGTTCTCATCAATCAAGGTATCGTTTAAGAACAAGTTCACCTGTTGTTTAAGTAGCTTCGCACGAGCTCGTGTCATTGGTCCAATCCTGACTTCATTGGACTTGAGCTTCACAGCAGGTTCATCTTCAGTTGGTAATGACGGAGGTAGTAGTGAGGTAGGGATGTCCTCATCATCTCCCCCCTTCAAAAGGCGTCGACCCCGACGCTCCAAGGTCTTCTCCGTCATATGGTGTCAAATCAGCAACATTGAAAGAATTACTGACACCAAACTCATCCTCTGGAAGATCTATCGAGTATGCATTATCATTGATCTTGGCAAGCACTTTGTAAGGACCATCACCACGAGGCTTCAACTTAGACTTTCTCAGCTTCGGGAATCTATCCTTGCGAAAATGTACCCAGACCAAATCACCAGGCTTGAACAACATCTCTTTGCGCTTTTTATTCATCCTTGCAGCATTGCTCTTGCCTTTCTTCTCAATCAACTCTTTAGTCTTCTCATGAATCTTCTTCACATAATCTGCCCTCTTTGATGCCTCCATATTAACTCTCTCATGTATGGGCAAAGGCAACAAGTCAAGTGGAGTAATGGGTTTGAAACCATACACCACCTCAAAAGGACATAGCTCCGTGGTAGAATGTACCGCCCTGTTGTAAGCAAACTCCACATGCGGCAAACACTCTTCCCACTCCTTCAGGTTCTTCTTGATCATGGATCTCAACAGTTGTGACAATGTTCTATTCACCACTTCAGTTTGACCATCAGTTTGGGGATGACAAGTAGTGCTAAACAGCAGCTTCGTCCCCAGCTTTCTCCAAAGCGTCTTCCAGAAGTAGCTCATAAACTTCACGTCACGATCAGAAACAATAGTCTTCGGGACTCCATGTAGTCGTACAATCTCCCTGAAAAACAGGTTAGCAATATGCGACGCATCGTCGCTCTTGTGGCAGGCAATAAAGTGGGACATCTTAGAGAATCTATCCACTACCACAAATATAGAATCATGGCCTCTCTTAGTACGCGGCAAACCCAACACAAAATCCATACTAATATCCTCCCATGGTGTAGTAGGTGCCGGTAAAGGAGTATACAAACCGTGAGGCTTCAGCTTGGACTTGGACTTGTTGCAAGTAATGCATCTTCTCACATATCTATCCACGTCCCTCCCATCTTTGGCCAATAAAAGTGGTCAGCTAGCATGAGTAGCGTCTTCTCACGCCCAAAGTGACCCATCAAACCTCCAGCATGTGATTCCTGCAATAAGAGCAAACGCACAGACGACTGGAACACATAGTTTGTTAGCCCTAAACAAGAACCCATCATGTATGTGATATTTTTCCCATGCTTTACCAAGAGCGCATAAGCGATATGGTTCAGCAAAATCATGATCAGTAGCATACAAATCACATAGTATCTCTAAACCAGGAATTTTAACATCAAGTTGAGTTAATAGCATATTCTTCCTAGATAGAGCATCAGCAACAATATTATCTTTTCCCTTCTTATGCTTAATAATATATGGAAAAGACTCAATGAACTCAACCCACTTAGCTAGACGCTTATGCAAAGTAGATTGGGCTTTCAGGTATTTTAAAGCTTCATGATCAGAATGTATGATAAATTCTTTTGGCCACAAGTAATGTTGCCAAACCTCAAGAACTCTAATTAAAGCATACAATTCTTTATCATAGATAGGATAGTTCAACTTAGCACCAGAAAGTTTCTCAGAAAAATATGCAATTGGTCGACCCTCTTGCATCAACACACCACCAATTCCAATACCACTAGCATCACATTCAATCTCAAATTGCTTATTGAAATCAGGAAGTGCAAGCAACGGTGCAGAAGTTAACAATCTCTTAAGTTCATCAAAAGCATGATCTTGGGCTGCGCCCCACTCAAAAACAACACCCTTTTTAGTCAAATCATTCAAAGGTGCAGCAATATGTCATCAAAATACACAACCACAAACTTGCCAATAAATTCACGCAAAACATGGTTCATCAGTCTCATGAAAGTGCTAGGTGCATTAGTCAAACCAAAAGGCATTACTAACCACTCATATAAACCAAATTTTGTTTTAAAGGCAGTTTTCCATTCATCCCCTTCTTTCATCCTAATTTGATGATAGCCACTACGCAAATCAATTTTAGAGAACACAGCAGCACCACTCAATTCATCTAGCATATCCTCTAAGCGGGGAATAGGATGACGATATCGAATAGTAATGTTGTTTATAGCTCTACAATCTACGCACATACGCCAAGTACCATCTTTCTTAGGAACTAGAATAACAGGAACAGCACAAGGACTAAGGCTTATGCGAATATAACCTTTGTCGAGTAGCGCTTGTACTTGCTTCTGTATCTCCTTCGTCTCTTCGGGATTAGTGCGATATGGCGCCCTATTGGGCAACGATGCTCCGGGAATCAAGTCAATTTGATGCTCAATACCTCGCAATGGTGGTAGTCCTGCGGGTACCTCCTCCGGAAACACGTCGCCAAATTCCTGCAAAACATTAGAAACACCAAGAGGAAGAGGGGTCATGTCGTTAGAAACCAAAACCGTACCCCTGTACAAAAGCACAAGAGGCATGGCCGTAGGATCCTCACTAAATTCTCTCATGTCTTCTTTGGTGGCTAATGAGACTAAGGAATTCACTCTCTCACTTTTCGTTATATCACTCACGACATTACAATTCTCTCGCCTATCTAGAGGTGCATCCTCCAAATTCACTTCGATCTTCTGACGAGACTCATTGACAATTTGTTGTGGTGACATAGGCTGTAAGTTAATTTTCTTGCCCTTGTACTCCAAGTGATATGTATTGGCACGGCCATTGTGTTGCACAGAACGGTCATAGAGCCAAGGCCGACCCAATAAGAGGTGACAAACCGTCATAGGAACCACATCAAAATCAATGCAATCCTTATACGGTCCAATTGCAAATTCAACACGCACCATGTGGTTTACCTTCATCTCACCATTGTCGCTCAACCACTGAATATAATATGGATGCGGGTGCGGTAGATACTTCAACTTCAGCTTGGTACATAACTCCTTGCTTGCTAAATTGCGGCAACTCCCGCCATCAATAATGACCTTGCAAGCCTTGTCAGGACCAACTAAAGCTTTGGTTTGGAACAAATTGCAGCGCTGAGTAGATGCACTAGGCAACACATTAAGAGCACGCTGCGACACAACAATGGTGCGAGCATCAGAAGGATATGCATCTTCACCATCAGTGTCATAGTCATCATTGTCTGGAGCATTTGGATCAACATCATCTCCAGTCTCATACTCATTGTCCTCATTGATAAACATGACTTTGCGGTTAGGACAATCTCTCTTGAAGTGACCCTTGCCACCACATGTATGGCAAAGCATATCACGGTTGCGCGTTGTAGACGCACCAGAACCACTCGTACTTGCAGCAGATTCGGACTTCTTTGCATTAGATACATTGGAGACCGGTTTGCTAGGCGGAGTAGAGTAAGGAGCGGAGCGCGTCGAAGGCGCCGGCGCTGTAGAGGGCGCGCGGGGTGTAAAACGCCCAGCTCCCGTAGCACGTCCCTTAACCTTTGCTTCTTCAGCCAACTGTGATTCAGCTTCTCTTGCATGATGTAACAATTGGTTCATATTGGTGTAGGTGTAATGACGAACAATGCCTTTAACATCATACTTCAATCCATTGAGAAAACGCTGCATTGTCATCTCTAGAGACTCACGGACACGACCACGCTGCATAAGCATCTCCATCTCCATGTAGTACTCATCAACAGTCTTCACACCTTGCCTCAATAGTGTTAGCTTATCAAATATGTTCCGCATATAATTTGTAGGCACAAAACGAGAAGTCATTGCCTCTTTCATAGCACGCCATGTACGGATAGGTTGTGCACCATCTTCATCGAGGTTACGAACCAAAGAATCCCACCAACGCAATGCATAACCATCAAATTCAGAAGACGCAAGCTTGATCTTCCTATCTTCAGAGTAGTGTGGATGTAGGCTCCATAATTTCTCAATCTTGAGCTCCCAAGTGAGGTATTCTTCAACATCAGCTCCTCCTTCAAACTTGGGTATGGAAAACTTAGGCTTACCCAATCCATCTTCTTCATCTTGTCCACGACCATTGCGGCCAAGTGGAACCCAGCCACGAGGACGATGACCACGAGGCGCACCACGAGCATTGTGTGCGTCATCTTCAAGCTCAGGATCGTCATCATCTTCTTGTTGTTGTTGTTGTAGTACAGTCAAGTTCTCAATAGCGAGACGCATATCCGCAATATTGCGCTGTATATCCGTCATTTGATCAGACAATCCAGTGACGGTGACATTAGTAGCATCCAGCGTTTGTTTGATCTCGTCAACTGTACTCTTAAGCTCATCATCGTTAGTGCGGAATTCACGTCGCATCTCATTACGAAGAGCTTCATACTCCCTCCATGTGATGATATCTGCCGAATTCTTGTTCTCCTGGTTAACAATCTTATTATCACTAGCAGACATGATTAGTAGGTTAGTGCACTAAATCAAAAATATATGGTGGTACTCTCACAACTCACTCAAAACTGATAAGAAAAGGAAATCTTACCGTTCCAAAGTAAATTAGTGTTGCTTACCACTTGTAGTAACAACTAGTGCACGGATGTAGCGAAGCGAATATCAAGGGTATAAGAACAATCACACGACAAAGCAGGGTATATGTGGGGCTGTAGGTAGGCTACCTATTTGCACCAATAACAAGCTATAGCGCTGACCGTAGACAACCAAAGATACTCACACAAGGCGATATAATGGGGCAATGCAACTATATGGAGGAAAGGTTGCAATGCACAAGAGAGACGCTAGCAAAGCTCAACGAGACAGGCACAAGATTGCTCAACTACGGATGCAGTAAAGAAAACTTAGGCCTTTCACTTGATTTCAACTAGCACACACTTTTCTTTTTGTATTTTCTTTTTGTAACACACGCAGCTATGTAGCTCTTTTTGCTTCTTTTCAATTTTCTCTTTTTTTTTGATTTTATGACTCAACTCCTTGATAACACGGCCAACAAGATATGCAAAGCACCAAAACCCTAATGAGCAGCCTGTCGAGCGGTAAAACTAGTCTCTTCTGGGGAAGTTCCTAGTCACGTATATCGAAAGGCTGTGTCTATGGTTGGGAACAAGCACACTGTACGCTATGTGGACTCGGAGTAACAAAACTGACACAGAAGATAAACTAGATAAAAGAGAAAACACAAACCCTAACAATTCTACTAGAAGAAAGATAAAGGTACGCAAAAACAACTACGAAAAGCAACTAAAACTCGAAATTAGTGCAATCTATGGCTATGGCACCCTAACCCTAATTTTTTTGGCTTTTTCTGGATAGGAAAACACTCACAACTCAACTATGGGGTGGATTGTGGATGGCTTACCGAGGAAAACTGGAAATCTGATACCAAGATGATAAGGGGTGGCCCGATCTTCTCAGTAAGCAACGGTGGTGATGATGATCACGGGGTGATGGCAGCGGAGAAACACGACGATGTAGTGGATGATAACTTGTATGACGCAACGAGATCTCTCGATTGGTCCCTGTCGCCAATGCAACAGCTCTCAACCCTGCAAGATATTCGCAACTCCACACACTTGCGCACGTAGCCGCCGACCACGAAGCGGTAAGTTGCAACCGTCTAATTCCCAATGGAACAGCAGATCACACAAGACTTAAACAGGATCTACACAATATTCAAGCAATATGGTGTAGGGAATTCAATAGTTTTGCAGAGCAAACAACTAAGAACTAGGGTTTATCTTAAACGTGGTCTAAAGCAGCTAGGGGGTCATCCAAGGCACTTATATAGGCGTCCGGGACGAGTTCTGGTCGAAAAATACAAGTAAAACCGACCCAGAATAGATCGGTCGAGAACTCGGACATGTCCGGCTGGGTCCGGTCGACCGGGCTGTGGACCGGCCGGTCCGGTTTCTGGTCCGGTCAACCGGGCTGTGGACCGGGCTGTCCGGTCAGCGGTCGGTCAACCGGGCTGTGGAAAAGCTGGTTTCCGGTTTCCGTCCGGTACGAGGGGCTTCCTCCGGTTGTCGTCCGGTTTGCGGCCGGTCGACCGGCCAGGGAAGGCTGGCCGGTCTGGGGCCGTCTGACCGGGTCTGACCGGCCTGACTTCTTCTTCTCCTCTCGCGCATGCCTCCCGCTCCTCCCTCGCGCGTCCATGAGATATCTTCATGTCCAGCTCCATGTCCAGCTTCACGGCCATCTTGACGTCCGTCTTCATGTCCAGCTGCTCTCTCCTCGTCGCGATGCTTGTCTCCTCTTCATACCTGATACATAAGTAATAGGACTTAGGTAGTATAAAGTTCTCATCAATCAAGGTATCGTTTAAGAACAAGTTCACCTGTTGTTTAAGTAGCTTCGCACGAGCTCGTGTCATTGGTCCAATCCTGACTTCATTGGACTTGAGCTTCACAGCAGGTTCATCTTCAGTTGGTAATGACGGAGGTAGTAGTGAGGTAGGGATGTCCTCATCACTCTCCCTCGCGCTCGAGCGCTAGCTAGGGCACACTACAAGAAAAGTTCTGACAGACAACGTCCCAAAATCGTCCACTCAGGGGCATTTTTCGTCGCCTATGGGCCTAACCCGACGATATGGGTTCGTTGTCGAAACTGCGTCAGGCAAAGTCCTACGACGTTTTTTTGGTCCGTCGCGTTTGGGCGCCCTTCCGCCACGGAAAATCGGACCGTTGTACAAGTGTTTTCGAGCCCCGTTGACTGCTGACGTTATACAAGCGACACGTGGCGAGACGCAATGCTGCCGATTACGCCGTTAACCGGCTGAAACGCACGTGGTAGATGGTAGGCCATGTTGCCTACCAAAACCCACCGGCGAGCAGCGACGGGCAACACGGAGAGCCGGAGGCTCAGGCTACTGTGGGCCACGGTCACTCGAGCGCGACCCGTAATGCTCCGGCACACGTCTGGCGGTTGCAAGCGTGCCACGACCTATACCTGGTCAGGAAGGTGTTGGATTGCTTCAATTAGTTTCATGCATGGTAGACACGTAAACATTAAATGAGCCTCGATCGGCTCTCAGGTTACCCTGTGAATCGGCTCAAAGAGCCGATTAACCCATGGTTCATAACGGATCTACAATAACATGGGTTTCCTGCTTCATCAATACTAAGCCAAATCAATCTACGACAGTTTGGGGTTTTCACCGCATAACCGGAACATCCTACACGTAGTTGAGCCTGGCAGATACGAAAGATAACAGAAAACTAAACCAAGAAGAGGCCTAAAAACCAACACGGAGTCGATTCCCGGAACATCCCTTCTTGGATCGCAAACCGTACCACGCACTACTGGATCGTTCAACCCGTTTGCAAGGCCTAACCATACGGATATCAAACTAATCCTCGAAGAACAAGGACAACTATAACAGATCGAATCTACTAAACAAAGATAAAGCAAGATGTTGCCCTTACACCTAAAATAGGTATAAGGACAGCTAGATATTCAAGGGCAGCACAGCTAGATAAACGTATCAGAAAAGCATCGATGCAAGCCCTAAAACATCTACGATAAACAGTGTTACTCGCCATCAAAAAGGCTTCAGTACGAGCAACACCAAACAACGAATAAACAGATACTGCCTAGATCGCAAGATGCGATCTAGGCAGCATGATGCTTAACCGGAAGAAACCCTCGAAACAAGGGGTGGCGATGCGCTGGATTGTGTTTGTTGTGAACGTGATCGTCCTCCTTTCTCAATAACCCTAGTACATATTTATAGTTCGTGGACTTTCTATCTTTGGAAATACACCTAACCGTGTACGAGCTAAACTCTATCTCTTAATTCTAAACTAAGATGCAATCTACTATAATATACATATACATGGGCAATCTAGCCCAAATTCTCGCACGAGGCCGATTCAGAGATATGATGTCTACGGGTGCTTCTATTCTTGTAGACAGTGTTGGGCCTCCAAGAGCAGAGGTTTGTAGAACAGCAGCAAGTTTTCCCTTAAGTGGATCACCCAAGGTTTATCGAACTCAGGGAGGAAGAGGTCAAACATATCCCTCTCAAGCAACCCTGCAAACACAAAGCAAGAAGTCTCTTGTGTCCCCAACACACCAAATACACTTGTCAGATGTATAGGTGCACTAGTTCGGCGAAGAGATAGTGAAACACAGGTGGTATAGATGGTGGTAATATTGCAGAAAGTAAAGATGCAGTAAAACAGTAAACAAGCGGCGCCAGAAAATAGCTTGCGGCGTGGGAAGCAATTCTTTGTGGTGGAAACAAGGCCTAGGGATCATACTTTCACTAGTGGACACTCTCAACATTGATCACATAATAAATAAGTTCTCTTTCCTTTGTGCTACATATACTCTTGTTTGATAATGAACACCACTAATTGTGTAGGATTACGAACCCTCAATGCCGGAGTTAACAAGCTCCACAACATTCGATATTCATGTTTAAGTAACCTTAGAGCATAATAGATCTTTGCAAAATAGACCAAGTACTAACATAGCATGCACACTGTCACCATCACACTATGAAGGAGGCATAAATCACATCAATACTATCATAGCGATAATCAACTCCATAACCTACAAGAGATTATGATCATAATCTACGACAAGAACTACACGATGCACACACTGTCACCATTACACCATGCAGGAGGAATAGACTACTTTAATAACATCACATGAGTAGCACATAGATAAATAGTGATACAAAACACATTGCAATCATAAAGGGATATAAATAAGCACTTCACTATGCCATTCATAACGGTGAATAAGTATTCTGTGAAATATAGCCTAAGAGACCCACACGGTGCACACACTGTCACCTTTACACACGTGGGACAAGGAGTCTCCGGAGATCACATAAGTAAAACCCACTTGACTAGCATAATGACATCTAGATTACAAGCATCATCATATGAATCTCAATCATGTAAGGCAGCTCATGAGATTATTGTATTGAAGTACATAGGAGAGAGATGAACCACATAGCTACCGGTACAGCCCCGAGCCTTGATGGAGAACTACTCCCTCCTCATGGGAGCAGCAGCGGTGATGAAGATGGCGGTGGAGATGGCAGCGGTGTCGATGGAGAAGCCTTCGGGGCACTTCCCCGTCCGGCGGCGTGCGAACAGAGACTCCGGTCCCCCGATCTTGGCTTCGCGATGGCGGTGGCTGGAACTTTTCTCGTACCGGTGGCTTATTCGGTATCGGGGTTTAGGTCAGGGACCTTTAAATAGGCGAAGAGGCGGAGTCGGAGGGCCGACGAGGCGGCGACACACTAGGGGGGCGCGGGCCCAGCCCCGGCCGCGCCGCCCTATCATCTGGGCCCACCAGGGCTCCCCTCTGGTGGCTCCGGGTGTTCTGGAAGCTTCGTGGAAAATAGGATGCTAGGCATTGATTTCGTCCGATTGAGAATATTTCCTTACTAGGATTTCGAACCAAAAACAAGCAGAGCAGAAAACAGGCGGCCTTCGCATCTGGTCAATAGGTTAGTTCCGGAAAACGCATAATAATGACATATAATGTGTATAAAACATGTAGATATCATCAATAAAGTAGCATGGAACATGAGAAATTATAGATACGTTGGAGACGTATCAAGATACTCCACGTGTATATCCTCCAAGCCCATCTCAATTACGGCCCATCTCCTGATTTGGCCAAAATCTGGTGATAACACATGCCCCCTGGTTTTGGCAATAATAATTCCAAAACCACTCTGTTTCTTCACCACGATTTGACAAAACGAGCAAAACTGCGTTGCAGAGCCGAACCGCTACAGTGCCCTTTCATCATGATGCCTTGCCTTCTCAACTTCTACTGCACGATTTGACAGTTTTGGCAACGCATCCTCGAAACTGCCACAACATTGAACCATCTTTCATTATATCCCCTTTATTTAAACTCGTCCAGGCAGTTTGCTTCTTCATTCCCCTGTTCCGCACTAGCCATCGGCAAAAAACCCTTCTCAGCCGCCATGGATTCCTCCTTCCTCCTCTGTCTCCTCCGCCTTTCCTTCCAGTCCCTCCTCCTCCAGCGAGCTAGAGTCGGAGGTCAATCTGATGGCCATATACGAGGCCCGCGCCCCAGAGTATTGGGACGCGGGGACTGGACTCCTCCATCGAGTCGGAGGACGACGAACCCCTCACCGACGGGGAGGAAGACCTCCAGCTTCCTCGTCGACGGGGAGCTGGAGGCAGCGGCGACGACAACCTCTTCGTGGGAGGTGGACCTCTCCTCCGACGAGGAGGAAAAGGAGGCGGAGGAGGACTCCTCCGAGGAGGAGTACCCACCGGCCAAGCGCTTCCGCGCCGGGTCGAATGACGACGACGACGACGAGGAGGAGGATGAAGCCCCTGCTGGCGGCTTCATCAGTAGCGACGAGGAGCTCGCCGGCAGCAGCGCCGATGGCAGCCACGACGGCGACGACGAGGGCAGCGACGACCCTTAGACTAGGACTACTAGCATAGGACTAGTAGTAGTAATCGGGTCTTCTTTTGTTCTTCTTTCCGTGAGCAATCGGCTCTTCTCTGTAAAAATCCTCTTTATTAATGAAGAAAATGTTTCTATGTCAATTTTGCTTTCACATCAATTTTGCCGATTGTCAAAGCAAGTCAACGCGCAAAGAGCCGATGGCAGCGCATCGGCCTTCACCACAAAACGCGAGTAAGGCCAACCCAGTCGCCTATTCAAACGGTAACCTGCAACCCTTGCCTGCAAGAGTAAACTCAGATCCCCAAATCGCCGCTCGAACAGATCCAACTTACGGCCACGCAAATCTCAGATCTCAATCGCGCAGACTCAACTCCGCAGCGAATCCAATGGCGGAATCATCCAACGCCAACACTACGGTCTCTGGCCTGAAGGTAATCCCCAACCGCTCCTCGCTATCCGAGCATAGTGTTGGAATTAACAGCAAACACCTGAATTAATGTCTCATTCCGTCATTAACTTTTAGGTATCAGACATTCTGCTGTCGCATCCTTCTCTTCCAAATTCTCTCTGTCTTGGCCCTCGTTCTACCGAGAGTCCTGCTCATTTGATTTCATGCGAGGCCAATAGAATTCCCTTCGTGAACCAGAACTTAGATCTATCTTCTTGGGCCGACTGCTTACGAGCCTGGCCTAATCCTCCCGAAGATTGGGTTTCATGGTATAATAGAATAGCCAAAACTCACCAAGCCACCTGGGAAACCACAGGAATAGCCGATGCTTTAGCTTTATCACTGTCTCCCCTTGAGAAACATGAAAACCTTCTGAAAACCATCGGCTACTTTTGGTCTGATGCTTTGAATTGCTTCATGTTTGGCCATGGCCCCATGACACCAACCCTACTAGACGTGGCCATGATCACTGGTCTAGACATTGCATCCCCAAGCCCCTCTGCTTTTATGCTGCCAAAGGTTCCTTTCAAGCTCTCTTCCAAAACAGACTGCACAAACTGGGGTGCTTATCTTCGACGCCACATGAAAAACAAAGGCCCTGTAACAGAGAAAGAACACACGGCCTTCCTGAATTTCTGGTTGGAACACTTCATATTCTGTGGCCCTTCACTTGCTCCCACCAAGAATTACCTTTCCTTGGCCTATGAACTTGCCAGAGGCACCCAGCTTGGCATTGGCAAACTGTTCCTTGGAGAGGTCTATCGATATCTCCAACTAATGTCTGTCAAACTGTTTTCCCAAAAGACAGTCAAAACAGGAGGTCCCTGGTGGTTTATTCAGCTATGGGCTCAGCTATACTTCCAGAACCACATCCCAAACTTCCCTCGTCTGGCCACTCGCACCTTTCCAGATGCCACCGGGAAGCAAATCCGATGCACTAGCTACGGCCAAGCTTTGTACAGCCTTCCGGGCAGTAAACTGATTCCCAAGGAAGCATCAAAATGGTTCAGCATTTTCTTCCAAGGCCTGGACAATCCTCTCTTCTTTCCTTACACGGAATCTGAGCATTTTGAGAATCCGGTCTCCTTCAGGCTAGACAGCTTTGCCGATGACACCAGCACCCGGCAATTGTATTCCACCATGATTCGTCCCTGTTTCCTTTGGGCATGAGCACCTCCAACAGGATCATCAAACCTTATGAGTCCTATCAGCCGGTCGTCAGCCCGAAGTCTCAAACGATATCGATAATTTCTTATGTTCCATGCTACATTATTGATGATATCTACATGTTTTATACACATTATATGTCGTGTTTACGCATTTTTCGGCACTAACCTATTAACAAGATGCCGAAGAGCCAGTTGTTGTTTTCTTTTGTTTTGGTTTCAGAAATCCTAGTAAGGAAATATTCTCGGGATTGGACGAAATCAACGCCCAGGGTCCTATTTTGCACGAAGCTTCCAGAAGACCGAGGAAAGGAAGTGGGGCCACGAGGCGCCGCCACACCAGGCGGCGCGGCCTGGCCTTGGCCGCGCGGCCCTGGTGTGTGGGGCCTCGTGTGGCCCCCGCGTTGCCCTTCCGCCTACTTAAAGTCTTCGTCGCGAAACCCTCTGTACCGAGAGCCACGATACGGAAAACCTTCCAGACGCCGCCGCCGCGAATCCCATCTCGGGGTTCGGAGATCGCCTCCGGCACTCCTGGAGAGGGGAATCATCTCCCGGAGGACTCTTCATCGCCATGATCGCCTCCGGAGTGATGAGTGAGTAGTTCCCCCCTGGACTATGGGTCCATAGCAGTAGCTAGATGGTCGTCTTCTCCTCATGTGCTTCATTGTTGGATCTTGTGAGCTGCCTAACATGATCAAGATCATCTATCTGTAATACTATATGTTGTGTTTGTCGGGATCCGATGGATAGAGAATACTATGTTATGGTGATTATCAATCTATTACCTATGTGTTGTTTATGATCTTGCATGCTCTCCGTTATTAGTAGAGGCTCTGGCCAAGTTTTTGCTCTTAACTCCAAGAGGAGTATTTATGCTCGATAGTGGGTTCATGCCTCCATTAAATCTGGGACAGTGACAGAAAGTTTTAAGGTTGTGGATGTGCTGTTGCCACTAGGGATAAAACATTGATGCTATGTCTAAGGATGTAGTTGTTGATTACATTACGCACCATACTTAATGCAATTGTCTGTGCTTGCAACTTAATACTGGAGGGGTTCGGATGATAACCTGAAGGTGGACTTTTTAGGCATAGATGCACTTGGATGGCGGTCTATGTACTTTGTCGTAATGCCCGATTAAATCTCACTATATTTATCATATCATGTATATGCATTGTTATGCCTTTTCTATTTGTCAATTGCCCGACTGTAATTTGTTCACCCAACATGCTTTAATCTTATGGGAGAGACACCTCTAGTGAACTGTGGACCCCGGTCCTATTCTTTACATCGCATACAATCTACTGCAATACTTGTTTTACTGTTTTCTTCGCAAACAATCATCTTCCACACAATACGGTTAATCCTTTGTTACAGCAAGCCGGTGAGATTGACAACCTCACTGTTTCGTTGGGGCAAAGTACTTTGGTTGTGTTGCAGGTTCCACGGAATCCTTGGTGTTGCGCCGCATCACATTTCGCCACCATCAACCTTCAACGTGCTTCTTGACTCCTACTGGTCCGATTAAACCTTGGTTTCTTGCTGAGGAAACTTGCCACCGTGCGCATCATACCTTCCTGGGTTATCCGGTCATAGCAGCCCGACAGTTTGGTCTTGGGCAGGTTTCTCCCCATTTCTTCCTCCATCACTTAACAGAGAGTAGAGTTGACTTGCCCGATATCCTCACCGGTCAGAGGTGTTACTCTTTCTTTGATGCTCTAGCCATCCCAGTTCCTCACAACCTCTCTTTTACCTCATCAACCGATGGTTTTGAAACCTGGTGGTCAATGTGGAAGAGTCATGCCTTCAGGAGAGCTCTGGGACCATTGTTGAAACAACTTGATGCTGAATATGATATCCCTGCAGAACAGGTACCACTACTCACAAATTATCTCGAAGTGGTTTACAACGATTTCTTTCCTTTTATAACCCTGCTCTGTCTTCTTGTAGCAACAAGACGGTCCAGAACCTGTACATGATGACGGCTCCCCTTTGAATTCCTCCCACCAGCTCCAGTGATCCTCTTCTGCAAAAACTCACCACCCTTGAAAAAGGTTGTGATGCAGAGCCAACCGATTTCACCAAAATCGGCTTCCAAGAGCAGAGTATCTTCTGGACCGGCTGCCCCCCGAGCCTCAGCCAATGCGAGAACAGCAGTGAGGAAAGTAGCTGCCAGGAAGACCTTGAAGCGCCAAAACCCTACTCTAGCTCAAGAAAGTTTGCACGTAAGCTGATCCATGCCTTGGCTGATTTCATCTATCCTTCTAGGCTTCTGCAACATGCTTGTATTTCCTTTACAGGCCTCCACTGAAGAAAACTCCAGTGAGGAGACACAGTCCAGTCGAAGGGACTCGAGCTCAGGCAACTCTGGGAAAACCACCACGCAGAGCCAGCCAGACTTGCCACCGTCGGCTTCCAAGAAAAGGTCAGCTCCTGAACCTGCTGCTTCCCAGGCTCTAAACAAAGCAGGACAGGGCGGTCTACGCACAAAGAGCCGATGCATCAAGAGAGCTCGCAAGGAACCGCAAACCTCTTCATTAAACCAGGAGATTTCGAATGTAATTACTCTCCATACTCTCCTTGGCTCATATTTCATGCTAACCTATTGCTGTTCTCATCGGCTAACCACTTCCTTTGCAGACTGATGACACCTCTAGTGGGGAAGTCAAGGAGGTACTGATGCCATCCACCACCCTGGACCTAGCAACTTCTAAAAGTGTAGCTGACAAGGCTGCCACCTTGGCCAAGCCCACAGCAGAAACACAAGAGCCGATCACCTCTTCATCGGCTGCTCCTATGGTCTTAGGAGAGGTACACTTCCTTTCCTTAGCTCTTCCTTTCTCTTTCGCTGTATACTGACGTTGTTCTTGTTGTTTGTCAGGGTTATGACCTCTCAAGCTTGCTAACGTTCGACCCTGAATCCATCGAACCAGCTGCGTCTAAAGCAAGTGAAGAGTCAGGACCCAGCGCTACACATGGTCAACTCCAGCATCTCAAGGCCTTGCTCTCCTCCTCAATTGAAACATTGGTTGAAGATCCCGAGGAAGTGAAGAGCATTCTTGAAGACATCCAGCCTCATCTCCCGGTGACGTTGCAGGTGAAACTCTGGCCAGTTGTGACTCTGTCTGCCTACAGGTCAAGGGTGAAATTGGCTCGTCAGAGAATCGGCTTACGCCACGCCCAGCTTCCGTTGAAAGCCGATATTGCAGACAAATGTCAGCGGCTTAATGAGAAAAAGGCAGCTTTGGACGCCAAAACTGACACCTCTGTCAGCACTGCTGAACTTGAGACCTTGCGAAAGGAGTTGGAGGACCTCGAAGAGAGGGTCCGGGTAACCAAACAGCTCATCCAAGATAAGGAAGCTCTTATTGCCCACTCCCACGAGGAAGCAGAAGGCCTCAAAGCTGAACTGAAGACTGATCTGGCGAAATTCGTGCCCTGAACAAGCAGCTGGTGACAGGCCAGGACGAAGATGACGAGGCCGAGATCGCCGAGATGGATCGTGTTCGTGTTACCGCCCTCCATGCCCTTGAGGCATTCCTTCAGTAGAGCTTCTCCATGTAACCTGATAACTGCTCAATTGAGCTTGTACCTCTGCTTATAACAGTTTGTACCTCTTGAGTCGATGGCTGCGCATCGGCTTTTTATTCTAAAGTCGATGTATGTGCATCGGTTGTGCTTAAAAAATTTTTGCTTTGCCGATCGATTTCATGCATCGGCCCCCATATTTCAATGTCCATCATCCCCCATGCTTGGGAAATATTTCTTGAGATGTTGGCCATTGACAGCCACTGGGCACATACTTCGTAGCCTTGTACCTTATCCGTTTAAGTGCCCCCCGAGCCGAATCTGTCAAGGAATTGAAGATATCGGCTCTCCAATCATCTTACTATGACTACGTGACGTGCTTGAGGTGAGATCATTGCTATTTATTTTTTGGGGCCGATCGCCGGGATCGGCCTTGCCACGTACGTTTATTGATTTTGGTCTCGCTACTCTGTCAGGCCGGTGGATAAGACCTGCCTCACCCCATTTTTTGAAGCCTCGATGCGCTCACAGCCGTCCAAACTGACTCCAGAGATTGGCTCTTGGTCCGTCCCAAATATTCATGCCAGCTATCGAGATCTCGATCGAGTCATCTGCATGAACGACCTCCACTTCATCTCCATCCCATTGTATCAGGCATTGGTGCATTGTGGATGGAATGCAGCAGTTGGTGTGAATCCAATCCCTCCCTAGCAGGACAGCGTAGGTGCTTTTGCTGTCGATGATGAAGAACGACGTAGGGATGGTTTTTCGGCCGACGGTTAGGTCCACGTTCAGAACGCCTCGCGCTTCTGATGCTTGGCCGTTGAAGTCACTTAGTGTGACGTTGGTCTTGATCAGATCTTCAGTAGAGCGTCCCAAACGCCGTAGCATGGAGTATGGCATTATGTTGACTGCCGCTCCCGTGTCGACCAACATCTTGCCGACAGGCTGCCCGTTGATGTAACCCCTTAGGTACAGGGCCTTCAGATGTTTGTAGCTCCTTTCTCGTGGCTTTTCAAAGATGACTGGCCGTGGGCCGCAGTCCAACTGAGCTACTGGCACTTCTTCGGTTCTTGGAGCACAAAACTCCGACGGAAGTATGAACACCATGTTTGTGCCAGCCGATTCCTTTGCATCGGCTTTTGCTTGTTTGGGGCGCCACTCTTTCTTCTGTGGACGAGTTTCTGCCTCCAAAGTCTGCTGAATTTTCACGGCCAGATCGGGCCGAGCTTTCCTCAACGTGTATAGGTACTGCGCCTCGGCTTCTTCCAAGTTACGTAGCCGCTGAACCCTACGCTTTTGGGCTGAGTCCATCAGGGCACCACCTTGGCCGGTGGTATCTATCTTCTTCTTCATCTTCTGATTCCTCGAAATCTTCCCCTTGAGATGACTCAGCTTTTCTTGTTCTGAGATGGGAGAGGTCCTAGATGTCCTGAACACCGAAACTCACTTGTGCCCTTCTTCTGCTGTCTGCACTCCGGGCAGTTGTCGATTGTAGGCAATCGGCTCATTCCTGAGTCCCAACAATGCTTGAAGAAAGGGCAATCCCAGTGTCTGTCCATGTCTTCTTGTTCTCTTGACCTCCCACTAGCGCGGCGCTCGTAACCTTCGTCGTCTCTATCATACCGACGAGATTTCCTGTTGTCTGCATCAGACCGACGATATCTTTCGCCATCTGTATCGTATCGCCTACGTCGGTCGTACTGATGCTCATATTTGTTAAGAAGGTGTGCGGAAAGTGGTCGTTGGTATCGCACGCTTCTCACTTGTTCCTCGGTGATGTACCGTTTATCATCATATCGGGGCCGGTCGCGTGGGTCGGCCTCCTCTTTTTCCTTGCCACGGGAGTGACCGATTTCTTTTCATCGCTGCCCTGGTGGCGTGCAGGCCCTGCCATGTTGATACCGAATGAGAAACCTGGCTGACGCTGCATGGGGTGATCGAGTTCCACCATGTTGACGCTAGGAAACGGTTGCGTGTCCACTTTCATGGCAAACTGACTAAAGATCAAACGGCCTTGTTCTATCGCCGATTGAATCTGCCGACGCAGCTCTTTGCAGTCATTGGTGACATGGGTGAACGAGTGATGCCACTTGCAGTACGGTCTCCCGTTCATCTCTTGAGCCGTAGGAATTTTATGGCCTTCGGGTAACTTCAGCTGTTTCTCCTTAAGCAATAAATCGAATATCTGCTCAGCTTTGCTTATGTCGAAGTCAAATCCTTTTGCAGGCCCTTGTGGCCTCACCCATTTGCAGGACACAGGGACTGCCCAGGCCCATTCAGCCACGGCCACTTCCTGGTCTTTAGGGTCCTCAACGTCTGTTGTCTCGACCAGGCTGATCGGGCGCTTGACGAACTTGTCTTGGTACAATTCTGGATGGCGCTGCTCATACAAAGTTAATTTCTGGACCATGTGCGCCAGTGAATTGTACTCCGCTTGTAAAGCCAGATCCTTGAGCGGCGCGGCGAGGCCCAACGCTGCCAGCTCGACTGCTTCTTTCTCATTCAAACGAGCCGAATAACATCGGTTCCTGACAGTCCTGAAGCGCTGGATGTATTCTGACACCGTTTCTCCTCGCTTCTGCCGTACCTGCGTCAGATCGGCAATGCCAGCCTCGGTAGCCTCTGAGTGATATTGCACATGAAACTGCTCTTCCAGTTGCTTCCATGTCCGGACTGAATCGGCAATGAGGTGTACCACCCAAAAGCTGGTCCAGTGAGAGACGCGAAAAACCTCACGCGTAACGGGTCTGATGCTGAGAATCATGCCCAACTGTGCCAAATATCGGCTCACATGCTCAATTGAGCTGGACCCTTCTGATCCACTAAACTTTGAGAACTCAGGGAGCCGATATTTGGGTGGCAGTGGAATCAAATCATATTCATTGGGGTACGGCTTGGAATAGCCGATTGTCCTCCTCTTTGGCAGGATGCCAAATTGGTCTCTCAAGATTGTACTGATCTGTTCCACTGTATGAGCTGCAGGGGCCGAACTTTCATGACTCGTTCCGGTGGCATATTTAGCTAGCCACGCCTGTTTATCGGCATCTGCTCCAGAAATTCCTCCTGCGGAAATCCCTGCTGCTGCAATCTGGTTTGTGCGCGTGAAGTTGTTGCAGTCCAGCACGTATGTGCACACGTATCCATGTGGGATTTCCTTGGGCGGCTCATACAGGAATTGGCAATCGCCAGGATCGCCTCCAACCTTGTAGACGACGTATGCCGGTGAAGCCTGTGGCTCTGGAGCGGCAAGCGCGAATGGCAGCTGTGGTCTGGTATAGAACGGTATTTCTCCCTGGTGAGTCCCTAGTGCAGGTCCAGACGGAGAGTACTGATGCGTCGCGATTTCCTGCACCACGCGAACCGCAATGCGTTCCAAAGAGTTCACCAGGCTCTCAGAATGACGGTGTATAGAATGAGCCACCATGTAATTAACCTCCTGCGCGGGGCTGCTGGTGCGTTCCTCGAAGGGAGAACGGGTCTACTCCATCGAGAACGCCTTCAGGTGAGAAACCCTTCCACCTGATGCCATGTGAACGGGTCCTCTCGAAAGAGCCGATGAGATCGGCTTCGAACTGAGATTTGAGCTCATCATAATTCTTCTTGTGATCCTCAGTGAGCTCTTCGTATGTGACTGGTGCGTCCGCCATCTCAGTTGCAGATGTTGACGCAGTTGTTGTAGAGTGTCCCACCGGGCGTGCCAGAATGTGTTGCCTACCAAAACCCACCGGCGAGCAGCGACGGGCAACACGGTAGAGCCGGGAGGCTCCCAGGACTGCTGTGGGCCCTGGTCCCTCGGGCAATGGCGCAATGCTCCGGCACACGTCCTGGCGGTTGCAAGGCGTGCCACCTGACCTATACCTGGTCAGGAAGGTGTTGGATTGCTTCAATTAGTTTCCTGCATGGTAGACACGTAAACATGAAATGAGCCTCGATCGGCTCTCAGGTTACCCTGTGAATCGGCTCAAAGAGCCGATTAACCCATGGTTCATAATGGATCTACAATAACATGGGTTTCCTGCTTCATCAACACTAAGCCAAATCAATCTACGACAGTTTGGGGTTTTCACCGCATAACCGGAACATCGTGCACGTAGTTGAGCCTGGCAGATACGAAAGATAACGAAAACTAAACCAGAAAGAGGCCTAAAAACCAACACGGAGTCGATTCCCGGAACATCCCTTCTTGGATTGGCAAACCGTACCTCACGCACTACTGGATCGTTCAACCCGTTTGCAAGGCCTAACCATACGGATATCAAACTAATCCTCGAAGAACAAGGAACAACTATAACAGATCGAATCTACTAAACAAAGATAAAGCAAGATGCTGCCCTTACACCTAAAATAGGTATAAGGACAGCTAGATATTCAAGGGCAGCACAGCTAGATAAACGTATCAGAAAAGCATCGATGCAAGCTGATACGTCCCCGACGTATCCATAATTTCTGTCGTTCCATGATTGTTTTATGACAATACTTACATGTTTTGCTTGCACTTTATGATTTTTTTATGCGTTTTCCGGACTAACCTATTAACAAGATGCCACGGTGCCGGTTTTCTGCTGTTTTTGGTTCCAGAAAGCTGTTCGGGCAATATTCTCGGAATTCGACGAAACGAAGACCAAACCTCCTATTTTTCCGGAAGGCTCGAACACCGAAGAAGAGTCGGAGAGGGGCCGGAGGGCCACCACACCATAGGCGGCGCGGCTGGCCTGGGCCCGCGCCGGCCTGTGGTGGGGAGCCCCCAGTGCCCCCTGCGCCGCCTCTTCGCCTATAAAATCCCTTTCGACCTAAAAACACCGTACCACTTGACGAAACTCCAGAAAGACTCCAGGGGCGCCGCCACCATCGCGAAACTCCAATTCGGGGGGACGACTCTGTCCCGGCACCCTGCCGGACGGGGAAGTGCCCAAAGCCATCTCCATCAACGCCATCGCCTCCATCATGCTCCGTGAGTAGTTCCCCCATGGGCTACGGGTTCTAGCTGTAGCTAGTTGGTATTCTCTCCCCCATGTACTTCAATACAATGATCTCATGAGCTGCCTTACATGATTGAGATCCATCTGATGTAATCGGTGTTGTGTTTGTTGGGATCCGATGGATGATACATTATGATTAGTCTATCTATAAAGTTTGTGAAGTTATTGTTGCTGCAATCTTGTTATGCTTAATGCTTGTCACTAGGGCCCGTGGCATGATCTTAGATTTGAGCTCTATAATTATTGCTTAGATTGTATCTACAAGTTGTATGCACATGTCACTGTCCGGAACCAAAGGCCCCGAAGTGACAGGAGGAGATGTGAGTGATCACATGTTTTCACGGAGTGTTAATGCTTTGCTCCGGTGCTCTATTAAAAGGAGTACCTTAATATCCAGTAGATTCCCTTGAGGCCCGGCTGCCACCGGCTGGTAGGACAATAGATGTTGTGCAAGTTTCTCATTGCGAGCACGTACGACTAAATATGGAAAACATGCCTACATGATTAATGAATTGATGTTCTTTCTTAATGCCTTATCAATCCTATCAATTGCCCAACTGTAATTTGTTCACCCAACACTTGTTATTGGAGAGTTGCCACTAGTGTAGATATTTGGGAACCCCGGTCCATCTTTCATCATCATATACTCGTTCTACATGTCAACTATTTTCTGGTACCATTGCACTCATATTACTACTACTGCTGCTGTGTTACTGTTACTATTGCTCTCATATCGCTACTTTCACATCACCCCTGTTGCTAGTGCTTTTCAGGTGCAGTGAATTGACAACTCGGTTGTTAAGGCTTATAAGTATTCTTTACCTCCCCTTGTGTCGAATCAATAAATTGGGTTTTACTTCCTCGAAGACTTGCGATCCCCTATACTTGTGGGTCATCAAGACTATTTTCGGCGCCGTTGGGAAAGACTATTTTACCGGTCGGGGAGGCATAGCTCTACTCATAAGTTCACCTGGGGAGTACACTCTACCTCTCTCTGCTTTTATCTTATTTTGTCTTGCTAGTTTATTTCTGTCTAGTTTATTTGTGCTTAGTTTATTTCTGTCTAGTTTTACTTTGCTTAGTTTACTTTTGTCTAGTTTATTTTTGTCTTGTTTTATTTTCCCTATATACCCGAAAATCCATAAAAATTTGAAAAACCTAAAAATTAAAAACTGTTGTTATGGGAGAACCTACAACCTACTTGGAGCTTATAGAATGTTATAATAATTATAGAGAATCAAGAACTGGTAAAATAATGAGTGCTATGATAGAAAAATTGAATACAATGGCTAGAATCTTGCTTAGACGCCATGATATAAACTGTTGCTCTCAACATGATACTAAACATCTTAAATTTCAATGTGGCTTTAGTGAGGAAATTTTAATTAAGAACTATAATCGGAATTGCTATATTCATTATGGGTTCGAAGAGGTAGAACAATTTGTCTTATTTATGGGAGCCTCCGAGATAGAATCCTTCATGGTTGAGAATTATGAAACTTGTGCTATTTGTAAGGGCCTTAAAGATTATGTCTCTACTATCCTTAATTCTTGCATAGAATGCTACAGTAGGAATCCTTATATCCTTGATTATAAAGAGAGACGCATTAATGCACAAGAATGCACTCACAATTTGCAGGAACCCGTGGAAGAAGAAATTGATGAACCTGAAAGCTCATTGGATGAAAAAGAGGAGGAAATTGATGAACCTGAAAGCTCATTGGATGAAAAAGAAGAGGAGAGTGATGAACAAAAGGAGGAAGAATGGATTAGCTACCCATGCCAACCTTCTAATGAGAGTAACTCTTCATCTCTTACACTATTTGATTGTCCTCCATGCTTACCGAAAGAGGTTGAATGTTATGTTCCTGTGGATTCTCTTGAAATATTTCCTATAAGTAAAACTTGTGAGAATAATTATGCTGCTGTTATATATGATAATCCATGCTACTTTGATAAATCTTATGATAATGCTTTGTTTGTGCCTGATGTCGAAATGCATGGTACTAAAGAATTTTGCTTAGCAAATGTTTATGATAAAGCTCTAGATGATGGTCCTATGTTACTTGATAATATTAATTGTACTACTAATGAAAATGGGATTGGAGAGTTCTTGACATTATCTATGTGTCCCATATCTCTTGAGATTGATCATTCATCTTGTTATATTATTGATAAAAGTGTGTTCGAAAGTTTTAATTCCACTATTTTTGAGCTTGATAAAAATTATATGTTTGTGGATCATGAAAAGTATGCTGCATGTGATAGTTATATTGTTGAGTTTATTCATGAAGCTACTGAAAATTATTATGAGAGAGGAAAATATGGTTGTAGAAATTTTCATGGTACTAATACACCTCTCTATATGCTGAAATTGCTGAAGTTACACTTGTTCTATCTACTTATGCTTGTCACTTTGTTCTTCATGAACTTATTCGTGTACAAGATTCCTTTCCATAGGAAGCATGTGAGACTTAAATGTGTTTTGAATTTGCTTTTTGATGCTCTCTTTTGCTTCAAATACTATTTCTTGCGAGTGCATCATTTAAAACTGCTGAGCCCATCTTAATGGCTATAAAGAAAAGAACTTCTTGGGAGATAACCCATGTGTTATTTTGCTACAGTACTTTGTTTTATATTTGTGTCTTGGAAGTTGTTTACTACTGTAGCAACCTCTCCTTATCTTAGTTTTGTGTTTTGTTGTGCCAAGTGAAGCCTCTAATCGAAGGTTGATACTAGATTTTGATTTCTGCGCAGAAACAGATTTCTATCTGTCACGAATCTGGGCTTATTTCTCTGTAGGTAACTCAGAAAAATCTTCCAATTTACGTGCGTGATCCTCAGATATGTACGCAACTTTCATTAGTTTTGAGTTTTCTGATTTGAGCAACGGAAGTACCATTTTAAAATTCGTGTTTACTGGCTGTTCTGTTTTGGCAGATTCTGTCTCTGTTTTTTGCATTGTCTCTTGTGGACTTTATGTGAGGCTTTCTAGACGTGGAGAGCTGTAGCTAATGTTTTATTGAGTTCTTGCAATGTGTCACTACAGGACCAAGGTGGATTCAAGTTTTTTTTTGAGTACTAACCCCTCTAATGAAGTTTATGAGAAGTTTGGTGTGAAGGAAGTTTTCAAGGGTCAAGAGAGGAGGATGATATATGATCAAGAAGAGTGAAAAGTCAAAGCTTGGGGATGCCCCGTGGTTCATCCCTGCATATTTTAAGGAGACTCAAGCGTCTAAGCTTGGGGATGCCCAAGGCATCCCCTTCTTCATCAACTTATCAGGTTTCTTCTATTGAAACTATATTTTTATTCGGTCACATCATATGTGCTTTACTTGGAGCGTCTGTGTGTTTTTATTTTTGTTTGTGTTTGAATAAAGATGGATCCTAGCAATCCTTGTTTGGGAGAGAGACACGCTCCGCTTTTTCATATGAACACTTTGTTCTTCGTTTTACTTTTAATGTTCAATGAATAAAAGTTGGAAGCTACAATATTTATCTTTATTTGGTTGGGAAAAGAAAATGCCTCATATGTCTTGGATAATTTGATACTTGGCAATTGTTTTGAGCTCTCAAGTAGATCATAAGTTTTTGCATGTAGTTTAAACCTATTAGTGGAGAACTACCGTAAAGCTTGTTAAAATTGGTTTGCATAATTGATCTCTCTTAAGGTCTAGATATTTTCTGGTAAAAGTGTTTGAGCAACAAGGAAGACAGTGTAGAGTCTTATAATGTTTGCAATATGTTCTTATGTAAGTTTTGTTGTACCGGTTCATACTTGTGTTTGCTTCAAATAACCTTGCTAGCCTAAGCCTTGTATCGAGAGGGAATACTTCTCATGCATCCAAAATCCTTGAGCCAACCACTATGCCATTTGTGTCCACCATATCTACCTACTATGTGGTATTTCCTGCCATTCCAAAGTAAATTGCTTGAGTGCTACCTTTAAACAATTCAAAATTTATCACCTCTGATTTGTGTCAATGTTTAATAGCTCATGAGGAAGTATGTGGTGTTTATCTTTCAATCTTGTTGGGCAACTTTCACCAATGGACTAGTGGCTTCATCCGCTTATCCAATAATTTTGCAAAAAGAGCTGGCAATGGGATTCCCAGTCCCAAATTAATTAACAAAAATAGACACTCCTCCATGGTATGTGATTGTTGGACGGCACCCGAAGGATTCGGTTAGCCATGGCTTGAGAAAGCAAAGGTGGGGAGGAGTGTCATCATAATAAAACTAAAATAAAAAGGCACTCCTTCATGGTATGAGATTGTTGGCAGGCACCCGAGGATTCGGTTAGCCATGGTTTGTGAAAGAAAGGTTGGAAGGAGTGCCACCCAAAAATAAAAATAATTCATGGGAGCCGCTCTTGAAGGTTTGTCTAGCAAGGGGTTAGAGTGCCCACTACCATTCGTTGACAACAACAAACACCTCTCAAAACTTTACTTTTATGCTCTCTTTATGTTTTCAAAACCAAAGCTCTAGCACAAATATAGCAATCGATGCTTTCCTCTGCGAAGGGCCATTCTTTTACTTTATGTTGAGTCAGTTTACCTACTTCCTTCCATCTTAGAAGCAAACACTTGTGTCAATTGTGCATTGATTCTTACATACTTGCTTATTTGCATTCATCATATTACTTTGTGTTGACAATTATCCATGAGATATGCATGTTGAAAGTTGAAAGCAACCGCTGAAACTTAAATCTTCCTTTGTGTTGCTTCGATGCCTTTACTTTGAATCTATTGCTTTATGAGTTAACTCTTGTGCAAGGCTTTTGATGCTTGTCTTGAAAGTACTCTTCATGAAAAGTTTTGCTATATGTTATCTATTTGTTAGCAACTATAGATCATTGCCTTGAGTCACTTCATTCATTTCATATGCTTTGTAATAGTATGATCAAGGTTATGTAAGTAGCATGTCACTACAGAAATTATTCTTTTTATCGTTTACCTGCTCGACGAGCAGAACTAAGCTTGGGGATGCTGATACGTCCCCGACGTATCCATAATTTCTGTCGTTCCATGCTTGTTTTATGACAATACTTACATGTTTTGCTTGCACTTTATGATGTTTTTATGCGTTTTCCGGAACTAACCTATTAACAAGATGCCACAGTGCCAGTTCCTGTTTTCTGCTATTTTGGTTCCAGAAAGGCTATTCGGGCAATATTCTCGGAATTCGACGAAACGAAGACCAAACCTCCTATTTTTCCCGGAAGGCTCAGAACACGAAGAAGAGTCGGAGAGGGGCCAGAGGGCCACCACACCATAGGGCGGCGCGGCCTGGCCTGGCCCGCGCCGGCCTGTGGTGGGAGCCCCCAGTGCCCCCCTGCCGCCTCTTCGCCTATAAAATCCCTTTCGACCTAAAAACACCGTACCACTTGACGAAACTCCAGAAAGACTCCAGGGGCGCCGCCACCATCGCGAAACTCCAATTCGGGGGACAGAAGTCTCTGTCCGGCACCCTGCCGGGACGGGGAAGTGCCCCCGAAAGCCATCTCCATCAACGCCATCGCCTCCATCATGCTCCGTGAGTAGTTCCCCCATGGACTACGGGTTCTAGCTGTAGCTAGTTGGTATTCTCTCCCCCATGTACTTCAATACAATGATCTCATGAGCTGCCTTACATGATTGAGATCCATCTGATGTAATCGGTGTTGTGTTTGTTGGGATCCGATGGATGATACATTATGATTAGTCTATCTATAAAGTTTGTGAAGTTATTGTTGCTGCAATCTTGTTATGCTTAATGCTTGTCACTAGGGCCCGAGTGGCATGATCTTAGATTTGAGCTCTATAATTATTGCTTAGATTGTATCTACAAGTTGTATGCACATGTCACTGTCCGGAACCAATGGCCCCGAAGTGACAAAATCGGGACAACCGGAGGGGATGGCGGTGATGTGAGGGACACATGTTTTCACGGAGTGTTAATGCTTTGCTCCGGTGCTCTATTAAAAGGAGTACCTTAATATCCAGTAGATTCCCTTGAGGCCCGGCTGCCACCGGCTGGTAGGACAATAGATGTTGTGCAAGTTTCTCATTGCGAGCACGTACGACTAAATATGGAAAACATGCCTACATGATTAATGAATTGATGTTCTTTCTTAATGCCTTATCAATCCTATCAATTGCCCAACTGTAATTTGTTCACCCAACACTTGTTATTGGAGAGTTGCCACTAGTGTAGATAGCTGGGAACCCCGGTCCATCTTTCATCATCATATACTCGTTCTACATGTCAACTATTTTCTGGTACCATTGCTCTCATATTACTACTACTGCTGCTGTGTTACTGTTACTATTGCTCTCATATCACTGCTACTTTCACATCACCCCTGTTGCTAGTGCTTTTCCAGGTGCAGCTGAATTGACAACTCAGTTGTTAAGGCTTATAAGTATTCTTTACCTCCCCTTGTCGAATCAATAAATTGGGTTTTACTTCCCTCGAAGACTGTTGCGATCCCCTATACTTGTGGGTCATCACAAGCTCTAAAACATCTACGATAAACAGTGTTACTCGCCATCAAAAAGGCTTCAGTACGAGCAACACCAAACAACGAATAAACAGATACTGCCTAGATCGCAAGATGCGATCTAGGCAGCATGATGCTTACCCGGAAGAAACCCTCGAAACAAGGGGTGGCGATGCGCCTGATTGTGTTTGTTGTGAACGTGATCGTCCTCCTTTCTCAATAACCCTAGGTACATATTTATAGTCCGTGGACTTTCTATCTTTGGAAATACACCTAACCGTGTACGAGCTAAACTCTATCTCTTAATTCTAAACTAAGATGCAATCTACTATAATATACATATACACGGGCAATCTAGCCCAAATTCTCGCACGAGGCCGATTCAGAGATACTCCACGTGTATATCCTCCAAGCCCATCTCAATTACGGCCCATCTCCTGATTTGGCCAAAATCTGGTGATAACAGGCCCACACGAGGCTGCCACGCCTTAAGCGGGCCGGCCCATTAAGTTTGCGGGCCGGGCCAGCTGACTTAGTTTGACCGGTCAACTATATAGCTGGGCTGGTCCATTAGGTACGTGGGCCGGGCCTAACCTCTAAGGTTGACTGGTCAAAACTTAAATGGGCCGCCCACTAAGCATGTGGGCCGGCCGATGCACTCGTTTGACCGGTCAACAGGAAAAAGGGCCGGCCCTAAGCATGTGGGGCCCACTTCTTCTTGGTATCGGGCCGGCCCATTTACCATGTGGGGTCCACATTAAAGCAAGTGGGCCGGCCCAAGGAGTTAGTGGGCCGACCCATTAGCATGTGGGTCCCACTTTCCTGTTATCGGGCACCCATTTACTAAGCGGGGTCCACATAAAGCAAGTGGGCCGGCCCAGAGTTGGTCGGCCCAATTAGCATGTGGGTCCCTTTCTTGTTATAGGGCCGCCCATATACTAAGTGGGACCACCATATATAGATCAAACGGGTGGCCCAACAAGCTAGTGGGCCGGCCCACAAACAGTGGGTCCCACTGTTAAAGGGCCGGCCCATTAGCATGTGGGGTCCGCCATATAGCAAGTGGGCGCCCAACAAGATAGTGGGCCGGCCCATAAGCATGCGGGTCCCACTTTCATGTAATCGGGCCGGCGGTTAGTAAGTGGGGTCCACCATAAAGCAAGTGGGTGGCCCAACAGGTTGGCGGGCCGGCCCAATAATAAAAAGTGGGGCCACTATCGTGTTAACGGGCCGGCCCAAGTAGCATGTGGGCCCTATCGGGTTGGCCCAATAAGGGTGGGTCCCACTTTCCTGTTACCGGGCCGGCCCAGTTAGTGAGTGGGGACCACTTAAAGCAATTGGGCTGGCCCAATAAGTAAGTGGGCCGGCCCAAAATGGAAGTGGTCCCACACTACTGTAAGTGGGCCGGCCCACTAAGTTGTAGGGCCCTGGTTGTTTGACTAGTCAACTTGCATTAAATTTCATGAGCCTAAAATCTGATATCAATGATACACACAATTACATACACAAATAAAATAACTAGGAAAATTACAAGGCAATTAATGTGCCCAAATAAAAAAATTACATATAATCATGGAGGACTTCTATTAGCATCATCAATAACACGTTGACATTTGGCAATCGCCTTGATTGAATCTTGTGTACTCTTTGTCAACATATCAGCTACAGATCTTAAAGCAGCAATACCATGTCTTTTATAAAGTACAGCCTTGAGATATTTACTGTTTGATGAAAGGAATGGTCTAGGTTGACGGCTATGAGAGGATGCATCAGAAGAAAGATCAGAACTTTTTGTGGGCCTCTCTTCTGATGAAGATTGCTTCATCACAACTGCATTCTGATAATAATGCAAAAAGAGTTAAACGATGAACTATGCAAACATGTATTAAGCATTGTCGATATGAGATAGTCACAAGTACTAAGCACAGACTTACATTATATCGTTGCATAGGCTCACCCCGGAACCTTTTTTGCCCTCTATCTTCTACTAAGGACTTCTTCATTACAACTGCATTCTAGTAATATTGCAAACATAGTTACAACAGTGAACTATTCAAACATTTATTATGCAATGTAGATATAAGATAATAACAAGTTGCATAAATAAGACAATGTATGGAACTTGTACTAAGCACAAACTTACATCATAATGTTGCACAGGGTCGCTACAGATCCTTTTTTGGCGACTATCTTCTAATGATGACTGCTTCATTACAACTGCATTCTGGTAATATTGCAAACATAGTTACAACAATTAACTATTCAAACATGTATTATGCAATGTAGAGATCAGATAACAGCATGTAGCAGAAATAAGCACAAGATAAGATATGATACATGTACTAAGCACATACTGGCTCAATGCAGGTCCTTCTCTTGCGTGCACTAGTCGTGGTCGACATGCCTGTCATTTTAGGTTCAGCCATCAAGTGAAATGCTAATCCTCCTGCTCCATTGTCCTTAATCTGTGTTTAGATATCACATTTAAGACCAAGTCAGCTGGTTTCAAATAACAAAAAACTTGAGCTGCCAAATGAATAAGCTAATATTTACCAGATATCAGATTAAAACCAACTAGATGTTGCTTTGCATGAGATACAAATTTCAGATATTCAGATTTAGAGTAGGGTAATGCCAAGGTTTTCCACATAAAGTAAACTGGCATTAAGAATGACCAAATGTCAGGTTCAAATCACCTTCGCAGTTGCTCCAAGACAAGCATATCAAATAGGCAGAAACATAGTAAAGCATGAATGGCATTGCTATGGCAGGGTTCCAAGTGTTAATCTCTTGCATAAGGAACAATGCATATAGGTTATAGATAATAACGGAAGTAAACTGCCAAAATTACCAACCAAGAACTCAGATTCCAACCTTCCCTAGCGTCCCCGCTGTTAATGTTGGATGTAATAAGCGGTTCGCATGATCAATCCCTAGGAAAAATAACATTGACAAGTTAGTCTACGATAATACAAAGACCAGACATGCACGCAACAATAACTATACAAGCTGTGCGACAGGAGCATTCATGGAAAAAATAGCTATAAGCTAATGACGAGGTATAAGAGCAAGCAGATTGGAAATGCACATAGCATGATTATAAAAGCAGTGTGAGAATAGCAGACACGAGAAAACAGCTAGCGGCTAGCGGTGAGCTAATGACGTGGTATAAGAACAACCAGATTGGAAATGCCCATAGCATGACTATAAAAGCAGTGCGACAATAGCATGCAGTACAAAAACAGTTGGCAGCAAATGAATGGGTATAAGGCTATAAATATGTGGATGCACACAGGTGTCAGTAGAATGAACAGGATGGTAGCGACCGGATAATGCTTTTGTACTGTACAATATTTAAACGAACTTCATGCGAAGCAACACATCAAGAAAGGTAATGGCATATGAGATCTGGTTGGCTGGCAAGGGATTCAGTGAAGTTGATACAGCCGCTGCGCCGAGGTAGTCGGTGGAATAGATCGGCTTATGTGGAGGGGGGCGGTGAAGTAGACCCGGTTCCGTTGGAGAGGATCCGGTGCGTCGACAGGAAAGGCGTTGATTGCTACGCTGTGGATGAGGTCGGCGGTGAAGCAGATCCGTCGGTGGCGAGGTCGGCGGTGAAGCAGATCCGTCGGTGGCGAGGTCGGCGGTGAAGCAGATCCGTCGGTGGCGAGGGCGGCGGGGGAGCGGATCAGGTGGGTGGACAGCCAACACGATCAAGGCTACGCTGTGGAGGAGTATGCCGGCGGCGAAGCAGATCTAGTACTGTAGAGAGTCAGAGCTTTGGCGTGTGAGAGTATTTTTGAGCTAATGGGGCGAATGGTTGGTGGGTGGGTGTGGGCCTGTGGGGAGGGTTCGGGATCTAGGCAAGATATTTCATTGTTACCGAATGAGCCCTCCATGGTCGGTGGGTTGTAGCTTCCGGACCAGGGTTAAAAGGGTAAAACTGGTCACGGGATTTTCGAATGGATGCGGCGGGATGATTTGGCGCGCGGCCGAAATTTTCAGTTTCAAGCTACGAGCAGAACGACAAAAATAATGTTCTTCCCCAGGGAGCTCTCATTTCTTCCTCTTCTCTTTCTCTCTCGAGTCTCTCCCACTCCCCCGGCTCCTCTCCCCCTTCTCTCCGGCGGCCTCGCCGGCCGGAGACGAGGCCGACTTCTCTCTGTATATCGTACACCCTCCGATCTAAATTAATTGATTCAACTTTCCTTAGACGTGTATGTATCTAGAGTAAAAACATGTGTGGATACATCCATATTTAGATAAGCAAAGTTGAGTCAGCTAATTTGGATCCGAGGGAGTTAGTGTTGTTGTAAGCTTAGATCCAGTGTTTCCCATGAGCAGAATGGCGCAATGGAGTCGGGGATCTCGTCATCGGCTTCAGATCTGGCCTATGGTGAATCTGGCGGATCAGATCTGGCGGATCTTGCCGGCCAAACCCCGATCTGGTGCCATCAAGGTGATGGCGCTAACGGTGAGGCTTGCTTTGGTCAGTGCTTCAGATCTGGCCAATGGGGAAGTCAAGCTGCTAAAGTTCACAAGCTCGGGGCATACGACGGCGTCATCCGTCTTGCCCGTGCACATCTTGGCCTTTCAGCGGCCCTTCTCAGAGCCAATATGCCGTTGCTGAGGCCCTTCTTCTCCTTCGTCCTGGCGACTACCGGCGACACCGTCCCAAGTGGTGCGTCCCCGGCGACGGAGTTGCTGGAAAGGATGCGGAGCAGAGATCTGATGTGCGGTCGAGAAGGACTCGATTGATTTTCTTCTATATGTTTTGGGGTCCTTTTTGTAAAGTTGCAGGTCCTATTAGTTATTGTCTAGTTCTTTTGGACCTCTATGTAATTTTTTGGACTAGTTTCCATTGGCACTGATAAACTTGAATTTTGACAAGTTCACGAGGAAAAAAATTCCTTTGCACATATGGCCTATCATGTATGAACATTCTTGAGATTTAAACTATATGTAATGTGCCATGCATTAACCCTAAACCATATATATGTAACTAACCCTAGCTGATCAAACCCTACTTAATTAAAACAAATAACCCTAAACTATACGCATGCACTTTATGCGCAAAGGCGCGGGTGCCTCTAATAATGTGTGTGCGCACTCGATCGATGATCCCTAAACCTTAAACAACCCTAAAACCCTAAAACCCTAATCCCTAATCCCTAAACCCTAAACACCCTAAACACCTAAACCCTAGACCCTAAACCCTAACCCTAAACCTAGCTAACCCTAAACCCTAATTAAACCCTATATATAGGCCAATGACACTTAATTGTGCATCAAGCAGGCCAGGGGTGCCTCGCGGTCCTCTAATTAAATTAAATGTGCCATGCATTAACCCTAAACCATATATATAACTAACCCTAGCTAATCAACCCTACTTAATTAAAACACATAACCCTAAACTATACTAGCTATAACCCGATCTAATAAAAACATGCTCTATATATAGCAGCTAGCTAGCAAACCGTAGATTAACACCAATTAATATATACATGGCCTATATCGATCATGTTGTATAACATATCCCTGAGATTCATTAATTAATTATATAATTATCGTGATAAATTAATTAACTTGAATTTTGACAAGTTCTCTCGAATGAAAACACATTTGATTAAGTTGCCTCATAATGTCTACGGGTGCTTCTATTCTTGTAGACAGTGTTGGGCCTCCAAGTGCAGAGGTTTGTAGAACAGCAGCAAGTTTTCCCTTAAGTGGATCACCCAAGGTTTATCGAACTCGGGAGGAAGAGGTCAAAGATATCCCTCTCAAGCAACCCTGCAATCACGATACAAGAAGTCTCTTGTGTCCCCAACACACCTAATACACTTGTCGGATGTATAGGTGCACTAGTTCGGCGAAGAGATAGTGAAATACAAGTAGTATGGATGTATATGAGTGGTAATAGTAATCTGAATAAAATATGGCAGCGAGTAAACATGCAACAGAACAGTAAATAAGCGGTGTTTGCAGTTGGAAACAAGGCCTAGGGATCATACTTTCACTAGTGGACACTCTCAACATTGATCGCATAATAAATAATAACTTCTCTCATTTGTGCTACATACACTCTTGTTTGATAATGAACACCATTCATTGCGTAGGATTACACGAACCCTCAATGCCGGAGTTAACAAGCTCCACAACATTCGATATTCATGTTTAAGTAACCTTAGAGCATAATAGATCTTTGCAAAATAAACCGAGTACTAACATAGCATACACACTGTCACCTTTACACTATGAAGGGGGAATAAATCACATCAATACTATCATAGCGATAATCAACTCCATAACCTACAAGAGATTATGATCATAATCTACGACAAGAACTACACAATGCACACACTGTCACCATTACACCATGCAGGAGGAATAGACTACTTTAATAACATCACATGAGTAGCACATAAACTAGTAGCGATACAAAACACATTGCAATCATAAAGGGATATAAATAAGCACTTCACTATGCCATTCATAACAGTGAATAAGTATTCTGTGAAATATAGCCTAAGAGACCCACACGGTGCACACACTGTCACCTTTACACACGTGGGACAAGGAGTCTCCGGAGATCACATAAGTAAAACCCACTTGACTAGCATAATGACATCTAGATTACAAGCATCATCATATGAATCTCAATCATGTAAGGCAGCTCATGAGATTATTGTATTGAAGTACATAGGAGAGAGATTAACCACATAGCTACCGGTACAGCCCCGAGCCTCGATGGAGAACTACTCCCTCCTCATGGGATACAGCAGCGGTGATGAAGATGGCGGTGGAGATGGCAGCGGTGTCGATGGAGAAGCCTTCCGGGGGCACGTCCCCGTCCGGCGGCGTGCCGGAACAGAGACTCCTGTCCCCAGATCTTGGCTTCGCGATGGCGGCTGCTCTGGAACTTTTCTCGTACCATGGCTTATTCGTATCGGGGTTTTAGGCCAGGGAGCTTATATAGGCGAAAGGGGAGCCTCGGACGGGCCCTGGTGGGGCCAGACAACAGGCTGGCGCGCCCCCCTCCTCTGGCCGCGCCGCCACCATGTGTGTGGGCCTATGGCCCCCTCTGACTCTCGGGTGTTCTGGAAGCTTCCGGTGAAAATAGGGTGCGGGCGTTGATTTCGTCCGATTCCGAGAATATTTCCTTACTAGGATTTCTGAAACCAAAAACAGCAACTGGCACTTCGGCATCTCGTCAATAGGTTAGTTCCGGAAAACGCATCAAAACGATATAAAGTGTGAACAAAACATGTAGGTATTGTCATAAAACAAGCATGGAACATCAGAAATTATAGATACGTTGGAGACGTATCAGCATCCCCAAGCTTAGTTCCTACTCGTCCTCGAGTAGGTAAACGATAACACAAATAATTTCTGAAGTGACATGCTACCATCATAATCTTGATCAACATTATTGTAAAGCATATGACATGAATGGAGTGATTCAAAGCAATGATCTATAGTTTGACAAATAGATGACATATAGCAAAACTTTTCATGAATAGTACTTTCAAGACAAGCATAAAAAAGTCTTGCATAAGGGTTAACTCATAAAGCAATAAATTCAAAGTAAAGGCATCGAAGCAACACAAAGGAAGATATAAGTTTCAGCAGTTGCTTTCAACTTTCAACATGCATACCTCATGGATAATTTTGACCACAGAGTAATATGATGAATACAAATAAGCAAGTATGTAAGAATCAATGCACAGTTGACACAAGTGTTTTCTTCTAAGATGGAAGGAAATAGGTAAACTGACTCAACAATAAAGTAAAAGATAGGCCCTTCGCAGAGGGAAGCAGAGATTAAATCATGTGCTAGAGCTTTTCAAGTTTTGAAATCATATAGAGAGCATAAAAGTAAAATTTTGAGAGGTGTTTGTTGTTGTCAACGAATGGTAATGGGTACTCTAACTACCTTATCAACCAGACTTTCAAGAGCGGCTCCCATGAAGGACGTTATCTCTACCAGCAAGGTAGATCATCCCTCTTCTCTTTTGTTTACACATGTACTTTAGTTTTATTTATTAGATGACACTCCCCCAACCTTTTGCTTACACAAGCCATGGCTAACCGAATCCTCGGGTGCCTTCCAACATTCACATACCATGGAGGAGTGTCTATTTGCAAATTTAAGTTGCTTACTGATGACCCACAAGTATAGGGGGTGTATCGTAGTACTTTCGATAAATAAGAGTGTCGAACCCAACGAGGAGCAGAAGGTGTTGACAAGCAGTTTCGATGAAGGATTCACTGTAAATGCTCACAGACAAGTATTCAAGGGGTTTTGATATAGCAGATAAATAAAGTACAAGTAAATAAAATGCGAGAGAAATAATTGCAGCGAGTGGCCCAATCCTTTTTAGCACAAAGGACAAGCCGGTTTGTTTACTTATAATGACCAAACGTTCTTGAGGACACACGGGGATTTTAGTCTAGTGCTTTCGCTTCATACGGCTGATTAATCTTCATTGTTTTGATAAGTGTTGTGTGGGTGAACCTATGCTAATGCACCGCCCTTCCTAGGACTAATACATACTTGTGATTATACCCCTTGCAAGCATCCGCAAATACAAGAAAGTAATTAAGATAAATCTAACCACAGCCTTAAACTCTGAGATCCTGCTATCCCTCCTGCACCGATATACTAACGGGGGTTTAGGTTGCTGTCACTCCGGCAACCCCACAATTAGCAAACGAATACAAGATGCACTCCCCTAGGCCCATAAAGGTGAAGTATCATGTAGTCGACGTTCACATGACACCACTAGAAGAGTAACACCACAACTTAAATATCATAACATTGAATACTACTCAACAATAATTCACTACTAACATCTAGACTTCACCCATGTCCTCAAGAACTAAACGAACTACTCACGAGACATCATATGGAACATGATCAGAGGTGATATGATGATGAATAACAATCTGAACATAAACCTTGGTTCAATGGTTTCACTCAATAGCATCAATAACAAGTAGTAATCAACACCGGGAGAGTTTCCCCTATCAAACAATCAAGATCCAACCCAAATCGTTACAGCGGTGACGAGATGCAGCGGTGGAGATGGCGGTGTAGATGATGGAGATGATGGTGATGGCGATGGAGATGATGTCCAGCTTGATGACGATGGCGTCGATTTCCCCCTCCGGGAGGGAATTTCCCCGGCGGATTCCTGCCCGCCGGAGAGCTCTTTTCTCTCTGGTGTTTCTCCGCCCCGCAGAGGCGGCTCTGTCAATTCTCCGTAACTCCCCGGGGCTTAGGTTTTCGGGACGAAGAAGTACGCGAAGGAGAGGCGGCCAGAGGGGGTTGTGGGCCCCCTCCCCACAAGGCGGCGCGGCCAGGCCTGGGCCCGCGCCGGCCTATGGGGGGGCATGGTGGCTCCTCCCGGCTCCTCCTTTTGGCTCCCTTCGTCTTCTGGAAAAATAGGAATTTTCGTGTAATTTCCGTCAATTGTTGATCTTCAGAAATATGGCGTCCTGACGGTGCTTTTTCCAGCAGAATCCTGACTCCGGTGAATAATTCTCCAATGATCACGAAACATGCAAAATAGATGAAATAACATAAGTATCATCTCTAAATATGAAATATATCAATGAATAACAGCAAATTATGATATAAAATAGTGATGCAAAATGGACGTATCAACTCCCCCAAGCTTAGACCTCGCTTGTCCCCAAGCGAAACTGAGCTCAATAAACAAGACCACATGTTTATGGAGTGAGGAGTCGATAAATAAAATACGGACAAGAAGCATCATATTGATTCACACAAGACATTCTAGTAAACATTCTCTTCATATAACTCAACTTGAAATAAGTAAAGAGAAATCACAAGTAAAGGTGCATAGGAAATCATAAATGGTTATGGCAAACTTTGTTCTTGGTCAGAGAACTACTAACGGATTGCTCTTATTTTCTAAGCAAAGCTTTCATATTAGAATTTATATAGCAGGGCTTTCATTCTCAATCATAACAATCTCCTCATAATCATTGATAACTTTCAAAGTCATATTCATTCAGATAAAATTTGTACTAAACAAGAAAGCATAAAAGACATGATTAACTAAATCATAGCATAAATGGTTGGTTCACAACAACTCAATTGCTTGCTTAAGATAGAGGGAAATAGGTTTACTGACTCAACATAAAAGTAAAAGATAGGCCCTTCGCAGAGGGAAGCAGGGATTAAATCATGTGCTAGAGCTTTTCAAGTTTTGAAATCATGTAAAGAGCATAAAAGTAAGATTTTGAGTGGTGTTTGTTGTTGTCAACGAATGGTAGCGGGCACTCTAACCCCCTTGCCAAACAGACCTTCCAAGAGCGGCTCCCATGGAGGACGACATCTCTACCAGCAAGGTAGATCATCCCCCTTCTCTTTTGTTTACACATGTATTTTAGTTTTATTATGGATGACACTCCCCCAACCTTTGCTTTCACAAGCCATGGCTAACCGAATCCTCGGGTGCCTTCCAACATTCACATACCATGGAGGAGTGTCTATTGCAAAATTAAGTTGCTTACTGATAAATCAGGGCAAAACATGTGAAGAGAATTATTAGTGAAAGTTATTAATTGGGGCTGGGAACCCCGTTGCCAGCTCTTATTGCAAAGTTATTGGATAAGCGGATGTGCCACTAGTCCATTGGTGAAAGTCCGCCCAACAAGATTGAAAGATAAAACACCACATACTTCCTCATGAGCTATGAAACATTGACACAAATAAAGAGTAATATAGTTTGAATTATTTAAAGGTAGCACATGAAGTATTTACTTGGAGTGGCGCAAAATACCACATAGTAGGTAGTTATGGTGGACACAAATGGCATGGGTTTGGTCTAAGGTTTTGGATGTATGAGAAGCATTCCCTCTCAATACAGGTCTTTGGCTAGCAAGGTTTGATAGCAAGCATAAAGGTTGAAGGAAACAAACAAATATACATGTGATAGAGACAATCATGCATCTTTCTCATAAGCACAAGAAATTTTAACTTCAGAATACTAAACTCATTAACATAGAGTAATATATCTAAATGTATTTCCCTTTTTTATTTAAACATCATGGTGTTGTTGCTATTGACCAATGCTAAGTTTGCCAAAACCAAATAGATTTACTTGATGCTCCCAAAGTGATATCAATACTAATGTCAAGAGTAATCATATAAAAGAAATTGCAAACTAAAATAAGGTGTGCAAAAAGTAAATGATAAGACTTCTCATTAATATTCCATAACGATAACTCACACCAACGGATACATAGATAACCAACTAAGAGAGATACTTCCACATTGCAAACTATTCCATATGATAACTTCCCTACTCATGATATGACACTACTTGATAGTAAAAGATAAAGGTAATGATGATGTGATACCGCGGCACTCCCCCAAGCTTGGAACAAACCAAGGGGATGCCAATACCGATGATGAATTACTCCTTCGGTGGTGATGATGGTGGATTCTTCTCGACAAGCTTCTTAACAAGTTCCTTTAAATCCTCAATCTCATAGGTGAGGTTGCGAATCAGTTCCGAGTTGTGCTCAACGCGGCTCATAATCATGTCAGGTGGCGAGTCCCAACTCCTAGAGTTGTTTCCCCATCCTTCAGCTTCAGATTTCATCTCTCCTGCAATGTTAGAACGATCTATATCCCAACCACTTGGCAACACTACCTTGGGGGTCCTTTCAGTTTGACGATCGTAGATTAGGTTGCGGAAAGGGTGGTAATTGCCTGGAGAAGATGTCCTTGGAGCTAAGTAACGACGTGGAACTGCTCCTCCGGTAGCGATTCGTGCACTCCTCTTGGTGTTGGATGGATTTGATATCACGCCAATGCTTGCAATGGTGGCACGCGGGTGTACTCGCGGAATTTCCTCCACTTCTTCCTCATCCTCGCTCTCGACTTCTTCCTTCAATTCAGGGTCTTGAATATCTTCCTCCAAAGGTCCCTTGTCTTTGTTGTTGGAGACCATGGTGCTTCTAGATCAAAACAATATCTGGCAGAAAACAGCTCGAAACAAAACACGACGAGAAAACGATATACGGACCTCTGGAGATCCGGGGGATTATATAGCAAATATTTTTACGACAAAAGGAAGGTTCCAGGCCGAAAACGAGTGGAAACGGGACGCCGAGGGGCTGTCCCCATAGGGCGGCGCGGCCAGGGTGGGGCCCGCGCCGGCCTATGGTGACGGGCCCTCGCGCGTCTCCTCCACTCCGTTTCGATCCCGTAATTTTTCATATTTTCCAAAAACAGCAGAAATATTGTTCGGAAAGCTAAACGCGGACTTTTCATTACTAAAACTGTTACCTATTCAAAGTCGGACTCTGCAGAACTGTCAATTTGATCTTTGATGAAAGCTTCCGGAGTTATCACTTGAATAATATCAATATCTTCATTATAAGAATCTCCAGAAATATAATGCTTGAGTCTTTGTCCATTCACTACTTGTGTGGCGTTACCTTCCAAAGAGCTAATTTTTATTGCTCCTGAACGATATACCTCCTCAATAACATATGGTCCTTCCCATTTTGAGAGTAATTTTCCTGCAAAAAATCTGAGACGAGACCGATACAATAGAACTTTATCTCCAACATTAAATTCTCTTTTAATAATTCTTCTATCATGCCACTTCTTAACTTTCTCCTTAAAAAGTTTAGCATTTTCATAAGCTTCACTTCTCCATTCATCTAAAGAACTCAATTGTAGCAACCTTTTCTTACCGGCAAGTTTAAAATCTTTATTAAGTTCTCTTACAGCCCAATAAGCTTTGTGCTCTAATTCTAAAGGTAAATGACAAGCTTTTCCATAAACCATTTTATAAGGAGACATGCCCATAGGATTTTTATAAGCAGTTCTATAAGCCCACAATGCTTCCTTTAACTTACTAGCCCAATTCTTTCTAGATTTATTAACAGTCTTTCCCAAGATAGCTTTAATTTCTCTATTTGATAATTCTACTTGCCCACTAGTTTGAGGATGATAAGCTGAAGCAATTCTATGATTAATACCATATTTGGCAAGAGTTTTTCTAAAACCACCATGAATAAAATGAGAACCTCCATCAGTCATAATATATCTAGGTACTCCAAATCTAGGAAATATAACATCTACAAGCATTTTTATAGAGGTCTCACCATCAGCACTTTTTGTAGGTATAGCTTCTACCCATTTAGTAACATAATCAACAGCGACAAGTATATGAGTATTACCTTCTGAAGAAGGGAAAGGACCCATGAAGTCAAATCCCCAACAATCAAATGGTTCAATAACAAGAGTATAATTCATAGGCATTTCATTGCGTCTAGAGATATTACCAACTCTTTGACATTCATCACAAGATAAGATAAACTTCCTTGCATCCTTGAAAAGTGTTGGCCAATAAAAACCTGATTGTAGAACCTTTTGTGCGGTTCTATCTCCGGCGTGATGTCCTCCATAAACACTCCCATGGCATTTACTCAATATCTCTTGTTGTTCATATTCTGGGACACATCTTCGCATAATACCATCCACTCCTTCTTTATATAAGTGTGGGTCATCCCAAAAATAATGCCTCAAATCATAAAAGAATTTCCTCCTTTGCTGAGCTGAAAAGGTTGGAGGCAAATACTTCGAAACAATAAAGTTAGCATAATCAGCATACCAAGGGCTCTCTCGCGAGCTCACCTTTATTACAGCCAATTGTTCATTTGGAAAACTATCATTAACAGGAACAGGATCATAAGTAATATTTTCCAATCTAGACAAATTATCAGCAACATGATTATCAGCACCTTTCCTATCTACAATATGTAAATCAAATTCTTGCAAAAGAAGAACCCATCTAATAAGCCTTGGCTTAGCATCTTTCTTTTCCATAAGGTACCTAATTGCAGCATGATCAGTATGAATTGTGACTTTTGAATCAACAATATAGGGTCTAAACTTGTCACATGCAAAAACTACGGCTAATAACTCTTTTTCAGTTGTAGCATAATTTCTTTGAGCAGCATCTAGAGTTTTACTAGCATAATGAATAACATTCAATTTTTTATCTACTCGCTGTCCAAGAACAGCACCTACAGCAAAATCACTAGCATCACACATAATTTCAAAAGGTAAATTCCAATCAGGAGGTTCAACTATAGGAGCAGTTGTTAAGGCTTTCTTTAGAGTTTCAAAAGCTTCCTTACAATCATCATCAAAAACAAAAGGTACATCTTTTTGAAGAAGATTAGTAAGAGGCTTTGAAATTTTAGAGAAATCTTTAATAAACCTCCTATAAAAACCAGCATGACCAAGAATACTACGAATACCTTTAACATCCCTAGGATAGGGCATCTTCTCAATTGCTTCAACTTTAGCTCTATCAACTTCGATACCTCTCTCAGAAATTTTATGTCCCAATACAATTCCTTCATTAACCATAAAGTGGCATTTCTCCCAATTAAGAACAAGGTTAGTTTCTTCACATCTCTGCAAAACTTTATCAAGGTTTCGCAAGCAATTATCAAAAGAATTCCCATAGACAGAAAAATCATCCATGAATACCTCAACAATCTTTTCACAAAAGCCATGAAAAATAGCAGACATGCATCTTTGAAAAGTAGCAGGAGCATGATACGTCTCCAACGTATCGATAATTTCTTATGTTCCATGCTACTTTATTGATGATACCTACATGTTTTATGCACATTATATGTCATATTTATGCATTTTCTGGAACTAACCTATTAACAAGATGCCGAAGAGCCAGTTGCTGTTTTTGGTTTCAGAAATCCTAGTAAAGAAATATTCTCGGAATTGGACGAAACTTTCGCCCGGGGTCCTATTTTTGCACGAAGCTTCCAGAAGACCGAAGACCTAACGAAGTGGGGCCACGAGGCAGCGGGGGGTGGCGGCGCGGCCCAAGCCCTGGCCGCGCCGACCTATCCCCTGGGCCCCTCGTGTGGCCCCTCGCGTTGACCCTCCGCCTACTTAAAGCTTCCGTCGCGAAACCCCCAGTACCGAGAGCCACGATACGGAAAACCTTCCAGAGACGCCGCCGCCGAATCCCATCTCGGGGGATTCTGGAGATCGCCTCCGGCACCCTGCCGGAGAGGGGATTCATCTCCCGGAGGACTCTACACCGCCATGGTCGCCTCCGGAGTGATGAGTGAGTAGTCCACCCCTGGACCATGGGTCCATAGCAGTAGCTAGATGGTCGTCTTCTCCTTGTTGTGCTTCATTGTTGGATCTTGTGAGCTGCCTAACATGATCAAGATCATCTATATGTAATTCTATATGTTGTGTTTGTCGGGATCCGATGGATAGAGAGTACTATGATTATGGTGATTATCAATCTATTGTTCATGTGTTGTTTATGATCTTGCATGCTCTCCGTTACTAGTAGAGGCTCTGGCCAAGTTTTTACTCTTAACTCCAAGAGGGGGTATTTATGCTCGATAGTGGGTTCATGCCTTCATTGACACCTGGGACAGTGACAGAAAGTTCTAAGGTTGTGATGTGCTGTTGCCACTAGGGATAAAACATTGATGCTATGTCTAAGGATGTAGTTGTTGATTACATTACGCACCATACTTAATGCAATTGTCTGTTGCTTTGCAACTTAATACTGGAGGGGGTTCGGATGATAACCTGAAGGTGGACTTTTTAGGCATAGATGCAGTTGGATGGCGGTCTATGTTCTTTGTCGTAATGCCCGGATTAAATCTCACTATATTTATCATATCATGTATATGCATTGTTATGCCTTTCTCTATTTGTCAATTGCCCGACTGTAATTTGTTCACCCAACATGCTTTTATCTTATGGGAGAGACACCTCTAGTGAACTGTGGACCCCGGTCCTATTCTTTACATAGCATACAATCTACTTGTTTTACGTTTTCTTTGCAAACATCTTCCACTCGATACGTTTAATCCTTTGTTACAGCAAGCCGGTGAGATTGACAACCTCACTGTTTCGTTGGGACAAAGTACTTGGGTTGTGTTGTGCAGGTTCCTAGTTGGCGGAATCCCTGGTGTTGCGCCGCATCACATTTCGCGACCATCAACCTTCAACGTGCTTCTTGGCTCCTACTGGTTCGATTAAACCTTGGTTTCTTTCTGAGGGAAAACTTGCTACTGTGCGCATCATACCTTCCTCTTGGGGTTCCCAACGAACGTGTGAGTTACACGCCATCAAGCATAATTTTCTGGCGCCGTTGCCGGGGAGATCAAGACACGCTGCAAGGGGAGTCTCCACTTCTCAATCTCTTTACTTTGTTTTTGTCTTGCTTTATTTTATTTACTACTTTGTTTGCTGCACTAAATCAAAATACAAAAAAATTAGTTGCTAGTTTTACTTTATTTACTGTCTTGCTCACTATATCGAAAACACAAAAAAATTAGTTACTTGCATTTACTTTATCTAGTTTGCTTTATTTACCGTTGCTAAAATGAATACCCCTGAAAATACTAAGTTGTGTGACTTCACAAATGCAAATAATAATGATTTCCTATGCACACCTATTGCTCCACCTGCTACTACAGCAGAATTCTTTGAAATTAAACCTGCTTTACTGAATTTGGTTATGAGAGAACAATTTTCTGGTGTTAGTTCTGATGATGCTGCTGCCCATCTCAATAATTTTGTTGAACTTTGTGAAATGCAAAAATATAAGGATGTAGATGGTGATATTATTAAATTGAAAGTGTTTCCTTTCTCATTAAGAGGAAGAGCTAAAGATTGGTTGCTATCTTTGCCTAAGAATAGTATTGATTCATGGACTAAATGCAAGGATGCTTTTATTGGTAGATATTATCCTCCCGCTAAAATTATATCTTTGAGAAGTAGCATAATGAATTTTAAACAATTAGATACTGAACATGTTGCTCAAGCTTGGGAGAGAATGAAAACTTTGGTAAAGAATTGCCCAACCCATGGACTGACTACTTGGATGATCATCCAAACCTTCTATGCAGGACTAAATTTTTCTTCGCGGAATTTATTGGATTCAGCTGCTGGAGGTACCTTTATGTCCATCACATTGGGGGCGGCTACAAAACTTCTTGATGATATGATGATAAATTACTCTGAGTGGCACACGGAAAGAGCTCCACAAGGTAAGAAGGTAAATTCTGTTGAGGAAACCTCTTCCTTGAGTGATAAGATTGATGTGATTATGTCTATGCTTGTGAATGGTAGATCTAATGTAGATCCAAATAATGTTCCTTTAGCTTCATTGGTTGCTCAAGAAGAAAATGTTGATGTGAATTTCATTAAAAATAATAACTTCAACAACAATGCTTATAGGAACAACTCTGGTAATAACTATAGGCCATATCCTTCTGCTAATGGTAATGGTTATGGTAATTCTTATGGGAATTCTTACAATAATAATAGGAGTGTACCCTCTGGTCTTGAAGCCATGCTTAAAGAATTTATTAGTACACAAACTGCTTTTAACAAATCTGTTGAGGAAAAGCTTGATAAAATTGATACTATTGCTTCTAGAGTTGATAGACTTGCCTCTGATGTTAATCTTTTAAAGTTGAAAGTTATGCCTAATAATGATATTGATAATAAGATTACTACTACAGCAAATGCCATCCAAGTTAGAATTAATGAGAATATAAGATTAATGGCTGAACTGCGTGCTAGGTGGGATAGAGAAGAAAATGAAAAACTAGCTAAAGAGAATAATGTAGCTAAAGTTTGGACTATTACCACCACTAGTAATGCTAATTCTTCACATGTTGCTGCACCTCCTACTATCAATGGTAATATAATTGGTGTTGGCAATGTTTCTACTCCTAATGCAAAGCGAACAAAACTGCCTGAAATTGCTAAAACTGCTGAAACTGCTTGTGATAAAACTGCTGAAATTTTTTCCAACCTTGGGAATAATGATCCCATTGCTGTAGCTCATAATGATTTAGATTTTGATGATTGCCACATCTCTGAAGTTATAAAGTTCTTACAAAAACTTGCTAAAAGTCCTAATGCTAGTGCTATAAATTTAGCCTTTACAAAACATATTACAAATGCTCTCATAAAAGCTAGAGAAGAGAAACTAAAACTTGAAACTTCTATTCCTAGAAAGTTAGAGGATGGTTGGGAGCCCATCATTAAAATGAAATTCAATGACTTTGAATGTAATGCCTTATGTGATCTTGGTGCAAGTATTTCTGTTATGCCTAAAAAGATTTATGATATGCTTGACTTGCCACCATTGAAGAATTGTTATTTGGATGTTAATCTTGCCAATAATGTTAAAAAGAAACCTTTGGGGAGGATTGATAATGTGCACATTACGGTTAACAATAACCTTGTCCCCGTTGATTTTGTTGTCTTGGATATCGAATGCAATGCATCTTGTCCAATTGTGTTGGGAAGACCTTTTCTTCGAACTGTTGGTGCTGTTATTGATATGAGGGAAGGTAATATTAAATATCAATTTCCTCTCAAGAAAGGTATGGAACATTTCCCTAGAAAGAGAATGAAGTTGCCTTTTGATTCTATTATTAGAACAAGCTATGATGTTGATGCTTCTACTCTCGATGTTACTTGATTTGCACTTTCTGCGCCTAGCTGAAAGGCGTTAAAGAAAAGCGCTTATGGGAGACAACCCATGTTTTTACCTACAGCAATTTTTTGTTTTATTGAGTCTTGGAAGTTGTTTACTACTGTAGCAACCTCTCCTTATCATGTTTTTGTGCCAAGTAAAGTTTCTATGTCAAAGTTGATGTTATATTTGGGATCGCTGCGCAGAAACAGCATTGCTGTCTGTCACGAATCTGGGCACAATTCTCTGTAGAAAATTCGAAAAAATCTGCCAATTTACGAGCGTGATCCTCAGATATGTACGCAACTTTCATTAGTTTTGAGTTTTTCCATTTGAGCAAGTCTGGTGCCATTTATAAATTCGTCTTTACGGACTGTTCTGTTTTTGACAGATTCTGCCTTTTATTTCGCATTGCCTCTTTTGCTATGTTGAATTTATTTCTTTGATCCACTAATGTCCAGTAGCATTATGCAATGTCCAGAAGTGAAAATAATGATTGTGTCACCTCTGAATGAGTGAATTATTAATGATGCACTAACCCTCTAATGAGTTTGCTTGAAGTTTGGTGTGAAGGAAGTTTTCAAGGGTCAAGAGAGGAGAATGATATACTATGATCAAGAGGAGTGAAAGCTCTAAGCTTGGGGATGCCCCCGTGGTTCACCCCTGCATATTTTAAGAAGACTCAAGCGTCTAAGCTTGGGGATGCCCAAGGCATCCCCTTCTTCATCGACAACATCATCAGGTTCCTCCCCTGAAACTATATTTTTATTCAATCACATCTTGTATTCTTTACTTGGAGCGTCGGTTTGTTTTCGTTTTTGTTTTTGTTTGAATAAGATGGATCCTAGCATTCACTTTGTGGGAGAGAGACACGCTCCGCTGTTGCATATGGACACATGTGTCCTTAGGCTTTACTCATAATGTTCAAGGCGAAGTTTCTTCTTCGTTAAGTTGTTATATGGTTGGAATTGGAAAATGCTACATGTAGTAATTCTAAAATGTCTTGGATAATGTGATACTTGGTAATTGTTGTGCTCATGTTTAAGCTCTTGCATCATATGCTTTGCACCCATTAATGAAGAAATACATAGAGCTTGCTAAAATTTGATTTGCATATTTGGTCTCTCTAAGGTCTAGATAATATCTAGTATTGAGTTTTGAACAACAAGGAAGACGGTGTAGAGTCTTATAATGTTTACAATATGTCTTTTATGTGAGTTTTGCTGCACTTGTTCATCCTTGAGTTTGCTTCAAATAACCTTGCTAGCCTAAACCTTGTATCGAGAGGGAATACTTCTCATGCATCCAAAATCCTTGAGCCAACTACTATGCCATTTGTGTCCACCATACCTACCTACTACATGGTATTTCTCCGCCATTCCAAAGTAAATTGCTTGAGTGCTACCTTTAAAATTCCATCATTCACCTTTGCAATATATAGCTCATGGGACAAAATAGCCTTAAAAACTATCGTAGTATTGAATATGTACTTATGCACTTTATATTTTATTAAGTTGCTTGTTGCGCGATAACCATGCTTCTGGGGAACGCCATCAACTATTGTTGAATATCATGTGAGTTGCTATGCATGTCCGTCTTGTCTGAAGGTCTATCATTTTAGTGGTTGGAGCATGCAAAATTGTTAGAGAAGAACATTGGGCCGCTAACTAAAGCCATGAACCATGGTGGAAGTTTCAGTTTTGGACATGTATCCTCAATCTCATATGAGAACAATAATCATTGCTACATGCTTATGCATTTAAGAGGAGTCCATTATCTGTTGTCCATGTTGTCCCGGTATGGATGTCTAAGTTGAGAATAATCAAAAGCGAGAAATCCGAAATGCGAGCATTCTCCTTGGACCTTTGTACAGGCGGCATGGAGGTACCCCTTTGTGACACTTGGTTGAAACATGGCATGCGAAGATCCGGTAGTCCAAGTTAAGTAGGACGAGGTGCGGGCACTATTAGTATACTATGCATGAGGCTTGCAACTTGTAAGATATAATTTTCATAACTCATATGCTTTATTACTACCGTTGACAAAATTGTTTCATGTTTTCAAAATAAAAGCTCTAGCACAAATACAGCAATCGATGCTTTCCTCATTGAAGGACCATTCTTTTACTTTTATTGTTGAGTCAGTTTACCTATCTCCTTCCACCTTAAGAAGCAAACACTTGTGTGAACTGTGCATTGATTCCTACATACTTGCATATTGCACTTGTTATACTACTTTATGTTGACAATATCCATGAGATATACATGTTACAAGTTGAAAGCAACCGCTGAAACTTAATCTTCCTATGTGTTGCTTCAACACCTTTACTTTGATTTATTGCTTTATGAGTTAACTCTTATGCAAGACTTATTGATGCTTGTCTTGAAGTACTATTCATGAAAAGTCTTTGCTATATGATTCAGTTGTTTACTCATGTCATTACCTTTGCTTTGATCGCTGCATTCATTACATATGTTTACAAATAGTATGATCAAGATTATGATGGCATGTCACTTCAGAAATTATCTTTGTTATCGTTTTACCTGCTCGGGACGAGCAGAACTAAGCTTGGGGATGCTGATACGTCTCCAACGTATCGATAATTTCTTATGTTCCATGCTACTTTATTGATGATACCTACATGTTTTATGCACATTATATGTCATATTTATGCATTTTCGGAACTAACCTATTAACAAGATGCCGAAGAGCCAGTTGCTGTTTTCTGCTGTTTTTGGTTTCAGAAATCCTAGTAAAGAAATATTCTCGGAATTGGACGAAACTTTCGCCCAGGGTCCTATTTTTGCACGAAGCTTCCAGAAGACGGAAGACCTAACGAAGTGGGGCCACGAGGCAGCCAGGGGGCGGGCGGCCCGGCCGCGCCGACCTGTCCCCTGGGCCCCTCGTGTGGCCCCTCGCGTTGACCCTCCGCCTACTTAAAGCGCGAAACCCCCAGTGCCGAGAGCCACGATACGGAAAACCTTCCAGAGACGCCGCCGCCGCGAATCCCATCTCGAGGGATTCGGAGATCGCCTCCGGCACCCTGCCGGAGAGGGGATTCATCTCCGGAGGACTCTACACCGCCATGGTCGCCTCCGGAGTGATGAGTGAGTAGTCCACCCCTGGACCATGGGTCCATAGCAGTAGCTAGATGGTCGTCTTCTCCTTGTTGTGCTTCATTGTTGGATCTTGTGAGCTGCCTAACATGATCAAGATCATCTATATGTAATTCTATATGTTGTGTTTGTCGGGATCCGATGGATAGAGAGTACTATGATTATGGTGATTATCAATCTATTGTTCATGTGTTGTTTATGATCTTGCATGCTCTCCGTTATTAGTAGAGGCTCTGGCCAAGTTTTTACTCTTAACTCCAAGAGGGAGTATTTATGCTCGATAGTGGGTTCACGCCTTCATTGACACCTGGGACAGTGACAGAAAGTTCTAAGGTTGTGATGTGCTGTTGCCACTAGGGATAAAACATTGATGCTATGTCTAAGGATGTAGTTGTTGATTACATTACGCACCATACTTAATGCAATTGTCTGTTGCTTTGCAACTTAATACTGGAGGGGGTTCGGATGATAACCTGAAGGTGGACTTTTTAGGCATAGATGCAGTTGGATGGCGGTCTATGTTCTTTGTCGTAATGCCCGGATTAAATCTCACTATATTTATCATATCATGTATATGCATTGTTATGCCTTTCTCTATTTGTCAATTGCCCGACTGTAATTTGTTCACCCAACATGCTTTTATCTTATGGGAGAGACACCTCTAGTGAACTGGACCCCGGTCCTATTCTTTACATAGCATACAATCTACTTGTTTCTGTTTTCTTTGCAAACATCTTCCACTCGATACGTTTAATCCTTTGTTACAGCAAGCCGGTGAGATTGACAACCTCACTGTTTCGTTGGGACAAAGTACTTGGGTTGTGTTGTGCAGGTTCCTAGTTGGCGCCGGAATCCCTGGTGTTGCGCCGCATCACATTTCGCGACCATCAACCTTCAACGTGCTTCTTGGCTCCTACTGGTTCGATTAAACCTTGGTTTCTTTCTGAGGGAAAACTTGCTACTGTGCGCATCATACCTTCCTCTTGGGTTCCCAACGAACGTGTGAGTTACACGCCATCATTACACAAACCAAAAGGCATACGCCTATAAGCATAAGTTCCATAGGGACAAGTGAAAGTGGTTTTCTCTTGATCTTTAGCTCTAACAGCAATTTGTGAAAACCCAGAATATCCATCAAGAAAACAGAAATGAGTATTTTTAGACAGCCTTTCTAACATTTGATCAATAAAAGGTAAAGGGTAATGATCTTTCTTAGTAACTTTATTCACTTTCCTAAAATCAATGCACATTCTATACCCTACAACTACTCTTTGAGGAATAAGCTCATCATTATCATTAGGCACAACAATTATACCTCCTTTCTTAGGAACACAATGCACAGGACTAACCCATCTACTATCAGCAATAGGATATATAATACCTGCTTCAAGAAGTTTTAATACCTCATTTCTTACCACATCCTTCATCTTGGGAATTAGACGACGCTGATGTTCAACAACAGGTTTTGCACCATCTTCTATATTAATAGCATGTTGGCAAATAGCGGGAGAAATCCCCTTCAAATCATCAAGAGTATAGCCAATAGCTCCTCGGTGCTTCTTCAATATTTCCAATAATCTTTCTTCCTCGATATCTGAAAGCTTAGCACTAATAATAACAGGATATGTTTTCTTCTCATCAATATAAGCATACTTAAGATTATCAGGTAATGGTTTCAAATCAAATACATGATCTTCCTTTGGTGGTGGTGTTACACCTAAATCTTCAACCGGTAAGTCATGTTTAAGAATAGGTTGACGAAGGAAAATTTCATCAAGCTCATCCCTTTCTTCCCTAAAAACTTCACTCTCACTATTCTCCAAATGTTGCTGCAAAGGATTACTAGGAGCAAGAGCAATAGATGCACACTGTTCAACTCTAAAATCTTCATTAGGCAAATCAGCTTTATAAGGAGTTTTGGCAAATTTAGAGAAGTTAAACTCATAAGATTCACCAGCAAATTTAGTAAAATTTTCTCTTTCTTGCAATCTATAATAGCTCCACATGTATTTAGAAAAGGTCTACCAAAAATAATAGGACAAAACTTACTAGCAGCAGAACCAAGTACCAAAAAGTCAGCAGGATATTTAATCTTACCACATAGAACTTCAACATCTCGAACAATACCAATGGGAGAGATAGTTTCTCTATTAGCTAGCCGAATAACCACATCAATATCTTCGAGTTCACAAGAACCAATTTCATGCATAATTTCCGTGTAGAGCTCATAAGGAATGACACTAATACTTGCACCAATGTCGCATAAACCATAATAGCAATGATCACCAATTCGAACAGAGAGCACAGGAACACTGGCTTTCATAGACTTATTAGGATGCGAAACAATATTAGAAGCATCTTCACAAAAAATAATATGACCATCTTCCACATTTTCAGTAACAAGATCTTTAACTATTGCAACAGCAGGTTCAACTTTTATTTGTTCTTCAGGTTCTATAGGTTTCTTTGCACTTTTATTAACTACACTAGTTATAACAGAATACTCCTTCATTTTAGCAGGAAAAGGAGTTTTTTCAATATAAGCTTCAGGAAGAACATGATCAACAGTTTTAATTTCAATACATTTACCTTTAGGTGAATCAACTTTATCTTTATATGGTTCATGATACTTATCAAAATTCTTCCTAGGCAATTCAAAATGAGAGGCAAAGGCTTTATAAATATTTGCAACAACTTGAGAGTCAAGACCATATGTAGCACTCATATTACGATATTCATCGGTATCCATAAAAGTTTCAATGCATTCATAATTATAATTTATACCTGACACTCTACCTTTGTCGTTCTCCCATCCTTCAGTATTTTCTTGGATTCGATCAAGAAGGTCCCATTTAAACTCTTCTTTATTGCGCGTGAATGATCCAGAACAAGAAGTATCCAGCAAGGTTTTATCTTGAAAAGACAGTCTTGCATAGAAATTATCAATAATAATATTACCAGGAAGCTCATGAATGGGGCATTTGAGCATTAAAGACTTCAATCTCCCCCACGCTTGGGCAATACTCTCTCCATCATGAGGCCAAAAATTATATATACGGTTGCGGTCTTTGTGAATTTCACTTGGAGGATAGAATTTAGAGTAAAATACAGGCACAATATCCTTCCAATCAAGAGAACGCCCATCCTTCAGCAGTTTATACCAATGCGCCGCTTTACCAGATAGCGACATAACAAATAATTTCTTCCTAACTTCATCCATTGAAATACCTGCACATTTGAATAACCCGCATAATTCATGTAAAAACAGTAAATGATCTCCAGGATGAACAGTTTCATCCCCTTCATAGCGGTTATCCACAACACGTTCAATAATTTTCATAGGTATTTTATATGGTATTACTTCCTCACCTGGCGCCTCATCCACTACCGTTGCAGTAGTAGTAGATTTCCCAAATAGAAATTCAAGGGAGGATCTCTCCATAATGACTTATAGTAGCAAGCAGAAACAAAATCAGCACGTACAGTAAAAGTTTCCTTACCAATTCCACTTACCAATAGCGCTTCACTCCCCGGCAACGGCGCCAGAAAATAGTCTTGATGACCCACAAGTATAGGGGGTGTATCGTAGTACTTTCGATAAATAAGAGTGTCGAACCCAACGAGGAGCAGAAGGTGTTGACAAGCAGTTTCGATGAAGGATTCACTGTAAATGCTCACAGACAAGTATTCAAGGGGTTTTGATATAGCAGATAAATAAAGTACAAGTAAATAAAATGCGAGAGAAATAATTGCAGCGAGTGGCTCAATCCTTTTTAGCACAAAGGACAAGCCGGTTTGTTTACTTATAATGACCAAACGTTCTTGAGGACACACGGGGATTTTAGTCTAGTGCTTTCGCTTCATACGGCTGATTAATCTTCATTGTTTTGATAAGTGTTGTGTGGGTGAACCTATGCTAATGCACCGCCCTTCCTAGGACTAATACATACTTGTGATTATACCCCTTGCAAGCATCCGCAAATACAAGAAAGTAATTAAGATAAATCTAACCACAACCTTAAACTCTGAGATCCTGCTATCCCTCCTGCACCGATATACTAACGGGGGTTTAGGTTGCTGTCACTCCGGCAACCCCACAATTAGCAAACGAATACAAGATGCACTCCCCTAGGCCCATAAAGGTGAAGTATCATGTAGTCGACGTTCACATGACACCACTAGAAGAGTAACACCACAACTTAAATATCATAACATTGAATACTACTCAACAATAATTCACTACTAACATCCAGACTTCACCCATGTCCTCAAGAACTAAACGAACTACTCACGAGACATCATATGGAACATGATCAGAGGTGATATGATGATGAATAACAATCTGAACATAAACCTTGGTTCAATGGTTTCACTCAATAGCATCAATAACAAGTAGTAATCAACACCGGGAGAGTTTCCCCTATCAAACAATCAAGATCCAACCCAAATCGTTACAGCGGTGACGAGATGCAGCGGTGGAGATGGCGGTGTAGATGATGGAGATGATGGTGATGGCGATGGAGATGATGTCCAGCTCGATGACGATGGCGATGGCGTCGATTTCCCCCTCCGGGAGGGAATTTCCCCGGCGGATTCCTGCCCGCCGGAGAGCTCTTTTCTCTCTGGTGTTTCTCCGCCCCGCAGAGGCGGCTCTGTCAATTCTCCGTAACTCCCTGGGGCTTAGGTTTTCGGGACGAAGAAGTACGCGAAGGAGAGGCGGCCAGAGGGGCTGTGGGCCCCCTCCCCACAAGGCGGCGCGGCCAGGCCTGGGCCCGCGCCGGCCTATGGGGGGGCCCATGGTGGCTCCTCCCGGCTCCCCCTTTTGGCTCCCTTCGTCTTCTGGAAAAATAGGAATTTTCGTGTAATTTCCGTCAATTGTTGATCTTCAGAAATATGGCGTCCTGACGGTGCTTTTTCCAGCAGAATCCTGGCTCCGGTGAATAATTCTCCAATGATCACGAAACATGCAAAATAGATGAAATAACATAAGTATCATCTCTAAATATGAAATATATCAATGAATAACAGCAAATTATGATATAAAATAGTGATGCAAAATGGACGTATCACTTACTGATAGATCAGAGCAAAACATGTGAAGAGAATTATTAATGCAAGTTAATTAATTGGGGCTGGGAACCCCATTGCCAGCTCTTTTTGCAAAATTATTGGATAAGCGGATGAGCCACTAGTCCATTGTGAAAGTCTGTCAGAAGTAAATGACAAGATCGAAAGATAAAACACCACATACTTCCTCATGAGCTATAAAACATTGACACAAATAAGAGATAATAGCTTTTGAATTGTTTAAAGGTAGCACATGAAGTATTTACTTGGAATGGCAGGAAATACCACATAGTAGGTAGATATGGTGGACACAAATGGCATAGGTTTTGGCTCAAGGTTTTGGATGCACGAGAAGCATTTCCTCTCAGTACAAGGCTTAGGCTAGCAAGGTTGTTTGAAGCAAACACAAGTATGAACCGGTACAACAAAACTTACATAAGAACATATTGCAAGCATTATAAGACTCTACACTGTCTTCCTTGTTGCTCAAACACTCTTACCAGAAAATATCTAGACCTTAGAGAGACCAATCATGCAAACCAAATTTCAACAAGCTCTACAGTAGTTCTCCATTAATAGGTTTAAACTACATGGTGCATGAGTAAACATGATCTATGAGAGCTCAAAACAATTGCCAAGTATCAAATTATTCAAGACCATATGAAGCATTTTCTGATTCCAACCAAATAGCAACAAGTGAAGCGATCAACTTTCGCCCTTGAACATTAAAAGCATGAATGAAGAACACTAGTGTTCATATGAAAAAGCGGAGCGTGTCTCTCTCCCACACAAGGATGAACTTATTCAGAGAATGAAAATAACAAAACGAAAATAAAAGCACACAGACGCTCCAAGTAAAGAACATAAGAATGTGACGGAATAAAAATATAGTTTCACTAGAAGTGACCTGATAATGTTGTCGATGAAGAAGGGGATGTCTTGGGCATCCCCAAGCTTAGATGCTTGAGTCTTCTTAAAATATGCAGGGATGAACCACCGGGGCATCCCCAAGCTTAGACCTTTCACTCTTCTTGATCATAGTATATCATCCTCTTCTCTTGACCCTTGAAAACTTTCTTCACACAAACTTCAAGCAAACTCATTAGAGGGTTAGTGCATAACCAAAAATTCACATATTCAGAGGTGACACAATCATTCTTAACACTTCTGGACATTGCACAAAGCTTCTGAAAGTTAATGGAACAAAGAAACTCATTCAACATAGCAAAAGCGGCAATGCGAAATAAAAGACAGAATCTGTCAAAAACAGAACAGTCCGTAAAGATGCATCTGGAAAGGGCACTTAACTTGCTCAAATGGAAAAACTTAAAACTAAAGAAAGTTGCGTACATATATGAGGATCACACACCTAAATTTGCAGATTTTTCTGTGTTACCTACAGAAACTTCTGCGCGAATTCGTGACAGACAGCAAATCTGTTTCTGCGCAGTAATCCAAATCTAGCATCAACTTTAACATAGAGACTTTACTTGGCACCAAAAACATGATAAGGAGAGGTTGCTACAGTAGTAAACAACTTCCAAGACTCAACAAAACAAAAATTGCTGTAGTAAAATAAACACATGGGTTATCTCCCAAGAAGTTCTTTCTTTATAGCCATTAAGATGGGCTCAGTAATTTTAATGATACTCTCGCAAGAATTAAGAGTTGAAGCAAAAGAGAACATCAAGAAGCAAATTCAAAACACATTTAAGCCTAACCCACTTCCTATGAAAAGGAATCTTGTACACAAATAGATTCATGAAGAACAAAGTGGCAAGCATAGGAAGGCAACACAAGCGCAATTTCAAGATTCTCAACATAAAGAGGGGAAACTTAATATTATTAAGATGCATATAACCATATTTCCCTCTCTCATAATAACTTTCAGTAGCATCATGAACAAACTCAACAATATAACTATCACATACAACATTCTTGTCATGAGCCACATGCATAAAATTATTACTCTCCACATAAGCATAATCAATTTTATTAGTTGTAGTGGGAGCAAATTCAACAAAGTAGCTATCATTATTATTCTCATCAAGTGTAGGAGGCATAGTATAATCAAAATAAAATTTACTCTCCATAGTAGGCGGCACCAAAAGACCACTATCATTATAATCATCATAAATAGGAGGCAAAGTATCATCAAAGAAAATTTTCTCCTCAATGCTTGGGGGACTAAAAATATCATGCTCATCAAAACCAGCTTCCCCAAGCTTAGAATTTTCCATATCATTAACAACAATGGTGTTCAAAGCGTTCATACTAATATCATTGCTACTAGCATGCAAATAAGATTCCATATGTTTTTTAATTTTCGCAAACAATCCATGTCTTAATCCATGTCTTAACTCAGGAAATAGAAATAAAAGCTCACTGTTGCTTTCCATTATGCCTAACTAGTGTAAACAAGAAACCAAAAGATGCAATTGCAGGATCTAAAGGAAATAGCTTCGAGTACTTACAACGGCGCCGGAAAATAGCTTAGTAGCCGAGATCCGGAGTGTGAGTACCTTTTACCTTTCCTCCCCGGCAACGGCGCCAGAAAATAGCTTGATGTCTACGTGTGCTTCTATTCTTGTAGACAGTGTTGGGCCTCCAAGAGCAGAGGTTTGTAGAACAGCAGCAAGTTTTCCCTTAAGTGGATCACCCAAGGTTTATCGAACTCGGGGAGGAAGAGGTCAAAGATATCCCTCTCAAGCAACCCTGCAATCACGATACAAGAAGTCTCTTGTGTCCCCAACACACCTAATACACTTGTCAGATGTATAGGTGCACTAGTTCGGCGAAGAGATAGTGAAATACAAGTAGTATGGATGTATATGAGTGGTAATAGTAATCTGAATAAAATATGGCAGCGAGTAAACATGCAACAGAACAGTAAATAAGCGGTGTTTGCAGTATTGGAAACAAGGCCTAGGGATCATACTTTCACTAGTGGACACTCTCAACATTGATCGCATAATAAATAATAACTTCTCTCATTTGTGCTACATACACTCTTGTTTGATAATGAACACCATTCGTTGCGTAGGATTACACGAACCCTCAATGCCGGAGTTAACAAGCTCCACAACATTCGATATTCATGTTTAAGTAACCTTAGAGCATAATAGATCTTTGCAAAATAAACCGAGTACTAACATAGCATACACACTGTCACCTTTACACTATGAAGGGGGAATAAATCACATCAATACTATCATAGCGATAATCAACTCCATAACCTACAAGAGATTATGATCATAATCTACGACAAGAACTACATGATGCACACACTGTCACCATTACACCATGCAGGAGGAATAGACTACTTTAATAACATCACATGAGTAGCACATAAACTAGTAGCGATACAAAGCACATTGCAATCATAAAGGGATATAAATAAGCACTTCACTATGCCATTCATAACAGTGAATAAGTATTCTGTGAAATATAGCCTAAGAGACCCACACGGTGCACACACTGTCACCTTTACACACGTGGGACAAGGAGTCTCCGGAGATCACATAAGTAAAACCCACTTGACTAGCATAATGACATCTAGATTACAAGAATCATCATATGAATCTCAATCATGTAAGGCAGCTCATGAGATTATTGTATTGAAGTACATAGGAGAGAGATTAACCACATAGCTACCGGTACAGCCCCGAGCCTCGATGGAGAACTACTCCCTCCTCATGGGAGAGCAGTGATGAAGATGGCGGTGGAGATGGCAGCGGTGTCGATGGAGAAGCCTTCCGGGGGCACTTCCCCGTCCGGCGGCGTGCCGGAACAGAGACTCCTGTCCCCGGATCTTGGCTTCGCGATGGCGGCGGCTCTGGAACTTTTCTCGTACCGTGGCTTATTCGTATCGGGGTTTTAGGTCGGGAGCTTATATAGGCGAAAGGGGAGCCTCGGAGGGGCCCTGTGGGGCCAGGACAACAGGCGGCGCGCCCCCTCCACCGGCCACGCCGCCACCATGTGTGGTGGGCTGTGGCCCCCCTCTCGGGTGTTGGGAAGCTTCTGAAAATAGAGGTATGGGCATTGATTTCGTCCGATTCCGAGAATATTTCCTTACTAGGATTTCTGAAACCAAAAACATCAGAAAACATGAACTGGCACTTCGGCATCTCGTCAATAGGTTAGTTCCGGAAAACGCATCAAAACGATATAAAGTGTGAACAAAACATGTAGGTATTGTCATAAAACAAGCATGGAACATCAGAAATTATAGATACGTTGGAGACGTATCACCTCATAATATATATATATATAATTAGTGTGCATGCATGGCCTACCATGCATTAGTGCATATATTTTAATGTATATTTGAACATATTCTTGGGGATTTCAATCTCTCTCTCTCGATCATCTATATATCGTTGGTGGCCAAAAAACACACATATATACGCATGCACTTTATGCGTAAAGGCGCGGGTGCCTCTAATAATGTGTGTGCGCACTTGATCGATGATCCCTAAACCTTAAACCCTAAAACCCTAATCCCTAACCCCTAAACCCTGAACACCCTAAACACCCTAAACATTAAACCCTAAACCCTAAACCCTAACCCTAACCCTAAACCCTGGCTAACCCTAAACCCTATAAACCATAATTAAACCCTATATATAGGCCAACGACACTTAATTGTGCATCAAGCAGGCCAGGGGTGCCTCGCGGTCCTCTAATTAAATTAAATGTGCCATGCATTAACCCTAAACCATATATATAACTAACCCTAGCTAATCAAACCCTACTTAATTAAAACACATAACCCTAAACTATACTAGCTATATATAACCCGATCTAATAAAAACATGCTCTATATATAGCAGCTAGCTAGCAAAGCGTAGATTAACACCAATTAATATATACATGGCCTATATCGATCATGTTGAATAACATCGATCTCCCTGAGATTCATTAATTAATTATATAATTATCGATGATAAATTAATTAACTTGAATTTTGACAAGTTCTCTCGTATGAAAACACATTTGATTAAGTTGCCTCATAATACATATATAATTAGTGTGCATGCATGGCCTACCATGCATTCGTGCATATATTTTAATATATATTTGAAAATATTCTTGGGGATTTCAATCTCTCTCTCTCGATCATATATCGTTGTTGGTGGCCAAAAAACACACATATATACACATGCACTTTATGCGCAAAGGCGCGGGTGCCTCTAATAATGTGTGTGCGCACTCGATCGATGATCCCTAAACCTTAAACAACCCTAAAACCCTAAAACCCTAATCCCTAATCCCTAAACCCTAAACACCCTAAACACTAAACTAAACCCTAGAGCCTAAACCCTAACCCTAACCCTAAACCCTAGCTAACCCTAAACCCTAATTAAACCCTATATATAGGCCAACGACACTTAATTGTGCATCAAGCAGGCCAGGGGTGCCTCGCGGTCCTCTAATTAAATTAAATGTGTCATGCATTAACCCTAAACCATATATATATAACTAACCCTAGCTAATCAACCCTACTTAATTAAAACACATAACCCTATACTATACTAGCTATAACCCGATCTAATAAAAATGTGCTTTATATATAGCAGCTAGCTAGCAAACCGTAGATTAACACCAATTAATATATACATGGCCAATATCGATCATGTTGTATAACATATCCCTGAGATTCATTAATTAATTATATAATTATCGTGATAAATTAATTAACTTGAATTTTGACAAGTTCTCTCGAATGAAAACACATTTGATTAAGTTGCCTCATAATATATATATGATTAGTGTGCATGCATGGCCTACCATGCATTCGTGCATATATTTTAATGTATATTTGAACATATTCTTGGGGATTTCAATCTCTCTCTCTCTCTCGATCATCTATATATCGTTGGTGGCCAAAAAACACACATATATACGCATGCACTTTATGCGTAAAGGCGCGGGTGCCTCTAATAATGTGTGTGCGCACTCGATCGATGATCCCTAAACCTTAAACCCTAAAACCCTAATCCCTAACCCCTAAACACCCTAAACACCCTAAACATTAAACCCTAAACCCTAAACCCTAAACCCTAAACCCTAACCCTAACCCTAACCCTAAACTCTGGCTAACCCTAAACCCTATAAACCATAATTAAACCCTATATATAGGCCAACGACACTTAATTGTGCATCAAGCAGGCCAGGGGTGCCTCGCGGTCCTCTAATTAAATTAAATGTGTCATGCATTAACCCTAAACCATATATATAACTAACCCTAGCTAATCAAACCCAACTTAATTAAAACACATAACCCTAAACTATACTAACTATATATAACCCGATCTAATAAAAACATGCTCTATATATAGCAGCTAGCTAGCAAAGCGTAGATTAACACCAATTAATATATACATGGCCTATATCGATCATGTTGAATAACATCGATCTCCCTGAGATTCATTAATTAATTATATAATTATCGATGATAAATTAATTAACTTGAATTTTGACAAGTTCTCTCGTATGAAAACACATTTGATTAAGTTGCCTCATAATACATATATAATTAGTGTGCATGCATGGCCTACCATGCATTCGTGCATATATTTAATATATATTTGAAAATATTCTTGGGGATTTCAATCTCTCTCTCTCGATCATCTATATATCGTTGTTGGTGGCCAAAAAACACACATATATACGCATGCACTTTATGCGCAAAGGCGCGGGTGCCTCTAATAATGTGTGTGCGCACTCGATCGATCCCTAAACCTTAAACAACCCTAAAACCCTAAAACCCTAATCCCTAATCCCTAAACCCTAAACACCCTAAACACTAAACCCTAAACCCTAGACCCTAAACCCTAACCCTAACCCTAAACCCTAGCTAACCCTAAACCCTAATTAAACCCTATATATAGGCCAACGACACTTAATTGTGCATCAAGCAGGCCAGGGGTGCCTCGCGGTCCTCTAATTAAATTAAATGTGCCATGCATTAACCCTAAACCATATATATATATAACTAACCCTAGCTAATCAACCCTACTTAATTAAAACACATAACCCTAAACTATACTAGCTATAACCCGATCTAATAAAAACATGCTCTATATATAGTAGCTAGCTAGCAAACCGTAGATTAACACCAATTAATATATACATGGCCTATATCGATCATGTTGTATAACATATCCCTGAGATTCATTAATTAATTATATAATTATCGTGATAAATTAATTAACTTGAATTTTGACAAGTTCTCTCGAATGAAAACACATTTGATTAAGTTACCTCATAATATATATATAATTAGTGTGCATGCATGGCCTGCCATGCATTCGTGCATATATTTTAATGTATATTTGAACATATTCTTGGGGATTTCAATCTCTCTCTCTCTCTCGATCATCTATATATCGTTGGTGGCCAAAAAAACACACATATATACGCATGCACTTTATGCGTAAAGGCGCAGTGCCTCTAATAATGTGTGTGCGCACTCGATGATGATCCTTAAACAACCCTAAAACCCAAAAACCCTAATCCCTAATCCATAAACCCTAAACACCCTAAACACTAAACCCTAAACCCTAAACCCTAGACCCTAAACCCTAACCCTAACCCTAACCCTAAACCCTAGCTAACCCTAAACCCTAATTAAACCCTACGTATAGGCCAACGACACTTAATTGTGCATCAAGCAGGCCAGGGGTGCCTCGCGGTCCTCTAATTAAATTAAATGTGCCATGCATTAACCCTAAACCATATATATATAACTAACCCTAGCTAATCAACCCTACTTAATTAAAACACATAACCCTAAACTATACTAGCTATAACCCGATCTAATAAAAACATGCTCTATATATAGCAGCTAGCTAGCAAACCGTAGATTAACACCAATTAATATATACATGGCCTATATCGATCATGTTGTATAACATATCCCTGAGATTCATTAATTAATTATATAATTATCGTGATAAATTAATTAACTTGAATTTTGACAAGTTCTCTCGAATGAAAACACATTTGATTAAGTTGCCTCATAATATATATATAGTTAGTGTGCATGCATGGCCTACCATGCATTCGTGCATATATTTTAATGTATATTTGAACATATTCTTGGGGATTTCAATCTCTCTCTCTCTCTCGATCATCTATATATCGTTGGTGGCCAAAAAAACACACATATATACGCATGCACTTTATGCGTAAAGGCGCGGGTGCCTCTAATAATGTGTGTGCACACTCGGTCGATGATCCCTAAACCTTAAACCCTAAAACCCTAATCCCTAACCCCTAAACCCTAAACACCCTAAACACTAAACCCTAGACCCTAAACCCTAGACCCTAACCCTAAACCCTGGCTAGCCCTAAAACCTATAAACCATAATTAAACCGTATATATAGGCCAACGACACTTAATTGTGCATCAAGCAGGCCAGGGGTGCCTCGCGGTCCTCTAATTAAATTAAATATGCCATGTATTAACCCTAAACCATATATATAACTAACCCTAGCTAATCAAACCCTACTTAATTAAAACACATAACCCTAAATTATACTAGCTATATATAACCTGATATAATAAAAACATGCTCTATATATAGAAGCTAGCTAGCAAAGCGTAGATTAACACCAATTAATATATACATGGCCTATATCGATCATGTTGAATAACATCGATCTCCCTGAGATTCATTAATTAATTATATAATTATCGATGATAAATTAATTAACTTGAATTTTGACAAGTTCTCTCGTATGAAAACACATTTGATTAAGTTGCCTCATAATACATATATAATTAGTGTGCATGCATGGCCTACCATGCATTCGTGCATATATTTTAATATATATTTGAACATATTCTTGGGGATTTCAATCTCTCTCTCGATCATCTATATATCGTTGTTGGTGGCCAAAAAACACACATATATACGCATGCACTTTATGCGCAAAGGCGCGGGTGCCTCTAATAATGTGTGTGCGCACTCGATCGTTGATCCCTAAACCTTAAACAACCCTAAAACCATAAAACCCTAATCCCTAATCCCTAAACCCTAAACACCCTAAACACTAAACCCTAAACCCTAAACCCTAACCCTAACCCTAAACCCTAGCTAACCCTAAACCCTAAACCCTATATATAGGCCAACGACACTTAATTGTGCATCAGGCCAGGGGTGCCTCGCGGTCCTCCAATTAAATTAAATGTGCCATGCATTAACCCTAAACCATATATATATAACTAACCCTAGCTAATCAACCCTACTTAATTAAAACACATAACCCTATACTATACTAGCTATAACTCGATCTAATAAAAACATGCTCTATATATAGCAGCTAGCTAGCAAACCGTAGATTAACACCAATTAATATATACATGGCCTATATCGATCATGTTGTATAACATATCCCTGAGATTCATTAATTAATTATATAATTATCGTGATAAATTAATTAACTTGAATTTTGACAAGTTCTCTCGAATGAAAACACATTTGATTAAGTTGCCTCATAATATATATATACAATTAGTGTGCATGCATGGCCTACCATGCATTCGTGCATATATTTTAATGTATATTTGAACATATTCTTGGGGATTTCAATCTCTCTCTCTCGATCATCTATATATTGTTGGTGGCCAAAAAAACACACATATATACGCATGCACTTTATGCGTAAAGGCGCGGGTGCCTCTAATAATGTGTGTGCACACTCGATCGATGATCCCTAAACCTTAAACCCTAAAACCCTAATCCCTAACCCCTAAACCCTAAACACCCTAAACACTAAACCCTAAACCCTAGACCCTAAACCCTAGACCCTAACCCTAACCCTAAACCCTGGCTAGCCCTAAAACCTATAAACCATAATTAAACCGTATATATAGGCCAACGACACTTAATTGTGCATCAAGCAGGCCAGGGGTGCCTCGCGGTCCTCTAATTAAATTAAATATGCCATGTATTAACCCTAAACCATATATATAACTAACCCTAGCTAATCAAACCCTACTTAATTAAAACACATAACCCTAAACTATACTAGCTATATATAACCGATCTAATAAAAACATGCTCTATATATAGCAGCTAGCTAGCAAAGCGTAGATTAACACCAATTAATATATACATGGCCTATATCGATCATGCTGAATAACATCGATCTCCCTGAGATTCATTAATTAATTATATAATTATCAATGATAAATTAATTAACTTGAATTTTGACAAGTTCTCTCGTATGAAAACACATTTGATTAAGTTGTCTCATAATATATATATGATTAGTGTGCATGCATGGCCTGCCATGCATTCGTGCATATATTTTAATGTATATTTGAACATATTCTTGGGGATTTCAATCTCTCTCTCTCTCTCGATCATCTATATATCGTTGGTGGCCAAAAAACACACATATATACGCATGCACTTTATGCGTAAAGGCGCGGGTGCCTCTAATAATGTGTGTGCGCACTCGATCGATGATCCCTAAGCCTTAAACAACCCTAAAACCCAAAAACCCTAATCCCTAATCCATAAACCCTAAACACCCTAAACACTAAACCCTAAACCCTAAACCCTAGACCCTAAACCCTAACCCTAACCCTAACCCTAAACCCTAGCTAACCCTAAACCCTAATTAAACCCTACGTATAGGCCAACGACACTTAATTGTGCATCAAGCAGGCCAGGGGTGTGTAACATCCCAAGTTTTTCAACAATAAATAAAGCAAGTGAGGTTTCAATTACTCAAAATTTACAATTAACAAAAACTTTTCTATGCATATAGTGCCACATATAGTTTTGTGCATTTAAGTGATTTTCTTTTGTGCTATTGCCATGATGAGTGTTAGCATGTGAATCAATTACTATATGAACCCTAATCAAGATCACAAAACCCTAAAATAGGGAGAATTCAAGAAAATGGGAAAAACCCATTCTTCACTCACATACACCTTATGTAAAAATGCAAAATCATCACCAAGGCCATAATTGCTTGCTTCCTTGCTTCTAAAATGTTTCAATATGATAAACTAACACAATTGCATCTTTGGATCATGAATCAAATCAAGAAAAATCAAGTTTCCAACTTACATATGATAATGGTCACATAAGCCAAAAATATTTTCTTCACCACTTTGCACCCCTGTATTTCTTAAAACTTAAACTAAACTTTGTCAACCAAAGCCATGTCATCCAAGACCATGTCAAGGTGAGTACTTTTCATGTTGACCACCATGGCCAGAGTTGACTAGGTTGACCAGAATTAAATTGACAAAAGAGGATCTGAGAATAAAAAGAAGATCATCTCAAATTTGAAACTTTGCAATTCTTTTCCAAATTGAGTGCCACCACCACCATTACATCACTATAATTATATAAAAGAGATTCACCAAAAAGAATTTCAAAATTTGAAAATTTTCTTCATGCGGCCATTGTGTCGAACACTTGGCAGGCATGATTTCAGTAATGTGCAACACCCCTTTGTCCAACAGTTTTGAGGCTAAACCACTTTGCCAAGGTGATCATTAGCTAGTACTACACCCCCTGCCTCTAGCCCAGTACCTGCATGGTCGATTAAAGCCAAGGAAAAACCCTAAACTATGCAAAACTCCACCATGCCGGCCACTTTGGCATCTCCATCTCCAGCCCGTGTTTTAACCTCTGCCCTTGTCCTGGAGCATCTACACAGCACAAGGAATCGAATGGTACACGCACGAGCGAAGCCAAGCCTTGGCATTGGCCAGAACGCGCGTGCCAAGTTGATGCCAGTACCGTGCCCATGCCGTGGTCACCGCGCTCTGGAGCGCGCCAGGACGCCGTGCACTCGAACGCGCTCGTCCTCGCCCTGCATCCCTACCACCGCGTCGACTAGCCACTCCACTCACTCTACGCCCTAGACACGCTCAAGCACCGCCCAGAGCCCTGTCGCCGTCGTCCTCGTCGTCGACGTACCGCGGGTACCGTGGCACTCATCACACGCGCCCGATCCATTCCGTCGCCCTTTTCTCTGCGCCAATGCGGGTTGAGCATCGCCAGGACACCGCCTAGCCGTAGCCGTCCTTCACTTGCCCCTTGGAGCGCCAGAAGCGCCGCGCCATGGCCGTGCCCTTGCAGCACGCTCGGCCTCCTCCCTCCCTCTATAAATACCGACGATCGGCACCCTCACTCTTCACACAATCTCCTCCCCTCTCCTCACTGAGCACTCCTACACAGTCAATTTCGCCAGAGCTCGCCGGAGCTGCTCGAATTGCGAGCTCGAGTCCGCCGGAGCCCGCGGAAGCTCTGCGTCGATTGGAGCCTCCCCGAGCGCCGCCACTTCACCAGGCTGTTCCTCGTCGACCACCACTTCTCCGCGCACCTTGCCAGAGACCTGCAACGGCCTGGTAAGCTCTCCGACCCCCTACCCACGCCCTGAGCTCGCCGGAATCCCGCCGGGGACGACGACGCACACACACCGTAGATCAACGATCTGATCCAACGGCCTATCTCGCTCGTACCGCTTCGGCGTGTTATGAGGCGCTGACTGGTGGCCCCCACCCTGTCAGCGCAGCCCACCCGCACCGTTGCTTGCTGGGCCGCGCTGTGCTGTTTAATTCGTTTGGGCCCATTTACTTTTCCCGCCAGGCCCAAAAATTCAAATAGAATTAATCCAATTAGTTTAAATTCAAATACTGCTGCTCACTTCCAAATTGAATAATTTGAAATCTGCCAAACCAAATCTAGCAAACTTTATATCGTTGGAAAGCTCATGAAATTATCTAGATAATGCCACTGGTCTCATGTCCAAATTCGTATTAATTTTTAAATGATAAAAATAACAAGGCAGAGCCTTTTCTAACTTCAAATAATTATTAAAAATAATCTATAAATGATTTTAAGTTGATTCCAATTCTAATAAATCACAAATAATGTTCTTTAATTGATTATGCAATAATATAGTCAGGTTATTTGCATGATCATGGACTAGATCAAATAAAATAGCTATGTAGTTAATTCTAGAACCATTTAACTTGGAATTCAAATTTAATGAATAGTATGAGAGCTACTCTCTCATTTAAATCTTGATCCTAAGTAATATAACCAGGGGGAATGACCTAGGCTAATGAACCCCTGATAAATATTACTTAGAGATTTTAATGCATTTAAAATAATAATATGATAACATGTGTAGTGTAGCACTTTAATTAAATTAGACTCACATATAATAGATATGAAATGTTGACTTGGGTCAACCTATATTTCATACCTGATTATTATATGAAGAGATTAAATCTTATTATGAAGTAAAGAGAAGAAATGAATTTCTTTAAGGATCTACCTATCTAAATTTAAGAAATAGGAATAATGAGAGGAAATTATTTTTCTAATAAATAAGAAATCATCAAATAACTCACCATGCCATGTTTGATTGATAATAGGACTAGAGTGTGAACTCTTTGAGTGTTTCTAGTTTAGCATATGAGTTGGTTTAGTATTTATACCTCGTATTCGTATATAGACGCTAGTAACGAGGATTACCAAGAGGAGGAGGCCTACTCCCAAGAAGAGGAAGAGCACTTTGATCACTACTCAGCTCAAGGCAAGCTAACCCTTGCTAAATACAAATGCTTAGCTCTACAAGAGCAAAGGCATCATCACACTTTACTTTTATGTATTACCTATCCCATGTTTTTATTTAAATTTTACTTTGGTTTACTTATTTCAAAGTACTTTTGATTTATGAGTCACCATGTATAGAATAGAACAATACTTGGTTTAGATGAGCACTACTCAAGCTAGATAGCACCCCTCATATAGTTGCTATTGCTAAATTATTAAAATTTGACTACTCTAGATGGGAACAAGTGGATTTGATATGAAATTGAAACCTTGGAATATGACCAAGAGAAGATGGTGATTTTTGATATAAACCTGATATGGTTTTGAATGCGATACCTTTCCAATTATACAAGTACCCCCACAATACCTGATTATGGGTAGGGCTTAACTTGAAACTTGTGTATTTTAGTATGGGTTCCCTCTAAACAAACATCATAGGGGTTACGCTGAGGCTGCCTCCGTATGTGAGAAATGATGTGAATATGAGGTGAATGTACGACCCAAGCCCTGTGCAGTTCCCGGGTTAACAGTTGGTTCTCACCGGGAGGCCAAGCTCATGGGGAGAGGTGCCTATACTAGGACATATAAGTGAAAGGTTATGATTGATGATCCGCGTACTGAGTTACGATGATTCGGGGTTATCCTCGACGGATGAATTCAATAGTTGTGGCACAAGAGTACAACCTCTGCAGAGTGTTAAACCTATTCGAATAGCCGTGTCCGCGGTTACGGACGGTTGGAAGGGCCATACTACTTCCGTTATCAGGATTTATGTTGAAATAATAATGGTGATTGATGAATTGTCTTGAATCCCCAAATGAATTGTGGGAATGACACTAATGTTCCCACTTGAGTTAGTCTATTAAATAATGAGGATTTTATTAAATGTTTATTCAAAGAAAACTTGGCTTTATGCAAATAAACTTAGAGCTTAGTACCCCTTTAATACAATATATTATGCTTTACCCTAGTATTAGTTTGCGAGTACTTTAAAAGTACTCATGGCTTTGCCCTGGCTATTCAAATGCCAGACTATGAAGAGGAGCAACAGTATCAGGATGACGGACAGCAGGACGTCTATGATAACTAGGATCGTCTTCTAACGTCAAGCGTTGCCTGTGGAATTATGAGTCCACTACTACTACGCTTCCGCTACTTATGTGTGATGTTGAACAATCTATTTGTGTAATATTGGATCATGTGATCCCTTGATGTAAGACCTTATGTGTTGTAATAAATGATGACTCTGAACGACTTACTATTATGTCTCGCAAAAACAATCTTCCTGGGATTGCGATGTATGATATAATAGGGCATCCGGACTTAAAAACCCGGGTGTTGACAAGTTGGTATCAGAGCCATTGTTTGACCTTAGAAGACCTTAGTTAGAATGGACGTCCAACAAACTTAGTTTATAATAAAATAGTTATGAAAATACACTCATACCCTTACCTTGAAATTCTTTTTCGAAATAATCCATTTCATTGATTATTACTTAAAATTTTGAACACTGACAATTATTAACTTATTTGTCACTCCCTCTACAGATGGATCCCATCATCCCGACGGAGCCCTTTCTCCAGACCCAAGTGTATGACTTGGCGAACGGGGGGGACCTGATCTTTGAACGAGATCTGTTCGCTCTCACCGACTTCCTCGGACGCACGCCTCCCGTGTTCTACGGGGGTCAGATCTCGGACAACGGCCAGCTCCAATGGCTGATCATGGCTAACCTTCCAGGAAAGCCGGAGTCGCCCATGTTCCGCCAGATCCAGTTCTCGCTCCGCGAGAACACTTGGGTGGATGGACTCGCCCATGCTCTGCAGGAGTCTCTCGCTCGTCTGTGCGGGCAGAACTCGCTGGCCATCGAAGGGGAACGCTTTGCGCACTTCGCAAGGCACTCCTCTGTTGGTCTGCCCCTCAGCCTGCCGTACCACCCCGTGCTGAGGCACCATGTGGACCACCTCGACTACATGCTGTACGAGACTCGGTCTGCGCTGAGCAACTCCCGCTCCGCCGCCAACCACACTCAGCAGCAGCTGAACCAGTACGCGGATACCATCAAGGTCATCGCGAAGGAGCGCAGGACTCTGCGCCAGCTGGTCGCCAAGAGGGATGCCACCATCCACCGCCTCAAGACCAAGATCGCCGTCCTGAAGGAGACCATCTCCACTCAGGTGGAGCAGCTCCAGATCCTGGAGGGAGAAGGCGAGGGGGAAGACATCCAAGGGGATGGCTACTCCTACGTCAGCAACGACAACGACTACGAGCCGGAGGAAGAGGAAGACCAGGACTTCCACCAGCACCTGCCTGCCGGGATGGACACCACCTTCCCGCTCCGCATCGATGGATAGCTTCCATCCCTCCTTGAGCACCGCGTAGCCTGAGATGTATCGGTCCCTTGCATTCGCCCCTTGTATCGTAGCTTGTTGAAAGGGTTCTTCAAACCCTCCGGAATGTTGGCTTGTAATAATTGCTACCTTCATGACTATGTTCGTATGTGTAATATTTTTATATTATGAACCATGTTTTAAATAAATGTGAGTTTACTCCCCAAAATTAAGCCATAGAAATTGTCCCTCTTATCTTATGATCCATATCTCTGTTCAGATGGCACATTCCAATCGCAACGCCAATCCGGATGCGCTGACACAGATACTGCAACAGATGTTGGCTGAACGAGAAGTTGATAGGACTGAAAGGCAAGCTAACTTAGCTGTACTTCAACAGTTAGCGCAGAACAACCAAGGCCACGGGAACCATGATCACCCGGGGTCCAAGTTGAAGAACTTTCAGAACACCAACCCACCGGTGTTCAGCAAGACGGAGGAACCCCTTGATGCTGATGATTGGCTCCAAACAATGGAGAACAATCTTGAGGTTGCCGGAGTGGAAGCTAATGACAAGGTGCTGTTTGCCACCCACTATCTGGCAGGACCTGCACGTGCCTGGTGGACGAGTGCTCGCGCATTGAATGCAGGGCAGCTCATGACTTGGGCAGACTTCAAGCTCAAGTTCAGCAAGTACCATGTGCCACCGGGTCTCATCAAGAAGATGCGGGATGAGTTCCGCGAGTTAAAGCAAGGCCGTCTGACCGTGGTAGAATACCGCGACAAGTTCCTCACCTTGTCAAGGTACGCCCCGGATGAGACTGACACCACCGAGAAAAGGAAGGAGAGGTTCCTGAATGGACTGCACGATGAGATGCAGACTGTGTGGTCAACATCCCTTTTGCTGACCTCGAAGCTCTTGTTGACTCCGCCATCCAGATGGAGGGCAAGCTGAACCAGGCCAATGAAAACCGCAAGCGCCGCATGATGCACCAGAGTGGGCCCAGCAACAACTCCAAGTTTCGCCCTGGCTCAAGCGGAGGCTTCACCCCCAGAAACAACAGGCCACCGACACAGATGTCGCGCCCCGGTTATCAGAACCGGAGCGGAGGAAACCCCAGGACGGGAGGACACCACCACAACAGCAACAACTTCGTCCACCACAACAACAACTTCAACCGCGCCCCGACAAGAGCCCCTGCCAACCCCAACACCAACACTGCTCCAAGGACTGGGAGCAATGCTGTCCCTGTCGCCCCCAAGGACAAGTCCACCATCAACTGCTATGAGTGCGGTGTGTTGGGGCACTTCTCCAAAGAGTGTCCCCAGCGACTCGCCAAGATGGCCGCCAACACCACTGGCCCTGCTCAGCAGCAACGCCGTGTCGCCAACAACAAGAAGTTCGCCCCCAACAACCCAAACAACCGCAGCGGCCGCCTCTTTCACATGAGTGCGGAAGAAGCTCAGGAAGCCCCAGATGTCGTTCTGGGTATGTTCTCTGTTAACTCAATACCTGCAAGAGTGTTGTTTGATTCTGGAGCATCGCATTCATTTGTTACGGAAGAATTTGCATGCACTAGTAAGATTCAACCCATCAGTTTGAAGCATGTCATGGTAGTGCAAATACCTGGATCAACAACTAAAGCTAGAAAAATTTGCAAAGATGTTCCTATCAGAATTCATGAAATAGACTTTTATGCCAATCTGATTGTTTTGGGAACAAAAGGTTTGGAAGTAGTGCTGGGTATGGACTGGATGTCCAAACATCATGGATTGATTGATTGTGCCAAGAAGGCCATCACCATGACTAGTAGCACCGGAGTGTTAGTTGAGCACATCTCAAAAACTGCCCAGAAAATTTACCTGCAACCAGAGTTTAACCAAACCCACCCTGGATCAAATCAGAGTCGTCTGTAGATACTCTGATGTGTTTCCGGAGGACCTACCCGGTATGCCCCCGGATCGGGATATCGAGTTTATCATCGAGTTAATCCCCGGAACCGGACCAATAGCCCAGAGAGCTTACAGCATGAACCCGGCAGAATTAGTGGAACTGAAGAAACAACTGGATGATATGTTGGCCAAAGGTTTGATTAGACCAAGTGCATCCCCCTGGAGATCACCAGTTTTGTTTGTGGACAAGAAGGATGGTACGATTCGTTTATGTACGGATTACCGCAAGCTCAATGATGTCACCATCAAGAACAAGTATCCCTTGCCCAAAATAGAAGACCTGTTTGACCAGTTGACCGGTGCCACCGTGTTCTCTAAGATTGATCTTAGGACAGGGTACCATCAGCTGAAGATCCGTGCATCGGACATTCCCAAAACTGCCTTCACCACCAGATATGGATTGTATGAGTACAATGTCATGTCATTTGGATTGACCAATGCCCCCGCTTACTTCATGAATCTCATGAATAAGATCTTCATGAACTTCCTGGATAAGTTCGTCGTTGTCTTCATCGACGACATCCTTATCTACTCCAAAACCGAAGAAGAACATGAGCAACACTTGGAAATGGTCTTAGATACTCTTCGGGAACACCAGCTGTATGCCAAGTTCAGCAAGTGTGAGTTCTGGTTGAGGGAAGTAGGATTCCTGGGACACATCTTGTCCGCAGGAGGAATTGCCGTTGACCCCTCAAAGATAAAGACCGTTGCAGAATGGAAAGCCCCAACCACCCAGACTGAGGTCCGTGCATTTCTCGGATTGGCGGGATATTACCGCCGATTCGTTGAAGGATTCTCAAGCATAGCCAGGCCAATGACCCAATTGTTGAAAAAGGACAAGAAGTTCGAATGGACGAACAAGTGTGAAGAGAGCTTCCAACAGCTCAAGAGCAGACTGACTTCAGCCCCAATACTGATCATGCCGGACATCACCAAACCCTTTGATGTGTATTGTGATGCCTCCAAGATTGGTCTTGGATGTGTATTAATGCAAGAAGGCAAAGTGATCTCGTACCTGTCCAGGCAACTGAAGCAGCATGAACAGAATTATCCGACCCATGACTTAGAGTTAGCAGCAGTCGTGTTAGCCTTGAAAGTATGGCGTCATTACCTCATGGGTAATCGATGCGAGATCTATTCGGATCACAAGAGTTTGAAGTATATCTTCACCCAGAAGGAACTAAACATGAGGCAACGGAGATGGTTAGAGTTAATCAAGGATTATGATATGGATATCCACTATCACCCAGGCAAGGCCAATGTGGTAGCAGATGCTTTGAGTAGACTGCCGTGTCAGTTAAACTCCATGATTGCCGAAGAACAACCTAGCCTTCACCAAGAGTTTGAACAGTTTAGAATGGAGCTAGTGAGTGAAGGATTTCTCGCCAGCATTGAACTCCAACCCACTTTGATTAGTCAAATCAAGGAAGCCCAGAAAAGCAATGCAAGCATTGACGGGATTAAGAGCCAGCTAGCAGCAGGAAAGGCACCAGGATTCACCGTTGATGAAGAAGGAGTACTTTGGTACAACGGACGCTTGTGCGTGCCGTCAGATTCAGAGTTGAAACAAGTGATTCTAAAGGAAGCCCATGACACCTTATACTCTATTCATCCCGGAGGTACCAAGATGTACCAGGACTTGAAGGAACAATTCTGGTGGCATGGGATGAAGCGAGAAATCGGGAGTTACATCGCCAAGTGTGACATCTGTCAGAGAGTCAAGGCAGAACACCAACGACCCGCAGGACTGCTACAGCCCCTGCAGATTCCCGAATGGAAGTGGGATTCCGTAGGAATGGACTTCATCACCGGATTGCCCAAATCTAGTAAAGGGAATGATTCTATCTGGGTAGTGGTCGACAGACTGACCAAAGTTGCCCATTTCATCCCCGTCAAGACCACCTACCAAGGACCAAGACTTGCAGAGTTATATATCTCACGGATAGTCAGCCTGCACGGAACCCCGAAGTCAATAGTGTCTGATAGAGGATCCCAATTCACCTCCAGATCTTGGCAGAAGGTACATGAAGGACTCGGAACTAGGCTGAACTTCAGCACAGCCTATCACCCTCAGACAGATGGACGAGTCAACCAGATACTAGAGGATATGCTGAGAGCATGTGTGTTAGAATATGGATCCAAGTAGGAAGACTGTTTGCCGTACGCAGAATTCTCATACAACAACAGCTATCAAGCCAGCTTGCAGATGGCCCCCTTTGAAGCTCTGTACGGAAGAAAGTGCCGTACCCCTCTGAATTGGTCGGAAGTAGGGGAGAGTCAAGTCTTTGGACCAGATATTCTCCGAGAAGCCGAAGAGAAGGTTCACAAGATCCGCGAGTACCTCAAGACAGCCCAATCAAGACAAAAGAGCTACGCCGACAAGAGACGCCGAGAGATGACCTTCGAGATCGGAGATTTCGTATATCTCAAAGTGTCCCCTCTTAAAGGAATGCAGAGATTCCAGCTTAAAGGAAAGCTCGCACCCCGTTATGTCGGACCTTTCAAAGTCCTGAGTCGCCGAGGAGAAGTATCCTATCAGCTGGAGTTACCGGAAGAAATGTCAACGGTGCACAATGTGTTTCATATCTCGTTACTCCGGAAGTGCTTGGAGGTACCTGAGAAGACTGAGGTGTTCAAGAACATCGACCATCGTACTGTGGATATCAACTCAGATCTAACCTACCGCGAAGTACCTATTCGCATTCTGGAGGAAGCTTTCAGAACCACTCGTACCAGGAGTATCAAGTTTCTGAAGATCCAATGGAGTAACCACACCGAAGAAGAGGCCACTTGGGAAAGAGAAGACTTTATGAAGACTGAATACCCCAATCTCTTTAGTACCTAGTTTTCTTCCAGATCTCGGGACGAGATCTTTTGTAAGGGGGAAGGGTTTGTAACATCCCAAGTTTTTCAACAATAAATAAAGCAAGTGAGGTTTCAATTACTCAAAATTTACAATTAACAAAAACTTTTCTATGCATATAGTGCCACATATAGTTTTGTGCATTTAAGTGATTTTCTTTTGTGCTATTGCCATGATGAGTGTTAGCATGTGAATCAATTACTATATGAACCCTAATCAAGATCACAAAACCCTAAAATAGGGAGAATTCAAGAAAATGGGAAAAACCCATTCTTCACTCACATACACCTTATGTAAAAATGCAAAATCATCACCAAGGCCATAATTGCTTGCTTCCTTGCTTCTAAAATGTTTCAATATGATAAACTAACACAATTGCATCTTTGGATCATGAATCAAATCAAGAAAAATCAAGTTTCCAACTTACATATGATAATGGTCACATAAGCCAAAAATATTTTCTTCACCACTTTGCACCCCTGTATTTCTTAAAACTTAAACTAAACTTTGTCAACCAAAGCCATGTCATCCAAGACCATGTCAAGGTGAGTACTTTTCATGTTGACCACCATGGCCAGAGTTGACTAGGTTGACCAGAATTAAATTGACAAAAGAGGATCTGAGAATAAAAAGAAGATCATCTCAAATTTGAAACTTTGCAATTCTTTTCCAAATTGAGTGCCACCACCACCATTACATCACTATAATTATATAAAAGAGATTCACCAAAAAGAATTTCAAAATTTGAAAATTTTCTTCATGCGGCCATTGTGTCGAACACTTGGCAGGCATGATTTCAGTAATGTGCAACACCCCTTTGTCCAACAGTTTTGAGGCTAAACCACTTTGCCAAGGTGATCATTAGCTAGTACTACACCCCCTGCCTCTAGCCCAGTACCTGCATGGTCGATTAAAGCCAAGGAAAAACCCTAAACTATGCAAAACTCCACCATGCCGGCCACTTTGGCATCTCCATCTCCAGCCCGTGTTTTAACCTCTGCCCTTGTCCTGGAGCATCTACACAGCACAAGGAATCGAATGGTACACGCACGAGCGAAGCCAAGCCTTGGCATTGGCCAGAACGCGCGTGCCAAGTTGATGCCAGTACCGTGCCCATGCCGTGGTCACCGCGCTCTGGAGCGCGCCAGGACGCCGTGCACTCGAACGCGAGCGTCCTCGCCCTGCATCCCTACCACCGCGTCGACTAGCCACTCCACTCACTCTACGCCCTAGACACGCTCAAGCACCGCCCAGAGCCCTGTCGCCGTCGTCCTCGTCGTCGACGTACCGCGGGTACCGTGGCACTCATCACACGCGCCCGATCCATTCCGTCGCCCTTTTCTCTGCGCCAATGCGGGTTGAGCATCGCCAGGACACCGCCTAGCCGTAGCCGTCCTTCACTTGCCCCTTGGAGCGCCAGAAGCGCCGCGCCATGGCCGTGCCCTTGCAGCACGCTCGGCCTCCTCCCTCCCTCTATAAATACCGACGATCGGCACCCTCACTCTTCACACAATCTCCTCCCCTCTCCTCACTGAGCACTCCTACACAGTCAATTTCGCCAGAGCTCGCCGGAGCTGCTCGAATTGCGAGCTCGAGTCCGCCGGAGCCCGCGGAAGCTCTGCGTCGATTGGAGCCTCCCCGAGCGCCGCCACTTCACCAGGCTGTTCTTCGTCGACCACCACTTCTCCGCGCACCTTGCCAGAGACCTGCAACGGCCTGGTAAGCTCTCCGACCCCCTACCCACGCCCTGAGCTCGCCGGAATCCCGCCGGGGACGACGACGCACACACACCGTAGATCAACGATCTGATCCAACGGCCTATCTCGCTCGTACCGCTTCGGCGTGTTATGAGGCGCTGACTGGTGGCCCCCACCCTGTCAGCGCAGCCCACCCGCACCGTTGCTTGCTGGGCCGCGCTGTGCTGTTTAATTCGTTTGGGCCCATTTACTTTTCCCGCCAGGCCCAAAAATTCAAATAGAATTAATCCAATTAGTTTAAATTCAAATACTGCTGCTCACTTCCAAATTGAATAATTTGAAATCTGCCAAACCAAATCTAGCAAACTTTATATCGTTGGAAAGCTCATGAAATTATCTAGATAATGCCACTGGTCTCATGTCCAAATTCGTATTAATTTTTAAATGATAAAAATAACAAGGCAGAGCCTTTTCTAACTTCAAATAATTATTAAAAATAATCTATAAATGATTTTAAGTTGATTCCAATTCTAATAAATCACAAATAATGTTCTTTAATTGATTATGCAATAATATAGTCAGGTTATTTGCATGATCATGGACTAGATCAAATAAAATAGCTATGTAGTTAATTCTAGAACCATTTAACTTGGAATTCAAATTTAATGAATAGTATGAGAGCTACTCTCTCATTTAAATCTTGATCCTAAGTAATATAACCAGGGGGAATGACCTAGGCTAATGAACCCCTGATAAATATTACTTAGAGATTTTAATGCATTTAAAATAATAATATGATAACATGTGTAGTGTAGCACTTTAATTAAATTAGACTCACATATAATAGATATGAAATGTTGACTTGGGTCAACCTATATTTCATACCTGATTATTATATGAAGAGATTAAATCTTATTATGAAGTAAAGAGAAGAAATGAATTTCTTTAAGGATCTACCTATCTAAATTTAAGAAATAGGAATAATGAGAGGAAATTATTTTTCTAATAAATAAGAAATCATCAAATAACTCACCATGCCATGTTTGATTGATAATAGGACTAGAGTGTGAACTCTTTGAGTGTTTCTAGTTTAGCATATGAGTTGGTTTAGTATTTATACCTCGTATTCGTATATAGACGCTAGTAACGAGGATTACCAAGAGGAGGAGGCCTACTCCCAAGAAGAGGAAGAGCACTTTGATCACTACTCAGCTCAAGGCAAGCTAACCCTTGCTAAATACAAATGCTTAGCTCTACAAGAGCAAAGGCATCATCACACTTTACTTTTATGTATTACCTATCCCATGTTTTTATTTAAATTTTACTTTGGTTTACTTATTTCAAAGTACTTTTGATTTATGAGTCACCATGTATAGAATAGAACAATACTTGGTTTAGATGAGCACTACTCAAGCTAGATAGCACCCCTCATATAGTTGCTATTGCTAAATTATTAAAATTTGACTACTCTAGATGGGAACAAGTGGATTTGATATGAAATTGAAACCTTGGAATATGACCAAGAGAAGATGGTGATTTTTGATATAAACCTGATATGGTTTTGAATGCGATACCTTTCCAATTATACAAGTACCCCCACAATACCTGATTATGGGTAGGGCTTAACTTGAAACTTGTGTATTTTAGTATGGGTTCCCTCTAAACAAACATCATAGGGGTTACGCTGAGGCTGCCTCCGTATGTGAGAAATGATGTGAATATGAGGTGAATGTACGACCCAAGCCCTGTGCAGTTCCCGGGTTAACAGTTGGTTCTCACCGGGAGGCCAAGCTCATGGGGAGAGGTGCCTATACTAGGACATATAAGTGAAAGGTTATGATTGATGATCCGCGTACTGAGTTACGATGATTCGGGGTTATCCTCGACGGATGAATTCAATAGTTGTGGCACAAGAGTACAACCTCTGCAGAGTGTTAAACCTATTCGAATAGCCGTGTCCGCGGTTACGGACGGTTGGAAGGGCCATACTACTTCCGTTATCAGGATTTATGTTGAAATAATAATGGTGATTGATGAATTGTCTTGAATCCCCAAATGAATTGTGGGAATGACACTAATGTTCCCACTTGAGTTAGTCTATTAAATAATGAGGATTTTATTAAATGTTTATTCAAAGAAAACTTGGCTTTATGCAAATAAACTTAGAGCTTAGTACCCCTTTAATACAATATATTATGCTTTACCCTAGTATTAGTTTGCGAGTACTTTAAAAGTACTCATGGCTTTGCCCTGGCTATTCAAATGCCAGACTATGAAGAGGAGCAACAGTATCAGGATGACGGACAGCAGGACGTCTATGATAACTAGGATCGTCTTCTAACGTCAAGCGTTGCCTGTGGAATTATGAGTCCACTACTACTACGCTTCCGCTACTTATGTGTGATGTTGAACAATCTATTTGTGTAATATTGGATCATGTGATCCCTTGATGTAAGACCTTATGTGTTGTAATAAATGATGACTCTGAACGACTTACTATTATGTCTCGCAAAAACAATCTTCCTGGGATTGCGATGTATGATATAATAGGGCATCCGGACTTAAAAACCCGGGTGTTGACAGGGTGCCTCGCGGTCCTCTAATTAAATTAAATGTGCCATGCATTAACCCTAAACCATATATATATAACTAACCCTAGCTAATCAACCCTAATTAATTAAAACACATAACCCAAAACTATACTAGCTATAACCCGATCTAATAAAAACATGCTCTATATATAGCAGCTAGCTAGCAAACCGTAGATTAACACCAATTAATATATACATGGCCTATATCGATCATGTTGTATAACATATCCCTGAGATTCATTAATTAATTATATAATTATCGTGATAAATTAATTAACTTGAATTTTGACAAGTTCTCTCGAATGAAAACACATTTGATTAAGTTGCCTCATAATATATATATAGTTAGTGTGCATGCATGGCCTACCATGCATTCGTGCATATATTTTAATGTATATTTGAACTTATTCTTGGGGATTTCAATCTCTCTCTCTCGATCATCTATATATCGTTGGTGGCCAAAAAACACACATATATACGCATGCACTTTATGCGTAAAGGCGCGGGTGCCTCTAATAATGTGTGTGCACACTCGATCGATGATCCCTAAACCTTAAACCCTAAAACCCTAATCCCTAACCCTAAACCCTAAACACCCTAAACACTAAACCCTAGACCCTAAACCCTAGACCCTAACCCTAAACCCTGGCTAGCCCTAAAACCTATAAACCATAATTAAACCGTATATATAGGCCAACGACACTTAATTGTGCATCAAGCAGGCGGGGTGCCTCGCGGTCCTCTAATTAAATTAAATATGCCATGTATTAACCCTAAACCATATATATAACTAACCCTAGCTAATCAAACCCTACTTAATTAAAACACATAACCCTAAACTATACTAGCTATATATAACCCGATATAATAAAAACATGCTCTATATATAGAAGCTAGCTAGCAAAGCGTAGATTAACACCAATTAATATATACATGGCCTATATCGATCATGTTGAATAACATCGATCTCCCGAGATTCATTAATTAATTATATAATTATCGATGATAAATTAATTAACTTGAATTTTGACAAGTTCTCTCGTATGAAAACACATTTGATTAAGTTGCCTCATAATACATATATAATTAGTGTGCATGCATGGCCTACCATGCATTCGTGCATATATTTTAATATATATTTGAACATATTCTTGGGGATTTCAATCTCTCTCTCGATCATCTATATATCGTTGTTGGTGGCCAAAAACTCACATATATACGCATGCACTTTATGCGCAAAGGCGCGGGTGCCTCTAATAATGTGTGTGCGCACTCGATCGTTGATCCCTAAACCTTAAACAACCTAAAACCATAAAACCCTAATCCCTAATCCCTAAACCTAAACACCCTAAACACTAAACCCTAAACCCTAAACCCTAACCCTAACCCTAAACCCTAGCTAACCCTAAACCCTAAACCCTATATATAGGCCAACGACACTTAATTGTGCATCAAGCAGGCCAGGGGTGCCTCGCGGTCCTCTAATTAAATTAAATGTGCCATGCATTAACCCTAAACCATATTTATATAACTAACCCTAGCAAATCAACCCTACTTAATTAAAACACATAACCCTATACTATACTAGCTATAACTCGATCTAATAAAAACATGCTCTATATATAGCAGCTAGCTAGCAAACCGTAGATTAACACCAATTAATATATACATGGCCTATATCGATCATGTTGTATAACATATCCCCGAGATTCATTAATTAATTATATAATTATCGTGATAAATTAATTAACTTGAATTTTGACAAGTTCTCTCGAATGAAAACACATTTGATTAAGTTGCCTCATAATATATATATACAATTAGTGTGCATGCATGGCCTACCATGCATTCGTGCATATATTTTAATGTATATTTGAACATATTCTTGGGGATTTCAATCTCTCTCTCTCGATCATCTATATATTGTTGGTGGCCAAAAAACACACATATATACGCATGCACTTTATGCGTAAAGGCGCGGGTGCCTCTAATAATGTGTGTGCACACTCGGTCGATGATCCCTAAACCTTAAACCCTAAAACCCTAATCCCTAACCCCTAAACCCTAAACACCCTAAACACTAAACCCTAAACCCTAGACCCTAAACCCTAGACCCTAACCCTAACCCTAAACCCTGGCTAGCCCTAAAACCTATAAACCATAATTAAACCGTATATATAGGCCAACGACACTTAATTGTGCATCAAGCAGGCCAGGGGTGCCTCGCGGTCCTCTAATTAAATTAAATATGCCATGTATTAACCCTAAACCATATATATAACTAACCCTAGCTAATCAAACCCTACTTAATTAAAACACATAACCCTAAACTATACTAGCTATATATAACCCGATCTAATAAAAACATGCTCTATATATAGCAGCTAGCTAGCAAAGCGTAGATTAACACCAATTAATATATACATGGCCTATATCGATCATGTTGAATAACATATCTCCCTGAGATTCATTAATTAATTATATAATTATCAATGATAAATTAAATAACTTGAATTTTGACAAGTTCTCTCGTATGAAAACACATTTGATTAAGTTGCCTCATAATATATATATGATTAGTGTGCATGCATGGCCTACCATGCATTCGTGCATATATTTTAATGTATATTTGAACATATTCTTGGGGATTTCAATCTCTCTCTCTCTCTCGATCATCTATATATCGTTGGTGGCCAAAAAAACACATATATACGCATGCACTTTATGTGTAAAGGCGCGGGTGCCTCTAATAATGTGTGTGCGCACTCGATCGATGATCCATAAGCCTTAAACAACCCTAAAACCCAAAAACCCTAATCCCTAATCCATAAACCCTAAACACCCTAAACACTAAACCCTAAACCCTAAACCCTAGACCCTAAACCCTAACCCTAACCCTAACCCTAAACCCTAGCTAACCCTAAACCCTAATTAAACCCTACGTATAGGCCAACGACACTTAATTGTGCATCAAGCAGGCCAGGGGTGCCTCGCGGTCCTCTAATTAAATTAAATGTGCCATGCATTAACCCTAAACCATATATATATAACTAACCCTAGCTAATCAACCCTAATTAATTAAAACACATAACCCAAAACTATACTAGCTATAGCCCGATCTAATAAAAACATGCTCTATATATAGCAGCTAGCTAGCAAACCGTAGATTAACACCAATTAATATATACATGGCCTATATCGATCATGTTGTATAACATATCCCTGAGATTCATTAATTAATTATATAATTATCGTGATAAATTAATTAACTTGAATTTTGACAAGTTCTCTCGAATGAAAACACATTTGATTAAGTTGCCTCATAATATATATATATATTAGTGTGCATGCATGGCCTACCATGCATTCGTGCATATATTTTAATGTATATTTGAACATATTCTTGGGGATTTCAATCTCTCTCTCTCTCGATCATCTATATATCGTTGGTGGCCAAAAAACACACATATATACGCATGCACTTTATGCGTAAAGGCGCGGGTGCCTCTAATAATGTGTGTGCACACTCGATCGATGATCCCTAAACCTTAAACCCTAAAACCCTAATCCCTAACCCTAAACCCTAAACACCCTAAACACTAAACCCTAGACCCTAAACCCTAGACCCTAACCCTAAACCCTGCTAGCCCTAAAACCTAATTAAACCCTATATATAGGCCAACGACACTTAATTGTGCATCAAGCAGGCCAGGGGTGCCTCGCGGTCCTCTAATTAAATTAAATATGCCATGTATTAACCCTAAACCATATATATAACTAACCCTAGCTAATCAAACCCTACTTAATTAAAACACATAACCCTAAATTATACTAGCTATAACCCCGATATAATAAAAACATGCTCTATATATAGAAGCTAGCTAGCAAAGCGTAGATTAACACCAATTAATATATACATGGCCTATATCGATAATGTTGAATAACATCGATCTCCCCGAGATTCATTAATTAATTATATAATTATCGATGATAAATTAATTAACTTGAATTTTGACAAGTTCTCTCGTATGAAAACACATTTGATTAAGTTGCCTCATAATACATATATAATTAGTGTGCATGCATGGCCTACCATGCATTCGTGCATATATTTTAATATATATTTGAACATATTCTTGGGGATTTCAATCTCTCTCTCTCGATCATCTATATATCGTTGTTGGTGGCCAAAAAACTCACATATATACGCATGCACTTTATGCGCAAAGGCGCGGTGCCTCTAATAATGTGTGTGCGCACTCGATCGTTGATCCCTAAACCTTAAACAACCCTAAAACCATAAAACCCTAATCCCTAATCCCTAAACCCTAAACACCCTAAACACTAAACCCTAAACCCTAAACCCTAACCCTAACCCTAAACCCTAGCTAACCCTAAACCCTAAACCCTATATATAGGCCAATGACACTTAATTGTGCATCAAGCAGGCCAGGGGTGCCTCGCGGTCCTCTAATTAAATTAAATGTGCCATGCATTAACCCTAAACCATATTTATATAACCAACCCTAGCAAATCAACCCTACTTAATTAAAACACATAACCCTATACTATACTAGCTATAACTCGATCTAATAAAAACATGCTCTATATATAGCAGCTAGCTAGCAAACCATAGATTAACACCAATTAATATATACATGGCCTATATCGATCATGTTGTATAACATATCCCTGAGATTCATTAATTAATTATATAATTATCGTGATAAATTAATTAACTTGAATTTTGACAAGTTCTCTCGAATGAAAACACATTTGATTAAGTTGCCTCATAATATATATATACAGTTAGTGTGCATGCCATGCATTCGTGCATATATTTTAATGTATATTTGAACATATTCTTGGGGATTTCAATCTCTCTCTCTCGATCATCTATATATTGTTGGTGGCCAAAAAAACACACATATATACGCATGCACTTTATGCGTAAAGGCGCGTGCCTCTAATAATGTGTGTGCACACTCGATCGATGATCCCTAAACCTTAAACCCTAAAACCCTAATCCCTAACCCCTAAACCCTAAACACCCTAAACACTAAACCCTAAACCCTAGACCCTAAACCCTAGACCCTAACCCTAACCCTAAACCCTGGCTAGCCCTAAAACCTATAAACCATAATTAAACCGTATATATAGGCCAACGACACTTAATTGTGCATCAAGCAGGCCAGGGGTGCCTCGCTGTCCTCTAATTAAATTAAATATGCCATGTATTAACCCTAAACCATATATATAACTAACCCTAGCTAATCAAACCCTACTTAATTAAAACACATAACCCTAAACTATACTAGCTATATATAACCTGATCTAATAAAAACATGCTCTATATATAGAAACTAGCTAGCAAAGCGTAGATTAACACCAATTAATATATACATGGCCTATATCGATCATGCTGAATAACATATCCCTGAGATTCATTAATTAATTATATAATTATCAATGATAAATTAATTAACTTGAATTTTGACAAGTTCTCTCGTATGAAAACACATTTGATTAAGTTGCCTCATAATACATATATAATTAGTGTGCATGCATGGCCTACCATGCATTCGTGCATATATTTTAATATATATTTGAACATATTCTTGGGTATTTCAATCTCTCTCTCTCGATCATCTATATATCGTTGTTGGTGGCCAAAAAACACACATATATATGCATGCACTTTATGCGCAAAGGCGCGGGTGCCTCTAATAATGTGTGTGCGCACTCGATCGATGATCCCTAAACCTTAAACAACCCTAAAACCATAAAACCTAATCCCTAATCCCTAAACCCTAAACACCCTAAACACTAAACCCTAAACCCTAAACCCTAACCTAACCCTAAACCCTAGCTAACCCTAAACCCTAAACCCTAATTAAACCCTATATATAGGCCAACGACACTTAATTGTGCATCAAGCAGGCCAGGGGTGCCTCACGGTCCTCTAATTAAATTAAATGTGCCATGCATTAACCCTAAACCATATATATATAACTAACCCTAGCAAATCAACCCTACTTAATTAAAACACATAACCCTATACTATACTAGCTATAACTCGATCTAATAAAAACATGCTCTATATATAGCAGCTAGCTAGCAAACCGTAGATTAACACCAATTAATATATACATGGCCTATATCGATCATGTTGTATAACATATCCCTGAGATTCATTAATTAATTATATAATTATCGTGATAAATTAATTAACTTGAATTTTGACAAGTTCTCTCGAATGAAAAAACATTTGATTAAGTTGCCTCATAATATATATATATATATAGTTAGTGTGCATGCATGGCCTACCATGCATTCGTGCATATATTTTAATGTATATTTGAACATATTCTTGGGGATTTCAATCTCTCTCTCTCTCGATCATCTATATATCGTTGGTGGCCAAAAAACACACATATATATGCATGCACTTTATGCGTAAAGGCGCGGGTGCCTCTAATAATGTGTGTGCACACTCGGTCGATGATCCCTAAACCTTAAACCCTAAAACCCTAATCCCTAACCCCTAAACCCTAAACACCCTAAACACTAAACCCTAAACCCTATACCCTAACCCTAACCCTAAACCCTGGCTAGCCCTAAAACCTATAAACCATAATTAAACCGTATATATAGGCCAACGACACTTAATTGTGCATCAAGCAGGCCAGGGGTGCCTCGCGGTCCTCTAATTAAATTAAATATGCCATGTATTAACCCTAAACCATATATATAACTAACCCTAGCTAATCAAACCCTACTTAATTAAAACACATAACCCTAAACTATACTAGCTATATATAACCTGATCTAATAAAAACATGCTCTATATATAGAAGCTAGCTAGCAAAGCGTAGATTAACACCAATTAATATATACATGGCCTATATCGATCATGTTGAATAACATCGATCTCTCCCGAGAATCATTAATTAATTATATAATTATCGATGATAAATTAATTAACTTGAATTTTGACAAGTTCTCTCGTATGAAAACACATTTGATTAAGTTGCCTCATAATACATATATAATTAGTGTGCATGCATGGCCTACCATGCATTCGTGCATATATTTTAATATATATTTGAACATATTCTTGGGTATTTCAATCTCTCTCTCTCGATCATCTATATATCGTTGTTGGTGGCCAAAAAACACACATATATATGCATGCACTTTATGCGCAAAGGCGCGGGGTGCCTCTAATAATGTGTGTGCACACTCGATCGATGATCCCTAAACCTTAAACAACCCTAAAACCCTAATCCCTAATCCCTAAACCCTAAACACCCTAAACACTAAACCCTAAACCCTAGACCCTAAACCCTAAACCCTAAACCTAACCCTAACCCTAAACCCTAGCTAACCCTAAACCCTAAACCCTAATTAAACCCTATATATAGGCCAACGACACTTAATTGTGCATCAAGCAGGCCAGGGGTGCCTCGCGGTCCTCTAATTAAATTAAATGTGCCATGCATTAACCCTAAACCATATTTATATAACTAACCCTAGCAAATCAACCCTACTTAATTAAAACACATAACCCTATACTATACTAGCTATTGATACGTCTCCAACGTATCGATAATTTCTTATGTTCCATGCTACTTTATTGATGATACCTACATGTTTTATGCACACTTTATGTCATATTCGTGCATTTTCTGGAACTAACCTATTAACAAGATGCCGAAGTGCCAGTTCCTGTTTCTGCTGTTTTTGGTTTCAGAAATCCTAGTAACGAAATATTCTCGGAATTGGACGAAATCAACGCCCAGGTTCCTATTTTGCCGGAAGCATCCAGAACACCGAGAGCGGAGGGGGGCCCTGTGGGCCCAGATGAGGTGGCGCGGCTGGGCCCGGCCGCGCCAGCCTATGGTGCCGCCCTTCGACCCTCCGAGGCTGCCCTTTCGCCTATATAAGGTCCCGACCTAAAAACCCCGACGGAGGAGTCACGGTACGCGAAACCTTCCGAGCCGCCGCCATCGCGAAGCCAAGATCCGGGGGACAGAGTCTCTTCCGTCACCCTGCCGGACGGGGAAGTGCCCCGGAAGGCTTCTCCATCGACACCGCTGCCATCTCCACCGCCATCTTCATCACCGCTGCTCCCATGAGGAGGGAGTAGTTCTCCATTGAGGCTCGGGGCTGTACCGGTAGCTATGTGGTTAATCTCTCTCCTATGTACTTCAATACAATAATCTCATGAGCTGCCTTACATGATTGAGATTCATATGATGATGCTTGTAATCTAGATGTCATTATGCTAGTCAAGTGAGTTTTACTTATGTGATCTCCGGAGACTCCTTGTCCCACGTGTGTAAAGGTGACAGTGTGTGCACCGTGTGGGTCTCTTAGGCTATATTTCACAGAATACTTATTCACTATTATGAATGGCGTAGTGAAGTGCTTATTCATATCTCTTTATGATTGCAATGTGTTTTGTATCACAATTTATCTATGTGCTACTCTAGTGATGTTATTAAAGTAGTTTTATTCCTCCTACACGGTGTAATGGTGACAGTGTGTGCACTTGTGTTAGTACTTGGTTTATGCTATGATCATGATCTCTTGTAGATTGCGAAGTTAACTATTGCTATGATAGTATTGATGTGTATTATTCCTCCTACATAAGCGTGAAGGTGACAATGTGCATGCTATGTTAGTACTTGGTTTAGTCGTTTCGATCTTTCATGCACTCTAAGGTTATTTAAATATGAACATTGAATTGTGGAGCTTGTTAACTCCGGCATTGAGGGTTCGTGTAATCCTACGCAATGTGTTCATCATCCAACAAGAGAGTAGAGTATGCATTTATCTATTCTGTTATGTGATCAATGTTGAGAGTGTCCACTAGTGAAAGTCTAATCCCTAGGCCTTGTTCCTAAATACTGCTATCGCTGCTTGTTTACTGTTTTACTGCATTACTACTGCTGCGTTACTACTGCATGTTTACTTCCTACAATATTACTACCATCAACTGCACGCCAGCGAGCTATTTTCTGGCGCCGTACTACTGCTCATACTTATTTATACCACCTGTATTTCACTATCTCTTCGCCGAACTAGTGCACCTATTAGGTGTGTTGGGGACACAAGAGACTTCTTGCTTTGTGGTTGCAGGGTTGCATGAGAGGGATATCTTTGACCTCTTCCTCCCTGAGTTCGATAAACCTTGGGTAATCCACTTAAGGGAAACTTGCTGCTTCTACAAACCTCTGCTCTTGGAGGCCCAACACTGTCTACAAGAATAGAAGCACCCGTAGACATCAAGCACTTTTCTGGCGCCGTTGCCGGGGAGGAAAGGTAAAAGGCACTCATACTCCGGTTCCAGTAACAGTACTTTTCTGGCGCCATTGTGTGTGTGCTCGAAGCTATTTCCTTTAGACTCTGCAATTGCATCTTTTTGTTTCTTGTTTTTATTTTCACTAGTTAGGCATAATGGAAAACAACAAAAAAATTGGTGAGCTTTTTAATCTTTTTCCTAATTTAGAATTGTTTGATGCGAAAATTAAAAAACCTATGGAACCTTATTTACATGATAGTAGCAATGTTATTAGTATGAATGCAATTACTGCTAATGCTATGAAGAAGTCTAAGCTTGGGGAAGCTAGTTTACATAAAAATAATCTTTTTTGCTCCTCCGCTTTGGAAGAAATATTTTGCTCTGATGATGCTTTATCTCCCATATGCGATAACTCTAATAATGCTTCTGATATTTTAAATCCACCTGCTGAAAGTATTCCGTATAAAATACCTATGGAAATTATTGAACGTGTTATGGATAACCGCTATGAAGGGGATGGAACTGTCCATCCTGGAAATCATTTACTGTTTTTGCATGAATTATGCGGGTTATTCAAGTGTGCAGGTATCTCTATGGATGAAGTGAAGAAGAAACTATTCTCTATGTCGCTGTCTGGTAAAGCGGCGCATTGGTATAAACTATTGAAGGATGGGCGCTCTCTTGATTGGAAGGATATTGTGCCTCTATTTTATTCCAAGTTCTATCCTCCAAGTGAAATTCACAAAGATCGAAACCATATATATAATTTTTGGCCTCATGATGGAGAGAGTATTGCCCAAGCATGGGAGAGATTGAAGACTTTAATGCTCAAATGCCCCAATCATGAGCTTCCAGGTAATATCATCATTGATAATTTCTATGCAAGACTTTCTTTTCAAGATAAGACCTTGCTGGATACTACTTGTTCTGGATCATTCACGCGCAACAAAGAAGAGTTTAAAAGGGACCTTCTTGATCGGATTAAGGATAACGCTGAAGATTGGGAGAACGACAAAGGTAAAGAGTCAGGTATAAATTATGATTATGAATGCATTGAAACTTTTATGGATAGTGGTAAATTTCGAAATATGAGTGCTACTTATGGTCTTGACTCTCAAGTTGCTGCAAATCTTTATAAAGCTTTTGCTTCTCACATTGAATTGCCTAGGAAGAATTTTGATAAGTATCATGAACCTTTTAAAGACGCTTGCATGAAGGATGAAACTGTTATTAATGATTGCAATGAACATGTTGAAACTTCTGAAAATGCTATTTCCTATAAGCATGTTAATTTTTGTGGAATACATAGACCTTGTGGAATTAATCAAATAGAAGATGAATATTGTATCCATCACAGAAATGAAAAAACTAGAAAGTGGTCTAGAGCTCTAGATGATCTTGGAGAAAAAGTGTGTGCCCTCTATCCTTTTATTTGTGAACTTTGCCATAGAGTTGGTCATTTTAATTTTCAATGCTCCTCCAATGATAATTCGAACCCCATGAGTGCTGCAAATTTGTATTGTGATGATGAAATTACTCCTAATAAGCATGATGAACTTACTTTATTTTTGAAGTGTGAAGAGTTATCAAGAAAAATTTCTTTGTTAAATATTAACGATCTTGATATTGATGATGTCCTGCATGGGTGTCTTTCTTATTGCATTAATAATTGCCATACAAATACTTACATACAGAATATTTTAGAAGATGACACCTTGCCAAAATATGATAGGACCGCTGTGTGTTTTCAATTAATTAATGAAAAGGAGGGATCCTCCCAAGTTTCTTCTATTGTTTTTGAAAGTAAATCAGGATATGCGGACAAGCCACCCTTCAAGCCTCTTCCTCCTAAAGAAGGAAACGAGGAGAAGGAAAAGAAGAAGAAGAAGGGAACGAAGAAGAAGAAGAAGAAGAAGAAGGAGAATAAAGAGAAAGAGGCAATGGCATATCCCCGCGTGTATGAGGTAACAATAGGTAACCGTAAGTATGTTGCGCCTAATGATTATTATGATAATGAATCTGAGTACGATGATCTTCCTATACCCTTTACCCATATTAGTGATCATGATTTGGATGAGCACACTGCCTTTGATATTGAAAATCTCTTTGGTACTGATTATGAAAGTAATGATGATAGCATTATTCATGTCCCCTTAAACGATGATATTGAAAGCTCTAAGCTTGGGGATGTTGTGCTTGAAGATCCTGTATTTGAGACCTCTACTTTTAGTGAAAATGATGATATTACATATTCTGGTTTAGATAATTGCTATAGAGATGTATATGACACATGTTACAATTATCCTTATGAAACTTGTCATAGTTATGATGGGCTTGCCAAAAACCATTCCCTTAGTATGCAACTTGTTTACCATGTTCAAATTCTTGATAATAATCCTGCTCCAATATATCTATTATATAATTAAAGCACAAGACAAAGAACGGTCAGGATTGAACAATTTAGCGTTAGAACATATTGATGGTTTAGATTAATAATCTGATCTCGTGTGGTCGTGAAAAGCTAGCCCGCTCTCTATTGTGTTAGTTATGGACTCTTTGTAATCGATGACAGATTCCACGGAAAGAAAGCTGTTTGGATCAACATGTTACCACGAATTAGTTATGATCGCTAGGGTGCGTAGCACTAGCACCTGGCTAGGGCCGGCGCAAGAGCTAGGAGCCGGGCGGAAACAGCGACGAGCAGAAACGGCCGCGGAAAATCTCTAGAAGGATCCTCCAACGAGATCAGATGCAGCCAATGGTGTAGTTACGATTAGAGCGAAGACTGCCTAGCGCCGCCAGGTCTAGAAAGTTCATTGTCAATCATCGTGGACGTGGAACCTACATGTCCGTCGCTGATGGTGGCCAGGAGAGCTGCCTTGTGCCGGCCGCCGGCCGGCTATTTAGAGGATGTACTTCGCTTGCATGTCGCAGGATATGCTACTACAACCATCTCTCCCACAAAACACTGGCTTCTTTGAATCTTTTTTAACGAGATCTTCCAATCTTGCAGCGATCTACATCAAGCCAGCACCAAATTCAGAGAAGGCTCTGTGTCATCTAACAAGAATATTCAGCAGTTCCTGAGCATGTGTAATCTAAACGGGGATGAGCCGATCAAGTGCTCAAACAGTGGAGTCCGGCATCATTTTCTACAGGCCACGGTGGCGACGATCGTGACCACGGAAGATGTGCAAGGCGCCACCATGACAGGGCAGATTTTCGATCCTTAATTCCCATGCATATATATACTTGTGATGTAACCAAGCAAGTTCGTCACAATCAAGTTACATACGTAGTACTTTGTCTCTAGATGTGGACGACTGCGACCAACCTCCAGTTTAAAAAACGAGTGCAAGCAACCAGATGAAAATACGGGTGCTTCGGCAAATGCACGAACCTGCTAGGGATGTTCGACTGCCGGTGCCCGCCAGGGACTCAGGGCAAGTCGGCAACCACACCGTACCCGGTGGTTGTGTCATGTCCAACACAGGTGATTGAAAATATATACAGCTTGCTATGTTATTGGACGCAAGATTGTCCAGAATTTTCTTACTACACGTACATATAGCTAGAGCATGGTCGCCCAAGACGTCAAGGTCGCACAGAGCCACATTGACTAGGCAGATCCCTGCTCCACGATTCCACGTAGCTGCAGCTTGCACGGTTTGATCATCAAGCAGAAGCTGCTGTTTGAAGAAAATAGAATACCACCATTGCCCAAACTGTTGATTTTGTCAATACGGGTTAAAGACTCTGTATATTTTCTTGATGCAGATTATTGGCTACTGTATATTTCCATCAGATTCATCGGGAAGGTGAATTACTCTATTTTTTCGAGGCTAGACAGTGGGTTGCATATTTTTATAAATTTTATTATAAAGTTATGTAAAGGTGTGATGCTGGAGGATAGCATCAAGCTGAATTACTGTTTTTTCATGCAGATTATTGGCTACTGAATTCAGCCTATGGTTCATGCTAGACGCATCCCCGCCAAGAAGAAGTCAGCCGTTGGCCGGAGTGGCGCACATGCAGATCTAAGAGCTAGGCTGATACAAGTCATAGCTTGGGTGATTGATGAGCACATTCTGCATACTGAAGGTTAGATCCAGAGCCGTTGCTAATGCATTGAGTTGGTAGCGATGAGACATATGATTGCTGGAGTCTGAGGAAGCAATACAAGTCGAATATATAATTTTCAGTAATGCTGAACTTGGAGCCTTTCTTTTGCTGCGGATGGAACATGCAACCTGAAGGGTGGAGATACTAGGATTTTGATTTTCTACATTTGCACCTGGATTGGAGACGTGCGAATAATAGGTAAGCTCCACAAAATGAATATCCCAATATGCAGTGTTCCTTATTTATCTCTTTTAACAGTTTTGTCATTTGTGTGTGATCTGTAATCAAATATTTTATGGATACACAAAAAATAGAAGCTTCTCAATTAAGACAGGAGAAGGGATGACAAATAGATTACATGATTTCTTTTCACTCCCTTGACGACACATGAAACTACAAAATTCAAAAGTATTGCCTCTCAATTTTTTCTTTGCCAGCAGACACTTTTTTTTTGGAAAAAAAGTATAGTCCATTAAATAGGGATTCAACGTCTACTGAACACTTCATCATTCTATGGTCGTTTCCTTGGCTATAGCAGGACTACTTCTGGAATTGTATGTTAGAATAGATTATTAATAGAGACGAAGTTCAGTGCTAACAAGTTGATGAATGCCAGAAATACCTAGGGCCATTGCAGATAAGAGCTGTGATGAAAAACAATTGATGGCTGAACGCATGAGGGAGTAAGTGTCCATCGGCATTTACTTTAAGAATAGTGATGTCATCAAATATACAATGATGTGTCAAAATAATAAAATGACTGTAAGAATAGTATATTGATAATGATATGTAATGACAAAACTGATGAATGTGACAAATAACAAAGGGCCATTGCCGATAAGAGCTATGATGAAAAACAATTGATGGCTCAACACCGGAGGGGCTTAGTGCTCATCAACACACGTTAGAACACACACTCGGTCTTGAACGAGTCATGATATCATATGATCAAATAAAAAAAGGATATTACAAAAAAAATCTGATAACTCTTTACAGCAAGCTTATGGAAAAAACACGAAGAAACTGACTCAAAGTTCGACCACAGATAAGAATTAAAAACAAAATCGGACTGAATATTATCAGCTTAGAATGAAGAGTATTTGGCTTACTCACATCTATAAAGTTTTTTTTGTCTATCAACATATCTGTTAACTTTGGACCGCAGGCATGTGTTCTGATTTCGTGCAGGTATAAAGTGTTTTAAGATGAGGAACTACCTAACGTCGGAGGTCACTTCTGCATCCATGAAAGGGTAAAGCTCAACCACTCATCTATAGGCAATGCAGCTTTGGGTTGAGAATCCAGTGTGAAACAAAAACAAAATTGGCAGTAAAATAATCAGCTCGATCGGTCATACTCCCTCCGTGTATAAATGAATTTCTTAATTTTGTCTAGACACGGTTGTATCTAGATAAGGTTTTAGTATGTAGATACATCCAGATCTAAAAAAGTTGAGACACTCATTTACAAACGTAGGGAGTATATTGGCTATTCTAATTGTACTGGTGATATTTACGATGAGAAGATTGGATACACGAAGTAAGGCATGGTATTTTGTAAAATTTGGACTATATTATTCCAGACAAATTTAATTAAGAATAAACGTGTATATTAATATTTAATAAATAGTAAACGACAATATATAATGTCCATAAAATATCTACCGCCCAAATATTGTCTAGCCATGCTTCAAAAAAATATTTTCTAGCCCCGCGAATTCGCGGGCCACCCTGCTAGTTATATAATTAAAGCACAAGACAAAGAACGGTCAGGATTGAACAATTTAGCGTTAGAACATATTGATGGTTTAGATTAATAATCTGATCTCGTGTGGTCGTGAAAAGCTAGCCCGCTCTCTATTGTGTTAGTTATGGACTCTTTGTAATCGATGACAGATTCCACGGAAAGAAAGCTGTTTGGATCAACATGTTACCACGAATTAGTTATGATCGCTAGGGTGCGTAGCACTAGCACCTGGCTAGGGCCGGCGCAAGAGCTAGGAGCCGGGCGGAAACAGCGACGAGCAGAAACGGCCGCGGAAAATCTCTAGAAGGATCCTCCAACGAGATCAGATGCAGCCAATGGTGTAGTTACGATTAGAGCGAAGACTGCCTAGCGCCGCCAGGTCTAGAAAGTTCATTGTCAATCATCGTGGACGTGGAACCTACATGTCCGTCGCTGATGGTGGCCAGGAGAGCTGCCTTGTGCCGGCCGCCGGCCGGCTATTTAGAGGATGTACTTCGCTTGCATGTCGCAGGATATGCTACTACAACCATCTCTCCCACAAAACACTGGCTTCTTTGAATCTTTTTTAACGAGATCTTCCAATCTTGCAGCGATCTACATCAAGCCAGCACCAAATTCAGAGAAGGCTCTGTGTCATCTAACAAGAATATTCAGCAGTTCCTGAGCATGTGTAATCTAAACGGGGATGAGCCGATCAAGTGCTCAAACAGTGGAGTCCGGCATCATTTTCTACAGGCCACGGTGGCGACGATCGTGACCACGGAAGATGTGCAAGGCGCCACCATGACAGGGCAGATTTTCGATCCTTAATTCCCATGCATATATATACTTGTGATGTAACCAAGCAAGTTCGTCACAATCAAGTTACATACGTAGTACTTTGTCTCTAGATGTGGACGACTGCGACCAACCTCCAGTTTAAAAAACGAGTGCAAGCAACCAGATGAAAATACGGGTGCTTCGGCAAATGCACGAACCTGCTAGGGATGTTCGACTGCCGGTGCCCGCCAGGGACTCAGGGCAAGTCGGCAACCACACCGTACCCGGTGGTTGTGTCATGTCCAACACAGGTGATTGAAAATATATACAGCTTGCTATGTTATTGGACGCAAGATTGTCCAGAATTTTCTTACTACACGTACATATAGCTAGAGCATGGTCGCCCAAGACGTCAAGGTCGCACAGAGCCACATTGACTAGGCAGATCCCTGCTCCACGATTCCACGTAGCTGCAGCTTGCACGGTTTGATCATCAAGCAGAAGCTGCTGTTTGAAGAAAATAGAATACCACCATTGCCCAAACTGTTGATTTTGTCAATACGGGTTAAAGACTCTGTATATTTTCTTGATGCAGATTATTGGCTACTGTATATTTCCATCAGATTCATCGGGAAGGTGAATTACTCTATTTTTTCGAGGCTAGACAGTGGGTTGCATATTTTTATAAATTTTATTATAAAGTTATGTAAAGGTGTGATGCTGGAGGATAGCATCAAGCTGAATTACTGTTTTTTCATGCAGATTATTGGCTACTGAATTCAGCCTATGGTTCATGCTAGACGCATCCCCGCCAAGAAGAAGTCAGCCGTTGGCCGGAGTGGCGCACATGCAGATCTAAGAGCTAGGCTGATACAAGTCATAGCTTGGGTGATTGATGAGCACATTCTGCATACTGAAGGTTAGATCCAGAGCCGTTGCTAATGCATTGAGTTGGTAGCGATGAGACATATGATTGCTGGAGTCTGAGGAAGCAATACAAGTCGAATATATAATTTTCAGTAATGCTGAACTTGGAGCCTTTCTTTTGCTGCGGATGGAACATGCAACCTGAAGGGTGGAGATACTAGGATTTTGATTTTCTACATTTGCACCTGGATTGGAGACGTGCGAATAATAGGTAAGCTCCACAAAATGAATATCCCAATATGCAGTGTTCCTTATTTATCTCTTTTAACAGTTTTGTCATTTGTGTGTGATCTGTAATCAAATATTTTATGGATACACAAAAAATAGAAGCTTCTCAATTAAGACAGGAGAAGGGATGACAAATAGATTACATGATTTTTTTTCACTCCCTTGACGACACATGAAACTACAAAATTCAAAAGTATTGCCTCTCAATTTTTTCTTTGCCAGCAGACACTTTTTTTTTTGGAAAAAAAAGTATAGTCCATTAAATAGGGATTCAACGTCTACTGAACACTTCATCATTCTATGGTCGTTTCCTTGGCTATAGCAGGACTACTTCTGGAATTGTATGTTAGAATAGATTATTAATAGAGACGAAGTTCAGTGCTAACAAGTTGATGAATGCCAGAAATACCTAGGGCCATTGCAGATAAGAGCTGTGATGAAAAACAATTGATGGCTGAACGCATGAGGGAGTAAGTGTCCATCGGCATTTACTTTAAGAATAGTGATGTCATCAAATATACAATGATGTGTCAAAATAATAAAATGACTGTAAGAATAGTATATTGATAATGATATGTAATGACAAAACTGATGAATGTGACAAATAACAAAGGGCCATTGCCGATAAGAGCTATGATGAAAAACAATTGATGGCTCAACACCGGAGGGGCTTAGTGCTCATCAACACACGTTAGAACACACACTCGGTCTTGAACGAGTCATGATATCATATGATCAAATAAAAAAAGGATATTACAAAAAAAATCTGATAACTCTTTACAGCAAGCTTATGGAAAAAACACGAAGAAACTGACTCAAAGTTCGACCACAGATAAGAATTAAAAACAAAATCGGACTGAATATTATCAGCTTAGAATGAAGAGTATTTGGCTTACTCACATCTATAAAGTTTTTTTTGTCTATCAACATATCTGTTAACTTTGGACCGCAGGCATGTGTTCTGATTTCGTGCAGGTATAAAGTGTTTTAAGATGAGGAACTACCTAACGTCGGAGGTCACTTCTGCATCCATGAAAGGGTAAAGCTCAACCACTCATCTATAGGCAATGCAGCTTTGGGTTGAGAATCCAGTGTGAAACAAAAACAAAATTGGCAGTAAAATAATCAGCTCGATCGGTCATACTCCCTCCGTGTATAAATGAATTTCTTAATTTTGTCTAGACACGGTTGTATCTAGATAAGGTTTTAGTATGTAGATACATCCAGATCTAAAAAAGTTGAGACACTCATTTACAAACGTAGGGAGTATATTGGCTATTCTAATTGTACTGGTGATATTTACGATGAGAAGATTGGATACACGAAGTAAGGCATGGTATTTTGTAAAATTTGGACTATATTATTCCAGACAAATTTAATTAAGAATAAACGTGTATATTAATATTTAATAAATAGTAAACGACAATATATAATGTCCATAAAATATCTACCGCCCAAATATTGTCTAGCCATGCTTCAAAAAAATATTTTCTAGCCCCGCGAATTCGCGGGCCACCCTGCTAGTTACTATTAATGAGAAGAGTTTTTCTTATGACAAAAATAATGATACCTTTATGCATATGAACCATGATAAGAATGTTTTAAGTGATGGTTATATTGTGGATTTCATCAATGATGCTACTGAAAGTTATTATGAGAGAGGGAAACATGGTTATATTCATCTTAATAATATTAAGTTTCCCCTCTTTATGTTGAGAATCTTGAAGTTACTCGTGTTCTATCCTTTTATGCTTGTCACTTTGTTCTTCATGAATTCATTTGTGTACAAGATTCCTCTGCATAGGAAGCATGTTAGGCTTAAGCGTGTTTTGAATTTACCTCTTGAAGCTCTCTTTTGCTTCAAATACTAATTCTTGCGGGTGCATCACCAAAACTACTAAGCCCATCTTAATGGCTATAAAGAAAGAACTTCTTGGGAGATAACCCATGTGTTTATTTTGCTACAGTACTTTGTTTTATATTTGAGTCTTGGAAGTTGTTTACTACTGTAGCAACCTCTCCTTATCTTAGTTTTGTTGCATTGTTGTGCCAAGTAAAGTTTCTATGTTAAAGTTGATGTTATATTTGGGATCGCTGCGCAGAAACAGCATTGCTGTCTGTCACGAATTCTGGCACAAGTCTCTGTAGAAAATTCGAAAAAATCTGCCAATTTACGAGCGTGATCCTCAGATATGTACGCAACTTTCATTAGTTTTGAGTTTTTCCATTTGAGCAAGTCTGGTGCCATTTTAAAATTCGTCTTTACGGACTGTTCTGTTTTGACAGATTCTGCCTTTTATTTCGCATTGCCGCTTTTGTTAAGTTGAATGAGTTTCTTTGTTCCATTAACTTTCAGAAGTTTTGTGCAATGTCCAGAAGTGTTAAGAATGATTACTTCACCTCTGAACATGTGAATTTTGATTATGCACTAACCCTCTAATGAGTTTGCTTTTGGTTTTTCAAGGGTCAAGAGAGGAGTATGATATACTATGATCAAGATGAAAGCTCTAAGCTTGGGGATGCCCCGTGGTTCACCTGCATATTTCAAGAAGACTCAAGCATCTAAGCTTGGGGATGCCCAAGGCATCCCCTTCTTCATCGACAAAGTATCAGGTTCCTTCTCTTGAAACTATATTTTTATTCGGTCACATCTTATGTACTTTACTTGGAGCGTCTGTGTGTGCTTTTATTTTTGTTTCGTTATCTTAGTTCTCTGAATAAGTTCATCCTTGTGTGGGAGAGAGACACGCTCCGCTGGTTCGTATGAACACATGTGTTCTTAGCTCATAATATTCATGGCGAAGTTTCCTCTTCGTTAAATTGTTATATGGTTGGAATTGGAAAATGCTACATGTGGTAATTGGTAAAATGTCTTGGATAATGTGATACTTGGCAATTGTTGTGCTCATGTTTAAGCTCTTGCATCATATACTTTGCACCCATTAATGAAGAAATACATAGAGCATGCTAAAATTTGGTTTGCATAATTGGTCTCTCTAAGGTCTAGATAATTTCTAGTATTGAGTTTGAACAACAAGGAAGACGGTGTAGAGTCTTATAATGTTTACAATATGTCTTTTATGTGAGTCTTGTTGTACCGTTTATCCTTGTGTTTGTTTCAAATAACCTTGCTAGCCTAAACCTTGTATCGAGAGGGAATACTTCTCATGCATCCAAATAACCACTATGCCATTTGTGTCCACCATACCTACCTACTACATGGTATTTCTCCGCCATTCCAAAGTAAATTGCTTGAGTGCTACCTTTAAAATTCCATCATTCACCTTTGCAATATATAGCTCATGGGACAAAATAGCCTTAAAAACTATCGTAGTATTGAATATGTACTTATGCACTTTATCTCTTATTAAGTTGCTTGTTGTGCGATAACCATGCGCCATCAACTATTCTTTGTTGAATATCATGTGAGTTGTATGCATGTCCGTCTTGTCTTCTACCACCTTAATGATTGGAGCATGCAAATTGTTAGAAGAACATTGGGCCGCTAAAGCCATGAATCATGGTTGAAGTTTCAGTTTTGGACATATATCCTCAATCTCATATGAGAATAATAATTGTTGCTACATGCTTATGCATTTAAGAGAGTCCATTATCTGTTGTCCATGTTGTCATCTAAGTTGAGAATAATCTCCAAAATGCGAGCTTTCTCCTTAGACCTTTGTACAGCGGCATGGAGGTACCTGTGACACTTGCTATGCTTTTGTATTTTTCTATTGTTATCTTCTTCCGAATAAGTTCATCCTTGTGTTTGGAGAGAGACACGCTCCGCTGGTTCGTATGAACACATGTGTTCTTAGCTCATAATATTCATGGCGAAGTTTCCTCTTCGTTAAATTGTTATATGGTTGGAATTGGAAAATGCTACATGTGGTAATTGGTAAAATGTCTTGGATAATGTGATACTTGGCAATTGTTGTGCTCATGTTTAAGCTCTTGCATCATATACTTTGCACCCATTAATGAAGAAATACATAGAGCATGCTAAAATTTGGTTTGCATAATTGGTCTCTCTAAGGTCTAGATAATTTCTAGTATTGAGTTTGAACAACAAGGAAGACGGTGTAGAGTCTTATAATGTTTACAATATGTCTTTTATGTGAGTCTTGCTGTACCGGTTCATCCTTGTGTTTGTTTCAAATAACCTTGCTAGCCTAAACCTTGTATCGAGAGGGAATACTTCTCATGCATCCAAATCCTTGAGCCAACCACTATGCCATTTGTGTCCACCATACCTACCTACTACATGGTATTTCTCCGCCATTCCAAAGTAAATTGCTTGAGTGCTACCTTTAAAATTCCATCATTCACCTTTGCAATATATAGCTCATGGGACAAAATAGCCTTAAAAACTATCGTAGTATTGAATATGTACTTATGCACTTTATCTCTTATTAAGTTGCTTGTTGTGCGATAACCATGCTTCTGGGGAACGCCATCAACTATTCTTTGTTGAATATCATGTGAGTTGCTATGCATGTCCGTCTTGTCTGAAGGATCTACCACCTTAATGATTGGAGCATGCAAATTGTTAGAGAAGAACATTGGGCCGCTAACTAAAGCCATGAATCATGGTTGAAGTTTCAGTTTTGGACATATATCCTCAATCTCATATGAGAATAATAATTGTTGCTACATGCTTATGCATTTAAGAGGAGTCCATTATCTGTTGTCCATGTTGTCCCGGTATGGATGTCTAAGTTGAGAATAATCAAAAGCGAGAAATCCAAAATGCGAGCTTTCTCCTTAGACCTTTGTACAGGCGGCATGGAGGTACCCCTTTGTGACACTTGGTTGAAACATGGCATGCAAAGATCCGGTAGTCCAAGCTAAGTAGGACAAGGTGCGGGCACTATTAGTATACTATGCATGAGGCTTGCAACTTGTAAGATATAATTTACATAACTCATATGCTTTATTACTACCGTTGACAAAATTGTTTCATGTTTTCAAAATAAAAGCTCTAGCACAAATACAGCAATCGATGCTTTCCTCTTTGAAGGACCATTCTTTTACTTTTATTGTTGAGTCAGTTTACCTATCTCTCTCCACCTCAAGAAGCAAACACTTGTGTGAACTGTGCATTGATTCCTACATACTTGCATATTGCACTTGTTATATTACTTTACATTGACAATATCCATGAGATATACATGTTATAAGTTGAAAGCAACCGCTGAAACTTAATCTTCCTTTGTGTTGCTTCAATACCTTTACTTTGATTTATTGCTTTATGAGTTAACTCTTATGCAAGACTTATTGATGCTTGTCTTGAAGTACTATTCATGAAAAGTCTTTGCCATATGATTCATTTGTTTACTCATTTCATTATCATTGTTTTGATCGCTGCATTCATTACATATGTTTACAAATAGTATGATCAAGGTTATGATGGCATGTCACTTCAGAAATTATCTTTGTTATCATTTTACCTGCTCGGGACGAGCAGAACTAAGCTTGGGGATGCTGATACGTCTCCAACGTATCGATAATTTCTTATGTTCCATGCTACTTTATTGATGATACCTACATGTTTTATGCACACTTTATGTCATATTCATGCATTTTCGGAACTAACCTATTAACAAGATGCCGAAGTGCCAGTTCCTGTTTTCTGCTGTTTTTGGTTTCAGAAATCCTAGTAACGAAATATTCTCAATTAGACGAAATCAACGCCCAGGTTCCTATTTTGCCCTAAGCATCCAAACACCCGAGAGCCGCAGAGGGGCCCTGTGGGCCCCAGATGATAGGTGGCGCGGCCTGGGCCCGGCCGCGCCGCCTATGGTGTCGCCGCCCCTTCGACCTTCCGAGGCTGCCCTTTCGCCTATATAAGGTCCCTGACCTAAAACCCCGACGGAGGGAGCCACGGTACGCGAAACCTTCCAGAGCCGCCGCCATCGCGGCCAAGATCCGGGGGACAGGATCTCTGTTCCGGCACTGCCGGACGGGGAAGTGCCCCCGAAGGCTTCTCCATCGACACCGCTGCCATCTCCACCGCCATCTTCATCACCGCTGCTGCTCCCATGAGGAGGGAGTAGTTCTCCATTGAGGCTCGGGGCTGTACCGGTAGCTATGTGGTTAATCTCTCTCCTATGTACTTCAATACAATAATCTCATGAGCTGCCTTACATGATTGAGATTCATATGATGATGCTTGTAATCTAGATGTCATTATGCTAGTCAAGTGAGTTTTACTTATGTGATCTCCGGAGACTCCTTGTCCCACGTGTGTAAAGGTGACAGTGTGTGCACCGTGTGGGTCTCTTAGGCTATATTTCACAGAATACTTATTCACTGTTATGAATGGCGTAGTGAAGTGCTTATTTATATCACTTTATGATTGCAATGTGTTTTGTATCACAATTTATCTATGTGCTACTCTAGTGATGTTATTAAAGTAGTTTTATTCCTCCTACACGGTGTAATGGTGACAGTGTGTGCACTCGTGTTAGTACTTGGTTTATGCTATGATCATGATCTCTTGTAGATTGCGAAGTTAACTATTGCTATGATAGTATTGATGTGTATTATTCCTCCTACATAAGCGTGAAGGTGACAGTGTGCATGCTATGTTAGTACTTGGTTTAGTCGTTTCGATCTTTCATGCACTCTAAGGTTATTTAAATATGAACATTGAATTGTGGAGCTTGTTAACTCCGGCATTGAGGGTTCGTGTAATCCTACGCAATGTGTTCATCATCCAACAAGAGTGTAGAGTATGCATTTATCTATTCTGTTATGTGATCAATGTTGAGAGTGTCCACTAGTGAAAGTCTAATCCCTAGGCCTTGTTCCTAAATACTGCTATCGCTGCTTGTTTACTGTTTTACTGCGTTACTACTGCATGTTTACTTCCTACAATATTACTACCATCAATTGCACGCCAGCGAGCTATTTTCTGGCGCCGTACTACTGCTCATACTTATTTATACCACCTGTATTTCACTATCTCTTCGCCGAACTAGTGCACCTATTAGGTGTGTTGGGGACACAAGAGACTTCTTGCTTTGTGGTTGCAGGGTTGCATGAGAGGGATATCTTTGACCTCTTCCTCCCTGAGTTCGATAAACCTTGGGTAATCCACTTAAGGGAAACTTGCTGCTGTTCTACAAACCTCTGCTCTTGGAGGCCCAACACTTCTACAAGAATAGAAGCACCCTAGACATCAGCTATAACCCGATCTAATAAAAACATGCTCTATATATAGCAGCTAGCTAGCAAACCGTAGATTAACACCAATTAATATATACATGGCCTATATCGATCATGTTGTATAACATATCCCTGAGATTCATTAATTAATTATATAATTATCGTGATAAATTAATTAACTTGAATTTTGACAAGTTCTCTCGAATGAAAACACATTTGATTAAGTTGCCTCATAATATATATATAATTAGTGTGCATGCATGGCCTACCATGCATTTGTGCATATATTTTAATGTATATTTGAACATATTCTTGGGGATTTCAATCTCTCTCTCGATCATCTATATATCGTTGGTGGCAAAAAAACACACATATATACGCATGCACTTTATGCGTAAAGGCGCGGGTGCCTCTAATAATGTGTGTGCGCACTCGATCGATGATCCCTAAACCTTAAACAACCCTAAAACCCTAATCCCTAATCCCCTAAACCCTAAACACCCTAAACCCTAAACCCTAGACCCTAAACCCTGATACGTCTCAAACGTATCTATAATTTCTTATGTTTCATGCTAATTTTATTACAATACTTGAATGTTTTATACATACTTTACAGCATTATTATACATTTTCCGGCACTAACCTATTAACAACATGCCGAAGTGCCATTCTGTTTTCTGTTTTTGGTTTCAGAAATCCTAGTAAGGAAATATTCTCGGAATTTGATGAAATCAACGCCCGGGGGCCTATTTTTACACGAAGCTTCCAGAAGACCGAAAGGGGGACGAAGTGGGGCCACGAGGTGGCCAGACACCAGGGCGGCGCGGCCCAGGCCTGGCCGCGTGGCCCTGCGGTGGCCCCCGACCTACCCTTCCGCCTACTTAAAGCCTCCGTCGCGAAACCCCCGTACCGAGAGCCACGATACGGAAAACCTTCCAGAGACGCCGCCGTCGCGAATCCCATCTCGGGGGATTCAGGAGATCGCCTCCGGCACCCTGCCGGAGAGGGGAATCATCACCGGAGGGGCTCTACATCATCATGCCCGCCTCCGGATTGATGCGTGAGTAGTTCATCCTTGGACTATGGGTCCATAGCAGTAGCTAGATGGTTGTCTTCTCCGCTTGTGCTATCATTGTTATAGATCTTGTGAGCTGCCTAACATGATCAAGATCATCTATTTGTAATGCTACATGTTGTGTTTGGTGGGATCCGATGAATAGAGAATACTATGTTAAGTTGATTATCAATCTATCATATATGTGTTGTTTATGTTCTTGCATGCTCTCCGTTGCTAGTAGAGGCTCTGGCCAAGTTGATACTTGTAACTCCAAGAGGGAGTATTTATGCTCGATAGTGGGTTCATGCCTCCATTTAATCTGGGACAGTGACAGAAAGTTCTAAGGTTGTGGATGTGTTGTTGCTACTAGGGATAAAACATCGATGCTTTGTCTAAGGATATTTGTGTTGATTACATTACGCACCATACTTAATGCAATTATCTGTTGTTTACAACTTAATACCGGAAGGGGTTCGGATGATAACCTGAAGGTGGATTATTTAGGCATAGATGCATGCTGGATAGCGGTCTATGTACTTTGTCGTAATGCCCTGATTAAATCACATAGTAATCATCATTGATATGTATTGAATCTTTATTTGTCAATTGCCCACCTGTAATTTGTTCACCCAGCATGTTAGTTATCTTATTGGAGAGACACCTCTAGTGAACTGTGGACCCCGGTCCATTCTTTTACATCTGAATACATTCTACTGCAATCATTGTTTTTACTGTTCTTTGCAAACAAACACCATCTTCCACTCGATATGCTTAATCCTTTGTTTTCAGCAAGCCGGTGAGATTGACAACCTCACTGTTACGTTGGGGCAAAGTACTTTGATTGTGTTGTGCAGGTTCCACGTTGGCGCCGGTTTCACTGGTGTTGCGCCGCACTACATTCCTCCACCAACAACCTTCACGTGCTTCTTGGCTCCTACTGGTTCGATAACCTTGGTTTCTTACTGAGGGAAAACTTGTCACTGTGCGCATCATAACTTCCTCTTGGGGTTCCCAACGGACGTGTGCATCTACGCGTATCAAGCTAAATTTCTGGCGCCGTTGCCGGGGAGATCAAGACACGCTGCAAGGGGAGTCTCCACTTCCAATCTCTTTACTTTGTTTTTGTCTTGCTTTATTTTATTTACTACTTTGTTTGCTGCACTTAAACAAAACACAAAAAAATTAGTTGCTAGCTTTACTTTATTTACTATCTTGTTCTCTATATTAAAAACACAAAAAAATTAGTTACTTTATTTACTGTCTTATTTACTAGTTCTATATCAAAAACACAAAAAAATTAGTTACTTGCACTTAGTTTACTTTTGTTATCATGTCTAGTTCTGTACTTGTTACTTCTTCACCTGAAGAATTAGTCTTTACTTTTAAACAAGGGGATGAGGAGAGTTTTAAAGATGCTTGGTCTAGAATTTTTGATGCTTATCGTAAAGTTGAACCTCAAATGACTCTAAGTTTGCTCCTTAGTAATTTTTATTTTGGGCTTATGATTCGCTATAGATATGCCTTAGATGCTATAGTGGGAGGAGATTTCCTTCATTGCAACGGTGATCAAGCTTTTAATGCCATAAAAAAATTGGTTGCATCACATAGTTCAGCTAATAACTTTGATTCAGCTCTTATTAGCATTTATAATAGATTAAACACTCTTGAGACAAATGCATCTTACTTGAAGGAAAGTTGTGGTTATGTTCGAAACCGTCTTGATGAAGTTTTAGTGAACTCTGAACCCTCAATGTGGAATCCTACTATCAAAGTTACTATTGGTGGTGAAACTTTTCATGCCCGTTGTGATATTATGTCTGAATTTTGTCTTATGCCTGAGAGTATTTATAAATCTTTGACACTTTGGGGACTTGTTGAAGGGGGAGAAGGAATAACTCTTATTGATAACTCCGTTATAATTCCTAAGGGAATAGCTGAGGGTGTGCACACAACCATTCTTGGAAGAACAATATCCATTGATTATCTTGTTATTGAATGTGTAGGAACAGGACAAATCACACTTGGAAGATCCCTGCTGAAACTATTGGGAGCAATCATAAATACGGGAGAAGGCACCCTAAAAATCCCACTAGGAGGCCGACATGTATTCCCTAAACCAAAGAGTAAGAAAAAGAACAAGAAGGGTAAGCGTAAGGCCCGAGGTAATGTTGATGCTCCATCTCTTGAAAATACTTGATTTGCACTTTCTGCGCCTAGCTGAAAGGCGTTAAAGAAAAGCACTTCTTGGGAGATAACCCAAGTTTTATTTTATTTACTTTTATTGAGTCTTGGAAGTTGTTTACTACTGTAGCAACCTCTCCTTATCATGTTTTTGTGCCAAGTAAAGTTTCTATGCTAAAGTTGATGCTATATTTGGGATCGCTGCGCAGAAACAGCATTGCTGTCTGTCACGAATTCTCGCAGAAGTCTCTGTAAAAAAATCGAAAAAATCTGAAAATTTACGAGCATGATCCTCAGATATGTATGCAACTTTCATTAGTTTTGAGTTTTTCCATTTGAGCAAGTTAAGTGCCCCTTCCAGATGCATCTTTACAGACTGTTCTGTTTTTGACAGATTCTGTCTTTTATTTCGCATTGCCGCTTTTGCTATGTTGAATGAGTTTCTTTGTTCCATTAACTTTCAGAAGCTTTGTGCAATGTCCAGAAGTGTTAAGAATGATTTTGTCACCTCTGAATATGTGAATTTTTGGTTATGCACTAACCCTCTAATGAGTTTGCTTGAAGTTTGTGTGAAGGAAGTTTTCAAGGGTCAAGAGAAGAGGATGATATACTATGATCAAGAAGAGTGAAAGGTCTAAGCTTGGGGATGCCCCGGTGGTTCATCCCTGCATATTTTAAGAAGACTCAAGCATCTAAGCTTGGGGATGCCCAAGGCATCCCCTTCTTCATCGACAACATTATCAGGTCACTTCTAGTGAAACTATATTTTTATTCCGTCACATTCTTATGTTCTTTACTTGGAGCGTCGGTTTGTTTTTATTTTTGTTTTGTTTTGAATAAAGTTGGATCCCACCATTCTTATATTGGAGATATTACGCTCCGCTTTTTCTTATGGAACACTTGTGTTCTTAATTGTGCTTTAATGTTCATGGCGAAAGCTAATTGCTTCGTTAGATTGCTATTTGGTTGGAATTGGAAAATGCTGCATATGGTTTGGCAATTTGGCAATTGTTTGAGCTCTCATTAGATCATGTTTAAGCTCTTGCATCATGTAGTTTAATCTATTAATGAAGAACTACCGTAGAGCTTGTTTAATTTGGTTTGCATGATTGTTCTCTCTAAGTCTAGATATTTTCGGGTAAAGTGTTTGAACAACAAGGAAGACAGTGTAGAGCCTTATAATGCTTGCAATATGTTCTTGTGTGAGTTTTGCTGTACCTGTTCATACTTGTGTTTGCTTCAAACAACCTTGCTAGCCCAAACCTTGTACTGAGAGGAAATGCTTCTCGTGCATCCAAACACCTTGAGCCAAACTCCATGCCATTTGTGTCCACCATATCTACCTACTATGTGGTATTTTTCTGCCATTCCAAAGTAAATTACTTGAGTGCTACCTTTAAAATTTCATTCCTCTACCTTTACAATATATAGCTCATGGGACAAATAGCTTAAAAACTATTGTGGTGATGAATATGTAGTTATGTGTCTTAATTCTTATAAGTTGCTTGTTGAGCGGTAACCATGTTTTCTGGGGACGCCATCAACTTTATCTTTGTTGGATATCATGTGAGATGCTATGCATGTTCGTCTTGTCTGAAGTAAGTGGACTTCATGATCAAATGGTTTGAGTATGCATATGTTAGAGAAGAACATTGGGCCGCTAACTAAAGCCATGTATCATGGTGGAAGTTTCAGTTTGGACATACAACCTCAATCTCTTATGAGAATATTAACTGTTGTTGAATGCTTAAGCATTAAAAGAGGAGTCCATTATCTGTTGTCTATGTTGTCCCGGTATGGATGTCTAAGTTGAGAATAATCAAAAGCGAGAAATCCAATGCGTGCTTTCTCCTTAGACACTTGTACAGGCGGCATAGAGGTACCCCTTTGTGACACTTGGTTGAAGCATATGTCATGTGATGATAATCCGTGTTTCCGAGCTAAGTAGGACAAGGTGCGAGCACTATTAGTACTCTATGCATGAGACATGCAACTTGTAGGAAGTATTATGCATAGCACATATGAATTATTACTACCGTTGACAAAATTGTTTCTATGTTTTCAAAACAAAAGCTCTAGCACAAAAATAGTAATCCATGCTTCCCTCTGCGAAGGGCCATTCTTTTACTTTATTGTTGAGTCAGTTTACCCACTTCTTTCTATCTTAGAAGCAAACACTTGTGTTAACTGTGTGCATTGATTCTTACATGTTTACTTATTGCACTTGTTATATTACTCTATGTTGACAAATATCCATGAGATATACATGTTACAAGTTGAAAGCATTCGCTGAAACTTAATCATCCTTTGTGTTGCTTCAATGCATTCTACTTAGAATTTATTGCTTATGAGTTAGCTCTTATGCAACTCTTATTGATACTTGTCTTGAAAGTACTATTCATGAAAAGTTTTGCTATATGATTCATTTGCTTAGTCATTATCTTTGTTAGCAATCTTTTGTTCAGATCACTCCATTCATCTCATATGCTTTACAATAATGTTGATCAAGATTATGTTGGTAGCATGTCACTTCAGAAATTATTTGTGTTATCGTTTACCTACTCGAGGACGAGTAGGAACTAAGCTTGGGGATGCTTGATACGTCTCAAACGTATCTATAATTTCTTATGTTCCATGCTACTTTTATTACAATACTTGAATGTTTTATACATACTTTACAACATTATTATACATTTTCCGGCACTAACCTATTAACAAGATGCCGAAGTGCCTGTTTTCTGCTGTTTTTGGTTTCAGAAATCCTAGTAAGGAAATATTCTCGGAATTGGACGAAATCAACGCCCAGGGCCTATTTTTACATGAAGCTTCCAGAAGACCGAAAGGGAGACGAAGTGGGGCCACGAGGTGGCCAGGACACAGGGCGGCGCGGCCCTAGCCGCGCGGCCCTGTTGTCTGGGCCCCTCGCGTCGCCCCTTGACCTACCCTTCGGCCTACTTAAAGCCTCCGTCGCGATACCCCCTGTACTGAGAGCCACGATACGGAAAACCTTCCAGAGACGCCGCCGTCGCGAATCCCATCTCGGGGGATTCAGGAGATCGCCTCCGGCACCCTGCCGGAGAGGGGAATCATCACCGGAGGGGCTCTACATCATCATGCCCGCCTCCGGATTGATGCGTGAGTAGTTCATCCTTGGACTATGGGTCCATAGCAGTAGCTAGATGGTTGTCTTCTCCGCTTGTGCTATCATTGTTATAGATCTTGTGAGCTGCCTAACATGATCAAGATCATCTATTTGTAATGCTACATGTTGTGTTTGGTGGGATCCGATGAATAGAGAATATTATGTTAAGTTGATTATCAATCTATCATATATGTGTTGTTTATGTTCTTGCATGCTCTCCGTTGCTAGTAGAGGCTCTGGCCAAGTTGATACTTGTAACTCCAAGAGGGAGTAATTATGCTCGATAGTGGGTTCATGCCTCCATTTAATCTGGGACAGTGACAGAAAGTTCTAAGGTTGTGGATGTGATGTTGCTACTAGGGATAAAACATCGATGCTTTGTCTAAGGATATTTGTGTTGATTACATTATGCACCATACTTAATGCAATTATCTGTTGTTTACAACTTAATACTGGAAGGGGTTCGGATGATAACCTGAAGGTGGATTATTTAGGCATAGATGCATGCTGGATAGCGGTCTATGTACTTTGTCGTAATGCCCTGATTAAATCACATAGTAATCATCATTGATATGTATTGAATCTTTATTTGTCAATTGCCCGCCTGTAATTTGTTCACCCAGCATGTTAGTTATCTTATTGGAGAGACACCTCTAGTGAACTGTGGACCCCGGTCCATTCTTTTACATCTGAATACATTCTACTGCAATCATTGTTTTTACTGTTCTTTGCAAACAAACACCATCTTCCACTCGATACGCTTAATCCTTTGTTTTCAGCAAGCCGGTGAGATTGACAACCTCACTGTTACGTTGGGGCAAAGTACTTTGATTGTGTTGTGCAGGTTCCACGTTGGCGCCGGTTTCACTGGTGTTGCGCCGCACTACATTCCTCCACCAACAACCTTCACGTGCTTCTTGGCTCCTACTGGTTCGATAACCTTGGTTTCTTTCTGAGGGAAAACTTGTCACTGTGCGCATCATACCTTCCTCTTGGGGTTAAACCCTAAACCCTAGACCCTAAACCCTAACCCTAACCCTAACCCTAAACCCTAGCTAACCCTAAACCCTAATTAAACCCTATGTATAGGCCAACGACACTTAATTGTGCATCAAGCAGGCCAGGGGTGCCTCGTGGTCCTCTAATTAAATTAAATGTGCCATGCATTAACCCTAAACCATATATATATAACTAACCCTAGCTAATCAACCCTACTTAATTAAAACACATAACCCTAAACTATACTAGCTATAACCCGATCTAATAAAAACATGCTCTATATATAGCAGCTAGCTAGCAAACCGTAGATTAACACCAATTAATATATACATGGCCTATATCGATCATGTTGAATAACATCGATCTCCCTGAGATTCATTAATTAATTATATAATTATCGATGATAAATTAATTAACTTGAATTTTGACAAGTTCTCTCGAATGAAAACACATTTGATTAAGTTGCCTCATAATATATATATAATTAGTGTGCATGCATGGCCTACCATGCATTCGTGCATATATTTTAATATATATTTGAACATATTCTTGGGGATTTCAATCTCTCTCTCTCGATCATCTATATATCGTTGTTGGTGGCAAAAAAACACACATATATACGCATGCACTTTATGCGCAAAGGCGCGGGTGCCTCTAATAATGTGTGTGCGCACTCGATCGATGATCCCTAAACCTTAAACAACCCTAAAACCCTAATCCCTAATCCCTAAACCCTAAACACCCTAAACACTAAACCCTAAACCCTAGACCCTAAACCCTAACCCTAACCCTAACCCTAAACCCTAGCTAACCCTAAACCCTAATTAAACCCTATATATAGGCCAACGACACTTAATTGTGCATCAAGCAGGCCAGGGGTGCCTCGCGGTCCTCTAATTAAATTAAATGTGCCATGCATTAACCCTAAACCATATATATAACTAACCCTAGCTAATCAAACCCTACTTAATTAAAACACATAACCCTAAACTATACTAGCTATAACCCGATCTAATAAAAACATGCTCTATATATAGCAGCTAGCTAGCAAACCGTAGATTAACACCAATTAATATATACATGGCCTATATCGATCATGTTGAATAACATCGATCTCCTGAGATTCATTAATTAATTATATAATTATCGATGATAAATTAATTAACTTGAATTTTGACAAGTTCTCTCGATGAAAACACATTTGATTAAGTTGCCTCATAATATATATATAATTAGTGTGCATGCATGGCCTACCATGCATTCGTGCATATATTTTAATATATATTTGAACATATTCTTGGGGATTTCAATCTCTCTCTCTCGATCATCTATATATCGTTGTTGGTGGCAAAAAACACATATATACGCATGCACTTTATGCGCAAAGGCGCGGGTGCCTCTAATAATGTGTGTGCGCACTCGATCGATGATCCCTAAACCTTAAACAACCCTAAAACCCTAATCCCTAATCCCTAAACCCTAAACACCCTAAACACTAAACCCTAAACCCTAGACCCTAAACCCTAACCCTAACCCTAAACCCTAGCTAACCCTAAACCCTAAACCCTAATTAAACCCTATATATAGGCCAACGACACTTAATTGTGCATCAAGCAGGCCAGGGGTGCCTCGCGGTCCTCTAATTAAATTAAATGTGCCATGCATTAACCCTAAACCATATATATATAACTAACCCCTAGCTAATCAAACCCTAGTTAATTAAAACACATAACCCTAAACTATACTAGCTATAACCCGATCTAATAAAAACATGCTCTATATATAGCAGCTAGCTAGCAAATTAAACGGTAGATTAACACCAATTAATATATACATGGCCTATATCGATCATATGTTGTATAACATCTCCCTGAGATTCATTAATTAATTATATAATTATCGATGATAAATTAATTAACTTGAATTTTGACAAGTTCTCTCGAATGAAAACACATTTGATTAAGTTTCCTCATAATATATATATAATTAGTGTGCATGCATGGCCTACCATGTCTATGGGTGCTTCTATTCTTGTAGACAGTGTTGGGCCTCCAAGAGCAGAGGTTTGTAGAACAGCAGCAAGTTTCCCTTAAGTGGATTACCCAAGGTTTATCGAACTCAGGGAGGAAGAGGTCAAAGATATCCCTCTCATGCAACCCTGCAACCACAAAGCAAGAAGTCTCTTGTGTCCCCAACACACCTAATAGGTGCACTAGTTCGGCGAAGAGATAGTGAAATACAGTTGGTATGAATAAGTATGAGCAGTAGTACGGCGCCAGAAAATAGCTTGCTGGCGTGCAGTTGATGGTAGTAATATTGCGGGAAGTAAACATGCAGTAGAACAGTAAACAAGCAGCGATAACAGTATTTAGGAACAAGGCCTAGGGATTATACTTTCACTAGTGGACACTCTCAACATTGATCGCATAATAAATACTTCTTCTCATATGTGCTACATACACTCTTGTTTGATAATGAACATCATTCGTTGCGTAGGATTACACGAACCCTCAATGCCGGAGTTAACAAGCTCCACAACATTCGATATTCATGTTTAAGTAACCTTAGAGCATAATAGATCATTGCAAAATAAACCAAGAACTAACATAGTGCACACACTGTCCACATTACACTATGAAGGAGGAATAGATCACATCAATACTATCATAATGATAATTAACTCCACAATCTACAAGAGATCATGATCATAGCCTACGACAAGAACCACACGGTGCACACACTAATCACCTTTACACCATGCAGGAGGAATAGACTACTTTAATAACATCACATGAGTAGCACACAACTAGTAGCGATACAAAGCTCATCATATGGATCTCAATCATGTAAAGCAGCTCATGAGATCATTGTATTGAAGTACATAGGAGAGAGATTAACCACATAGCTACCGGTACAGCCCCGAGCCTCGATGGAGAACTACTCCCTCCTCATGGGAGCAGCAGCGGTGATGAAGATGGCGGTGGAGATGGCAGCGGTGTCGATGGAGAAGCCTTCCGGGGGCACTTCCCCGTCCGGCAGGGTGCCGGAACAGAGACTCCTGTCCCCCAGATCTTGGCTTCGCGATGGCGGCGGCTCTGGAACTTTTCTCGTATCGTGGCTTCCTTCCTCGGGGTTTTTAGGTCAGGAACTTTAAATAGGCGAAAGGGGAGCCTCGGAGGGGCACCAGGGTGCCCTCACCACCAGGTGGCGCGGCCAGGCCTGGGCCCGCGCCCAGTGTGGTGTGGGGCCCCCCGGCCCATCTCTGGCCCCTCTTCGGTGATCTGGAAGCTTCCGGGAAAAATAGGAATGGGCGTTGATTTCGTCCAATTCCGAGAATATTTCGTTACTAGGATTTCTGAAACCAAAAACAGCAGAAAACAGCAATAGGTTAGTTCCAGAAAATGCGTAAATACGACATATAATGTGCATAAAACATGTAGGTATCATCAATAAAGTAGCATGGAACATAAGAAATTATCGATACGTCGGAGACGTATCAGCATCCCCAAGCTTAGTTCTGCTCGTCCCGAGCAGGTAAAACGATAACAAAGATAATTTCTGAAGTGACATGCCATCATAACCTTGATCATACTATTTGTAAACATATGTAATGAATGCAGCGAGAAGCAATGATGAAGATAATGAGTAAACAAATGAATCATATAACAAAGACTTTTCATGAATAATACTTCAAGACAAGCATCAATAAGTCTTGCATAAGAGTTAACTCATAAAGCAATAAATTCAAAGTAAAGGCATTGAAGCAACACAATGGAAGATTAAGTTTCAGCGGTTGCTTTCAACTTGTAACATGTATATCTCATGGATAGTTGTCAATGCAAAGTAATATAATAAGTGCAATATGCAAGTATGTAGGAATCAATGCACAGTTCACACAAGTGTTTGCTTCTTGAGGTGGAGAGAAATAGGTAAACTGACTCAACATAAAAGTAAAAGAAAGGTCCTTCAAAGAGGAAAGCATCGATTGCTATATTTGTGCTAGAGCTTTGGTTTTGAAAACATAAAGAGAGCATAAAAGTAAAATTTTGAGAGGTGTTTGTTGTTGTCAACGAATGGTAGTGGGCACTCTAACTACCTCATCAACCAGACTTTCAAGAGCGGCTCCCATGAAGGACGTTATCTCTACCAGCAAGGTAGATCATCCCTCTTCTCTTTTGTTTACACATGTACTTTAGTTTAGTTTTTCTTTATTTATGGATGACACTCCTCCCAACCTTTTGCTTACACAAGCCATGGCTAACCGAATCCTCGGGTGCCTTCCATCATTCACATACCATGGAGGAGTGTCTATTTGCAAAATTAAGTTGCTTACTGATGAATCAGAGCAAAACATGTGAAGAGAATTATTAATGAAAGTTAATTAATTGGGGCTGGGAACCCCATTGCCAGCTCTTTTTGCAAAATTATTGGATAAGCGGATGAAGCCACTAGTCCATTGTGAAAGTCTGTCAAAAGTAAATGACAAGATCGAAAGATAAAACACCACATACTTCCTCATGAGCTATAAAACATTGACACAAATAAGAGGTAATAACTTTTGAATTGTTTAAAGATAGCACTCAAGCAATTTACTTTGGAATGGCGGAGAAATACCATGTAGTAGGTAGGTATGGTGGACACAAATGGCATAGTGGTTGGCTCAAGGATTTTGGATGCATGAGAAGTATTCCCTCTCGATACAAGGCTTAGGCTAGCAAGGTTTATTTGAAACAAACACAAGGATGAACCGGTGCAGCAAAACTTACATAAAAGACATATTGTAAACATTATAAGACTCTACACCGTCTTCCTTGTTGTTCAAAACTCAATACTAGAAATTATCTAGACCTTAGAGAGACCAAATATGCAAACCAAATTTTAGCAAGCTCTATGTATTTCTTCATTAATGGGTGCAAAGTATATGATGCAAGAGCTTAAACATGAACACAACAATTGCCAAGTATCACATTACCCAAGACATTATAGCAATTACTACATGTAGCATTTTCCAATTCCAACCATATAACAATTTAACGAAGAGGAAACTTCGCCATGAATATTATGAGCTAAGAACACATGTGTTCATACGAACCAGCGGAGCGTGTCTCTCTCCCACACAAGGATGAACTTATTCAAACAAAACAAAACAAAAACAGACGCTCCAAGTAAAGTACATAAGATGTGACCGAATAAAAATATAGTTTCAAGAGAAGGAACCTGATACTTTGTCGATGAAGAAGGGGATGCCTTGGGCATCCCCAAGCTTAGACGCTTGAGTCTTCTTAAAATATGCAGGGATGAACCACGGGGGCATCCCCAAGCTTAGAGCTTTCACTCCTCTTGATCATAGTATATCATACTCCTCTCTTGACCCTTGAAAACTTCCTTCACACCAAACTTCAAGCAAACTCATTAGAGGGTTAGTGCATAATCAAAATTCACATGTTCAGAGGTGACACAATCATTCTTTACACTTCTGGACATTGCATAAAGCTACTGGACATTAATGGATCAAAGAAATGAATCCAACATAGCAAAAGAGGCAATGCGAAATAAAAGGCAGAATCTGTCAAAACAGAACAGTCCGTAAAGACGAATTTAAAGCTGGCACCAGACTTGCTCAAATGGAAAAACTCAAAACTAATGAAAGTTGCGTAAATATCTGAGGATCACGCTCGTAAATTGGCAGATTTTTTCGAATTTTCTACAGAGGCCTGTGCCCAGATTCGTGACAGACAGCAATGCTGTTTCTGCGCAGCGATCCCAAATATAACATCAACTTTAGCATAGAAACTTTACTTGGCACAAAAACATGATAAGGAGAGGTTGCTACAGTAGTAAACAACTTCCAAGACACAAATATAAAACAAAGTACTGTAGCAAAATAAACACATGGGTTATCTCCCAAGAAGTTCTTTCTTTATAGCCATTAAGATGGGCTCAGCAGTTTTAATGATGCACTCGCAAGAAATAGAAGTTGAAGCAAAAGAGAGCATCAAGAGGCAAATTCAAAACACATTTAAGTCTAACATGCTTCCTATGCATAGGAATCTTGTAAATAAACAAGTTCATGAAGAGCAAAGTAACAAGCATAGGAAGATAAAACAAGTGTAGTTTCAAAAATTTCAGCACATAGAGAGGTGTTTTAGTAACATGAAAATTTTTACAACCATATTTTCCTCTCTCATAATAACTTTCAGTAGCAACATGAGCAAACTCAACAATATAACTATCACATAAAACATTCTTATCATGAGTCTCATGCATAAAATAATTACTACTCCCAACATAAGCATAGTCATTCTTATTAATTGTAGTGGGAGCAAATTCAACAAAGTAGCTATCAAATATAGGAGGTATATTGTAATCATAATCAAATTTATCCTCCATAACAGGTGGTAACAAAAGACTACTATCATTATAATCATCATAAATGGGAGGCAAAGTATCATCAAAGTAAATTTTCTCCTCAATGCTTGGGGGACTAAAAATATCATGCTCATCAAAGCCAGCTTCCCCAAGCTTAGAATTTTCCATAGCATTAGCAACAATAGTGTTCAAAGCATTCATATTAATATGTTCCATGGGTTTTTTAATTTTCGCATCAAACCATCCATGTCTTAAATCAGGAAATAGAATAAGAAGCTCTTTGTTGTCCATTATGCCTAACTAGTGTAAACAAGAAACCAAATGTCGCAATTGCAGAGTCTAAAGGAAATAGCTTCGAGCACACACACAATGGCGCCAGAAAAGTACTGTTACCTGGAACCGGAGTATGAGTGCCTTTTACCTTTCCTCCCCGGCAACGGCGCCAGAAAAGTGCTTGGCGCGTAGTTGACGAGGGAGGAAAAGTGCTTAGTTGCCGGGCTTGCCAATGTGTGAGTGCCGTTTACCTTCCCTCCCCGGCAACGGCGCCAGAAAAGTGCTTGATGTCTACGGGTGCTTCTATTCTTGTAGACAGTGTTGGGCCTCCAAGAGCAGAGGTTTGTAGAACAGCAGCAAGTTTCCCTTAAGTGGATTACCCAAGGTTTATCGAACTCAGGGAGGAAGAGGTCAAAGATATCCCTCTCATGCAACCCTGCAACCACAAAGCAAGAAGTCTCTTGTGTCCCCAACACACCTAATAGGTGCACAAGTTCGGCGAAGAGATAGTGAAATACAGGTGGTATGAATAAGTATGAGCAGTAGTACGGCGCCAGAAAATAGCTTGCTGGCGTGCAGTTGATGGTAGTAATATTGCGGGAAGTAAACATGCAGTAGAAAACAAGCAGCGATAACAGTATTTAGGAACAAGGCCTAGGGATTATACTTTCACTAGTGGACACTCTCAACATTGATCGCATAATAAATACTTCTTCTCATATGTGCTACATACACTCTTGTTTGATAATGAACATCATTCGTTGCGTAGGATTACACGAACCCTCAATGCCGGAGTTAACAAGCTCCACAACATTCGATATTCATGTTTAAGTAACCTTAGAGCATAATAGATCATTGCAAAATAAACCAAGAACTAACATAGTGCACACACTGTCCACATTACACTATGAAGGAGGAATAGATCACATCAATACTATCATAATGATAATTAACTCCACAATCTACAAGAGATCATGATCATAGCCTACGACAAGAACCACACGGTGCACACACTAATCACCTTTACACCATGCAGGAGGAATAGACTACTTTAATAACATCACATGAGTAGCACACAACTAGTAGCGATACAAAGCTCATCATATGGATCTCAATCATGTAAAGCAGCTCATGAGATCATTGTATTGAAGTACATAGGAGAGAGATTAACCACATAGCTACCGGTACAGCCCCGAGCCTCGATGGAGAACTACTCCCTCCTCATGGGAGCAGCAGCGGTGATGAAGATGGCGGTGGAGATGGCAGCGGTGTCGATGGAGAAGCCTTCCGGGGGCACTTCCCCGCTCCGGCAGGGTGCCGGAACAGAGACTCCTGTCCCCCAGATCTTGGCTTCGCGATGGCGGCGGCTCTGGAACTTTTCTCGTATCGTGGCTTCCTCCTCGGGGTTTTTAGGTCAGGACCTTTAAATAGGCGAAAGGGGAGCCTCGGAGGGGCACCAGGGTGCCCTCACCACCAGGTGGCGCGGCCAGGCCTGGGCCGCGCCAGGGTGTGGTCTGGCCCATCTCTGGCCCCTCTTCGGTGATCTGGAAGCTTCCGGGAAAAATAGGAACCTGGGCGTTGATTTCGTCCAATTCCGAGAATATTTCGTTACTAGGATTTCTGAAACCAAAAACAGCAGAAAACAGGAACTGGCACTTCGGCACCTTGTTAATAGGTTAGTTCCAGAAAATGCGTAAATACGACATATAATGTGCATAAAACATGTAGGTATCATCAATAAAGTAGCATGGAACATAAGAAATTATCGATACGTCGGAGACGTATCACCTACCATGCATGCATTCGTGCATATATTTTAATATATATTTGAACATATTCTTGGGGATTTCAATCTCTCTCTCTCGATCATCTATATATCGTTGGTGGCCAAAAAACACACACATATACGCATGCACTTTATGCGCAAAGGCGCGTGTGCCTCTAATAATGTGTGTGTGCGCACTCGATCGATGATCCCTAAACCTTAAACCCTAAATAAACCCTAATCCCTAAACCCTAAACACCATAAACACTAAACCCTAAACCCAAGACCCTAACCCTAACCCTAACCCTAAACCCTAAACCCTAATTAAACCCTATATATAGGCCAATGACACTTAATTGTGCATCAAGCAGGCCAGGGGTGCCTCGCGGTCCTCTAATTAAATTAAATGTGCCATGCGTTAACCCCAAGAGGAAGGTATGATGCACACAGCGGCAAGTTTTCCCTCAGAAAGAAACCAAGGTTATCGAACCAGTAGGAGCCAAGAAGCACGTGAAGGTTGTTGGTGGAGGAATGTAGTGCGGCGCAACACCAGTGAAACCGGCGCCAACGTGGAACCTGCACAACACAATCAAAGTACTTTGCCCCAACGTAACAGTGAGGTTGTCAATCTCACCGGCTTGCTGAAAACAAAGGATTAAGCGTATCGAGTGGAAGATGGTGTTTGTTTGCAAAGAACAGTAAGAACAATGATTGCAGTAGAATGTATTCCGATGTAAAAGAATGGACCGGGGTCCACAGTTCACTAGAGGTGTCTCTCCAATAAGATAACTAACATGCTGGGTGAACAAATTACAGGTGGGCAATTGACAAATAAAGATTCAATACATATCAATGATGATTACTATGTGATTTAATCAGGGCATTACGACAAAGTACATAGACCGCTATCCAGCATGCATCTATGCCTAAATAATCCACCTTCAGGTTATCATCCGAACCCCTTCCAGTATTAAGTTGTAAACAACAGATAATTGCATTAAGTATGGTGCGTAATGTAATCAACACAAATATCCTTAGACAAAGCATCGATGTTTTATCCCTAGTAGCAACAGCACATCCACAACCTTAGAACCTACTGTCACGATCCCAGATTCAATGGAGGCATGAACCCACTATCGAGCATAATTACTCCCTCTTGGAGTTACAAGTATCAACTTGGCCAGAGCCTCTACTAGCAACGGAGAGCATGCAAGAACATAAACAACACATATATGATAGATTGATAATCAACTTGACATAATATTCTATATTCATCGGATCCCGCCAAACACAACATGTAGCATTACAAATAGATGATCTTGATCATGTTAGGCAGCTCACAAGATCTAAACAATGATAGCACAAGCGGAGAAGACAACCATCTAGCTACTGCTATGGACCCATAGTCCAAGGATGAACTACTCACGCATGATGATGTAGAGCCCCTCCGGTGATGATTCCCCTCTCCGGCAGGAGGCGATCTCCTGAATCCCCCGAGATGGGATTGGCGGCGGCGGCCTCTCCGTAATGTTTTCCGTATCGTGGCTCTCGGTACAGGGGGTTTCGCGACGAAGGCTATTTGTAGGCGGAAGGGTAGGTCGGGGGCGACGCGAGGGGCCCAGACCACAGGGCCGCGCGGCCAGGGCTGGGCCGCGCCGCTGTTGTCGACCTCGTGGCCCCACTTCCTTTCCCCTCGGTCTTCTGGAAGCTTCGTGTAAAAATAGGACCCTGGGCGTTGATTTCGTCCAATTCCGAGAATATTTCCTTACTAGGATTTCTGAAACCAAAAACAGCGGAAAATAGCAACTGGCACTTCGGCATCTTGTTAATAGGTTAGTGCCGGAAAATGTATAATAATGTTGTAAAGTATGTATAAAACATTCAAGTATTGTCATAAAAGTAGCATGGAACATAAGAAATTATAGATACGTTTGAGACGTATCAAGCATCCCCAAGCTTAGTTCCTACTCGCCTCGAGTAGGTAAACGATAACACAAATAATTTCTGAAGTGACATGCTACTAACATAATCTTGATCAACATTATTGTAAAGCATATGAGATGAATGGAGTGATCTGAACAAAAGATTGCTAACAAAGATAATGACTAAACAAATGAATCATATAGCAAAACTTTTCATGAATAATACTTTCAAACAAGTATCAATAAGACTTGCATAAGAGCTAACTCATAAGCAATAAATTCAAAGTAGAATGAATTGAAGCAACACAAAGGATGATTAAGTTTCAGCAATTGCTTTCAACTTGTAACATGTATATCTCATGGATATTTGTCAACATAGAGTAATATAACAGGTGCAATAAGTAAACATGTAAGAATCAATGCACACAGTTAACACAAGTGTTTGCTTCTAAGATAGAAAGAAGTGGGTAAACTGACTCAACAATAAAGTAAAAGAATGGCCCTTCGCAGAGGGAAGCATGGATTACTATTTTTGTGCTAGAGCTTTTATTTTGAAAACATAGAAACAATTTTGTCAACGGTAGTAATAATTCATATGTGCTATGCATAATACTTCCTACAAGTTGCAAGCCTCATGCATAGAGTACTAATAGTGCTCGCACCTTGTCCTACTTAGCTCGAAAAACACGGATTATCATTGCATAACATATGTTTCAACCAAGTGTCACAAAGGGGTACCTCTATGCCGCCTGTACAAGTGTCTAAGGAGAAAGCACGCATTGGATTTCTCGCTTTTGATTATTCTCAACTTAGACATCCATACCGGGACAACATAGACAACAGATAATGGACTCCTCTTTTAATGCTTAAGCATTCAACAACAGTTAATATTCTCATAAGAGATTGAGGTTGTATGTCCAAACTAAAACTTCCACCATGATACATGGCTTTAGTTGGCTGCCCAATGTTCTTCTCTAACATATGCATACTCAAACCATTTGATCATGAAATCGCACTTACTTCAGACAAGACGAACATGCATAGCATCTCACATGATATCCAACAAAGGTAAAAAGTTGATGGCGTCCCCAGAAACATGGTTACCGCTCAACAAGCAACTTATAAGAACTAAGACACATAACTACATATTCATCATCACAATAGTTTTTAAGCTATTTGTCCCATGAGCTATATATTGTAAAGGTAAAGGAATGAAATTTTAAAGGTAGCACTCAAGTAATTTACTTTGGAATGGCAGAAAAATACCACATAGTAGGTAGATATGGTGGACACAAATGGCATGGGTTTTGGCTCAAGGTGTTTGGATGCACGAGAAGCATTTCCTCTCAGTACAAGGTTTGGGCTAGCAAGGTTGTTTGAAGCAAACACAAGTATGAACAGGTACAGCAAAACTTACACAAGAATATATTGCAAGCATTATAAGACTCTACACTGTCTTCCTTGTTGTTCAAACACTTTACCAGAAAATATCTAGACTTAGAGAGACCAATCATGCAAACCAAATTAAACAAGCTCTACGGTAGTTCTTCATTAATAGATTAAACTACATGATGCAAGAGCTTAAACATGATCTATGAGAGCTCAAACAATTGCCAAGTTGCCAAACCATATGCAGCATTTTCCGATTCCAACCAAATAGCAATTTAACGAAGCAATCAGCCTTCGCCATGAACATTAAAGCATGATGCGCGTAGATGTACACGTCCGTTGGGAACCCCAAGAGGAAGGTATGATGCGCACAGTGACAAGTTTTCCCTCAGAAAGAAACCAAGGTTATCGAACCAGTAGGAGCCAAGAAGCACGTGAAGGTTGTTGGTGGAGGAATGTAGTGCGGCGCAACACCAGTGAAACCGGCGCCAACGTGGAACCTGCACAACACAATCAAAGTACTTTGTCCCAACGTAACAGTGAGGTTGTCAATCTCACCGGCTTGCTGAAAACAAAGGATTAAGCGTATCGAGTGGAAGATGGTGTTTGTTTGCAAAGAACAGTAAAAGCAGTAGAATGTATTCAGATGTAAAAGAATGGACCGGGGTCCACAGTTCACTAGTGGTGTCTCTCCAATAAGATAACTAACATGTTGGGTGAACAAATTACAGGCGAGCAATTGACAAATAAAGATTCAATACATATCAACGATGATTACTATGTGATTTAATCAGGGCATTACGACAAAGTACATAGACCGCTATCCAGCATGCATCTATGCCTAAATAATCCACCTTCGGGTTATCATCCGAACCCCCTCCAGTATTAAGTTGTAAACAACAGATAATTGCATTAAGTATGGTGCGTAATGTAATCAACACAAATATCCTTAGACAAAGCATCAATGTTTTATCCCTAGTAGCAACAACACATCCACAACCTTAGAACTTTCTGTCACTGTCCCAGATTAAATGGAGGCATGAACCCACTATCGAGCATAAATACTCCCTCTTGGAGTTACAAGTATCAACTTGGCCAGAGCCTCTACTAGCAACGGAGAGCATGCAAGAACATAAACAACACATATATGATAGATTGATAATCAACTTAACATAGTATTCTATATTCATCGGATCTCGCCAAACACAACATGTAGCATTACAAATAGATGATCTTGATCATGTTAGGCAGCTCACAAGATCTAATACAATGAAAGCACAAGCGGAGAAGACAACCATCTAGCTACTGCTATGGACCCATAGTCCAAGGATGAACTACTCACGCATCAATCCGGAGGCGGGCATGATGATGTAGAGCCCCTCCGGTGATGATTCCCCTCTCCGGCAGGGTGCCGGAGGCGATCTCCTGAATCCCCCGAGATGGGATTCGCGACGGCGGCGTCTCTGGAAGGTTTTCCGTATCGTGGCTCTCGGTACAGGGGTTTCGCGACGGAGGCTTTAAGTAGGCGGAAGGGTAGGTCAGGGGGCGACGCGAGGGCGGCCAGGGCCTGGGCCGCGCCGCCCTAGTGTCTGGCCACCTCGTGGCCCCACTTCCTCTCCCTTTCGGTCTTCTGGAAGCTTCGTGTAAAAATAGGCCCCTGGGCGTTGATTTCGTCCAATTCCGAGAATATTTCCTTACTAGGATTTCCGAAACCAAAAACAGCAGAAAACAGGAACTGGCACTTCGGCATCTTGTTAATAGGTTAGTGCCGGAAAATGTATAATAATGATGTAAAGTATGTATAAAACATTCAAGTATTGTAATAAAAGTAGCATGGAACATAAGAAATTATAGATACGTTTGAGACGTATCAAGCATCCCCAAGCTTAGTTCCTACTCGCCCTCGAGTAGGTAAACGATAACACAAATAATTTCTGAAGTGACATGCTACCAACATAATCTTGATCAACATTATTGTAAAGCATATGAGATGAATGGAGTGATCTGAACAAAAGATTGCTAACAAAGATAATGACTAAGCAAATGAATCATATAGCAAAACTTTTCATGAATAATACTTTCAAGACAAGTATCAATAAGACTTGCATAAGAGCTAACTCATAAGCAATAAATTCAAAGTAGAATGCATTGAAGCAACACAAAGGATGATTAAGTTTCAGCAATTGCTTTCAACTTGTAACATGTATATCTCATGGATATTTGTCAACATAGAGTAATATAACAGGTGCAATAAGTAAACATGTAAGAATCAATGCACACAGTTAACACAAGTGTTTGCTTCTAAGATAGAAAGAAGTGGGTAAACTGACTCAACATAAAGTAAAAGAATGGCCCTTCGCAGAGGGAAGCATGGATTACTATTTTTGTGCTAGAGCTTTTGTTTTGAAAACATAGAAACAATTTTGTCAACGGTAGTAATAATTCATATGTGCTATGCATAATACTTCCTACAAGTTGCATGTCTCATGCATAGAGTACTAATAGTGCTCGCACCTTGTCCTACTTAGCTCGGAAACACGGATTCTCATCGCATAACATATGCTTCAACCAAGTGTCACAAAGGGGTACCTTGATACGCGTAGATGCACACGTCCGTTGGGAACCCCAAGTGGAAGGTATGATGCGTATAGAAGCAAGTTTCCCTCAGTATGAAACCAAGGTTTAATCGAACCAGTAGGAGCCAAGAAGCACGTTGAAGGTTGATGGTGGCGAAATGTAGTGCGGCGCAACACCAGGGATTCCGGCGCCAACGTGGAACCTGCACAACACAACCAAAGTACTTTGCCCCAACGAAACAGTGAGGTTGTCAATCTCACCGGCTTGCTGTAACAAAGGATTAACCGTATTGTGTGGAAGATGATTGTTTGCAAGAAAACAGTAAAACAAGTATTGCAGTAGATTGTATGCGATGTAAAGAATAGGACCGGGGTCCACAGTTCACTAGAGGTGTCTCTCCCATAAGATAAAAGCATGTTGGGTGAACAAATTACAGTCGGGCAATTGACAAATAGAGAAGGGCATAACAATGCATATACATGATATGATAAATATAGTGAGATTTAATCCGGGCATTACGACAAAGTACATAGACCGCCATCCAACTGCATCTATGCCTAAAAAGTCCACCTTCAGGTTATCATCCGAACCCCATTCAGTATTAAGTTGCAAAGCAACAGACAATTGCATTAAGTATGGTGCGTAATGTAATCGACAACTACATCCTTAGACATAGAATCAATGTTTTATCCCTAGTGGCAACAACACATCACAACCTTAGAACTTTCTGTCACTGTCCCAGGTGTCAATGAAGGCATGAACCCACTATCGAGCATAAATACTCCCTCTTGGAGTTAAGAGTAAAAACTTGGCCAGAGCCTCTACTAATAACGGAGAGCATGCAAGATCATAAACAACACATAAACAATAGATTGATAATCACCATAACATAGTATTCTCTATCCATCGGATCCCGACAAACACAACATATAGTATTACAGATAGATGATCTTGATCATGTTAGGCAGCTCACAAGATCCAACAATGAAGCACAATTAGGAGAAGACGACCATCTAGCTACTGCTATGGACCCATAGTCCAGGGGTGAACTACTCACTCATCACTCCGGAGGCGATCATGGCGATGAAGAGTCCTCCGGGAGATGAATCCCCTCTCCGGCAGGGTGCCGGAGGCGATCTCCTGAATCCCCCGAGATGGGATTGCGGCGTCTCTGGAAGGTTTTCCGTATCGTGGCTCTCGGTACTGGGGGTTTCGCGACGGAGGCTATAAGTAGGCGAAAGGGCAGGTCAGAGGCGGCACGAGGGCCCAGGGGACAGGCCGGCGCGGCCGGGGCGGGCCGCGCCGCGTCTGGCCACCTCGTGGCCCCACTCGACTCCTTCGGTCCTGGAAGCTTCGTGCAAAAATAGGACCCTGGGCGTTGATTTTGTCCAATTCCGAGAATATTTCCTTACTAGGATTTCTGAAACCAAAAACAGCAGAAAACAACAACTGGCTCTTCGGCATCTTGTTAATAGGTTAGTTCCAGAAAATGCGTAAATACGACATATAATGTGCATAAAACATGTAGGTATCATCAATAAAGTAGCATGGAACATAAGAAATTATCGATACGTTGGAGACGTATCAGCATCCCCAAGCTTAGTTCTGCTCGTCCCGAGCAGGTAAAACGATAACAAAGATAATTTCTGAAGTGACATGCCATCATAATCTTGATCATACTATTTGTAAACATATGTAATGAATGCAGCGATCAAAACAATGGTAATGACATGAGTAAACAACTGAATCATAAAGCAAAGACTTTTCATGAATAGTACTTCAAGACAAGCATCAATAAGTCTTGCATAAGAGTTAACTCATAAAGCAATAAATCAAAGTAAAGGTATTGAAGCAACACAAAGGAAGATTAAGTTTCAGCGGTTGCTTTCAACTTATAACATGTATATCTCATGGATATTGTCAACATAAAGTAATATAACAAGTGCAATAAGCAAGTATGTAGGAATCAATGCACAGTTCACACAAGTGTTTGCTTCTTAAGGTGGAGAGAGATAGGTAAACTGACTCAACAATAAAAGTAAAAGAATGGTCCTTCAAAGAGGAAAGCATCGATTGCTGTATTTGTGCTAGAGCTTTTATTTTGAAAACATGAAACAATTTTGTCAACGGTAGTAATAAAGCATATGAGTTATGTAAATTATATCTTACAAGTTGCAAGCCTCATGCATAGTATACTAATAGTGCCCGCACCTTGTCCTACTTAACTTGGACTACCGGATCTTTGCAATGCCATGTTTCAACCAAGTGTCACAAAGGGGTACCTCCATGCCGCCTGTACAAAGGTCTAAGGAGAAAGCTCGCATTTTGGATTTCTCGCTTTTGATTATTCTCAACTTAGACATCCATACCGGGACAACATGGACAACAGATAATGGACTCCTCTTAAATGCATAAGCATGTAGCAACAATTATTATTCTCATATGAGATTGAGGATATATGTCCAAAACTGAAACTTCAACCATGATTCATGGCTTTAGTTAGCGGCCCAATGTTCTTCTCTAACAATTTGCATGCTCCAATCATTAAGGTGATAGATCCTTCAGACAAGACGGACATGCATAGCAACTCACATGATATTCAACAATAGTTGATGGCGTTCCCCAGAAGCATGGTTATCGCACAACAAGCAACTTAATAAAAGATAAAGTGCATAAGTACATATTCAATACTACGATAGTTTTTAAGGCTATTTTGTCCCATGAGCTATATATTGCAAAGGTGAATGATGGAATTTTAAAGGTAGCACTCAAGCAATTTACTTTGGAATGGCGGAGAAATACCATGTAGTAGGTAGGTATGGTGGACACAAATGGCATAGTAGTTGGCTCAAGGATTTTGGATGCATGAGAAGTATTCCCTCTCGATACAAGGTTTAGGCTAGCAAGGTTATTTGAAGCAAACTCAAGGATGAACCGGTGCAGCAAAACTCACATAAAAGACATATTGTAAACATTATAAGACTCTACACCGTCTTCCTTGTTGTTCAAAACTCAATACTAGATATTATCTAGACCTTAGAGAGACCAAATATGCAAATCAAATTTTAGCAAGCTCTATGTATTTCTTCATTAATGGGTGCAAAGCATATGATGCAAGAGCTTAAACATGAGCACAACAATTGCCAAGTATCACATTATCCAAGACATTTTAGAATTACTACATGTAGCATTTTCCAATTCCAACCATATAACAATTTAACGAAGAAGAAACTTCGCCTTGAACATTATGAGTAAAGCCTAAGGACATATTTGTCCATATGCAACAGCGGAGCGTGTCTCTCTCCCACAAAGTGAATGCTAGGATCCATTTTATTCAAACAAAAACAAAAACAAAACAAACCGACGCTCCAAGTAAAGAACACAAGATGTGATTGAATAAAAATATAGTTTCAGGGGAGGAACCTGATGATGTTGTCGATGAAGAAGGGGATGCCTTGGGCATCCCCAAGCTTAGACGCTTGAGTCTTCTTAAAATATGCAGGGGTGAACCACGGGGGCATCCCCAAGCTTAGAGCTTTCACTCCTCTTGATCATAGTATATCATACTCCTCTCTTGACCCTTGAAAACTTCCTTCACACCAAACTTCAAGCAAACTCATTAGAGGGTTAGTGCACAATTAATAATTCACACATTCAGAGGTGACACAAACATTCTTTTCACTTCTGGACATTGCATAAAGCTACTGGACATTAATGGATCAAAGAAATTCATCCAACATAGCAAAAGAGGCAATGCGAAATAAAAGGCAGAATCTGTCAAAAACAGAACAGTCCGTAAAGACGAATTTTAAAATGGCACCAGACTTGCTCAAATGGAAAAACTCAAAACTAATGAAAGTTGCGTACATATCTGAGTATCACGCTCGTAAATTGGCAGATTTTTTCGAATTTTCTACAGAGACTTGTGCCCAGATTCGTGACAGACAGCAATGCTGTTTCTGCGCAGCGATCCCAAATATAACATCAACTTTAACATAGAAACTTTACTTGGCACAAAAACATGATAAGGAGAGGTTGCTACAGTAGTAAACAACTTCCAAGACTCAAATATAAAACAAAGTACTGTAGTAAAAACATGGGTTGTCTCCCATAAGCGCTTTTCTTTAACGCCTTTCAGCTAGGCGCAGAAAGTGCAAATCAAGTAACATCAAGAGTAGAAGCATCAACATCATAACTTGTTCTAATAATAGAATCAAAAGGCAACTTCATTCTCTTTCTAGGGAAGTGTTCCATACCTTTCTTGAGAGGAAATTGATATTTAATATTACCTTCCCTCATATCAATAACAGCACCAACAGTTCGAAGAAAAGGTCTTCCCAACATAATAGGACAAGATGCATTGCATTCAATATCCAAAACAACAAAATCAACGGGGACAAGGTTATTGTTAACCGTAATGTGCACATTATCAATCCTCCCCAAAGGTTTCTTTTTAACATTATCGGCAAGATTAACATCCAAATAACAATTCTTCAATGGTGGCAAGTCAAGCATATCATAAATCTTTTTAGGCATAACAGAAATACTTGCACCAAGATCACATAAAGCATTACATTCAAAGTCATTGAATTTCATTTTAATGATGGGCTCCCAACCATCTTCTAACTTTCTAGGAATAGAAGTTTCAAGTTTTAGTTTCTCTTCTCTAGCTTTTATGAGAGCATTTGTAATATGTTTTGTAAAGGCTAAATTTATAGCACTAGCATTAGGACTTTTAGCAAGTTTTTGTAAGAACTTTATAACTTCAGAGATGTGGCAATCATCAAAATCTAAATCATTATGAGCTACAGCAATGGGATCATTGTTCCCAAGGTTGGAAAAAATTTCAGCAGTTTTATCACAAGCAGTTTCAGCAGTTTTAGCAATTTCAGGCAGTTTTGTTCGCTTTGCACTAGGAGTAGAAACATTGCCAACACCAATTATTTTACCATTGATAGTAGGAGGTGCAGAAACATGTGAATCATTATCATTACTAATGGTGGTAATAGTCCAAACTTTAGCTACATTATTCTCTTTAGCTAGTTTTTCATTTTCTTCTCTATCCCACCTAGCACGCAATTCAGCCATTAATCTTATATTCTCATTAATTCTAACTTGGATGGCATTTGCTGTAGTAGTAATCTTATTATCAATATCATTATTAGGCATAACTTTCAATTTTAAAAGATTAACATCAGAGGCAAGTCTATCAACTCTAGAAGCAATAATATCAATTTTATCAAGCTTTTCCTCAACAGATTTGTTAAAAGCAGTTTGTGTACTAATAAATTCTTTAAGCATAGCTTCAAGACCAGAGGGTACACTCCTATTATTGTTGTAAGAATTCCCATAAGAATTACCATAACCATTACCATTAGCAGAAGGATATGGCCTATAGTTATTACCAGAGTTGTTCCTATAAGCATTGTTGTTGAAATTATTATTTTTAATGAAATTCACATCAACATTTTCTTCTTGAGCAACCAATGAAGCTAAAGGAACATTATTTGGATCAACATTAGATCTACCATTCACAAGCATAGACATAATCACATCAATCTTATCACTCAAGGAAGAGGTTTCTTCAACAGAATTTACCTTCTTACCTTGTGGAGCTCTTTCCGTGTGCCATTCAGAGTAATTTATCATCATATCATCAAGAAGTTTTGTAGCCGCCCCCAAAGTGATGGACATAAAGGTACCTCCAGCAGCTGAATCCAATAAATTCCGCGAAGAAAAATTTAGTCCTGCATAGAAGGTTTGGATGATCATCCAAGTAGTCAGTCCATGGGTTGGGCAATTCTTTACCAAAGTTTTCATTCTCTCCCATGCTTGAGCAACATGTTCAGTATCTAATTGCTTAAAATTCATTATGCTACTTCTCAAAGATATAATTTTAGCGGGAGGATAATATCTACCAATAAAAGCATCCTTACATTTAGTCCATGAATCAATACTATTCTTAGGCAAAGATAGCAACCAATCTTTAGCTCTTCCTCTTAATGAGAAAGGAAACACTTTCAATTTAATAATATCACCATCTACATCCTTATACTTTTGCATTTCACAAAGTTCAACAAAATTATTGAGATGGGCAGCAGCATCATCAGAACTAACACCAGAAAATTGATCTCTCATAACCAAGTTCAGTAAAGCAGGTTTAATTTCAAAGAATTCTGCTGTAGTAGCAGGTGGAGCAATAGGTGTGCATAGGAAATCATTATTATTTGCGTTTGTGAAGTCACACAACTTAGTATTTTCAGGGGTATTCATTTTAGCAACGATAAATAAAACAAACTAGATAAAGTAAATGCAAGTAACTAATTTTTTTGTGTTTTTGATATAGAGAGCAAGACAGTAAATAAAGTAAAACTAGCAACTAATTTTTTTGTGTTTTGTTTAGGTGCAGCAAACAAAGTAGTAAATAAAATAAAGCAAGACAAAAACAAAGTAAAGAGATTGAGAAGTGGAGACTCCCCTTGCAGCGTGTCTTGATCTCCCCGGCAACGGCGCCAGAAATTTAGCTTGATACGCGTAGATGCACACGTCCGTTGGGAACCCCAAGTGGAAGGTATGATGCGTATAGAAGCAAGTTTCCCTCAGTATGAAACCAAGGTTTAATCGAACCAGTAGGAGCCAAGAAGCACGTTGAAGGTTGATGGTGGCGAAATGTAGTGCGGCGCAACACCAGGGATTCCGGCGCCAACGTGGAACCTGCACAACACAACCAAAGCCGGCTTGCTGTAACAAAGGATTAACCGTATTGTGTGGAAGATGATTGTTTGCAAGAAAACAGTAAAACAAGTATTGCAGTAGATTGTATGCGATGTAAAGAATAGGACCGGGGTCCACAGTTCACTAGAGGTGTCTCTCCCATAAGATAAAAGCATGTTGGGTGAACAAATTACAGTCGGGCAATTGACAAATAGAGAAGGGCATAACAATGCATATACATGATATGATAAATATAGTGAGATTTAATCCGGGCATTACGACAAAGTACATAGACCGCCATCCAACTGCATCTATGCCTAAAAAGTCCACCTTCAGGTTATCATCCGAACCCCATTCAGTATTAAGTTGCAAAGCAACAGACAATTGCATTAAGTATGGTGCGTAATGTAATCGACAACTACATCCTTAGACATAGAATCAATGTTTTATCCCTAGTGGCAACAGCACATCACAACCTTAGAACTTTCTGTCACTGTCCCAGGTGTCAATGAAGGCATGAACCCACTATCGAGCATAAATACTCCCTCTTGGAGTTAAGAGTAAAAACTTGGCCAGAGCCTCTACTAATAACGGAGAGCATGCAAGATCATAAACAACACATAAACAATAGATTGATAATCACCATAACATAGTATTCTCTATCCATCGGATCCCGACAAACACAACATATAGTATTACAGATAGATGATCTTGATCATGTTAGGCAGCTCACAAGATCCAACAATGAAGCACAATTAGGAGAAGACGACCATCTAGCTACTGCTATGGACCCATAGTCCAGGGGTGAACTACTCACTCATCACTCCGGAGGCGATCATGGTGATGAAGAGTCCTCCGGGAGATGAATCCCCTCTCCGGCAGGGTGCCGGAGGCGATCTCCTGAATCCCCCGAGATGGGATTCGCGGCGGCGGCGTCTCTGGAAGGTTTTCCGTATCGTGGCTCTCGGTACTGGGGGTTTCGCGACGGAGGCTATAAGTAGGCGAAAGGGCAGGTCAAGAGGCGGCACGAGGGGCCAGGGGACAGGCGGCGCGGCCGGGGCGCCGGTCGCGCCTCGTGGCCCCACTTCCTCCCCTTCGGTCTTCTGGAAGCTTCGTGCAAAAATAGGACCCTGGGCGGTGATTTCGTCCAATTCCGAGAATATTTCCTTACTAGGATTTCTGAAACCAAAAACAGCAGAAAACAGCAACTGGCTCTTCGGCATCTTGTTAATAGGTTAGTTCCAGAAAATGCGTAAATACGACATATAATGTGCATAAAACATGTAGGTATCATCATAAATAGCATAACGAAGTTGGAGACGTATCATACCTCTATGCCGCCTGTACAAGTGTCTAAGGAGAAAGCACGCATTGGATTTCTCGCTTTTGATTATTCTCAACTTAGACATCCATACCGGGACAACATAGACAACAGATAATGGACTCCTCTTTTAATGCTTAAGCATTCAACAATAGTTAATATTCTCACAAGAGATTGAGGTTGTATGTCCAAACTGAAACTTCCACCATGATACATGGCTTTAGTTAGCGGCCCAATGTTCTTCTCTAACATATGCATACTCAAACCATTTGATCATGAAGTCCACTTACTTCGGACAAGACGAACATGCATAGCATCTCACATGATATCCAACAAAGGTAAAGTTGATGGCGTCCCCAGAAAACATGGTTACCGCTCAACAAGCAACTTATAAGAATTAAGACACATAACTACATATTCATCACCACAATAGTTTTTAAGCTATTTGTCCCATGAGCTATATATTGTAAAGGTAGAGGAATGAAATTTTAAAGGTAGCACTCAAGTAATTTACTTTGGAATGGCAGAAAAATACCACATAGTAGGTAGATATGATGGACACAAATGGCATGGAGTTTGGCTCAAGGTGTTTGGATGCACGAGAAGCATTTCCTCTCAGTACAAGGTTTGGGCTAGCAAGGTTGTTTGAAGCAAACACAAGTATGAACAGGTACAGCAAAACTCACACAAGAACATATTGCAAGTATTATAAGGCTCTACACTGTCTTCCTTGTTGTTCAAACACTTTACCCGAAAATATCTAGACTTAGAGAGAACAATCATGCAAACCAAATTAAACAAGCTCTACAGTAGTTCTTCATTAATAGATTAAACTACATGATGCAAGAGCTTAAACATGATCTATGAGAGCTCAAACAATTGCCAAATTATCAAACCATATGCAGCACTTTCCAATTCCAACCAAATAGCAATCTAACGAAGCAATTAGCTTTCGCCATGAACATTAAAGCACAATTAAGAACACAAGTGTTCCATAAGAAAAAGCGGAGCGTAATATCTCCAATATAAGAATGGCGGGATCCAACTTTATTCAAAACAAAACAAAAATAAAAACAAACCGACGCTCCAAGTAAAGAACATAAGAATGTGACGGAATAAAAATATAGTTTCACTAGAAGTGACCTGATAATGTTGTCGATGAAGAAGGGGATGCCTTGGACATCCCCAAGCTTAGATGCTTGAGTCTTCTTAAAATATGCAGGGATGAACCACGGGCATCTCCAAGCTTAGACCTTTCACTCTTCTTGATCATAGTATATCATCCTCTTCTCTTGACCCTTGAAAACTTCCTTCACACAAACTTCAAGCAAACTCATTAGAGGGTTAGTGCATAACCAAAAATTCACATATTCAGAGGTGACACAATCATTCTTAACACTTCTGGACATTGCACAAAGCTTCTGAAAGTTAATGGAACAAAGAAACTCACTCAACATAGCAAAAGCGGCAATGCGAAATAAAAGACAGAATCTGTCAAAAATAGAACAGTCCGTAAAGATGCATCTGGAAGGGCACTTAACTTGCTCAAATGGAAAAACTCAAAACTAATGAAAGTTGCGTACATATCTGAGGATCACGCTCGTAAATTTGCAGACTTTTTGATTTTTTACAGAGACTTATGCCAGAATTCGTGACAGACAGCAATGCTGTTTCTGCGCAGCGATCCCAAATATAGCATCAACTTTAGCATAGAAACTTTACTTGGCACAAAAACATGATAAGGAGAGGTTGCTACAATAGTAAACAACTTCCAAGACTCAACAATACAGTAAATAAAATGAAACTTGGGTTATCTCCCAAGAAGTGCTTTTCTTTAACGTCTTTCAGCTAGGCGCAGAAAGTGCAAATCAAGTAACATCAAGAGAAGAAGCATCAACATCATAGCTTGTTCTAATAATAGAATCAAAAGGCAACTTCATTCTCTTTCTAGGGAAGTGTTCCATACCTTTTTGAGAGGAAATTGATATTTAATATTACCTTCCTTCATATCAATAATAGCACCAACGGTTCGAAGAAAGGGTCTTCCCAACACAATAGGACAAGATGCATTGCATTCGATATCCAAGACAACAAAGTCAACGGGGACAAGGTTATTGTTAACCATAATGCGCACATTATCAATCCTCCCCAAAGGTTTCTTTTTAACATTATCGGCAAGATTAACATCCAAATAACAATTCTTTAATGGTGGCAAGTCAAGCATATCATAAATCTTTTTAGGCATAACAGAAATACTTGCACCAAGATCACATAAAGCATTACACTCAAAGTCATTGAATTTCATTTTAATGATGGGCTCCCAACCATCTTCTAACTTCCTAGGAATAGAAGCTTCAAGTTTTAATTTCTCTTCCCTAGCTTTAATGAGAGCATTTGTAATGTGTTTTGTAAAGGCTAAATTTATAGCACTAGCATTGGGACTTCTAGCAAGTTTTTGTAAGAACTTTATAACTTCAGTAATATGACAATCATCAAAATCTAAACCATTATGTTCTACAACAATGGAATCATTGTCACCAATATTTTGAAAAATTTCAGCAGTTTTATCACAAACAGCAGTTTCAACAGTTTCAGCAGTTTGAGGCAATTTTGTGCGCTTTGCACTAGGAGTAGAAACATTGCCAACACCAATTATTTTACCATTGATAGTAGGAGGTGCAGCAACATGTGAAGAATCAACATTACTAGTGGTGGTAATAGTCCATACTTTAGCTACATTATTTTCTTTAGCAAGTTTTTCTTTTTCTTCTCTATCCCACCTAGCATGCAATTCAGCCAACAGTCTAATATTATCATTAATTCTAACTTGGATGGCATTTGTTTTAGCAAACCTAGCATCTTCAACTTTCTCAGGCATAACTTTCAATTTTAAAAGATCAACATCAAGAGCAAGACTATCAACCTTAGAAGCAAGAATATCAATTTTACCAAGCTTTTCTTCAACGGTTTTATTGAAAGCAGTTTGTGTATTAATAAATTCTTTAAGCATCACTTCAAGACCAGAGGGTACACTCTTATTATTATTGTAAGAATTACCATAAGAATTACCATAACCATTACTATTAGAAGGATATGGCCTAAAGTTGTTGTTACCATAATTATTCCTATAAGCATTGTTGTTGAAATTATTGTTCTTAATGAAATTCACATCAACATTTTCTTCTTGAGCAACCAATGAAGCTAAAGGAACATTATTAGGATCAATATGAGATCTACCATTTGCAAGCATAGACATAATAGCATCAATCTTATCACCCAAAGAAGAGGTTTCTTCAACATAATTTACCTTCTTACCTTGAGGAGTTCTTTCAGTGTGCCATTCAGAGTAATTAATCATCATATCATCAAGTAATTTAGTTGCGCGGCGCCCAAGGTGATGGACATAAAAGTACCTCCAGCAGCTGAATCCAATAGGTTCCTTGAGGAAAAATTCAATCCTGCATAAAAGGTTTGGATGATCATCCAAGTAGTCAGTCCATGGGTTGGGCAATTCTTTACCAAAGATTTCATTCTCTCCCATGCTTGAGCAACATGTTCATTATCAAATTGTTTAAAATTCATTATGCTACTTCTCAAAGATATAATCTTAGCAGGAGGATAATATTTACTAATAAAAGCATCTTTACATTTAGTCCATGAATCAATACTATTTTTAGGTAAAGATAGCAACCAATCTTTAGCTCTTCCTCTTAGTGAGAAAGGAAACAATTTCAGTTTTATAATATCACCATGTATATCCTTATACTTTTGCATTTCACAAAGTTCAACAAAATTATTAAGATGGGCAGCAGCATCATCAGTACTAACACCAGAAAATTGCTCTCTCATAACAAGATTCAGTAAAGCAGGTTTAATTTCATAGAATTCTGCTGTAGTAGCAGGTGGAGCAATAGGAGTACATATAAAATCATTATTATTTGTGCTAGTGAAGTCACACAACTTAGTATTTTCAGGAGTACCCATTATAACAGTAATAAAGTAAACTAGGCAAATAAAGTAAAGACAAGTAACTAATTTTTTGTGTTTTTGATATAGAGAACAAGATAGTAAATAAAGTAAAGCTAGCAACTAATTTTTTTTGTGTTTTGTTTAAGTGCAGCAAACAAAGTAGTAAATAAAATAAAGCAAGACAAAAACAAAAGTAAAGAGATTGGAAGTGGAGACTCCCTTGCAGCGTGTGTTGATCTCCCGGCAGCGCAGAAAAAGTCCTTGATGCGCGTAGATGTACACGTCCGTTGGGAACCCCAAGAGGAAGGTATGATGCGCACGGTGACAAGTTTCCCTCGACGAAACCAAGGTTATCGAACCAGTAGGAGCCAAGAAGCACGTGAAGGTTGTTGGTGGAGGAATGTAGTGCGGCGCAACACCAGTGAAACCGGCGCCAATGTGGAACCTGCACAACACAATCAACGTACTTTGTCCCAACGTATGATGAGGTTGTCAATCTCACCGGCTTGCTGAAAACAAAGGATTAACGTATCGAGTGGAAGATGGTGTTTGTTTGCAAAGAACATAAACATAGAATGTATTCAGATGTAAAAGAATGGACCGGGGTCCACAGTTCACTAGTGGTGTCTCTCCAATAAGATGACTAACATGCTGGGTGAACAAATTACAGGCGAGCAATTGACAAATAAAGATTCAATACATATCAACGATGATTACTATGTGATTTAATCAGGGCATTACGACAAAGTACATAGACCGCTATCCAGCATGCATCTATGCCTAAATAATCCACCTTCAGGTTATCATCCGAACCCCCTCCGGTATTAAGTTGTAAACAACAGATAATTGCATTAAGTATGGTGCATAATGTAATCAACACAAATATCCTTAGACAAAGCATCAATGTTTTATCCCTAGTAGCAACAGCACATCCACAACCTTAGAACTTTCTGTCACTGTCCCAGATTAATGGAGGCATGAACCCACTATCGAGCATAAATACTCCCTCTTGGAGTTACAAGTATCAACTTGGCCAGAGCCTCTACTAGCAACGGAGAGCATGCAAGAACATAAACAACACATATATGATAGATTGATAATCAACTTAACATAGTATTCTCTATTCATCGGATCTCGCCAAAGACAACATGTAGCATTACAAATAGATGATCTTGATCATGTTAGGCAGCTCACAAGATCTAATACAATGAAAGCACAAGCGGAGAAGACAACAATCTAGCTACTGCTATGGACCCATAGTCCAAGGATGAACTACTCACGCATCAATCCGGAGGCGGGCATGATGATGTAGAGCCCCTCCGGTGATGATTCCCCTCTCCGGCAGGGTGCCGGAGGCGATCTAATCCCCCGAGATGGGATTGGCGGCGGCGTCTCGGAAGGTTTTCCGTATCGTGGCTCTCGGTACAGGGGGTTTCGCGACGGAGGCTTTAAGTAGGCGGAAGGGTAGGTCAAGTGGCGGTGATGTCTACGGGTGCTTCTATTCTTGTAGACAGTGTTGGGCCTCCAAGAGCAGAGGTTTGTAGAACAGCAGCAAGTTTTCCCTTAAGTGGATCACCCAAGGTTTATCGAACTCAGGGAGGAAGAGGTCAAAGATATCCCTCTCAAGCAACCCTGCAACCACAAAGCAAGAAGTCTCTTGTGTCCCCAACACACCTAATACACTTGTCGATGTATAGGTGCACTAGTTCGGCGAAGAGATAGTAAAACACAGGTGGTATAGATGGTGGTAATATTGCAGAAAGTAAAGATGCAGTAAAACAGTAAACAAGCGGCGCCAGAAAATAGCTTGCTGGCGTAGGAAGCAATTCTTTGTGGTGGAAACAAGGCCTAGGGATCATACTTTCGCTAGTGGACACTCTCAACATTGATCACATAATAAATAAGTTCTCTTTCCTTTGTGCTACATATACTCTTGTTAGATGATGAACACCACTAATTGTGTAGGATTACACGAACCCTCAATGCCGGAGTTAACAAGCTCCACAACATTCGATATTCATGTTTAAGTAACCTTAGAGTATAATAGATCTTTGCAAAATAAACCAAGTACTAACATAGCATGCACACTGTCACCATCACACTATGAAGGAGGCATAAATCACATCAATACTATCATAGCGATAATCAACTCCATAACCTACAAGAGATTATGATCATAATCTACGACAAGAACTACACGATGCACACACTGTCACCATTACACCATGCAGGAGGAATAGACTACTTTAATAACATCACATGAGTAGCACATAGATAAATAGTGATACAAAACACATTGCAATCATAAAGGGATATAAATAAGCACTTCACTACGCCATTCATAACAAATAAGTATTCTGTGAAATATAGCCTAAGAGACCCACACGGTGCACACACTGTCACCTTTACACACGTGGGACAAGGAGTCTCCGGAGATCACATAAGTAAAACCCACTTGACTAGCATAATGACATCTAGATTACAAGCATCATCATATGAATCTCAATCATGTAAGGCAGCTCATGAGATTATTGTATTGAAGTACATAGGAGAGAGATGAACCACATAGCTACCGGTACAGCCCCGAGCCTCGATGGAGAACTACTCCCTCCTCATGGGAGCAGCAGCGTTGATGAAGATGGCGGTGGAGATGGCAGCGGTGTCGATGGAGAAGCCTTCCGGGGCACTTCCCCGTCCGGCGGCGTGCCGGAAGCAGAACTCCTGTCCCCGATCTTGGCTTCCGATGGCGGCGGCTCTGGAACTTTTCTCCGTGGCTTATTCGTATCGGGTTTTAGGTCGGGGACCTTATATAGGCGAAGAGGCGAGCGGAGGGCGACGAGGCAGCGACACACTAGGGGGCGCGGGCCCACCCGGCCGCGCCGCCCTATCATCTGGGCCCACCAGGGCCCCCTCTGGTGGCTCTCGGGTGTTCTGGAAGCTTCATGGAAAAATAGGATGCTGGGCATTGATTTCGTCCGATTCCGAGAATATTTCCTTACTAGGATTTCTGAAACCAAAAACAGCAGAAAACAGGAACTGGCCCTTCGGCATCTCGTCAATAGGTTAGTTCCGAAAACGCATAATAATGACATATAATGTGTATAAAACATGTAGGTATCATCAATAAAGTAGCATGGAACATAAGAAATTATAGATACGTTTGAGACGTATCAAGCATCCCCAAGCTTAGTTCTCGTCCTCGAGTAGGTAAATGATAACAATGATAATTTCTTAAGTGACATGCCATCATAACCTTGATCATACTATTGTAAGCATATGTAATGAATGCAGCGATCCAAACAATGGTAATGACATGAGTAAACAAATGAATCATAAAGCAAAGACTTTTCATGAATAGTACTTTCAAGACAAGCATCAATAAGTCTTGCATAAGAGTTAGCTCGTAAAGCAATAATTCAAAGTAGAGGTATTGAAGCAACACAAAGGAAGATTAAGTTTCAGCGGTTGCTTTCAACTTGTGACATGTATATCTCATGGATATTGTCAATGTAAAGTAATATAACAAGTGCAATATGCAAGTATGTAGGAATCAATGCACAGTTCACACAAGTGTTTGCTTCTTGAGGTGGAGAGAGATAGGTGAACTGACTCAACATAAAAGTAAAAGAAAGGTCCTTCAAAGAGGAAAGCATCGATTGCTATATTTGTGCTAGAGCTTTTATTTTGAAAACATGAAGAGAGCATAAAAATAAAGTTTTGAGAGGTGTTTGTTGTTATCAACGAATGGTAGCGGGTACTCTAACCCCCTTGCCAGACAAAACTTCAAAGAGCGGCTCCCATTTTATTTTATTTTTGGGTGGCACTCCTTCCAACCTTTCTTTCACAAACCATGGCTAACCGAATCCTCGGGTGCCTGCCAACAATCTCATACCATGAAGGAGTGCCTTTTTATTTTAGTTTTATTATGATGACACTCCTCCCCACCTTTGCTTTCTCAAGCCATGGCTAACCGAATCCTTCGGGTGCCGTCCAACAATCACATACCATGGAGGAGTGTCTATTTTTGTTAATTAATTTGGGACTGGGAATCCCATTGCCAGCTCTTTTTGCAAAATTATTGGATAAGCGGATGAAGCCACTAGTCCATTGGTGAAAGTTGCCCAACAAGATTGAAAGATAAACACCACATACTTCCTCATGAGCTATAAAACATTGACACAAATAAGAGGTAATAACTTTTGAATTGTTTAAAGATAGCACTCAAGCAATTTACTTTGGAATGGCGGAGAAATACCATGTAGTAGGTAGGTATGGTGGACACAAATGGCATAGTGGTTGGCTCAAGGATTTTGGATGCATGAGAAGTATTCCCTCTCGATACAAGGTTTAGGCTAGCAAGGTTATTTGAAACAAACACAAGGATGAACCGTGCAGCAAAACTCACATAAAAGACATATTGTAAACATTATAAGACTCTACACCGCCTTCCTTGTTGTTCAAAAATCAATACTAGAAATTATCTAGACCTTAGAGAGACCAATTATGCAAACCAAATTTTAGCAAGCTCTATGCATTTCTTCATTAATGGGTGCAAAGTATATGATGCAAGAGCTTAAACATGAGCACAACGATTGCCAAGTATCACATTATCCAGGACATTTTACCAATTACTACATGTGGCATTTCCCGTTTCCAACCATATAACAATTAACGAAGCAGTTTCAACCTTCGCCATGAACATTAAAAGCTAAGAACACATGTGTTCATATGAACCAGCGGAGCGTGTCTCTCTCCCACAAGGATGAAATTATTCAAACAAAACAAAATAAAAACAAACAGACGCTCCAAGTAAAGTACATAAGATGTGACGGAATAAAAATATAGTTTCACTAGAAGAAACCTGATAAGTTGTCGATGAAGAAGGGGATGCCTTGGGCATCCCCAAGCTTAGATGCTTGAGTCTTCTTAAAATATGCAGGGATGAACCACCGGGGCATCCCCAAGCTTAGACCTTTCACTCTTCTCGATCACATTATATCACCCTCTTCTATTGACCCTTGAAAACTTCTGCCACACCAAACTTCAAGCAAACTCATTAGAGGGTTAGTGCATAATCAAAATTCACATGTTCAGAGGTGACACAATCATTCTTTACACTTCTGGACATTGCACAAAGCTTCTGAAAGTTAATGGAACAAAGAAACCCATTCAACAAAGCAAAAGCGGCAATGCGAAATAAAAGGCAGAATCTGTCAAAAACAGAACAGTCCGTAAAGATGAATCTGAAAGGGGCACTTAACTTGCTCAAACGGAAAAACTCAAAACTAATGAAAGTTGCGTACATATCTGAGGATCACACACGTAAATTTTCAGATTTTTTTGATTTTTTTACAGAGACTTCTGCTCAAATTCGTGACAGACAGCAATGCTGTTTCTGCGCAGCAATCCAAATCTAGCATCAACTTTACCATAGAGACTTCACTTGGCACAAAAACATGATAAGGAGAGGTTGCTACAGTAGTAAACAACTTCCAAGACTCAACAAAACAAAAATTGCTGTAGTAAAATAAACACATGGGTTATCTCCCAAGAAGTTCTTTCTTTATAGCCATTAAGATGGGCTCAGCAGTTTTAATGATGCACTCGCAAGAAATAGTATTTGAAGCAAAAGAGAGCATCAAGAGGCAAATTCAAAACACATTTAAGTCTAACATGCTTCCTATGAAAAGGAATCTTGTAAATAAACAAGTTCATGAGGAGCAAAGTAACAAGCATAGGAAGATAGAACAAGTGTAGCTTCAAAAATTTCAGCACATAGAGAGGCATTTTAGTAACATGAAAATTTCTACAACCATATTTTCCTCTCTCATAATAACTTTCAGTAGCATCATGAGCAAACTCAACAATATAACTATCACATAAAGCATTCTTATCATGAGTCTCATGCATAAAATTATTACTACTCCCAACATAAGCATAATCAGTTTTATTAGTTGTAGTGGGAGCAAATTCAACAAGGTAACTATCATTATTATTCTCATCAAGTGTAGGAGGCATAGTATAATCACAATAAAATTTACTCTCCATAGTAGGTGGCACCAAAAGACCACTATCATTATAATCATCATAAATGGGAGGCATATCATAATCAACATAAACTTTCTCCTCAATACCCGGAGGGCTAAAGAGATCATTTTCATCAAAACCGACCTCCCCAAGCTTAGAATTTTCCATAGCATTAGCAACAATGGTGTTCAAAGCATTCATATTAATAACATTCCCATTAGCATGCATATAAATTTCCATGGGTTTTTAATTCTCTCTTCAAACACATCATGTCCTAATTCAAGATAAAGTTCATAAAGATCTCTCATATTTTTGTTGTTTTCCATTATGCCTAACTAGTGTAAACAAGAAACAAAAAGATGCAATTGCAGGATCTAAAGGAAATAGCTTCGAGTACTGGCAACGGCGCCAGAAAATAGCTTGATGTCTACGGGTGCTTCTATTCTTGTAGACAGTGTTGGGCCTCCAAGAGCAGAGGTTTGTAGAACAGCAGCAAGTTTTCCCTTAAGTGGATCACCCAAGGTTTATCGAACTCAGGGAGGAATAGGTCAAAGATATCCCTCTCAAGCAACCCTGCAATCACAAAGCAAGAAGTCTCTTGTGTCCCCAACACACCTAATACACTTGTCAGATGTATAGGTGCACTAGTTCGGTGAAGAGATAGTAAAACACAGGTGGTATAGATGGTGGTAATATTGCAGAAAGTAAAGATGCAGTAAAACAGTAAACAAGCGGCGCCAGAAAATAGCTTGCTGGCGTAGGAAGCAATTCTTTGTGGTGGAAACAAGGCCTAGGGATCATACTTTCGCTAGTGGACACTCTCAACATTGATCATATAATAAATAGGCTCTCTTTCCTTTGTGCTACATATACTCTTGTTAGATGATGAACACCACTAATTGTGTAGGATTACACGAACCCTCAATGCCGGAGTTAACAAGCTCCACAACATTCGATATTCATGTTTAAGTAACCTTAGAGTATAATAGATCTTTGCAAAATAAACCAAGTACTAACATAGCATGCACACTGTCACCATCACACTATGAAGGAGGCATAAATCACATCAATACTATCATAGCGATAATCAACTCCATAACCTACAAGAGATTATGATCATAATCTACGACAAGAACTACACGATGCACACACTGTCACCATTACACCATGCAGGAGGAATAGACTACTTTAATAACATCACATGAGTAGCACATAGATAAATAGTGATACAAAACACATTGCAATCATAAAGGGATATAAATAAGCACTTCACTACGCCATTCATAACAGTGAATAAGTATTCTGTGAAATATAGCCTAAGAGACCCACACGGTGCACACACTGTCACCTTTACACACGTGGGACAAGGAGTCTCCGGAGATCACATAAGTAAAACCCACTTGACTAGCATAATGACATCTAGATTACAAGCATCATCATATGAATCTCAATCATGTAAGGCAGCTCATGAGATTATTGTATTGAAGTACATAGGAGATAGATGAACCACATAGCTACCGGTACAGCCCCGAGCCTCGATGGAGAACTACTCCCTCCTCATGGGAGCAGCAGCGTTGATGAAGATGGCGGTGGAGATGGCAGCGGTGTCGATGGAGAAGCCTTCCGGGGCACTTCCGTCCCGGCGGCGTGCCGGAACGGAGACTCTGTCCCCGTCTTGGCTTCCCGATGGCGGCGGCTCTGGAACTTTTCTCGTACCGTGGCTTATTCGTATCGGGGTTTTAGGTCAGGGACCTTATATAGGCAAAGAGGCGGAGTCGGAGGGCTGACGAGGCGGCGACACACTAGGGGGGCGCGGGCCCACGCGCTGCCCTATCATGGGCCCACGAGCTCCCTACGTGGCTCGGGTGTTTGATACGCGTAGATGCACACGTCCGTTGGGAACCCCAAGTGGAAGGTATGATGCATATAGAAGCAAGTTTCCCTCAGTATGAAACCAAGGTTTAATCGAACCAGTAGGAGCCAAGAAGCACGTTGAAGGTTGATGGTGGCGAAATGTGATGCGGCGCAACAACAGGGATTCCGGCGCCAACGTGGAACCTGCACAACACAACCCAAGTACTTTGCCCCAACGAAACAGTGAGGTTGTCAATCTCACCGGCTTGCTGTAACAAAGGATTAACCGTATTGTGTGGAAGATGATTGTTTGCAAGAAAACAGTAAAACAAGTATTGCAGTAGATTGTATGCGATGTAAAGAATAGGACCGGGGTCCACAGTTCACTAGAGGTGTCTCTCCCATAAGATAAAAGCATGTTGGGTGAACAAATTACAGTCGGGCAATTGACAAATAGAGAAGGGCATAACAATGCATATACATGATATGATAAATATAGTGAGATTTAATCCGGGCATTACGACAAAGTACATAGACCGCCATCCAACTGCATCTATGCCTAAAAAGTCCACCTTCAGGTTATCATCCGAACCCCATTCAGTATTAAGTTGCAAAGCAACAGACAATTGCATTAAGTATGGTGCGTAATGTAATCGACAACTACATCCTTAGACATAGAATCAATGTTTTATCCCTAGTGGCAACAGCACATCACAACCTTAGAACTTTCTGTCACTGTCCCAGGTGTCAATGAAGGCATGAACCCACTATCGAGCATAAATACTCCCTCTTGGAGTTAAGAGTAAAAACTTGGCCAGAGCCTCTACTAATAACGGAGAGCATGCAAGATCATAAACAACACATAAACAATAGATTGATAATCACCATAACATAGTATTCTCTATCCATCGGATCCCGACAAACACAACATATAGTATTACAGATAGATGATCTTGATCATGTTAGGCAGCTCACAAGATCCAACAATGAAGCACAATTAGGAGAAGACGACCATCTAGCTACTGCTATGGACCCATAGTCCAGGGGTGAACTACTCACTCATCACTCCGGAGGCAATCATGGCGATGAAGAGTCCTCCGGGAGATGAATCCCCTCTCCGGCAGGGTGCCGGAGATCTCGAATCCCCCGAGATGGGATTCGCGGCGGCGGCGTCTCTGGAAGGTTTTCCGTATCGTGGCTCTCAGGACTGGGGGTTTCGCGACGGAGGCTATAAGTAGGCGAAAGGGCAGGTCAAGAGGCGGCACGAGGGGCCGAGGGGACAGGGTGGCGCGGCCAGGGCCTGGGCCGCGCCGCCCCCTGGCCACCTCGTGGCCCCACTTCGACTCCTTCGGTCTTCTGGAAGCTTCGTGCAAAAATAGGATCCTGGGCGGTGATTTCGTCCAATTCCGAGAATATTTCCTTACTAGGATTTCTGAAACCAAAAACAGCAGAAAACAGCAACTGGCTCTTCGGCATCTTGTTAATAGGTTAGTTCGGAAAATGCGTAAATACGACATATAATGTGCATAAAACATGTAGGTATCATCAATAAAGTAGCATGGAACATAAGAAATTATCGATACGTTGGAGACGTATCAGTGTTCTTGAAGCTTCGTAGAAAAATAGGATGTTGGGCATTGATTTCGTCCGATTCCGAGAATATTTCCTTACTAGGATTTCTGGAACCAAAAACAGCGAAAACAGGCTGCCCTTCGGCATCTTGTCAATAGGTTAGTTCCAGAAAACGCATAATAATGACATATAATGTGTATAAAACATGTAGGTATCATCAATAAAGTAGCATGGAACATAAGAAATTATAGATACGTTTGAGACGTATCAGGCGGCACGAGGGCCCCACACACCAGGGCCGCGCGGCCAGGGCCCAGGCCGCGCCGCCCTGCTGTGTCGGCTCCTCGTGGCCCCACTTCGTCTCCCTTTCGGTCTTCTGGAAGCTTCGTGTAAAAATAGCCCCTGGGCGTTGATTTCGTCCAATTCCGAGAATATTTCCTTACTAGGATTTCTGAAACCAAAAACAGCAGAAAACAGCAACTGGCACTTCGGCATCTTGTTAATAGGTTAGTGCCGGAAAATGTATAATAATGCTGTAAAGTATGTATAAAACATTCAAGTATTGTAATAAAAGTAGCATGGAACATAAGAAATTATAGATACGTTTGAGACGTATCAAAGCACAATTAAGAACACAAGTGTTCCATATGAAAAAGCGGAGCGTAATATCTCCAATATAAGAATGATGGGATCCAACTTTATTCAAAACAAAACGAAAATAAAAGCAAACCGACGCTCCAAGTAAAGAACATAAGATGTGATGGAATAAAAATATAGTTTCACTAGAAGTGACCTGATAATGTTGTCGATGAAGAAGGGGATGCCTTGGGCATCCCCAAGCTTAGATGCTTGAGTCTTCTTAAAATATGCAGGGATGAACCACCGGGGCATCCCAAGCTTAGACCTTTCACTCTTCTTGATCATAGTATATCATCCTCTTCTCTTGACCCTTAAAAACTTCCTCCACACAAACTTCAAGCAAAATCATTAGAGGGTTAGTGCATAATTACTTAACACTTCTGGACATTGCACAAAGCTTCTGAAAGTTAATGGAACAAAGAAACTCATTCAACATAGCAAAAGCGGCAATGCGAAATAAAAGGCAGAATCTGTCAAAAACAGAACAGTCCGTAAAGATGAATCTGGCAGGGGCACTTAACTTGCTCAAATGGAAAAACTCAAAACTAATGAAAGTTGCGTACATATCTGAGGATCACACTCGTAAATTTGCAGATTTTTTTGATTTTTTTACAGAGACTTCTGCTCAAATTCGTGACAGACAGCAATGCTGTTTCTGCGCAGCAATCCAAATCTAGCATCAACTTTACCATAGAGACTTCACTTGGCACAAAAACATGATAAGGAGAGGTTGCTACAGTAGTAAACAACTTCCAAGACTCAACAAAACAAAAATTGCTGTAGTAAAATAAACACATGGGTTATCTCCCAAGAAGTTCTTTCTTTATAGCCATTAAGATGGGCTCAGCAGTTTTAATGATGCACTCGCAAGAAATAGTATTTGAAGCAAAAGAGAGCATCAAGAGGCAAATTCAAAACACATTTAAGTCTAACATGCTTCCTATGAAAAGAATCTTGTAAATAAACAAGTTCATGAGGAGCAAAGTAACAAGCATAGGAAGATAAAACAAGTGTAGCTTCAAAATTTTCAGCACATAGAGAGGCATTTTAGTAACATGAAAATTTCTACAACCATATTTTCCTCTCTCATAATAACTTTCAGTAGCATCATGAGCAAACTCAACAATATAACTATCACATAAAGCATTCTTATCATGAGTCTCATGCATAAAATTATTACTACTCCCAACATAAGCATAATCAGTTTTATTAGTTGTAGTGGGAGCAAATTCAACAAGGTAACTATCATTATTATTCTCATCAAGTGTAGGAGGCATAGTATAATCACAATAAAATTTACTCTCCATAGTAGGTGGCACCAAAAGACCACTATCATTATAATCATCATAAATGGGAGGCATATCATAATCAACATAAACTTTCTCCTCAATACCCGGAGGGCTAAAGAGATCATTTTCATCAAAACCGACCTCCCCAAGCTTAGAATTTTCCATAGCATTAGCAACAATGGTGTTCAAAGCATTCATATTAATAACATTCCCATTAGCATGCATATAAATTTCCATGGGTTTTTTAATTCTCTCTTCAAACACATCATGTCCTAATTCAAGATAAAGTTCATAAAGATCTCTCATATTTTTGATGTTTTCCATTATGCCTAACTAGTGTAAACAAGAAACAAAAGATGCAATTGCAGGATCTAAAGGAAATAGCTTCGAGTACTTACAACGGCGCCGGAAAATAGCTTAGTAGCCGAGATCCGGAGTGTGAGTACCTTTTACCTTTCCTCCCCGGCAACGGCGCCAGAAAATAGCTTGATGTCTACGGGTGCTTCTATTCTTGTAGACTGTTGGGCCTCCAAGAGCAGAGGTTTGTAGAACAGCAGCAAGTTTTCCCTTAAGTGGATCACCCAAGGTTTATCGAACTCAGGGAGGAAAAGGTCAAAGATATCCCTCTCAAGCAACCCTGCAACCACAAAGCAAGAAGTCTCTTGTGTCCCCAACACACCTAATACACTTGTCAGATGTATAGGTGCACTAGTTCGGCGAAGAGATAGTAAAACACAGGTGGTATAGATGGTGGTAATATTGCGGAAAGTAAAGATGCAGTAAAACAGTAAACAAGCGGCGCCAGAAAATAGCTTGCTGGCGTAGGAAGCAATTCTTTGTGGTGGAAACAAGGCCTAGGGATCATACTTTCGCTAGTGGACACTCTCAACATTGATCACATAATAAATAAGTTCTCTTTCCTTTGTGCTACATATACTCTTGTTAGATGATGAACACCACTAATTGTGTAGGATTACACGAACCCTCAATGCCGGAGTTAACAAGCTCCACAACATTCGATATTCATGTTTAAGTAACCTTAGAGTATAATAGATCTTTGCAAAATAAACCAAGTACTAACATAGCATGCACACTGTCACCATCACACTATGAAGGAGGCATAAATCACATCAATACTATCATAGCGATAATCAACTCCATAACCTACAAGAGATTATGATCATAATCTACGACAAGAACTACACGATGCACACACTGTCACCATTACACCATGCAGGAGGAATAGACTACTTTAATAACATCACATGAGTAGCACATAGATAAATAGTGATACAAAACACATTGCAATCATAAAGGGATATAAATAAGCACTTCACTACGCCATTCATAACAGTGAATAAGTATTCTGTGAAATATAGCCTAAGAGACCCACACGGTGCACACACTGTCACCTTTACACACGTGGGACAAGGAGTCTCCGGAGATCACATAAGTAAAACCCACTTGACTAGCATAATGACATCTAGATTACAAGCATCATCATATGAATCTCAATCATGTAAGGCAGCTCATGAGATTATTGTATTGAAGTACATAGGAGAGAGATGAACCACATAGCTACCGGTACAGCCCCGAGCCTCGATGGAGAACTACTCCCTCCTCATGGGAGCAGCAGCGTTGATGAAGATGGCGGTGGAGATGGCAGCGGTGTCGATGGAGAAGCCTTCCGGGGCACTTCCCCGTCCGGCGGCGTGCCGGAACAGAGACTCCTGTCCCCCAGATCTTGGCTTCCCGATGGCGGCGGCTCTGGAACTTTTCTCGTACCGTGGCTTATTCGTATCGGGGTTTTAGGTCAGGGACCTTATATAGGCGAAGAGGCGGAGTCGGAGGGCTGACGAGGCGGCGACACACTAGGGGGGCGCGGGCCCAGCCCTGGCCGCGCCGCCCTATCATCTGGGCCCACCAGGGCTCCCCTCTGGTGGCTCTCGGGTGTTCGTGGAAAAATAGATGGTGGGCATTGATTTCGTCCGATTCCGAGAATATTTCCTTACTAGGATTTCTGGAACCAAAAACAGCAAAACAGGACGGCCCTTCGGCATCTCGTCAATAGGTTAGTTCCGGAAAACGCATAATAATGACATATAATGTGTATAAAACATGTAGGTATCATCAATAAAGTAGCATGGAACATAAGAAATTATAGATACATTTGAGACGTATCGTGCGCACGGGGCCCCACACACCGGGCCGCGCGGCCGGGCCCAGCCGCCGCCTGCCGTGTCGGCTCCTCGTGGCCTCTCCCTTTGGTCTTACGGAATCTTCGTGTAAAAATAGCCCCACAGGCGTTGATTTAGATCCAATTAGAGAATATTTCCTTACTAGGATTTCTGAAACCAAAAACAGAAACAGCAACTGGCACTTCGGCATCTTGTTAATAGGTTAGTGCCGGAAAATGTATAATAATGCTGTAAAGTATGTATAAAACATTCAAGTATTGTAATAAAAGTAGCATGGAACATAAGAAATTATAGATACGTTTGAGACGTATCAAAGCACAATTAAGAACACAAGTGTTCCATATAAAAAAGCGGAGCGTAATATCTCCAATATAAGAATGATGGGATCCAACTTTATTCAAAACAAAACGAAAATAAAAGCAAACCGACGCTCCAAGTAAAGAACATAAGATGTGATGGAATAAAAATAAAGTTTCACTAGAAGTGACCTGATAATGTTGTCGATGAAGAAGGGGATGCCTTGGGCATCCCCAAGCTTAGATGCTTGAGTCTTCTTAAAATATGCAGGGATGAACCACCGGGGCATCCCAAGCTTAGACCTTTCACTCTTCTTGATCATAGTATATCATCCTCTTCTCTTGACCCTTGAAAACTTCCTCCACACAAACTTCAAGCAAACTCATTAGAGGGTTAGTGCATAATTACAAATTCACATATTCAGAGATGACAAAGCTCCTGAAAGTTAATGGAACAAATAAACTCATTCAACATAGCAAAAGCGGCAATGCGAAATAAAAGGGAGAATCTGTCAAAAACAGAACAGTCCGTAAAGATGAATCTGGAAGGGGCACTTAACTTGCTCAAATGGAAAAACTCAAAACTAACGAAAGTTGCGTACATATCTGAGGATCACGCTCGTAAATTTTCAGATTTTTTCGATTTTTTTACAGAGAGCTTCTGCGAGAATTCGTGACAGACAGCAATGCTGTTTCTGCGCAGCAATCCCAAATATAGCATCAACTTTAGCATAGAAACTTTACTTGGCACAAAAACATGATAAGGAGAGGTTGCTACTGTACTAAACAACTTCCAAGACTCAACAATACAGTAAATAAAATAAAACATGGGTTATCTCCCAAGAAGTTCTTTCTTTATAGCCATTAAGATGGGCTCAGCAATTTTAATGATGCTCTCGCAAGAAATAAGAGTTGAAGCAAAAGAGAGCATCAAGAAGCAAATTCAAAACACATTTAAGCCTAACCCACTTCCTATGAAAAGGAATCTTGTACACAAATAAATTCATGAAGAACAAAGTGGCAAGCATAGAAAAGCAACACAAGTGCAATTTCAAGATTCTCAACATAAAGAGGGGAAACTTAATATTATTAGGATGCATATAACCATGTTTCCCTCTCTCATAATAACTTTCAGTAGCATCATGAACAAACTCAACAATATAACTATCACATAAAACATTCTTGTCATGAGCCACATGCATAAAATTATTACTCTCCACATAAGCATAATCAATTTTATTAGTTGTAGTGGGAGCAAATTCAACAAAATAGCTATCACTATTATTCTCATCACCATAATCATCATATATAGGAGGCATATTGTAATCATAATTAATTTTCTCCTCAATAGTAGGTGGACTGAAAATATCATATTCATCATTGCAAGCATCATATATAGGAGGTAAAGTATCATCAAAGTAAATTTTCTCCTCCATGCTTGGGGGACTAAAAATATCACAACCAGCTTCCCCAAGCTTAAATTCTTCCATAGCTTTAGCAATAATGGTGTTCAAAGAGTTCATGCTAATAACATTGCTACAACTATTTTGCAAACAAAGTTCCATGGGTTTTTTAATTTTCTCTTCAAACACATCATGTCCTAACTCAAGATAAAGTTCATAAAGATCTCTAATTTTTGTTGTTGTTTTCCATTAAGCCTAACTAGTGAAAATAAAAACAAGTACAGGACTAGACATGATAACAAAATAAATTAAATGCAAGTAACTAATGTTTTTGTGTTTTTGATAATAAGCAAACAAGATAGTAAATAAAGTAAAGTAAAGCAAGACAAAAACAAAGTAAAGATATTGGAAGTGGAGACTCCCCTTGCAGCGTGTCTTGATCTCCCGGCAACGGCGCCAGAAAAAGCTTGCTAATGCGCGTAGATGTACGCGTCCGTTGGGAACCCCAAGAGGAAGGTATGATGCACACAGCGGCAAGTTTTTTACTCAGAAAGAAACCAAGGTTATCGAACCAGTAGGAGCCAAGAAGCACGTGAAGGTTGTTGGTGGAGGAATGTAGTGCGGCGCAACACCAGTGAAACCGGCGCCAATGTGGAACCTGCACAACACAATCAAAGTACTTTGCCCCAACGTAACGGTGAGGTTGTCAATCTCACCGGCTTGCTGAAAACAAAGGATTAAGCGTATCGAGTGGAAGATGGTGTTTGTTTGCAAAGAACAGTAAAGAATGATTGCAGTAGAATGTATTCAGATGTAAAAGAATGGACCGGGGTCCACAGTTCACTAGAGGTGTCTCTCCAATAAGATAACTAACATGCTGGGTGAACAAATTACAGGCGGGCAATTGACAAATAAAGATTCAATACATATCAATGATGATTACTATGTGATTTAATCAGGGCATTACGACAAAGTACATAGACCGCTATCCAGCATGCATCTATGCCTAAATAATCCACCTTCAGGTTATCATCCGAACCCCTTCCAGTATTAAGTTGTAAACAACAGATAATTGCATTAAGTATGGTGCGTAATGTAATCAACACAAATATCCTTAGACAAAGCATCGATGTTTTATCCCTAGTAGCAACAACACATCCACAACCTTAGAACCTCATCACGATCCCAGATTCAATGGAGGCATGAACCCACTATAGAGCATAATTACTCCCTCTTGGAGTTACAAGTATCAACTTGGCCAGATCCTCTACTAGCAACGGAGAGCATGCAAGAACATAAACAACACATATATGATAGATTGATACTCAACTTGACATAATATTCTATATTCATCGGATCCCGCCAAACACAACATGTAGCATTACAAATAGATGATCTTGATCATGTTAGGCAGCTCACAAGATCTAAACAATGATAGCACAAGCGGAGAAGACAACCATCTAGCTACTGCTATGGACCCATAGTCCAAGGATGAACTACTCACGCATCAATCCGGAGGCGGGCATGATGATGTAGAGCCCCTCCGGTGATGATTCCCCTCTCCGGCAGGGTGCCGGAGGCGATCTCCTGAATCCCCCGAGATGGGATTGGCGGCGGCGGCCTCTCAGTAATGTTTTCCGTATCGTGGCTCTCGGCGGTACAGGGGGTTTCACGACGAAGGCTATTTGTAGGCGGAAGGGTAGGTCAGGGGGCGACGCGAGGGGCCCAGACCACAGGCCGGCACGGCCAGGGCCTGGGCTGCGCCGCCTGTTGTCTGGCCACCTCGTGGCCCCACTTCCTTTCCCCCTCGGTCTTCTGGAAGCTTCGTGTAAAAATAGGACCCTGGGCGTTGATTTCGTCCAATTCCGAGAATATTTCCTTACTAGGATTTCTGAAACCAAAAACAGCAGAAAAACTGGCACTTCGGCATCTTGTTAATAGGTTAGTGCCGGAAAATGTATAATAATGCTGTAAAGTATGTATAAAACATTCAAGTATTGTCATAAAAGTAGCATGGAACATAAGAAATTATAGATACGTTTGAGACGCGGTCCTCTAATTAAATTAAATGTGCCATGCATATATATGTGTTTAATTTGGGGATTTCAATCGCTCTCTCGTATGTAGCTCTCTCTCTATCTCTCTCTCTCTCTCTCTCTCTCTCTCTCTCTCTCGTTGGTGGCCAACAACACACACATGCACTTTGTGCGCAAAGGCATGCGCCTCTAATAATGTGTGCGCAGTCGATCGATCTAGTTTTGATTAATCATAGCACACAAATAAAGAAGTTGTATTTGAATCCACACAACCCTAATCTAAAACACATAACCCCTAACATGGCCTAATTAATTAACCCCTTCTCTCTACCTAATTAGTGGAAATTGCACAAAATCAAAAGGGGTCCCTCACTAATTATACATATCTGCTAGATTGTGATAAACTTTTGCCCCATATATATTTGGTGGATGGGTGCATCTTGGCATGTAAAACAATTAGTGTTTGCAAATGGCGTTGTCAAAATTTATGTACAAATGATTTCTTTCCATCCAAAGTGCATAAAATGGGAGTTTTAATGAAGAAAGTACAAATAAAACAGCTCAACATGCTTCCACACCCCGATTTTCACACGAAGTAGAGCATATTTAAAGGATAATTCCAGAGTTTTACTATTTTTCAAGCAACTTTGCTAATTTCCCCCCACTCACATGACTTTATGTCGATTTAACAAAAATATGGCGAATTTAAACTACATGGGCGGGATAGTTTGAATTGTGCGCGCGGCAAAGGGAACCGCCTATTCCTCAACCTTGTGCACGGCAAATTACACACGCAACTCCATTAAACGCCACCTACCGACCTTAATTATCACCCCGGCGGCCCGGCCGCATGACCCCCCACCCACCCCTACACAACTTATCCCCGTCCGTGCGAAGAGCTTCCCCTCCCCGTCCCGTCCGTGCGAAGAAGAAGCTTCCCCTCCCCGTCGTTCTTCTCGAGACGCACCGGCGGTCAAGTTGATCCACGGTAGGGCTGCTATCTCTAGCTCAATCATGCATCGGGCAAGACGGCCTAACGATTTATATTTTCTTGATGCTGCTAAAAAAATTCGTCAGTATGCTCGAACTAATTGGCACTTTATAGTTTTCCGCTCGATTTGTCATCGATCAATTTGTTCATTTGTGTGGGCATATAGAGTCAGTTCTGCACTCGATCCGTTAATTTGCTGAAATGCCATGGCAGAGTTTTGTACACGATCTGTTTGCTAAAATGTCGATGGGCATTTTTTGTTTTGTACTCGACATGATTGCTGAAATGCATAATCATGTAGTATAGTTTTGTACTCGATGGATATACATTTCCTACTTCGCCTTAAATTAATCACCAACCATTGTATCTCATAATTAAACAGATGGACAGAACTTGGATACTGCATGGACACTTATGTTCCCCTTCATATATAAATGGTGTTCAACCCTTTATGGGGTTTATTAGAGCTCATGAAGGTCACAACCTGGACGTGTATTGCCCGCGCTGCACATGTATGAATGGTGAGAAGAGGCCTCACCATGTAGTGGCAGATCATTTACACATTTTTGGGATGGACCGCACATATGTTAGGTGGGTTTATCAGTGTTGGGCCTCCAAGAGCAGAGGTTTGTAGAACAGTAGCAAGTTTCCCTTAAGTGGATTACCCAAGGTTTATCGAACTCGGGAGGAAGAGGTCAAAGATATCCCTCTCATGCAACCTGCAACCACAAAGCAAGAAGTCTCTTGTGTCCCCAACACACCTAATAGGTGTACTAGTTCGGCGAAGAGATAGTGAAATACAAGTGGTATGAATGAATATGAGCAGTAGTATGGCGCCAGAAAAGTGCTTGCTGGCGTGCAGTTGATGGTAGTAATATTGTAGGAAGTAAACAAGCAGTAGTAACACAGTAGTAACTCGTAAAACAGTAACAAGCAGCGATAGCGTATTTAGGAACAAGGCCTAGGGATTAGACTTTCACTAGTGGACACTCTCAACATTGATCACATAAAGAATAGATAAATGCATACTCTACACTCTCTTGTTGGATGATGAACACATTGCGTAGGATTACACGAACCCTCAATGCCGGAGTTAACAAGCTCCACAATTCAATGTTCATATTTAAATAACCTTAGAGTGCATGAAAGATCGAAACGACTAAACCAAGTACTAACATAGCATGCACACTGTCACCTTCACGCTTATGTAGGAGGAATAATACACATCAATACTATCATAGCAATAGTTAACTTCGCAATCTACAAGAGATCATGATCATAGCATAAACCAAGTACTAACACGAGTGCACACACTGTCACCATTACACCGTGTAGGAGGAATAAAACTACTTTAATAACATCACTAGAGTAGCACATAGATAAATTGTGATACAAGACACATTGCAATCATAAAGAGATATAAATAAGCACTTCACTATGCCATTCATAACAGTGAATAAGTATTCTGTGAAATATAGCCTAAGAGACCCACACGGTGCACACACTGTCACCTTTACACACGTGGGACAAGGAGTCTCCGGAGATCACATAAGTAAAACTCACTTGACTAGCATAATGACATCTAGATTACAAGCATCATCATATGAATCTCAATCATGTAAGGCAGCTCATGAGATTATTGTATTGAAGTACATAGGAGAGAGATGAACCACATAGCTACCGGTACAGCCCCGAGCCTCGATGGAGAACTACTCCCTCCTCATGGGAGCAGCAGCGGTGATGAAGATGGCGGTGGAGATGGCAGCGGTGTCGATGGAGAAGCCTTCCGGGGGCACTTCCCCGACCCGGGAGGTAGGCTAGACAAACCCAGATCTCATCTGGCATAAGCCTAACCTAGATCTCTAGGGCCTACAGGGTGAGAATCGGTAACACAACAGTGACTCTACGACTCAAAGAGTAATACAAGCTCATAACTGAGCAAAGAACCAAAGTATTACAAGCAGAGGTCACTGACCTGACATTTCATCAATCAACGGAAGCAAAGTTATGCTATTCTAAATAGCAAGATAGCAAAAGGCCTAAGAGGCCAGGAGCATAACGGCGACGTCCCAGCCCATAGATTCCAGGCTGCCACCTGGGAATCCCAAGCTACTCGTCGATGTCGACCTAGAAACCTTCATCTGTTGGAGCGACTTCGTCTGAAACAAAGCATGCAAAGCTGAGTACAGGGACTCAGCAAGACTTAGTACAACCTTTTAGCAAAGCTGGTATGCGAGGCTTTATGTGGAGCTTATTTTGCGGAAAGCCAGTTTTCCTTTGTAAAACAAGAGGGAGCAGAAGCTCGTCTACTCAGATCATTTTAAACGGGGATAAGAGAGCGATATCTCTAGCTCTACTGATCATCATATTGAATCCACCGAGATCTTCATCATATGCTGAACCTATCAACTAGGAGCACCCTCTCGACACCCTGAGAAGGGATCCTTATCACACATTGACATCAAGTTTTACGATTAGGTTCAAGTTGTCTATGATCATCACGTCCTTTCCCAAGTCGTCCGTAACCGTGGACACGGCTTTTCGAAAAGATTTACCCTGCAGGGGTGTACAACTTTACCCACACGCGCCGACCGACTCTTAGCGCCGTACGTTACACACTTCCTTGGTGTGCCGGCAGAGGGTGGTCGACCAAAACCTTTCCCTTACTTCGCCTATTCCATGAGTCAAACTAACTGGGGAGCTCCGTCATCGTAGGTAGCCACTCTCCGAGGCGGTCCCGGTCATTGTGTGCAGGGGATCCAGTTCAATGCCTACAGCATCCTTCACCCCGGCCACGCCCTGTATGATGCACCTTTGAAAACCTTTTCCACGCCTTCGCCATGCAGAATGCCAAATGGAACTCGCAAACTAATTGACTCATGGGTAAGCTAGGCAAGTTCGGGCCAAGGGGTTCCCATGGGCCCCGTGTGGCTGTACGCTCAGTCTTGGTTCCGAAGGCGAGAACTCAGGTCCTAGTATCGGCGAGAATGAGTCAAATCACCACATCCCCATGTGGCGGCCCATCCAAGCCTTTAACATATTTATTAACAACATCACTGATCTTACCACGTCATCCTGTCAAACTAGGTTCATTCGTAGCTCTGATTCATCAACCGGATGGATCAGACTTCAACAGCTAAGCATGGCTAAGCATAACACATATATGGCTCTAGCGATGCGAACAAGCTCAGACCTAGTTTTGCTGGGAGCGGTGGATCAGGAACTCTGGGCTACAAGGATGGAATATGCACACATAGGATATCTACAACTGCCGATAAAACATATTTGAAGCGGATGCAATATGTAAGAACCAGAAGTAAAAGCATTTCGAAACCATATATGAACCAGGTTAGGGCTTGCCTTTGTCCCTGACAAACCAATGTGGATCTTTGATGATCCCATGCTTGACTTGTTCGTCGATGGACAAGTATTGAGTTGCGTCGTTGTCGATCTTCAACGTCTCGGCACTTGCTCTATCGATCGCGAAGAAGCAAACACCGGAAAGGTAGAACAACAATCAACACATGGCATTGATGCAATGCACATACAAGGATGATGACATGACATGTTAATTAGGTACTGAAATAACCCTAAGACATCATCAATTTAACTGGGGTTCGACGGGACTAGGGTTAGTAGTTCCGGAACCTCAGAGGGGTTGATTATGTTCTTCTAAAACAACTAGGGTTCAAAGTTGTTTAACAATGCATGATTTTGCTACCAAATTGTAGATCTCATTTTTCTGAAAATTTTGATATATAATACATATTTTTCTGATTTAAAATGAATAAGTTATGAATTTTACAAGTTTTATTCATTTTAAATCATTTATGGAAATTCTGGAAAATATTAAAATCCTGACAGACTGGACCCACATGTCAGGGTTTTATTCTTTTTCTAAATATTTACGGAAATTATTAAAAACCTGACAGGGGACCCCACTGTCATGGATTTTTCATTTACAGAAAAAAATAATAAAAACAAAAAGAGAAAAGGGGCGGGCCCCACGACGGTCAACCGCCGGTGGTCAACTCCGGCGGCTGGCGCCGGTGACCAAAGCGTGGCGGCGCTAGAGGGCGCCCCAGGACGCGCGGAGCGGCGCGTTCGACGCGGGCGACCACGGCGAGGCGCCTGGTGGTGGCGCCGCTCCCGAACGGTCGCCGGAGAACGGCCGGCGACGACGGCGCGGCCGACGGTGGCTCACGGCGCGGCCAGGCGAACCAGAAGAGAGGGAAGGGGCTCGGGGAAGCAGGAGCTCACCTCGGAGCTGATGAACGCGGCAGCAAAGCGGCGGCCGTAGCGCCGCTCGGCCTTACCGCGGCCGGACGTGGAGAAGAAGGGGTGTCCCCGTCGATTGGGGGCATCCCCGGCCGATTCCTTTGGCCAGGAGAACCAGGGAGGCGAGGCGGAGCTCGAGGGAGGGTCGCCGGAGCTCGGGGAGGCGAGGAACGGCGGGGCGCGGCGGCTACTGCCGGCCATGGTTTCGGCCTGCTGCACGCTTGAGAGAAACAGAGGAGGGAGAAGAAGTGGCGGGCTAGGGTTGGCCTCGGCGGCGGTGTAGGGGTCTTGTAGGCGTCGGCGGGCGGCGGCGCGAATCTTGCCGGCGACGGCGTCCGCGCGCGGCAGCGAGCTGCTTCTGGAACGGAGGTAAGGGATGACTTCGGCATTTTGCGAAAAACCCGGGGTCGGGGTGGGCTGAGATGGGCTCTTGGTGGGTTGGCCCTTTGGCTGCGCAGGGTGGGGAGAAGAGAGGAGAGTTGGGCTGCGGCCCAACTAGGTGAGAGAGGAGAGAGACTCTCTTTTTTCAAAAAAAACTGTTTTTATTTTGTATTCAAAATACTTTGTTTTTCAAATTTGTTTGAAGTTCCAAACTTTCTGAACTTTTCAAATATCACATGGACTTCTTAAAGAGAAGTGCCATGTAGGTTTGGTTTGAATAATTGAAACATTTCGAGAGAATTTGAATAAGAGAGGGAGATTCAAATCACCATTAGGGTTTTCAAAACATTCCCTTAATGCATTTTTCTTAGAAAAATATCATGATGCAAATGATGCACAATCAACCCTAATTAGGTTTAATTAAAACAGGGGTGTTACAGATCTATCCCCCTTAAAAGAATCTCGTCCCGAGATTCCAAGGTAGGAACAGAGAAGGTAACAAGAACTACACCGGTCTTCAACGATATTGTCGATATCACGACAATCTTCCTTCTTGAAGAGGTTGATCCACGACATCATGAAGAGCTTTGTTCTCCCTTCGAGGTTGTTGCTCAGCTGCACCTAAAGGAAAGAGGGAATGACACTGGACGGTGGATCTCTTACAAAGATCGAGTATCTCATGGTCAACTCATGGAAGGAGTGTTGAAAAACAACTCTTGAGCTAACAAACATGAAACACATCAAGGTAGCGGAGGAGTTAAACTGCCTTTGATACCATAACGAGGCACTCTTAGAGAGGGTGACTCGTAGAAGCACAAATGATTATCCAACGAGAGGAACTTTGGATTTCAAAACATAGTCACTCTTTTGGCATGGATACATGAAACGATTATATATTGTCTACTCAAAAGGTTGGGGCATAGATGACTGACGAATTCACACAACATGTGAATTGATTAGAACTTCAGTTACAAACCAAAGGAAAGGTAAGAGCACTGGCTAGTGAAGTGTCAAGGGTCACCGGGGAGTGAAATCTCTCCTAACGGAGTTGTTGTCACAAGAGAAATAGTTTCGAGGGATTGACTGAGAGACATTTAGCAACTCTGCTTCTAATGTTCTCCTTGATGTTCTAGACACCAATATCAGGCTTCAGAATAGCCTTCAATAGGTCATCAAGTGAAGGTCGGGCTTCGGAATTGAAAAGACATCACAAGGGCAACTCCTAGAATAAGTCGCACAAGATCCTTATGAGGAGTGGTTATTCTTGTTGTTTCAAGAGATTATGGAATTAGGCCTTCCGACTAATTGTGCTAACCACTACATCAATCCTGCCGGATTTATAAAGAGACCTATGTCATGAATCCTTGGGGAACACTAACCATCGTTGCTGCTTGAGATTCAGCTTAGGTTAGGTGTAAAGATATTTCAGACTTAGCATGTCTGAATGAAAATTTGCAACAGTTACCACCAAGGTAAAGCTGCTAGATTCTCAAGATATAGACTACAATGTCAAGCTCCAAAAGATTGAGCTAGATTGCGTAAAATCATGTGGTTGCGACTGCCAAAGGCAATTGCGCTCATATGAACTACTTGCAATGAAACACAATTGAGTCCTAGAGGGGACATCGAAGAAGATATTGAGATTGTTAAGCTTCTTCTCTTTCTTGAACAAACCAGTTAGTGGCGTAGTGTGCACAAAGGAACTTTTTAAGTAAATGGAGGTAACAACCTGCCATCTCAAGAATATTCCGCACATGCATAACTGACTTGCAATGATTCCCGAGGGAAAACAAAGGAACTCTACTCGGATCCACGGCGACATCTTTCAGCAAATGCACGTGAACCAGAGAAGGTCACTTTCAACATCCAGAACACATACTTCGTGATAACACAAAGATGGTTCTTAAAAGTTTCCAATATTAGTGCCAACTGTTCAATATGAACCTCTTTAGACATGGAGAGAATAAGAATGTCATCGATGGGCTCAACAACAAACTTATCAAGATACTCCAATGAGATGATCTCATATGTTGCATGAACGGGGCAAAAGTATTGGTCAGACCAAAGGACATGAAGATATACTCAGACGAAGTACCATGAGTATAACCATCATCAAGATAGTCCTCGGAACTGAGTTTGATTTGACGATAGCCCAAGCTCAAATCAAAGATTTGGGAAGATAGCATATCCATAAAGAAGATACTTCCTTACTTCAACACAACCAAAACTAGACATCCTTTTAAGAAGGATCAAGTATGATAGAGCTTTTGTCCTTCAACTCTCCAAGTTGTTGTTTAAGCTCAATCAACTAGTCCAGGATATCCAGTATGGTTTTCTTGGAGAAGGAGCGATTCAGAGAACCAACTTTCTACGAACTTGACAACACGGTCATGTGACAACATGGCAATACTTCTAGAAGACATCCAGAATATCACGAACCACCGATATATCACTGAGTTCGAAAGAGAAGCTTACTTTACAAGGAAACTATGTGGTCTTGAGAGTTTCGGCACGAACCTAACTCTTTGACCGAAGAAGGTGCACATGAACAACGAACTTGGGAGCACAGTCAAACTTTTCTTAGTGATTAGTTAACAATCATGCTAAGAATGACACAAACGTTGTTGGATTTCAAAGCAATGAGAAATGCTAAGAATCTCGGATGACCACATCAATACATACACCCCAACATTCCCAAGCACGGATAGCTCGAAGGAAGGGAGAGTAAAGATATGTAAGAGCATCACTTCATCGATAAGGCCATGAGACTTAGCACGACCTATAGATATAAAAGAGTGTGATACTCTAAGGTAGAACAGAACAGAAGCTAACGAGGCCTCACATTCTGCGGATTACAACACTTTGACCGGGTCCTAGAAATGGACGAGGTGCTGGAGTTTTTCTCGAAGTGAAATGTCTTGGAAGACCACAGGAGTAACATGCACTAGAAGAACCAATGCACATTAACTACTTGGCTGCTATCCAGCGGACAAAGGTTGGAAAGAAACTAAAGAGGAGGAACATGATCAGAATTTAGAAATCCTGAGATGTAGATGCACAAGATAGCACTCTTGCGAAACTCATGCTGAAAAGGGAGGTGTGAAAGAGCTACGAACATAGATATGAGACTCACAAAGAGCACTTTTGTTGTTATCCATTTGGTTCGATGAAAGAACCTCTGCCATAGCTAAGGGTAGGAAAGATCTTTTGTTGCCGCAATTCAATCACGACTACAAGACTTGTGGCTAGGTGGATTGAAGTTAGCCATCCTGATGTATGGTTTGACCGTGGACAACAGGGGTCAATGGAATGGATCTTGGGTTAAAGGTCAGCATCATGTACTGAGGTTCAAAAGCCACAAATCCGGGACCTTCGGTTCAAGTCCAAGGGTTAAAACATAGAGAAAGGAGTAACTACTATCTGAGTGACACAAAGGACACTACGAGGTAGTAACCACAAGGTAACTTTCAAGAAGCCATACCTAGCTTCAGAAGTACGCAAGCAAATCAAATGTAGACATCCAAGGTGAAAGGAGACCTTGAAGCCTAGAACAGAATGATGTGGAACCCACAAAGTAAAGAGATCATGATGGAAAGAAATCTCTCGATTGAAACGAAACAAGGAGATAACAAAGAACACACAAGAGCTTAGAGAATTCAACACTAGGTCAACTGGTTAAGAAACGACCTGCCCTTGAGGCACCTAAGTTTGAAAGACCAGAAGGTATGGTAAAACTTTCAAATCAACACAAGGTAAGGTGTGACTCTGAATTAGAGCGATACCAGATAAGGAGTAAAAAGAATCCTAATCAGATTTTCGCAAATACTTTTAGCTTTCAAATAGTTTTCACAACCACTAGACTCAACATCGACCAATAGAAAGGGTTTCCTACAGGCAGTCCTGCTCCAAAACCTGTCGCGACCCCGGAGGTCGTAGGCTAGACAAACCCAGATCTCATCTGGCATAAGCCTAACCTAGATCTCTAGGGCCTACAGGGTGAGAATCGGTAACACAACAGTGACTCTACGACTCAAAGAGTAATACAAGCTCATAACTGAGCAAAGAACCAAAGTATTACAAGCAGAGGTCACTGACCTGACATTTCATCAATCAACGGAAGCAAAGTTATGCTATTCTAAATAGCAAGATAGCAAAAGGCCTAAGAGGCCAGGAGCATAACGGCGACGTCCCAGCCCATAGATTCCAGGCTGCCACCTGGGAATCCCAAGCTACTCGTCGATGTCGACCTAGAAACCTTCATCTGTTGGAGCGACTTCGTCTGAAACAAAGCATGCAAAGCTGAGTACAGGGACTCAGCAAGACTTAGTACAACCTTTTAGCAAAGCTGGTATGCGAGGCTTTATGTGGAGCTTATTTTGCGAAAAGCCAGTTTTCCTTTGTAAAACAAGAGGGAGCAGAAGCTCGTCTACTCAGAATATTTTAAACGGGGATAAGAGAGCGATATCTCTAGCTCTACTGATCATCATATTGAATCCACCGAGATCTTCATCATATGCTGAACCTATCAACTAGGAGCACCCTCTCGAGAGAAGGGATCCTTATCACACATTGACATCAAGTTTTACGATTAGGTTCAAGTTGTCTATGATCATCACGTCCTTTCCCAAGTCGTCCATAACCGTGGACACGGCTTTTCGAAAAGATTTACCCTGCAGGGGTGTACAACTTTACCCACACGCGCCGACCGACTCTTAGCGCCGTACGTTACACACTTCCTTGGTGTGCCGGCAGAGGGTGGTCGACCAAAACCTTTCCCTTACTTCGCCTATTCCATGAGTCAAACTAACTGGGGAGCTCCGTCATCGTAGGTAGCCACTCTCCGAGGCGGTCCCGGTCATTGTGTGCAGGGGATCCAGTTCAATGCCTACAGCATCCTTCACCCCGGCCACGCCCTGTATGATGCACCTTTGAAAACCTTTTCCACGCCTTCGCCATGCAGAATGCCAAATGGAACTCGCAAACTAATTGACTCATGGGTAAGCTAGGCAAGTTCGGGCCAAGGGGTTCCCATGGGCCCCGTGTGGCTGTACGCTCAGTCTTGGTTCCAGAAGGCAAGAACTCAGGTCCTAGTATCGGCGAGAATGAGTCAAATCACCACATCCCCATGTGGCGGCCCATCCAAGCCTTTAACATATTTATTAACAACATCACTGATCTTACCACGTCATCCTGTCAAACTAGGTTCATTCGTAGCTCTGATTCATCAACCGGATGGATCAGACTTCAACAGCTAAGCATGGCTAAGCATAACACATATATGGCTCTAGCGATGCGAACAAGCTCAGACCTAGTTTTGCTGGGAGCGGTGGATCAGGAACTCTGGGCTACAAGGATGGAATATGCACACATAGGATATCTACAACTGCCGATAAAACATATTTGAAGCGGATGCAATATGTAAGAACCAGAAGTAAAAGCATTTCGAAACCATATATGAACCAGGTTAGGGCTTGCCTTTGTCCCTGACAAACCAATGTGGATCTTTGATGATCCCATGCTTGACTTGTTCGTCGATGGACAAGTATTGAGTTGCGTCGTTGTCGATCTTCAACGTCTCGGCACTTGCTCTATCGATCGCGAAGAAGCAAACACCGGAAAGGTAGAACAACAATCAACACATGGCATTGATGCAATGCACATACAAGGATGATGACATGACATGTTAATTAGGTACTGAAATAACCCTAAGACATCATCAATTTAACTGGGGTTCGACGGGACTAGGGTTAGTAGTTCCGGAACCTCAGAGGGGTTGATTATGTTCTTCTAAAACAACTAGGGTTCAAAGTTGTTTAACAATGCATGATTTTGCTACCAAATTGTAGATCTCATTTTTCTGAAAATTTTGATATATAATACATATTTTTCTGATTTAAAATGAATAAGTTATGAATTTTACAAATTTTATTCATTTTAAATCATTTATGGAAATTCTGGAAAATATTAAAATCCTGACAGACTGGACCCACATGTCAGGGTTTTATTCTTTTTCTAAATATTTACGGAAATTATTAAAAACCTGACAGGGGACCCCACTGTCATGGATTTTCATTTGAAAAAATAATAAAAACAAAAGAGAAACGGGGCGGGCCCCACGACGGTCAACCGCCGGTGGTCAACTCCCGGCCGGCGCGGGGCACAAAGCGTGGCGGCGCTAGAGCGCCCGGGACGCGCGGAGCGGCGCGTTCGGCAGGCGACCACGGCGGCGCGGTGGTGGCGCCGCTCCGACGTCGCCGGAGAACGGCCGGCGATGACGACTGGCGGAGGCCGACGGTGGCTCACGGCGCGGCGGCGAACCAGAGGGAACCAGAGGGAGGGAAGGGGCTCGGGGGAAGCAGGAGCTCACCTCGGAGCTGATGAACGCGACGGCAAAGGCAGGGAGGCCGGTAGCGCCGGCATCGGCCCGATTACCGGCGTCCGGACGTGGAGAAGAAGGGGGTGTCCCCGTCGATTGGGGGCATCCCCGGCCGAATCCTTTGGCCAGGAGAACCAGGGAGGCGAGGCATAGCTCGAGGGAGGGTCGCCGGAGCTCGGGGAGGCGAGGAACGGCGGGGCGCGGCGGCTACTGCCGGCCATGGTTTCGGCCTGCTGCACGCTTGAGAGAAAACAGAGGAGGGAGAAGAAGTGGCGGGCTAGGGTTGGCCTCGGCGGCGGTGTAGGGGTCTTGGCGTCGGCGGGCGGCGGCGTGAATCTTGACGCCGCGACGGCGCGCGCGCGACGGCGAGCTGCTTCTGGAACGGAGGTAGGGGATGACTTCGACATTTTGCGAAAAACCCCCTGGGGGTCGGGGTGGGCTGAGATGGGCTGCTGGTGGGTTGGCCTGCTGGGCTGCGCAGGGTGGGGAGGGAAGAGAGGAGAGTTGGGCTGCGGCCCAACTAGGTGAGAGAGGAGAGAGACTGCTCTCTTTTTTCAAAAAAAACTGTTTTTATTTTGTATTCAAAATACTTTGTTGTTTTCGAATTTGTTTGAACTTCCAAACTTTCTGAACTTTTCAAATATCACATGGACTTCTTAAAAGAGAAGTGCCATGTAGGTTTGGTTTGAATAATTGAAACATTTCGAGAGAATTTGAATAAGAGAGGGAGATTCAAATCACCATTAGGGTTTTCAAAACATTCCCTTAATGCATTTTTCTTAGAAAAATATCATGATGCAAATGATGCACAATCAACCCTAATTAGGTTTAATTAAAACAGGGTGTTACAACTTCCCCGTCCGGCAGGGTGCCGGAACAGAGACTCCTGTCCCCCAGATCTTGGCTTCGCGATGGCGGCGGCTCTGGATGGTTTCGTAGGTTTCGTCCTCCGTATCGGGTTTTCGTGACGGAGGCTTTAAATAGGCGAAGAGGCGGCGCGGAGGGTCGAAGGGGCGACGACACCATAGGGTGGCGCGGCCCAGCCCGGCCGCGCCACCCTATCATCTGGGGCCCACAGGGCCTCCTGGTGGCTCTCGGGTGTGGATGCTTCCGGGCAAAATAGGAACCTGGGCGTTGATTTCGCCCAATTCCGAGAATATTTCCTTACTAGGATTTCTGAAACCAAAAACAGAAAACAGGAACCGGCACTTCGGCATCTTGTTAATAGGTTAGTTCCGGAAAATGCACGAATATGACATAAAGTGTGCATAAAACATGTAGGTATCATCAATAAAGTAGCATGGAACATAAGAAATTATCGATACGTTGGAGACGTATCAGCATCCCCAAGCTTAGTTCTGCTCGTCCCGAGCAGGTAAAACGATAACAAAGATAATTTCTTAAGTGACATGCCATCATAACCTTGATCATACTATTGTAAGCATATGTAATGAATGCAGCGATCAAAACAATGGTAATGACATGAGTAAACAAATGAATCATAAAGCAAAGACTTTTCATGAATAGTACTTTCAAGACAAGCATCAATAAGTCTTGCATAAGAGTTAACTCATAAAGCAATAATTCAAAGTAGAGGTATTGAAGCAACACAAAAGAAGATTAAGTTTCAGCGGTTGCTTTCAACTTTCAACATGCATATCTCATGGATAATTGTCAACATAGAGTAATATAACAAATGCAATAAGCAAGTATGTAGGAATCAATGCACAGTTCACAAGTGTTTGCTTCTTGAGGTGGAGAGAGATAGGTGAACTGACTCAACAATAAAAGTAAAAGAATGGTCCTTCAAAGAGGAAAGCATCGATTGCTATATTTGTGCTAGAGCTTTTATTTTGAAAACATAAAGAGAGCATAAAAATAAAGTTTTGAGAGGTGTTTGTTGTTGTCAACGAATGGTAGCGGGTACTCTAACCACCTCATCAACCAGACTTTCAAGAGCGGCTCCCATGAAGGACGTTATCTCTACCAGCAAGGTAGATCATCCCTCTTCTCTTTTGTTTACACATGTACTTTAGTTTAGTTTTTCTTTATTTATGGATGACACTCCTCCCAACCTTTTGCTTACACAAGCCATGGCTAACCGAATCCTCGGGTGCCTTCCAACATTCACATACCATGGAGGAGTGTCTATTTGCAAATTTAAGTTGCTTACTGATAGATCAGAGCAAAACATGTGAAGAGAATTATTAATGCAAGTTAATTAATTGAGGCTGGGAACCTCATTGCCAGCTCTTTTTGCAAAATTATTGGATAAGCGGATGAAGCCACTAGTCCATTGTGAAAGTCTGTCAAAAGTAAATGACAAGATCGAAAGATAAAACACCACATACTTCCTCATGAGCTATAAAACATTGACACAAATAAGAGGTAATAACTTTTGAATTGTTTAAAGGTAGCACTCAAGCAATTTACTTTGGAATGGCGGAGAAATACCATGTAGTAGGTAGGTATGGTGGACACAAATGGCATAGTGGTTGGCTCAAGGATTTGGATGCATGAGAAGTATTCCCTCTCGATACAAGGTTTAGGCTAGCAAGGTTTATTTGAAACAAACACAAGGATGAACCGGTGCAGCAAAACTCACATAAAAGACATATTGTAAACATTATAAGACTCTACACCGTCTTCCTTGTTGTTCAAACTCAATACTAGAAATTATCTAGACCTTAGAGAGACCAATTATGCAAACCAAATTTTAGCAAGCTCTATGTATTTCTTCATTAATGGGTGCAAAGCATATGATGAAAGAGCTTAAACATGAGCACAACAATTGCCAAGTATCACATTATCCAAGACATTTTAGAATTACTACATGTAGCATTTTCCAATTCCAACCATATAACAATTTAACGAAGAGGAAACTTCACCATGAATATTATGAGCTAAGAACACATGTGTTCATACGAACCAGCGGAGCGTGTCTCTCTCCCACACAAGGATGAACTTATTCAGAGAACTAAGATAACAAAACAAAAATAAAAGCACACACAGACGCTCCAAGTAAAATACATAAGATGTGACCGAATAAAAATATAGTTTCACTAGAAGAAACCTGATAAGTTGTCGATGAAGAAGGGGATGCCTTGGGCATCCCAAGCTTAGATGCTTGAGTCTTCTTAAAATATGCAGGGATGAACCACGGGGGCATCCCCAAGCTTAGATCTTTCACTCTTCTCGATCACATTATATCACCCTCTTCTATTGACCCTTGAAAACTTCTGCCACACCAAACTTCAAGCAAACTCATTAGAGGGTTAGTGCATAATCAAAATTCACATGTTCAGAGGTGACACAATCATTCTTAACACTTCTGGACATTGCACAAAACTTCTGAAAGTTAATGGAACAAAGAAACTCATTCAACTTAACAAAAGCGGCAATGCGAAATAAAAGTCAGAATCTGTCAAAAACAGAACAGTCCGTAAAGACGAATTTTAAAATGGCACCAGACTTGCTCAAACGGAAAAACTCAAAACTAATGAAAGTTGCGTACATATCTGAGGATCACGCACGTATATTGGCATATTTTTCTGAGTTGGCTACAGAGAAAACAGCCCAGATTCGTGACAGATAGAAATCTGTTTCTGCGCAGAAATCCAAATCTAGTATCAACCTTCGATTAGAGGCTTCACTTGGCACAACAAAACACAAAACTAAGATAAGGAGAGGTTGCTACAGTAGTAAACAACTTCCAAGACACAAATATAAAACAAAGTACTGTAGTAAAAAAACGCATGGGTTATCTCCCAAGAAGTTCTTTCTTTATAGCCATTAAGATGGGCTCAGCAGTTTTAATGATGCACTCGTAAGAAATAAGAGCTGAAGCAAAAGAGAGCATCAAGAGGCAAATTCAAAACACATTTAAGTCTAACATGCTTCCTATGCATAAGAATCTTGTAAATAAACAAGTTCATGAAGCATAATGCAACAAGCATAGAAAGATAAAACAAGTGTAGCTTAAAAAATTTCAGCACATAGAGAGGTGTTTTAGTAACATGAAAATTTTTACAACCATATTTTCCTCTCTCATAATAACTTTCAGTAGCAACATGAGCAAACTCAACAATATAACTATCACATAAAGCATTCTTATCATGAGTCTCATGCATAAAATAATTACTACTCCCAACATAAGCATAGTCAATTTTATTAGTTGTAGTGGGAGCAAATTCAACAAAGTAGCTATCATTATTATTCTCATCATCAAATATAGGAGGCAAAGTATCCTCAAAGTAAATTTTCTCCTCAATGCTTGGGGGATTAAAAATATCATGCTCATCAAAGCCAGCTTCCCCAAGCTTAGAATCTTCCATATCATTAGCAACAATAGTGTTCAAAGCATTCATATTAATATGTTCCATGGGTTTTTTAATTTTTGCATCAAACCATCAATGTCTTAAATCAGGAAATAGAATAAAAAGGTCATTGTTGTCCATTATACCTAACTAGTGTAAACAAGAAACCAAATGTCGCAATTGCAGAGTCTAAAGGAAATAGCTTCGAGCACACACACAATAGCGCCAGAAAAGTACTTTACCTGGGACCGAAGTATGAGAGCCTTTTACCTTTCCTCCCCGGCAACGGCGCCAAAAAGTGCTTGATGTCTACGGGTGCTTCTATTCTTGTAGACAGTGTTGGGCCTCCAAGAGCAGAGGTTTGTAGAACAGCAGCAAGTTTACCTTAAGTGGATTACCCAAGGTTTATCGAACTCGGGGAGGAAGAGGTCAAAGATATCCCTCTCATGCAACCCTGCAACCACAAAGCAAGAAGTCTCTTGTGTCCCCAACACACCTAATAGGTGTACTAGTTCGGCGAAGAGATAGTGAAATACAAGTGGTATGAATGAATATGAGCAGTAGTATGGCGCCAGAAAATGCTTGCTGGCATGCAGTTGATGGTAGTAATATTGTAGGAATAAACAAGCAGTAGTAACGCAGTAAAACAGTAAACAAGCAGCGATAGCAGTGTTTAGGAACAAGGCCTAGGGATTAGACTTTCACTAGTGGACACTCTCAACATTGATCACATAAGAATAGATAAATGCATACTCTACACTCTCTTGTTGGATGATGAACACATTGCGTAGGATTACACGAACCCTCAATGCCGGAGTTAACAAGCTCCACAATTCAATGTTCATATTTAAATAACCTTAGAGTGCATGAAAGATCGAAACGACTAAACCAAGTACTAACATAGCATGCACACTGTCACCTTCACGCTTATGTAGGAGGAATAATACACATCAATACTATCATAGCAATAGTTAACTTCGCAATCTACAAGAGATCATGATCATAGCATAAACCAAGTACTAACACGAGTGCACACACTGTCACCATTACACCGTGTAGGAGGAATAAAACTACTTTAATAACATCACTAGAGTAGCACATAGATAAATTGTGATACAAGACACATTGCAATCATAAAGAGATATAAATAAGCACTTCACTATGCCATTCATAACAGTGAATAAGTATTCTGTGAAATATAGCCTAAGAGACCCACACGGTGCACACACTGTCACCTTTACACACGTGGGACAAGGAGTCTCCGGAGATCACATAAGTAAAACTCACTTGACTAGCATAATGACATCTAGATTACAAGCATCATCATATGAATCTCAATCATGTAAGGCAGCTCATGAGATTATTGTATTGAAGTACATATGAGAGAGATGAACCACATAGCTACCGGTACAGCCCCGAGCCTCGATGGAGAACTACTCCCTCCTCATGGGAGCAGCAGCGGTGATGAAGATGGCGGTGGAGATGGCAGCGGTGTCGATGGAGAAGCCTTCCGGGGGCACTTCCCCGTCCGGCAGGTGCCGGAACAGAGACTCCTGTCCCCCGGATCTTGGCTTCGCGATGGCGGCGGCTCGGATGGTTTCTGTGGGTTTGGTCCTCCGTATCGGGGTTTCGCGATGGAGGCTTTAAATAGGCGAAGAGGCGGCGCAGGAGGGTCGAAGGGGCGACGACACCATAGGGTGGCGCGGGCCCAGCCCTGGCGCGCCACCCTATCATCTGGGCCACAGGGCCCTCCTCAGTGGCTCTCGGGTGTTCGGATGCTTCGGGCAAAATAGGAACCGGCGTTGATTTCGCCCAATTAGAGAATATTTCCTTACTAGGATTTCTGAAACCAAAAACAGCAGAAAAAGGAACCGGCACTTCGGCATCTTGTTAATAGGTTAGTTCCAGAAAATGCACGAATATGACATAAAGTGTGCATAAAACATGTAGGTATCATCAATAAAGTAGCATGGAACATAAGAAATTATCGATACGTTGGAGACGTATCAACGCACATATGTTAGGTGGGTTTAGCATGGTGAACCATATAATGATCCTTCAGCGGGAGAAGCAGATCTTGCTCACACTGTATGTGTGCTGGCATATGTAGTTAATTATTTATATTGATGCTGCCACTGTTTCGATCAATAGTTTGCATTGTTGTGCAAGGTTCTGTACTCAAATTTAACTTGTTGCAGATGGATGGATGGGAAGGAGAGAAAAAGCGCTTGCTTCAGGAAACGGGTTTCAGCTCTAGGACATGTGTTGTGCCAGATGAGAAGGTAAATATGTAAAACGGCATTTGTTCAGGTTGCATCCCTTAGATGTTTGTCTAATCGGTTGATGTACTAATTGCAGAAGCATAGAGTTGAAGAGGTCTCTCAGTTTGATGGGAGATTTGAAGATGAATCTCAGTTTGATGCACCTGTGGATGGTACTGATGACGAGCCTTTCATAGATGAAGGTCCTGCACCTGAGATTATCCAGCCTACAGAAGGAGGCCGTGGACCGAGTACACAACTTTGCGTTGAAGTGGATGCACGCCCGGAGATCATCAGGGGCGTCCGGGTAGTCTCAAGACCACCCAGCCCTGATGCACCTGTGGATGGTACTGATGACGAGCCTTTCATAGACGAAGGTCCTGCACCTGAGATTATCCAGCCTACAGAAGGAGGCCGTGGACCGAGTACACAGCTTTGCGTTGAAGAGGATGCACACCCGGAGATCATCAGGGGCGTCCCGGTAGTCTCAGGACCACCCAGCCCTGATGCAAAATGTTGAGCTACTTTATGATTCGTACTCTTATGTTCTGGTGTTGTAGTATGTTATGATTTGTACGCCTTTGGCGCTAGAACTATAATTAAGCATTCAGTGGATGATTGCGTTGCAAAATTTGACACCCACACAATCAGTTCATCGTATGAGTAGTAGCACAATTACTTCTACAGCGATTCCTGCCAGCGCATTAGTTGGTAGCATGAAACACTTTCAGGTACTCCCCTCTGATTCATATTAATTGACTCAATTTTGTCTAGATATGGATGTATCTAGATGCATTTGTTAACTAGACTAACAAACTTGAGTCAGTTAATATGAATCCGTGTAAACCGCCCAAGTCCTCGAGCAGCTAGTTTATTGACTCTGGACTCCAAGCCTCTCGCGGCAAGCCATCGACGAAGCTTTGACCAGATCTTGGCCCGCAATTTTTTTTGTGTGGCGAATAGCAAAGCTTTGACCAGTTCCTCTCGGGATACAGCACGCCGGTGAGCTTGCACGGTTGCCATGAGCACTTTCCGGCGGAACTTCCTCTGCAGCGCCCTCAAGCCGCTGCTGCGAGACAACGCATTGCCTCGAGGTGGACGGAATTCGGGATCTCAGGGCGGGGGGTCTGATGTCTACTCACGCTTCTTTTCCTGTAGACAATGTTGGGCCTCCAAGAGCATAGGTTTGTAGAACAGCAGCAAGTTTTCCCTTAAGTGGATCACCCAAGGTTTATCGAACTCAGGGAGGAAGAGGTCAAAGATATCCCTCTCAAGCAACCCTGCAATCACGATACAAGAAGTCTCTTGTGTCCCCAACACACCTAATACACTTGTCGGATGTATAGGTGCACTAGTTCGGCGAAGAGATAGTGAAATACAAGTAGTATGTATGTATATGAGTGGTAATAGCAATCTGAATAAAATATGGCAGCAAGTAAAACAGTAAATAAACGGTGTTTGAGTTTGGAAACAAGGCCTAGGGATCATACTTTCACTAGTGGACACTCTCAACATTGATCGCATAATAAATAATAACTTCTCTCATTTGTGCTACATACACTCTTGTTTGATAATGAACACCACTAATTGTGTAGGATTACACGAACCCTCAATGCCGGAGTTAACAAGCTCCACAACATTCGATATTCATGTTTAAGTAACCTTAGAGCATAATAGATCTTTGCAATTTAGACCGAGTACTAACATAGCATACACACTGTCACCTTTACACTATGAAGGGGGAATAAATCACATCAATACTATCATAGTGATAATCAACTCCATAACCTACAAGAGATTATGATCATAATCTACGACAAGAACTACACGATGCACACACTGTCACCATTACACCATGCGGAGGAATAGACTACTTTAATAACATCACATGAGTAGCACATAGACTAGTAGCGATACAAAACACATTGCAATCATAAAGGGATATAAATAAGCACTTCACTATGCCATTCATAACAGTGAATAAGTATTCTGTGAAATATAGCCTAAGAGACCCACACGGTGCACACACTGTCACCTTTACACACGTGGGACAAGGAGTCTCCGGAGATCACATAAGTAAAACCCACTTGACTAGCATAATGACATCTAGATTACAAGCATCATCATATGAATCTCAATCATGTAAGGCAGCTCATGAGATTATTGTATTGAAGTACATAGGAGAGAGATTAACCACATAGCTACGGTACAGCCCTTAGCCTCGATGGAGAACTACTCCCTCCTCATGGGAGCAGCAGCGGTGATGAAGATGGCGGTGGTGTCGATTGAGGAGCCTTCGGGGCACTTCCCCGTCCGGGCGTGCGGAACAGAGACTCCTGTCCCCCAGATCTTGGCTTCGCGATGGTGGCGCCTTTGGAAGGTTTCTCGTACCGTAGCTTATTCGTCTCGGGGTTTTAGGTCAGGGAGCTTATATAGGAGAAAGGGGAGCCTCGGAGGAGCCCTGGTGGGGCCAGACAACAGGCCGGCGCGCCCCCTCGGCGCCGCCACCATGTGTGGTGGGCTGTGGCCCCCTGCTGACTCTCGGGTGTTGGAAGCTTCCGTGAAAATAGGGTGCGGGCGTTGATTTCGTCCGATTCGAGAATATTTCCTTACTAGGATTTCTGAAACCAAAAACAGCAGAAAACAGAACTGGCACTTCGGCATCTCGTCAATAGGTTAGTTCCGGAAAACGCATCAAAACATCATAAAGTGGGAACAAAACATGTAGGTATTGTCATAAAACAAGCATGGAACATCAGAAATTATAGATACGTTGGAGACGTATCAGCATCCCCACTTAGTTCCTACTCCTCGAGTAGGTAAATGATAACAAGAATAATTTCTGAGGTGACATGCTACCATCATAATCTTGATCAACATTATTGTAAAGCATATGACATGAATGGAGTGATTCAAAGCAATGATCTATAGGTTGCTAACAAATAGATAATATATAGCAAAACTTTTCATGAATAGTACTTTTCAAGACAAGCATCAAAAAGTCTTGCATAAGAGTTAACTCATAAAGCAATAAATTCAAAGTAAAGTCATCGAAGCAACACAAAGGAAGATATAAGTTTCAGCAGTTGCTTTCAACTTTCAACATGCATATCTCATGGATAATTGTCAACATAGAGTAATATGATGAATGCAAATAAGCAAGTATGTAAGAATCAATGCACAGTTGACACAAGTGTTTGCTTCTAAGATGGAAGGAAGTAGGTAAACTGACTCAACATAAAGTAAAAGATAGGCCCTTCGCAGAGGGAAGCAGGGATTAAATCATGTGCTAGAGCTTTTCAAGTTTTGAAATCATATAGAGAGCATAAAAGTAAAGTTTTGAGAGGTGTTTGTTGTTGTCAACGAATGGTAATGGGTACTCTAACTACCTTATCAACCAGACTTTCAAGAGCGGCTCCCATGAAGGACGTTATCTCTACCAGCAAGGTAGATCATCCCTCTTCTCTTTTGTTTACACATGTTCTTTAGTTTTATTTATTAGATGACACTCCCCCCAACCTTTTGCTCACACAAGCCATGGCTAACCGAATCCTTGGGTGCCTTCCAACATTCACATACCATGGAGGAGTGTCTATTTGCAAAATTAAGTTGCTTACTGATGAATCAGAGCAAAACATGTGAAGAGAATTATTAATGCAAGTTAATTAATTGGGACTGGGAACCCCATTGCCAGCTCTTTTTTGCAAAATTATTGGATAAGCGGATGAGCCACTAGTCCATTGTGAAAGTCCATCAAAAGTAAATGACAAGATTGAAAGATAAAACACCACATACTTCCTCATGAGCTATAAAACATTGACACAAATAAGAGATAATAGCTTTTGAATTGTTTAAAGGTAGCACATGAAGTATTTACTTGGAATGGCAGGAAATACCACATAGTAGGTAGATATGATGGACACAAATAGCACGGGTTTTGGCTCAAGGTGTTTGGATGCACGAGAAGCATTTCCTCTCAGTACAAAGTTTGGGCTAGCAAGATTGTTTGAAGCAAACACAAGTATAAACCGGTACAGCAAAACTTACATAAGAACGTATTGCAAGCATTATAAGACTCTACATTGTCTTCCTTGTTGCTCAATCACTTTTACCAGAAAATATCTAGACCTTAGAGAGACCAATCATGCAAACCAAATTTCAACAAGCTCTACGGTAGTTCTTCATTAATAGGTTAAACCACATAATGCAAGAGCTTGAACATGATCTATGAGAGCTCGAAACAATTGCCAAGTATCAAATTATTCAAGACCATATGAAGCATTTTCTGATTCCAACCAAATAGAAACAAGTGAAGCGATCAACTTTCGCCCTTGAACATTAAAAGCAAGAATGAAGAACACTAGTGTTCATATGAAAAAGCGGAGCGTGTCTCTCTCCCACACAAGGATGAACTTATTCAGAGAATGAATATAACAAAACAAGAATAAAAGCACACAGACGCTCCAAGTAAAGTACATAAGATGTGACTGAATAAAAATATAGTTTCAATAGAAGAAACCTCATGGGTCCCGTGCGCCACAGAATCCAATTTTCGTGCGCCACTGATGAGGCTTTTCCTACTAGTGTATGGTACCTGCGGGTACCCATACCCGTGGGTAAAGTTGCCATTCTTACCTCTAACCGACTATCTAGATATGCCCTAACCTGGAGACCCGCAATGGAACCTTGGCCTTGATTAGTCTTATGTCATAACGCTTGATCATGAAGAGCTACCCATATCGCCATGTTAATATAAGTTTAGAGAAGTAAAACCAATTTTTCACTCCTCTAACTATGGCAATGGGTAGGATATGGGCAGGGTAGAGCAATACCATACCAATACTCGTATAGTCAATGGGTAGAAAGTTCTGCCCATACCCATACCCATGCGTATGAAACTCTATCCATAGCACTACCTGATGGATACCCCGTATCCATTGGATACCCAACGGGTAGTTTAAATAGTACGCAAGTTATTCATAACTTTACAATCAACAATAGCACATTTGACAAAATCAATATCTAAGCTCAATACCATGTAGTTGAGTATATGAAAATTATAAAAATTTAGAAATCACAATCACAATCACATACTCATAACTCATAAGTCAACAAGATTAGACGAGTCACACAACAGATTGATAATTAATGACAACTTAACATAGGTTCAAAAAATCAATAACTTGTCCATTTAGTTGCATAGGTCCACATATCAATATAAATGGGTAGTGTATGAGTTTACCCATGGGATGGGTACAAGGCTATACATGTGCCATACGTTTAACTTAACGGGTATGATATGGGTACTAACTATGGGTATAAAATAATGCTCATACCCCTTGCCATTCTTACCTCCAACCGACTATCTAGAGATGCCTAACCTGGAGACCCGCAATGGAACCCTGGCCTTGATTAGTCTTATGTCATAACGCTTGATCATGACGAGCTACCCAAATCGCCATGTTAAGACAAGTTACGGACACGCCATGTTATGTTAGTGTTAGCTCCTCATCATTGGTCTGAACACTTTTGCCCGTGGCCCTGTGCATGTACTGTTGGGATAAACCAGGTTCAGTACGTGCATGGAATCTGGCATGCAAACTAGAAGTCACTTCCCTTCCGATGATGAATCCTCATGCGCCAGGTGCTCTCAAAGGTCCTCCCGCCGGCCCGTTTTTGCGACATCATCTCTGACCCTGCAGTACTGAACTCTGATGTGGACTCCCTCATTCGAGAAGCCTGGACTGGAGCTGGGTGGATGGAGGCTGTAGCTAGCTACTAGTACTAGCTAGCGGTTAATCCAGTCCACGACGCAAGAAACACGATTAATCGGTTGAACGCATGCGGATTGACCCGATGAGGTGACGGATCAGCGATACAACTGTGCCAAAAGGTGAAGAACAGTCGCGGATTCTTGGATCGTTCCGGATGTGTCGAGCTTAGCATTCATGCGGGGTTGATTGTTCGAGGATGGGATATGCATGCATGCATGCATGCATGCATGCATACTCAGTCGTGTGCATACTTACGCAATCCGGTTCTTGTTAGCAATCAGAGGATCGGCGAAGGGGTAGCTAGCATGGCAGACGGCGGTTCTCTCTGATAACTCCGTGTGATTTCACTTCGGTAGTTCCGCCTAATTAACCTCCTTCTAGGTTCTAGCTGAATCGAAACATACAAATCATCCTAGCTAGAGCACGATCGAACTGGTGCCGCCAGCTCAATCCTCTATGGAGTACAGTAGTACATTAGAGCGTCCATGACTGATGAGTGATGAGACATAACGGCAACAAATTGCCTTAGCTTGTTACTTAGCACATCGATGCATGAATTGAAACCACATATCTCCTAGGTCGACCCAGCAACAGGAAGTAACATACTCGTGGAGCAGCGGCGGGCGTGCTCCTGCCGGTCAGGCGCTGCATGTTTAGGTTTCCAGGAGCAAGAATGAACGCGATGATGCTCCGTGCCGTCGCTTGTTCTGTCGTCTGTTACAACATGATTGGCGACATGATCCTGCAAATGTGTATCTGGTTTAACATGGACTTTTCGTGTGTATTCTCAGATCAATGAAAATGCAGAGAGATATGGATGTGTAAGACTGCTCCATGGAAATCAGTTTCAGTGAGACTTCATCGAAATACACTGAATTTCAGTAATTTCGCAAGGCACTGAAATAAATGCGTTTGGGCCAAAATATTTCACTAATACACATGGATTCAAAAAAAATTCAAACTTATTTCATAATTTTAAATATTTTGATGAGTTTTAAGATAAAATTTGGGCCTTCTGGACGAAAAGGCTAACCGAAATCATTGAAATTCATCGATTTCGGTAGTGACCGAAATATTTCTGAAAACAAACTTTAGAGCCGACCACATCTCACGTGTGTTTGTGTGCAACAGTGCAAGATGGCAAGATGGCAGGAGAGGATACCCTCTTCTTCTTGTTTTTGCAAAAAAATGTGGCAAGTGAAGGCAGGAGCTCCTATGCGCCGAGCTGGTCGGTGCGGGGAACGCACCGCACACCCCCCGGCTTACTAACTGGGCCGCAGCCCAACATCAGGTAAGCCTTTTTCTTTTCGTTTCTTTTTGTTTTCGATTGTTTGTTTTTTTAAAGAATTTTCTAAAATCTGAACATTTGTCAAAATTAAAAAAAAAAATTAAAAATAAATATTTTTTTTAAAATATGAACATTTTTCAGATTTGAACATTTTTAAATTTGAACAAAAATGTATTTTACTCTATGAACAATTTCCGAATTTGAACAAAATTTATATTTGAAAATTTTTCGAATCTGAACGATTTTCATATTAGAACAATTTTCGAATTTGAACAAATTTCAAGTTTAAACGGTTTTCAAACTTGAACGGTTTTCGAATTTGAACGGTTTTCGAATTTGAACATTTTTGAATTTAAATTCTTTTCAATTCGAACAATTTTTAAAAATTGAAATTTTCGAATCTGAAAAAATATAAACAAAACCGAAAACAGAAAAAAGAAAAAGAAAACAGAAAAAGAAAACAGAAAAGAAAAGGAAAAACGAACTGCTACATGCTAAACAGACACAAATGGGCCTGGCCCATACCCGACCAGGAGGTGTGCGGTGGCCGGTAGCCACCGACCTGGTCGGTGTATAGGTTTTGTCAGTGAAGGCAGCCCAGAAAATTTGTACTCTCGGGCCAATAGGCCATTAAGTGGGCCAATAGTCTATTTATGGGCCAGATAAATCTGGTCCCGTGGGTCAGCTCGCATTGGACCAGGGAATCAGACAAAGCATATCCTACTTCTACTAAGACACAAACTTGGTCCTAATCCAACTTCTAATTTGGGATTTCTACTCTCCCGTTCCCAGATCCGGCTCAACTCAGTCGCATCAAAATCTACGGAGAATTCATTGCCTTATCGAATTGGCACGGAAAGATCTATAAGTACTACGTGGACAGAATTGCAGCAGCCCTTGTCAGTGTTGTCCACCTGCTCCAAGTTCGTCCATCGACCATGGAGACTCCAGCTCCAGATTGGTCCGAGCTTCCAGTCGACATAATGTGCGACGTGCTCAAGCTGCTCGAGTGCCCAGACCTCGTCCGGTCCGCCGCCGTCTGCACGCTCTGGTACAACGCCTACTCCACGGCACGCCGCATCGGCATCTGCCTTGGCCACCAAACGCCGTGTCTACTCTACTGCACCGAGGCTGCCGGGCTCAAAGCTCTTGGCATGTACAGCCTTTCCGAGCGAAAGGCCTACACCATGCCGTTCCCTGAATCCCCCATCATCAGGAACTGGGTCGGCTCGTCACACGGATGGCTAGTCGCTACGGTTGAGAAGTCTGAGCTGATGCTTCTCAACCCGATCACGGGTGCCATGATTGTGCTCCCTCCGGTGACAACCATGGAGCATGTTAATCCTCTCCTAAACGACGACGGTGTTCTTGAACGGTATGAGGTGTCTTACTATGATGGAGCACTTCCGAGGGTAGAGAAAGGGCGTAGCGCATTTTCTTTGGACGAGTATGGTGACCTGGTCTATTCTAAGGCAACTTTGTCGTGTGATCCCTCATCCGGTGAATGCATTGTCATGCTCATCCACGAGCCCTTTGGGCAGCTCTCGTTTGCTAGAGTAGGTGATGCTCACTGGCGCTGGCTCGACATGCATAGTTATTATTCAGATTGTATATACCACGACGGATGGTTCTATGCGATGGCTGATGAAGGCGCTATTGACGCGTACAATTTAAGTGAACCGTCTGTCGACATCCACAAGAGATTGTTACCAAAAATACTTCGGACGGTTTCCAAATGTCATATTGTTCAGGCAGAATGGGGAGATGTCCTCCAAATTATTAGGACGGAGACCTATTATCCCGAACGACCGGAAGGTCCGGTGTATATCACCGAATTCGAAGTGTACAAGGTTGATTTTGATGAGCAGAAGCGTGTCAAGATGACAGGAATAGGAGACTACGTATTGTTTATTGGGAAGAGCACGACATCTTGCTTTAGCGTAAAGGATTACCCAGACTTGATGCCAAACCATATATATTTTACTGACGACAACGAAGGAACACACTCTGACCATAGAGACGACCCTCGTGACATGGGAATTTATAGCATTGAGAATAATACCACCACTCATGTGGTTTATCCTGAGCTTTGGATGAATTGGTTGCCTCCCATATGGCTGACGCCAAGTCTTCCAAAAACCGGTATAGCTCTACTTGTCCCTTAATATCTACTGGTATGAAAAATACCGCACATTTGAGCAGCCTTTCTTCACATTTTATTTCCCTAGTGCTGCTCCTCATAGAATTGTAGAACTTCACTTCAGGCACCAAGACTGTTAAAGGTATAGTGATGCAACGTTTTTTTTTCCTTTTCATGTTGAAACATCATAATTGTCTCGGTGTGTTTAATTCTATTTGGTCTTATCGTTAGATGTCATGAAACATGATGCTGTTTTATTTTGGAGAACTACATTTTTTGTCTCTTAATTATTTTGTTGCAGTCTAGAAAACTTAAGAACAAGACAATCTTTTTTATATCATGTTACCTATAATTTTTTTTTCATAGTTAACTTCACCATGTTTGTGTGTGACAACTATAATTATTCCTCATAATGGCAGGTTTTCGAGATACTTACAGTGGGAGGCGGTAATATCATCGTATTAGTCATCAGTAACCAAGTGGAGACATCTTATACTTCCTTTTTCCCTTATTAGGATGCCTATTAGTTTTGATCAAAGTTAAAATTTATAAACTTTGACCACATGTATGGAAAAATATCAATATCTAGAGTATCATCTCAATGCCAAACTTCATAAAGATACTTTTGTGTCGACATCAACCATTTTTATTAGGAAAATGCTTTAACACAACAGGTTGATGGATCCAATCAAGTCGATCTCTTCCTCACACGGTACATCTTGGCCAGCACTGGCACTGCTACAGCTGCTCCACCTCCGTCTTTCCTCGCCCACGGAAACTCATTTTTGTTTTCTTTGGCTCGCCTTTTATATCTTTTTTATTTAGTACCTCTATCATTATTATTTTTTAAATTTCAGCCCCTTGTGCATGCGTCAGCTCAAGTCATGTTTATTTTTTCGAAATGGGGATATAACCCCGGCTTCGGCATCATGTTGATACACACGGCTATTTATTAAAACGATTCATGTCAGCTCAAGTCATGCGTGTGTTAAGATTCATGCACTAGCCACTTGAACCAAAAATCCGAACTGATGGAAAGGCTAGGCAATCTACTTATACACTTCACAACACCCCCACTCGCGTGTGACGGGAGAAGATAAAGTCAACATGTGAAAGAAGAAGAGCACACCGGGCATCAGCGGTGGCTAAAGAGGGGCAACAACAATTTTTAGGCTTAATTGCGAAAACCGGGCAACAACAATTTTTAGGTTTAATTGCAAAAACCATGTGAAAGCCAGGATTTGAACTCAAGACGGGAACACGTATGTTAAGATTCAGCAGCGAACCATCCAAACTAATGAAAAGGGCTAGGCAACCTACTTATACACTTCACAACAGCGTGCACCTCCTCTGCCTCTATCCTGTGGCGAGACAGGTTTTGGCTCAGAATCTTGCGCCGAAGGACTGCGATAGCCTCAACCTGACGTCCTGGAGCCATTTCCATTACATAGGGTTTCTCCGCGGCCGCCTGCGGGAGTGGCACAGAAAATAAACTACTATAAATACATTGCCAAACACACTGATGCTTAAACATGTCGTTCCGTTATTTCTGTGCTAATGGAATCTGGCTTATAAAGTCGTCTGGAAAGACAAATACGTTGCCCAACACGTACACTATCTGAATCGAGTGCATGCATAACATGGGTACACCAAACAAAATGTGGAAGTGTTACATTCATATAGTATGCATGCCTCCTCGAATTATCATAACTTTCTCAGGATAAAACATTACTGCTGCAGATTCAAATGTACTGATACCAATTCTGAATTACAAGATGTGATGAGGCCTAAGGCCACGTGTGTTGCCCGATCTCACGAATTGACCGAGGGAAAGGCGGGGGAGAGGAAGAACACGAAGAACACGGCGAAGAACACGATGAACACACGCGAACGCACGCAACACAACCCGATACAATTCGGTTTACTCCCGATAGCCCGAACCACTATCCCGATAGAATCCCTCAAGGAGAGACACGAGGTAGAATCCCCGAGAGAAAGACCGATATACGATCTATGGAGTCACACGAGTGAGAGACCGCGGTAGAATCACAAGTACGAAAGATAAATCATATAAGGAGTGCCTTGATACAACTCATAGATTTGTGTCTAAGAGAGGAGGGGGTTTCCCTAATCCCAAAGGGATGGTGGAGGCATAAGCCAAGTTCTCACTCAAGTTATGTCTTACCTAATGAAGGGGAGGTGGGAGCCTATATATAGGGAGCCACCAAAGGAGGGGTAGTTTAGGCATACAAAGGGATAAAGGGTTCAGATTTGATGCTCTTTGCAGTGGGGCGTCAGGGCCAGCACAGGTAGGGCGATAGGGCCGGCGCAGGTAGGGCGGCAGTGCCGTCATCCTCAGGCGTAGTGGCGGTGCGGCAGTGCCGGTCTTCCTGGCGCGTCTCCTTATCCTCGACGTTCTCTTCCATGCTTCCACGACCTCGGCCTTGAGTCCTCGAGCCTCCATGGTGTCGTCCACTTCCTCCGTACTTGGCGATGTGTTCCTATCATGGTCATATGAAGGAGGATGAAGTAGCATACCATTCATGAGAGACAATTGTAGGCACGCATAAAGGAGAAGATTCACCTTTGCGTGACGTGTCGGCGTTGACGCACATGATGCGGTGGAGACCGAAGGTCGCCCCGTATCAAGATGTCTCCGGATGGTTATTGATCACTGCAATGAAATTACTGCCTCCTGATGTTATTATCTAGAAAACCTGCGATTATGAGGTGCAAATGTGCAATTAGTTGTCAAACACAAACATGGTAAATGTTAACTATGACAAATCAGAGATTTATAGGTAGCATAGTAAAAATGATTGTCTGGTTTTAAGTTTTTTAGACTGCACCAAAGTAGTGAAGGAACTGAAAATGAAGTTCTCGTAGACAACATCCTAAAAAAACGGCAGCATGTTTCATTGCCATCTAACAAGAAGACCAAAGTACCATGTGGTACACGTGGTGAGCAACTAAACAATTGTTAAACAAACAAGAAGACCAAAGAGAACTAAACACACCGAAGAAATTATGATGTTCTGACAGAAAAAGAAAAGGAAAAAAAATTACATAGCAATACTGTTAACTATCTTACTGCTGGAAGGGAATTTCTACAATTCTTTGAGGAGCAGCATACATAAGACATAGAGTGTGAAGATTGAGATATACAACTAGCAGTACTTTTCATACCAATAGATATTAAGGGACAAGTAGATCTATACCAGTTTTTGCAAGACTTGGCGTCAGCCATATGGGAGGCAACCAATTCATCCAAAGTTCAGGATAAACCACATGAGTTGTGGTATTATTCTCAATGCTGTAAACTCCCATGTCACGAGGGTCGTCTTTATGGTCAGATTGTGTTCCTTCGTGATCTTCAGTAAAATATACTCCCTCCGTCCATAAATAGATGCCAAAGATTTGTCTAAATTCGGATGTATTCATACACTAAATCGTGACTAGATACATTCAAATTTAGATAAACTTTTGGCATCTAATTATGGACAGAGGTAGTATATGGTTTGGCATCAAGTCTGGGTAATCCTTTCTGCTAAAGCAAGATGATACGGGGCGACCTTCGGTCTCCACCGCATCATGTGCGTCAACGCCGACACGTCACGCAAAGGTGAATCTTCTCCTTTATGCGTGCCTACAATTGTCTCTCATGAATGGTATGCTACTTCATCCTCCTTCATATGACCATGATAGGAACACATCGCCAAGTACGGAGGAAGTGGACGACACCATGGAGGCTCGAGGACTCAAGGCCGAGGTCGTGGAAGCATGGAAGAGAACGTCGAGGATAAGGAGACGCGCCAGGAAGACCGGCACTGCCGCACCGCCACTACGCCTGAGGATGACGGCACTGCCGCCCTACCTGCGCCGGCCCTATCGCCCTACCTGTGCTGGCCCTGACGCCCCACTGCAAAGAGCATCAAATCTGAACCCTTTATCCCTTTGTATGCCTAAACTACCCCTCCTTTGGTGGCTCCCTATATATAGGCTCCCACCTCCCCCTTCATTAGGTAAGACATAACTTGAGTGAGAACTTGGCTTATGCCTCCACCATCCCTTTGGGATTAGGGAAACCCCCTCCTCTCTTAGACACAAATCTATGAGTTGTATCAAGGCACTCCTTATATGATTTATCTTTCGCACTTGTGATTCTACCGCGGTCTCTCACTCGTGTGACTCCATAGATCGTATATCGGTCTTTCTCTCGGGGATTCTACCTCGTGTCTCTCCTTGAGGGATTCTATCGGGATAGTGGTTCGGGCTATCGGGAGTAAACCGAATTGTATCGGGTTGTGTTGCGTGCGTTCGCGTGTGTTCATCGTGTTCTTCGCCGTGTTCTTCGTGTTCTTCCTCTCCCCGCCTTTCCCTCGGTCAATTCGTGAGATCGGGCAACACACGTGGCCTTAGGCCTCATCATATGGTACCAGAGCAAAGGTTGCCACGAATTTGACCCTCGAATCTCTCCAATTTCGCACAAAAAAAAAATTGCCCAAAAAATAGCTCGAAAATTGATCTCCGGATTTGTTGCGTGTTTTGTGGTTTTGATCCACAGATCTGATGTTATAGTGGTTGATCTACATCCCTGCAAATTTTCGCAGTCTAAATCCATCTATTTTGGTGTGAATCGACGATTTTTCTGGCTAGTTTTCGTGTGTTCTTTGTGGCTGTTCTTCGCAAGAACGAGCTGTTCACCTGGGTCAACGCCTGCGCCGCTCCTTCCGCTGCACAGCACCTCCCCTATTCCCTGGTCAACGCTCGCCGCAGCACTGAGCTGCTCCGCCGCTCGCAACACCACAGCAAACGCCGCGCCGCCCCCAGCTCCAACCCCCGGCCAGGCCGCCTCCATCCCCCGCGCGCAGCGCCTGCCTCCGCCCCGGCCCACTCCCACGCTCCTGGTGCACCACCACGCCACGCCCACCACAGCAGCTCGCCAACCACCGGCCCGCCCCGTACCACGCTCCTGCCGCCCAGCTTGGCCGCAGCCAACGCCTGCGCATGCGTGCAGCATTTGGTGAGCATCCGCTCGAGCCGCCGCTCATCTCCACTACCAGCTCGCTGCACACCGCCATGCCCGCTTGGCTCAGCCGCCGCACAGCATTAGCCCCATCTTGTCCGCTCAGATTCGCGCAGAAAAATTCCTGGCCGGTCAACCGGATCCAAACCGGGCGCCAACCGGAGGCTAACCGGGAAAATCGGCTCGGACCAGAGCGAGACCGGATGGCAACCGGATGGTCCGGCCAGGAATCCGGTTGACCGGGTTCTGGACCAATTTCGCCCAATTTTGACTCCATTTTTTTGCCCCAAACTTTGACAACTTTCCGGCGCCCGTTTGACTCCAAACTTTAACAACACCCTCCAACGACTCTACATAGTCTACGTCTAATTTTTGACGATTTTTGGACACCAACTTTTGACCGCTCGTTTTGACCCTACTTTTCGGGCATTGACTTAATTTGCCCGGTTTCTGTTTTGGAGTGCCCTTGGACCGTGAGAACCGCTTCCGCGCCTACATCAACACCGCGACAACGGTATCGGCACCCCGGATTCCGGCGCATCTTCGACACCATCGTCACCACCACTTCGCCATCGCAAGTTCGTGTGCTTGACACCGCCTAACGTCAATAGGTATAACTTGCACCCCTCACCCCTTGTAGCCCCGTTTCTTTCTTTGTGTACCTATCCCATTGAGAGTGGTTTTCCGAGTGTTGCGAAGCATTGCACAAGTGTCACGACCGTGAGAGGGTGTGTGTGTGCGTTGTGTTGAGCAAAGCTCCGAAGCAAGCTCGGTGAGAAAGATACACAAAAGAAGAAAAGTGTGACATATACATAGAGAAAAATAAAGCTTCTAAGCATAGAGAAAAAAAAAGTGAAAAAAAAAAAAAGAAAAAAAAGAAAAGAGTGTGTGTCCACCGATACCGAGAAGTGCATAGCCTGTGAGCACTAAGAGAGATAAGAGAAGAGTGGCCCTTGTGCAAATCTTGTTGCTTCTATCTTATGCAACCGAGCTACCATCTCTCTTGTGTTGGCGTGACACCGAGCTAATAGTCTTCGCTAGGACCATCTTGTCACTTGCTCACTTCCTTGGTCGCGCTAACCCCATTGATCTTCTCGTGTGTGTTTCCGTGTTTCCTTGATATAGATCACCACTTTTGACATTTGACTTTGGATCTTACCCACATTTGACAATAGACTTTTCCGTTGATCTTTTTCGTTTGCTATCCACCCCTTACCCACCACATATAGAGTTCTTAGCCTTTTGCGTGTGCTTTAAGTGTGTGTGAGTAACCCCGATACATTTTGACTTTGCTCTTGACTTGAACCATTTCCCCGATATTTTCTTGAAAGGTTTGATACTTGTGTAGCTTTCCTTCCACCACATACACATACACCTTACCTAGTGAGATATATACATGATGACCCCACAAGAGCAAGCCGAGATGAGAGCATACTTCGCCGAGCTAGATGCTCGAGAAGCCCAAATGACACCCAAAGATAAAGCCGAGTGCAACGCATACTTCAAACACCTTGAGAGCAAGAGTGACACACCCCATGAGTTGAGTGAGGACACTTTGATTTCTAACAACTTAACCTCTACTCCTCTTGTGTTGTCTTCCTCTTTGCTAGGTTCCTCGGACATCGACGACGCCATTGCCATGGACATGAGGGACTCCACTATTTGTGAGATGAGTGACTCCACTATATGTGAGATGAGCGATTCCATTATATGTGAGCTGCCTCCACTTCGAGAGCATGAGTGATGCACCAAGTGAGATGAGAGTGATAGTTGATAGGTCATGCAAGGCCATTTTCAATTCTAACATCTTACCCTCTACCTCTAGTGTGTTTCCTTGTGTCTCATTAGGTTCCATGGATGACGAGATGCCGATCATGGCGAAGATGTACATGGTGCATGAAGATGATGATATCACACCATGCTTGCTTGAAGATGAACATGGAGGCCACACGAGCCTACCTCTCCCACAACACCTACCTCATATGAGCGGGACTACAAAGGTACCTATATGGGTGTTGATGATGCCATGATCCCACTAGTGGACATGACGATTTGTGAGTGCTTGCATGAGTTGGATGATCCTATTGCTATGTCATATGCTTCTTTCACTTTCCCTTGTGATACCACTATTGTTGATCATGTGGAATTAGTTGCTTATGATAATATGTCCATGCCATGCTATGAGAGTTTCACTTCCTCTCCTATTGCTTGCAATATGTCGAACAATTTCTCTTTCCCATGTATTGCTTGCAATGAAAATGATAATGCTTGTGTTGTGACAACCTTGATGAACAATTGCTCTTTCCCTAGGTTTGTCGACAACAATGATAAAATGTTGAACATGTTTTGTGCTACATGCTTGCAATACTCTCCCATTAATGCAACCAAAATGTTGAACACTTTCTCTTTCCAATGCTTGGTTTGCAATGATGTTAATATGCTTGTGAATGAGATTGCCCCCATAGCTCTCTCACCTTTTGGAGACTTTGCATATATCCATGTTGAGCATGTTCCTAAGTTTTCCCCGCATATTCACCATGTGTACTATAATATCTTGCTTACCGCTAATGGTGATGTGCAAAAGAAATGGCGCATCATGATGGATGATGTGTTCATATACCATGCACACACGTTGTTCTTGTTGTCTAACATGTGTGTAGGTACCCAAACTCCAATGTCAACCTCGATTGAGCACGAGTTGACCAAACGAGCTCTTGAGAGCATGATACAAGTGAGCTCCAATAAGTGGTTTTGCCCACATACATCAACTACACAAGATCTCTCGATGAGAGCACACCGGCATTTTGATAAGGTGACATCCTTCTACTTGCGCTCTCTTGCTAAATCCATTGAACTTTGGCTACGCTTTGATTGTTCCTTTGCTTTTCTTGTGCTATTGATAGGGCCCTTGACAAGTGAAGGGACATTCAAGCGTTGGTGTCATCTACCTCCTCTACACGTTCACGAAGACCCATCGTCGAGGACGACTCTTTTTCAAGTGGGGGAGATGATACGGGGCGACCTTCGGTCTCCACCGCATCATGTGCGTCAACGCCGACACGTCACGCAAAGGTGAATCTTCTCCTTTATGCGTGCCTACAATTGTCTCTCATGAATGGTATGCTACTTCATCCTCCTTCATATGACCATGATAGGAACACATCGCCAAGTACGGAGGAAGTGGACGACACCATGGAGGCTCGAGGACTCAAGGCCGAGGTCGTGGAAGCATGGAAGAGAACGTCGAGGATAAGGAGACGCGCCAGGAAGACCGGCACTGCCGCACCGCCACTACGCCTGAGGATGACGGCACTGCCGCCCTACCTGCGCCGGCCCTATCGCCCTACCTGTGCTGGCCCTGACGCCCCACTGCAAAGAGCATCAAATCTGAACTCTTTATCCCTTTGTATGCCTAAACTACCCCTCCTTTGGTGGCTCCCTATATATAGGCTCCCACCTCCCCCTTCATTAGGTAAGACATAACTTGAGTGAGAACTTGGCTTATGCCTCCACCATCCCTTTGGGATTAGGGAAACCCCCTCCTCTCTTAGACACAAATCTATGAGTTGTATCAAGGCACTCCTTATATGATTTATCTTTCGCACTTGTGATTCTACCGCGGTCTCTCACTCGTGTGACTCCATAGATCGTATATCGGTCTTTCTCTCGGGATTCTACCTCGTGTCTCTCCTTGAGGGATTCTATCGGGATAGTGGTTCGGGCTATCGGGAGTAAACCGAATTGTATCGGGTTGTGTTGCGTGCGTTCGCGTGTGTTCATCGTGTTCTTCGCCGTGTTCTTCGTGTTCTTCCTCTCCCCCGCCTTTCCCTCGGTCAATTCGTGAGATCGGGCAACACACGTGGCCTTAGGCCTCATCACAAGATGTCGTGCTTTTCCCAACAAACAATGCATGGTCTCCTATTCCTGTCATCTTGACACGCTTCTTCTCATCAAAATCAACCTTGTACACTTGGAATTCAGTGACATACTTCCGACCTTCTGGTTGTTCACAATTAAATGTCTCCTTCCTAATGATTTGGAGGACATCTCCCCATCCTGCCTGAACAATGTGACATTTCGAAAGCGTCCGAAGTATTTTGGGTAACAATCTCTTGTGGGTGACAGACGGTCCATTTAAGTTGTACGCGTCGATAGCACCTTCATCAGCCATTGCGTAGAACCATCCGTCATGGTATATACAATCTGAATAGTAACTATGCATGTTGAGCCAGTTCCAGTGAGTATCTCCTACTTTGGCAAACGAGAGCTGCATGTACGGCTCGTGGATGAGCATGACAATGCATTCACCAACTAAGGGATCACGCGATAAAGTTGCCTTTAAATAGACCAGGTCACCATACTTGTCCAAAGAAAATGTGCCACGCCCATCCTCTACCCTCGGAATCTCTCCATCGTAGTAAGACACCTCATACTGTTCAAGAACCCCGTCGTCGTTTAGGAGAGGCTTAACGTGCTCCATGGTTGTCACCGGAGGGAGCGCAATCATGTTACCCGTGATCGGGTTAAGCAGCATCAGTTCAGACTTCTGATCCATAGTTACTAGCCAGCCGTGCGATGAGCCGATCCAGTTCAATATGGGAGGTTCAGGGAGCGGTATAGTGTAGGCCTTTCGCTCGGAAAGACTGTACATGCCAAGAGCTTTGAGCCCGGAAGATTCTGTGCAGTAGAGTAAACATGGTGTTTGATGGCTAAGGCAGATACCGATGCGGCGGGCCATGGAGTAGGCATTGTACCAGAGCCTGCAGACGGCGGCGGATCGGACGAGGTCTGGGCACTCGAGCAACTTGAGCACGTCGCACATTATGTCGACTGGAAGCTCGGACCAATCTGGAGCTGGAGCTTTCATCGTGGATCCACAAACTTAGAGCTGTACGACAAGGCTGCAACTATGTCCGTGTTCTGCTTATAAATCCTTCCTACGCCAATTTGATCAGGGAAAGAATTGGATTTGGATGTACCTGATCGAGGAACAAGAGTCCACCCGTCATACTATCCCTGGAATAGTGGATCTGAATCCGGCCTTGATTCAGAATAGGATTTTATTCCAGGCAAGCTGTACCCGACGACAGTTTCTGACGGTTGGCTGGAGATGCAAATGGGTCGAAGTTAAGGGGATTATGCGGCGCCCCGTGTGTGGCGGCAAATCAGATAATTCAAATTGGATGCTTGAGATGGAAAGCAAAGTGAAGTGAAGGTTTTGGCAGCTTAACCGCCGGTGGTGAGCTTTGCGACCAGGTTGTGAAGGGTGGAAAATATTTTTAACCAATTCAATCTTGCTGGTCCATCTTTGCTCCAACGGCTCTCAGAGTAGATCACAGCCTGCCCGAGTTAAGGAATCCCGGTCCAGTATCCACTTTCCGTCCTGACTGGCCACGTTAGTCTTAAGTTTCCCTAGTAATCGGTGGCATGTCGTAGCCTCGCAAGGGGCTTTTTTCTCTATCTTTCTCCAAACCAATCGGATCTCTTTTTATCTCGTCTGGTGGCATCGATTTGTATACCTAGTCATGAGCAGCCCAGCCTAAAAACACCAGGCTTGGGCCTAAAATCTTGGTCCGGCAGCCGGGCCTAGGTAGCCCGAAAACATGTTTCAACGAAGCGGCCTGGCCTGCTGCCCACGGCCCGATGCATGCCTAGGTACAACCATTTGTAGATAGATAGACGGTTTTTATTTCTCTCAAAAAAAAAGATAGACGGTTTTTATTATCTCGGTTGATCCTATTATTGTTTGTCAGAAATTATTTTCATGGTCGTATTCCACACACACACTCTCTATTAGATGCAAATGTAGTAAAATTGATCACGTGATGGCCCTGTGATTTTCAGCTTAACACACCTCTTACTGCTAATACATATACCTTACATACATTTGTGGAAGTGAGATAGAAGACATGTCATCGAAAAAGATTACATTGTTCCTAGCTAGATGTCGTGTTTGTACTAGCTTAGAAAGTTGTTTCCGGTTAGGTTTGCTAGCTAGATCGTGAGGCCGTGTTCGATTGAAAAAGGAACAAAAAATATCAAATTGAACTTCTCGCCTGGCTGCTGGCTTTATCGTGTCGAGCCACATCCATTTGCTGGGCTGGCCCAGACGAGTGAACAAACAAACCCACGCCCGGCGATCCATCAGGACGGAAGATTTTAGTACCACTCGTCTAACTCTGTAAAGTATTTAGCACGAAAATGAATGGGTTTTTTATGGACGAACTTAACTCACGGTTTTCTTTACATAAGCTGCGTGAAATTCCACCAGTGCTGCAAAAAAAATCCCGAATGTAACATTTTATTTGTGTATATGTAGTATTTTAAAAAAAATGCAACATTATTTTGTAAACATTTTCTGCAATATATCCAACTATTTTCCCAACTTATCCAACATTATGAGACCATATATGTAATTAACATAGGTACAATGTCTCTATAGCATTGCACAAAAATCGTTGTAGTTATTTTCCATACTAACACAACAAAAAATGATGGACGCATGTTGCAAAACGAAACACTGTGTGCAACATAGACCAAAAAAATCTCCCAAAACTGCTTTCATCGTTGTCCATGGAGACACCACCATGATAGATTTGAGCTCACCGGCAACGAATCCATCACGCCGGAGACCTGTTGGGTCTAGATCGATTGAATCCCCGACCCCTCCACTTTCGGCTGTGGGAACTCGTTGATCTCCATGGTGAAAGGACATAGATGCCGCCTAGAGGGGGTTAATTGAATTTTATGATATTGGCTTGAATAAATGCCCACTAAAACTATCGCTTAATTTATCAAGCATAAAACCCATATAACTAGGTTTACTTATGTGCACCAACAACTTATGCTAAGTAAGACAAGCAACTATGTGATAGCAAGATATAAAACTTCAAACACTAGGGCTATCAGAAAGTAAAATGCATAAGTACCAAGGTTTTAAATAGCGCGCTATTTCATTTAGCGAGGACCTTCTCCAAATGCTATGCACGTTATTGCGCGCTATAGCGTGCTATATATAGAATAGCGTTTTGCAAAAAGAGTTGCAAATGTTAAGGATTTCTGCAACTAAAATCTTGTCCAGCAGACTAATTGCATAACCAGATCTTTCAAAGTAGATTCCCAGGACCAAATTAAAGACAATTTTTCAAGAGGTACTAACATTATGATTTAAGAGCCAAGGAGGCAACAACAAAGGTGAAAGCACTCATTCAGAATCGAAAGAAGAATGCGTGGCTTCATCTACAAATCGGAGGATAGCTTGTACACTACCAATCTAGTCATCTACAGATCCAATACATCTATGCATCTACAAATCAGGATGAGGAGGATGTTCTGATTTTCCTGCGGCGTCTACGACATCCGAGCTGGAGGAAGTAGCCGACGGCACCCTGTGGGAGGAAGCAATGGACGCCGACGTCACGCTGGAAGAGGCAGCCGCCACCGTCGCGTCCGTGGGGAACTGCTAAACTGGGATTTAGGCTAGATTTTACCGTACGTATATGTGCTTTAAGTATTTAGCTTTGGTGGGGAAATTGGACCTTTGGGCCGATGGGTTGGCCTGCAGTTTTGGACCTTTGTTTTTTGCAGCCAAACGTTTTAGCGCGCTACGTATTATGCGTTTTAGCGCGATTTATCATGATTTAGCGTGTTATTTCATGTTTAGCACTATAGCGACCATTTTCTATCAAATATAGCGTGGAGGGTCCAAATCCGCTATTGCGCGCTAAAACCGGTGAAATTGCGTGCTATTTAAAACCTTGATAAGTACTGATCTCGGGTATAAAAATAATCGAGGCACGTGAAGACGCCGATGTATCCCGATGCTCACATTTATGTGAGTGTTACTCTTCATTGGAGCGGTGTGGAGGCCAAAGCACCCCAAACTCCATGAAGGCCTCACCGTATTCTCATCGAGTCTTCCCACCAAAAGGGAACTCCTCTATCTACTAAGGGACCATTGAGGGTTGTCACAAACCCATACAAGCTTGGGGAAATCTCCACAACTTAAATGGAGGCTCCCAAGAAATCGCCACGAAGGACTCACGCTTGAAGAATCTTCACAACTTAATTGGAAGCCCCAAAAACATCACTAAGATCACCAAGACATCTAGGGTCCAAAGAACCAAGAGGAACAAGCTCCGGGTATAAGAACCCGACAGACATATCTCATGGACCAAGAGGAACAAGCTCCAGGTACAAGCAACAGAAGGAAATATCTCCACGACTACGTCATGTCCTTGCCTTGCTGCAACTGATAAAGGGTTAACTTCGTCAATTCCCATTATGATGGACTTGGGTTTCAGGAAGGAGGACACCGACGAATCAACAGACCGGCCAGCCAAACTTAGGCAGCCACGTATATTATTATCAAGGTCGAATCGCAGAGATTACAATATGTGGAACTAGGATTACAAGGGTGTTTGCTATGATTCGATATGTCCTCTCTCGGTGGCTCCTCCCAGCCCTTATGTAGCGGGTCGTGTCTCAGAGTCCACCTCGAGATCGAGTTACAGTGTATGTCGGTTCACCCGATATGGGCTTAGCTTTCCTAATCAGATTCCTTCGGATTCTTCCGGGCTTCTTCGTGGGATTTCATTTATTCCTTCATGGGCTTTGTATCGGGGATAGCGATGCTTAGGACCCAATATGGCATACCCATGTCAGTAGCCCCCGAGATTCTACTTGAGTCACAGACTCAGGTCGAATCTCAAAACCTTCGATTCCTTCTTTCTTCGATTTCTTCCTGTTAACTTCTTCTTTCTTTCGATCCCGAAGCAATATTTCATTATTTCATGTGTAAACAGATATTATAATCATAGGGATATTGGTAAACTAGCCTGATGCATCCGAACGGATCGGAATCGGTTAATTTTCTAAGCAAATGCGGGGAACCTATTTCAAACTCGTGTCCCCGGACACGAATTCGGAAACCTGGTGTAACTCAGCTCGGGCCGTGGAGGACTTATCGAGTTCTGAGGTCCAGCATAACAAATTTACCTAACGCGTCCATTAGGATTTTTCATCACATTGCTGACAATGCGGATATTTCTAGCAGAGCGTAGTCTGTGACGGTGCTAGGCCTCACAGGACATGATTTCGATGGCCTTACCTTCATGCTCTAGCATGGCATCTGAAAGCTCACGACGACGCGGCTCAGGCTTTTGTATTTATATATTTATCGGATGCCAAGTTTTGTTGTTGGATTGCCCGGAATTATCGGGTTAAAATTTCTTCTAGATGCATGCACTCCCGATGGGAGTAAAGGACGAAGAAATGTTCGTTAAGTGTTTACCACTTTAACATGTATTCGAAGCTTTACGCTTGACTTCTGATTGATTTTGACTCTTCTTTGTTTGCTATCGGTTGCGCGTTCAGCGCTCCCGATGGGAGTAGCCCCCGAGGCTAATACTTTTAGTCAAGTATAGGCTCAAAGTATCTTCATCTTCATATAGTTACAAGTTTTAATCGCACTCCCAATGGGAGTAGCCCTCGAGGCTATACTCAAGTACTTGCAGTCGAGTATAGGCTCAAAGTGTCTTGCGCACGAAGATAACTATGCTACCAATTGAAAACTTACTTGATCCTTCCGAACTATTCCAATTTCATCGGGTACGCGACCAGCGCTTCCAATGAGAGTAGCCCCTGAGGCTATGGTCGAATATAAGTACTTGAGCATATAGGCTCAAAGAAGCATTTTCGAGTACTCTTTCCGCTGAGTACGCACTCAACGTTCTCGATGGGAGTCTTCTTTACATGTATGCACACGATGATTTTCCGTTGCTTGTCTCGAATTTTGAAGAAACTGTGACGGCTTGTCTCGAATTTTGAAGAAACCGTGACGTTAGTGCCAACGACAATGGCATGCTTGACTGCGTTCTGGCGAGATTCTTCACATGACTAGTCACTTGTGGGCCTGCATCATGATGATAAACGATGGTGTGTGCCACGTCACCTGATTTGACGCCCACGACCGCACGAAAACCAAAGCAACCGGCCCGCGGCGCAGTAACTTCCTTATTTTCTGCGACGGGTAGAGTTACTGCGGTAACTTCCTCCACTTGGATAGACATGTGGTGCCCTAGACTGATACCACACGAAACGTCCCTTGAAATCGGACGGTTCCCTCCTTGTGCTCTTTGACATATTGATACGTCTCCAACGTAGCTATAATTTCTTATGTTCCATGCTAGTTTTATGATAATACCTACATGTTTTGTTCACACTTTATGATGTTTTGATGCATTTTCCGGAACTAACCTATTAACAAGATGCCGAAGCGCTCCTGTCTGCTTTTGGTTCCGAAATCCTACAAAGGAAATATTCTCAATTGGACGAAATCAACGCCCAGTATCTTATTTTTCCGGAAGCTTCCAAAGCACCGAAGAAGGACCAGAGGGGAGCCAGGGGGCCCCACCCCACAAGGCGGCGCGGCCAAGGGGGGGGCCTATGGTGTGGCCCCACCAGGGCTCCCCCGAGGCCGCCCTTCCGCCTATAAAGCCTCCGCCTCGAAAACCCTAAAAACATAAGCCACGATACGAGAAAAGTTCCGGAGCCGCGCCATCGCGGGCCAAGATTCGGGGAGAAGTCTGTTCCGCACGCGCCGGACGGGGAAGTGCCCCCGGAAGGCATATCCATCGACACCACCGCCATCTTCATCGCCACTGCTGTCTCCTATGATGAGGAGGGAGTAGTTCTCCATCGAGGCTAAGGGCTGTACCGGTAGCTATGTGGTTAATCTCTCTCTCATGTACCTCAATACAATGATCTCATGAATTGCCTTGCATGATTGAGATCCATATGATGAGCTTTGTAATCTAGATGTAGTTATGTTATTCAAGTGGATTTTACTTATGTGATCTCCGGAGACTCCTTGTCCCACGTGTGTAAAGGTGACAGTGTGTGCACCGTGTGGGTCTCTTAGGCTATATTTCATAGAATACTTGTTCACGGGTTATGATTTGAGTTGGATGTCTCTATGAAATTGTGGTGTGTTAGTACCTCCTATGAATGCTCAAAGTGACAGCGTGGGGTGTTTATTAGTACTTGGGAATACATCTTTAAGGTTTTCTTTGCATCACTACATGGTGAATTAGTGTTCGTTATCCAGCCAGAGAGTAATTCAGAATAGCATAGTGAAGTGCTTATATTTATATTCAATTATGATTGCATTGTTGAGAGTGTCCACTAGTGAAAGTATGATCCCTAGGCCTTGTTTCTAAGCATTGAAACATCGTTTCCAACAAGTTCTGCTACATGTTCGCTTGCTGCAATATTTATTTCAGATCGCAATTACTGTTTACTACCATCTATACCACCTGTGTTTTACTATCTCTTCGCCGAACTAGTGCACCTATACATCCGACAAGTGTATTAGGTGTGTTGGGGACACAAGAGACTTCTTGTATCTTAATTGGGGGTTGCTTGAGAGGACTATCTTTGACCTCTACCTCCCTGAGTTCGATAAACCTTGGGTGATTCACTTAAGGGAAACTTGCTGCTGTTCTATAAACCTCTGCTCTTGGAGGCCCAACACTGTCTACAAGAATAGAAGCACACGTAGACATCACATATTAAGGTGAAAAACACCCCCGCACAGTACTATTCTTCCCATTCACATCTTCTGCATCTTGTTCTTCCTCGCGTCGTCGCCCTCATTTCGTGCCTAGTTCTTACATGTCCACCTCCACGCACCACCACCGTCGCCATGCACAATTTGAAGGGGAGGCGCACGGGTAGGAGCAGTGGTACCGTGGCGAAGGACAAGGCCACTGGATGGACCGCGTCGAGCTTCTCCAAGGCCAACCTCAGCAAGTTGCGCGCCGCCGGGCTCCTTTCCATTGCCATAGAGGTGATGACGCTCGGCGAGGAGGTCATCCCCCGCCTGCGGGAGAACTACCAGGTAATGTTCACCTAGTTCCTCTGCAGTCACTTTATCCCGGTCCACGAGTTCCTTCGTGGGCTACTCTTTGTCTATGGTGTGCAGCTTCATCAGCTCACACTCAACTCCATCCTTAGCGCGCTTCGTCACGCTGTGAGAATGTTTTCTTGGTATTGACCCCCATTGGGAGCTCTGGCGTTGCATCTTCTGTCTCCGGCGCAACGTTTCTCGGGCCGCCGTCCATGAGGTTGGTGGCGCCATCATCTCGACGAAGGGCCCAGCTGGGTACTTAGATCTTCGGATGAAGGACTCTGTCTAGGACTAGCGCAAGAAGTGGTTCTACGTCAAGGATGAACCAGTCACTGGCGCAAAAGTATGGACTTGCTCCCTTTGATGTTGCCGCTGAAGTGGAGAAGCTGAAGTCTTGGGACCTTCCCCTGACTCCTGTCGAGCTGCATGAGACGGAGCCGATGATGTAGAAATTCCAGGCCCTGTAGTCGACGGTGGGCAAAGGGCTCACGGGCCTCCAGCTAATGGCTATCTTCATGCGGATGTGTGTCCATCCTTTCCAAGCCAGGGCACATCAGATGTCGAACTACGCGGGTTCAATCGATGAGACCCGCGTTTCTAAAGATGATGTTGCTGAAGATGATATGAAGAAGATGGTTCGTCGGCTGGCCACTCTGACGGCAGCCGATGAAGTGCCCATCACCTGTCAGGCTGAGCGCTTTGACAAGGACCATCCCCTGCCTCTGTTATAATTTATCGACCTTCCTCCTTAGTTTCCTATTGTTTTTTGTTATCTCGCCTTTCATTTATTCTTTGTATCTTTCAGGACCATCGCTTCCTGAGGATGGGGCTGTGCCTGAGGCCGCAATCGGTACTGAGAGCGAGGTAGGCAATACCGGCGTTACTCCGCAGGGCGACGATGATGATGAGGAGGACGTACAATCTGAGGCGTCCAACACCAAGATTTCCCTCCCCTCCGCGACATCTCACGTGGAGGAGGAGATCTCGAAGAAGTGGAAGAGGGAGTAGACTATCGATGTCTCCGAGTCGTCTGGTGAATCGATCCCTGCGGCAGCTCCTTCTTCCTCTTTTCCTGACGGTCCCTTCGCCATGGCTCAACAACTAAGCTTGTAAGTACAAGTTTTCATCTTGTTTTTGCCTTCTGTTGCATGTGCTATCGATGTTTTATTGTATCGACGTAAATATTGTAGGGGTGAGGGGATTTACACATAACCCCACGCATCCGACAAGGATGGCGGGCTATAAGACTTCGTCGCTGTCAAGGTCACTCACCCTCTAGCAGCCACCGCGGAGTCGCCCATGCCTGCTATTGTCGAAGATAGCCCCCGAGCCCTAGCCAAGAAAATGGCCAAAAAGTCGGGTGCCCTCAAGGGCATCCAGATAACTTCTGCTCCATCCTCTGCTCCTAGGGATCACGTGAGTTTCTCGACTGTTATTGCCTGCTTTGTGTCTTCAAATTCTCTTCTGAATCTTCCTTTCTTCGTTTTTTCTTTAGCCGTACACCCGAGAGATGCTTGATGTGGCCACCGTTTCATCGGGCTAGAGGCCGAGAACAAGCAACTTTGCTCTGAATATGATTTCAAGCATTCTCGGGTGAACCTTATAACTCACAAGCTCAAGGCTTCCTAGAGCGCCCTCGAGGAGACCAAGGCCTCCCTCGCGGCTGCAGCGAAGCTTCTGGCGGATGAGAGATCTTCACGGGAGGCCCGTGATGAGGACATCCACAAGAGGCTCGATGAACTCAACACTTCTCTCCTTAGTACGTATCTTTGAGCTCCGTAGCTTTATCTTATACTTGTTTCTTTTTATTTAGCTTGACTTCCTCCTGGCATAGGGCGTACTGAGCATTCGATGATGCTTCATGACCATGAGAAGGTTGACCCAGGGCTCGACGCTCTCAAGCTTCTCGAGAGCAATAGCAGCTATGGCCACAAGGTGGTTGCTCAGATGCATGGCCACTTCTTCCCAACCGAGAAGCTCGCCAAAGGATATGTTCTTCTCGAGCTTACCAAGTCCTTCGTTGGCTCTGTCGACCCCCTCAGGAGCTAAGGTGAGACAGGAAAAGCAGTCTGTGGACGGAAGGAAAACGCCTATCGCCGCTGGCAACGGAAATCTGGTGTGGAGGTGGCGATGGCAACGCTAATGGCGCATGGCGAGCCCATCGACTGGAAGAAAGTGACCTCCTCGTATCTGAGGGATGCTGATGGCAAGCGGGTGCTCCTACGGGACTACCTTCTCGAAGAAAAAAAGTACTCCTGTGCTTTTGTCTACGTGATGCAGCAGTCGCGGGGCGCTTTGTCATTCGCTCCTCCTCCTACTTCGACTGGCACCCCCGCATCTGAGGTGCCATTGATTTGCTTGCATTCTGGGCTTCTTTTGTTGCTACGCCTTGTAATTATTATGGCCGTATGTACGGCGTACCAGAATTTATCATTTATGTAATATAAGTTATCTTTGCATGGAATGAGCATGTCTCTTGATTTGCTGCGATGATCTTGCGAAATTGAACCCATTCTTGCTCCAATCGAGCTACATTCGTTGAGTACTTAAACTACTAGATTAGGCCCCGGATTGTCACCACACGAGGGGCCGACGGCCGGCGGCCGTCGGCACAGCATCACTTGCCGTCGGCCCACGTCTGTGCCGACGGCCGCCGTCGGCACACCGCCGTCGGCACAATATCGCCTCGGCACAGACTGGCTCGCCGTCGGCCCAGCCTTTGCCGTCGGCACAGACGCCAGCCCGACGGTCAAACAACGCCGTCGGCACAGTAGTCGTCGGCACAGTCAACGTGGGGCCCGCGGAGCGTCTGACGGACGTTAGGTTAGAAAGGTACTGTGCCGACGGCCAAGCCGTCGGCCCAGACACTGCCATCGGATGACCAGCGGCCGCCACGCGTCCACGCCTGTTGTTGTGCCGACGGCTGCCGTCGGCCCATCAAGCCATCGCACGACCACGGCCGCCACGCGTCCACGCCGCTCCGTGCCGACGGCACCGGCCCCCTCCCCGACGCGCCGCCCGCTCCGCTCTGCCGCTGGGCGCAACCTTCCTGTGCCGACGGCATAGCCGTCGGCACAGCCCCTGCCATTTGGTTTTTCCGGCCGCGGAGGGTTTTTCCGTGCGCCGGCGTCTCCTACGCGACGACGAGCGCGGCCACCTCGAACGCCACCGCCTCCACCGAGCTCCCGCAGGTGAGAGGCGGCCTGTCGGCGTCGGTGTCGTCGTCGTCATTGTCGTCGCCGCGCGGGGGAAGCGCCGGCATCGGCGGATGCATGAGCCAGCGGGGGCGCCTCGGCTTCTCCTTCGGGCGCCTCCTCGCGCGCTGCCCGGCACGCGAAAGAACGCGACCACTTCCGTGTCGCTCGCTTCCAAGCGCCGTCAGAGCGCGCCTGCCTCGCGCGGTCCGCCTCTGACCGCACACCCGGCGGACGCGGTGCTGGCTTCCCGCCGCCAATTCGGCCCCCTCCCCTACCTACGTTTCTTAATCGCCCAATTGCGGGCGGAGGGGTGGTGGCGGCAGCGGCGTCAGCGGGGCGGAATTGCTCGCCGGAGAGGAGGCAGGCGGCGGCGGCGGCGGAGGGAGTGGTAGCGGCGGAGGGGATTAGGGTTTGGAAACTGAACCCCCCCTCCGCGGCCCCTTTTAATACGGGGCGGCCACCGAGTTTCTCGGGCCCCCGAACTTGTTTTGCGGGCCAGGCCGCGAGTCCGGGCTTCGTTCTGGACCTCTTTCGGCCTGAACCTGTATTGTTGCCGGACTTTTTCAGTTTCGACCCGATTTACATGCTCTGTTAGAGTTGCTCTTACACGAAACGCTTATCATGTGGCCCTCGCGGGTCGGGGCTGCACACTGCCACGTGTCCTCACCGAAGCGTCGCTCGGAAGGAACCTTCACTTTAGAAAGGTCGGCCTTCATATAATGATGCCTCGAAGCGTTTTCCTTTTAAAGGAAATGCAAATTTTATCCTGAAACGGTTCAAGGGCCCGAAAGTTTGAGGTTGACGTTTCCAACCCAACAAAGCAATCCCTTAAAACAAGTACAGTAGATCTTAGTCAGCATCAATAAAATAGCACAATTTTGTACTCCCTCCGGTTCATATTAATTGACTCCAATATGAATGTATCTAGACATATTTTAGTTAACTATAGATGACATGGCTATTGTACAAATTGGCTATATAGCTAACTATAGATGACATGGCTATTTCTTGTAGTCAACAATTAACTCAATTATTAAACTTGCTCTAATTAGCTGCCAAAAGTCAACTAGCACACCAACTGAGCAAGCCATTGTTAATCGTCGATCTCTCCTGCATCCACGGATCCATAGGCTAGTAGCAGGGAAAAAAAAGATAGTCCTGGGGCACGGATACACGATCCCAGTACTCGCTCCGTTCATAAAACAATATCGAAGGCTTGCCTACATTTGGGTGTAACTATACACCCAAAGAGTATCTACACATGTCTAAATTTAAATAAAATTGCGACATCCTTTTATGCACAAATGTAGTATAATTTTATGACTGGCTAGATACCGAAGTGCTTATCATTAGCATTTACATGGGGAATAAGGATGAACAATAGAAAAAGAAATTTAAAATTCTGATAATTGTGCACTTATTTTTGTTGCTATGGTCCGTGTTTGTGCTATTTTTACGTAAAATCGACCATGCATGTTTTTTTTTCAATAGAAAAGATAAAAGTTCGATGCTCTAAATAAGCAATACCGTCAACTTATCTTTTTAGCACACGCCACGATATTTGTGTTTTGTTCATAAAAAGTTTCAAACAACCAACTGACATGGACGTGCAGGTATTTAAAAAATCCTATTTCTTTATATTTATAAAATTACTTTTCGTATGCAGAGGATATGTTCTTCGGAAATGCGTTTCTAGCGGAGCCGCTAGCTACCGGTGCTCACCCAGCCAATGAAAAGGAGCCATGCGGCCGTATGCTTATACCCTCCTCCACATTTTTTCTGTATTATACTTCTGCATCTATTAACTGCATCTCGTATTTTCTCATCTGGGCCCGCTCATGTTGTTGAGTCCTGGTATAATAATTGCTACCACCCCGTGTTGAACTTTTGTCCGGGAGGTGGTGTATTGGCTCAAAGTTGCATACATCATGAAAAATACACAAATATTTTTTTCTTAAAAATTCTAAAATAAATTTTACGTGTACATCTGAACATTCTATGTTCTCAAGTTTTTGGAAAATCCGAATATTTTATGTGGCATGTGTAAAAGATCCAAAATGTTCAGTGCTAGTTACGTTGGAGTATCAAAATTTATTTTTTAAATGGGACACCAAAAAAAAATTATTCCTAAAAGTTTCCCTGCGAATATGGAATGTCTAGATGTACTTGCGAAATTATATTTTAGGTTTATTTTAACATTTTGAATTATGTTTTCGCACAATAGATTTATATGCACCTGTACCTCGCCGCCGTGGCGGTCTAGATGTACTTGCGAAATTATATTTTGGAACTTTTTAACATTTTAAATTATGTTTTCAAACAATAAATTTATATGCACATGTGACTCGCTACCTCGCCGTCGCGGTCTAGATGTACTTGCGAAATTATGTTTTGGATTTTTTTTACATTTTAAATTATGTTTTCATACAATAAATTTATATGCACATGCGACTCGCTACCTCGCTGCCGTCGCGGACCCAGCTCGCAAGTACCAGCTTGACATGTAGTTCCAGGCACTCGTCGTATGCCGCTGCAGAGCCGTCGCTTCTTACTACTGAATGGAGCACTCCGGACGCCAGCTTCTTATCGCACTGCTGCCCCGTTCTCTGTATCGAGATCCCTGATATCATTGGATGGAGTGGGCCAGGCATGTATTATGTACGTATCAGGTATCTGTATTCTACATGCAGCAAGTAGTACATTCCGAATCGTAAACAACAAACGTGCGGTAGATGCGTGACCGGTAGCTAGCGGCGCCGCTAGAAAAACCGCGTTGATATGTTCTTGGGAACTGAATTGCATTTGCGGCATTTGCTCGTGAAGAATACTTTATTTTTGACGCACATGCGCTCTTACAGTCTTTCAATTTGCACGCCAGTGACAGGCCAAGACGAAATGAACGACCAGCTTAATAAACAAGTCGACCCGAAGCTTCCTTCCTCGCCAAATCGACTAAAACCCCCACTCCACGGCTAGATACCTCACACCTAACGAGCTGTTGAGGCTCTACCGACACGGCGACGCCTCAGTTCCAACAGCAGGTCAGGTGTGTGCTGAATTAACGCGTGTGTTCACGAAGACATTGGCTATAGCTTGCGCGAGTCGATCTCCCACCTCGCCTTGTCTCTGTACAAGCTCCTCCGAAATGTGCAAGCAAAGGAAAACGAGAGAGACTTCTAGCGCAGCGAGAGAATTGGTGTCGAAGTAAGCTAGCTTGTCGCCGTCGACGGCGACCATGCACCGGCACCGAATTGATGGAGGGATAGAAACATACAGCTAGCATGAATGAAACAAACCGTCCATTTTCACCAGCCCAATAATTAGGCTGCTTCATGCAAGCTACTAGCTAGGCTCCTAGCTTAGCTAGTAGGACTACATTGTTGTACGTACATGCATGAAGCTTCCAACCGCCATCTATCTTGCCACACATCACAGCCCACATTTGCCAACTCACAGCACACATGCTGAATCTGTCACTGAAACTGCAACACACTTCCGAAGCTCTGCACATACTCCTACGCTTTACCACCCCCAAACAGATCTTCTCCTCAGCATGTTTCCTACACACCCTGCTGCCCACAATAGGCCATGATGTTCTAGTACTAGCTAGTTCCAGTTACAAACAGACATTAGAAGGGGTATGTAGCATATGGAGCAGAAGAGGGTTATGCTTATGCAATGATCAGGCCATCAATGCCAGAAGATCATTGTAGGGATCAGTTCTGTAATAGCGGTTGGAATATTGTTTTGTTTTCGCTGTACCGTTCAATCACAGCTAGCTGATGCACACTGACCTGGCAGCAACCACTTGAACGAAAAGCAGCATCAAGGAAGGCTTATACAAACCACACAAATATATGTATTGGTATCCAAAGTCTCCAACAGCTAACACACCAGCTAGCTACTACTGTTGCGCCGACACAACAGATTAAGCATAGACTACAACTCGTGGAAGAAAGGTAGTAGAAGGAACCAGAGGTGGAGAAAAGGTATCCTACATTAAGGCATGGTCAGACAAAGCCACCACTAGCGTCGCATAAACCATCTGGTAATGGAAGCTTTTGATCAGACAACGCTAACTACCCCTGCCCTGGCAGATGCCTAAATAATTGCAGCCGGGTTGGTCAATCAGTGCACTTGCATCCGTAATTAATCCCCACTGATCAATCGATCGATCTCCATGAATCAATACACCAGCAAGCAATAATGCAGTACTCAGCTCAGCAGCAGTGGCATTTGTTTGTACAATGTGGGATGGATCATACATCCATCCATCCATCACGAGCAAGACGAAGCGCATATAATGGTAATTGATGATTTTGATGTACACTGTACAATAATAGTAATATACACAAATCTGCCATGGAAAATTCCTGCTTCATCATCATAAGGCCACCACTTATTCGCTATGCATGGATATCGATCATGGATGTACACGTGTGTATCTACTAGCTCCACTCCCTGTGGATTTTGGGAGTGGGAGTCGATCGGCCGAGCACAATCATATTACTGGAGACGATGTTTGCCTTTCTTGAAGAGATCAATATACACTCGAAAGAAACAAGGAAAGAATGGAGAAAGAAAGGAAGAAGAAGGGGGACAATGTGACAGTTGACGCGCGCCATGACCGAGAGAGATGAAGAGGAAAGTCACCGGCTAGCTGGTCAAGCCGTGAACGTGCACACGCATGTGGAAGGTGGGTGTGGGGGGCCCACGAAGGCACGAACCGTCTAGAAGAGCTCCCAGTCGAACTTCGGGGACGGCGAGGTGGTGGTCGCCGGCGCCATGGTGCTCACCGGGGCCGAGGAGGAGGAGGGCGCGGAGGACAGCAGGTCGAAGCTCTCCCAGCTCGCCGTCGCGGTCTGCGGCGCCGGCGCGGTGGCCGTGGTGGGCGCCGCTGGCTGGAACTGCCGGCGCTGCTGGTGTGCTGGCGGCGGGCGCGGTGGCAGGTGGTTTGGCCTGGCGGCGGCCTTGTTATTGGGCGCAGGGGACGCGCGGGTGTTCTTGGCGGCCTTGGCGCGGATGGCGTCCAGCGCCTCGACGTGCTTCTGCACGCGCTTCTCCTGGATCCGGCGCTGCGCCTTGACGTCGCCCTCGGCGGCCACGGCGTCCAGCTTCACCAGCTCGTTCATCAGCGCCTCGGTGAGGGCGACCACGTCGGCCTCCACAACCCTCCCGCCCTTGTTCACGATCGTCTCCAGCGCCGACACCTGCAGGCAAGCACGCAGCGCAGGCCAAGTCAACTCAACCGCCCACCAGGCACGCACCATGGAAGAAGCATCATAAAGATAGGAGGATGGCAAAGATTCAAGCTCAAGTAAAAAATTACCTTGGATGCGAGCTTGTCGACGTCGAGGCTGACTCGTGAGACGGCCTTGGCGGCGCGCTGGGCCTTGGCATTCCTGCGCTCCTCGATGAGGCGCCTGGCCTGCGCGGAGGGGTCCTCGAGCATGGTGAGCTTGGAGCGGTCCCTGACACCGATCATGTCGAGGAACTCCTTGGAGTCGGCCTCCCGGCCCTTGTACACGGCCTTGAGGTCGTCCGGGTGGAGCCCCGTCTTCTCGGCCATGAGCTTCTTGAGCTCCCCGAAGGAGGCCTGCGAGTTGACGTACACCTCGTGGGTGACGCCGGCGAACTTGACCTTGACGCGGATGGTGGGCACGGGCGCGCCGCCGGGTGGCGGGTCGGAGTCGGGGGTGCGCTTCTGCACCAGCATGCCGCTGGGCCGGACCTCCCACACCTCCTCCTGCACCGCCGCCGCCACCGACTCCTTCATCGGGGAGAATGCCGGGGCCCTGGTGTGATCCTTCCCGCGCATCATCTTGCCCAGCGCGCGCGCGATCTCTCACTAATCAATCCTCAAGCTAAGCTTGTGCAGGAGTAGTATAATTCTGGTCAGCTGCTAGCCTAGTCAATCTGCTACGCTCTAAATATGCTAAGCTGCGGGAGAAGTGGCAAGTTGAAACAAGAAACCAAAATTGTGAGTTGGTCTGCTCCAATTGGAGAAAGAGATCGATCGGGAGGAAGAAGAAGAAACAAGTGGCTGTCAGGCTGTGTGGAGGGAGGGAGAGACAGACAGAGGTACAACTAATAGTAAGAGACAGGGCAGAGGGCGTGGCAGTGGGCGGCAGAAATATTTATAGTCATCACTAAATAAAACTGAAGCAAGAAAGCAAGCCCAGGCCACCTTGCAGTTAAACAACTGTTGGTGTGGGCGCTCAGCTAGGTCCGGTACAATGGCAAGAACACCACTGGCCAGAACGGGTGAGGTGAACTCACCGGAAATCACCGCGAACTTTTTAGGCTGGCCAGACTAGTAACATACAACATATTACTACTTTAAGTTACTATCTTCATGTCACGGACCCGAGACAAGTATCATTTAGGAAGGGGGATGGAAGAGGGAAAGTGGGGATCTAGGCGAGAGACGGAAGCGATAGGCTAAGGAATGGATGAACAGGAGAACGAGTGTTCAGATACTTCATTATCGATATCTTGTCCCGCAGCCGATGGCTGAGTATATGTAATCATCTCTTTCCCTCTTACAAGGCATGCACGGCCCAAGAATGATACACTGGTCGCATCCCAATAGCGATAGTGACCAGGACATGACAATGCCCTCCCCTTGAGGTCCAGCGCTGCGATCATGTTGGCGGTGGTGTATCGACAGTTGTTGAGGATGAAAGTGATGTAAAAGTTGAACTTGTCGACGATGTAGGAGTCGAAGTAGGTACCGTACTTGACGATGGTGCAGTAGTCGAAGCCGGTATAGCGCTTGTCGATGAGGAAGAAGTCGAAGCCAGGTCTTCAGTAGCAATGGCAATCGGTGGAACATGGTTCTTCAAGAGAGATGTGTGGACCACATCATGGATCTTATTGGACTCAGGAAGCTTCAGCCTATGCGCCACTTCACCCACTCATGCCACAATTTTATATGGTCCAAAGTAACGAAGAGCCAACTTGTTGCAAGTCTTCTTCTTGATACATTGTTGTACAAACAACTGCAATTTCAAATAGACCATATCACCCACCGCAAAACGATGTTCTGACCTGTTTCGGTATGCCTCCTTCTTCATTCTGCTTTGAGCGTGAAGCAACTGCTGGCGAAGAACTGCAACTATTTCAGCTCGCTGCGCCGACCACGTATCCAAATCATGAGATGCACCCTGGCCATCAGATGAAATCTCCAACTGTCTAGGCTTGCATCCAAAGACAACTTCAAAGGGAGTTCTGCCAAGCGATGAATGGTAGGTGGTATTATACCAATGTTCAGCAAGCGGGATCCATTCATACCATTTCTTTAGATTCTTGTGGACAACACATCGAAGATACGTTTCAAGGCACTGATTGAGCCTCTTAGTCTGGCCATCCATCTATGGATGGTAAGATGAACTCATGTTCAAAGCAGTATCCGATAACCTAAATAATTCCTTCGAAATTTCCTTCCACAAAGTGTTGTTGAAGATCTTGTCCCTATCGGACACAATGATTTTTTGGAAAACCATTGAGATGGTAAATAGAGTTGATGAAAACGTGAGCTACCTGAAGCATTGTGAAGGGGTGAGAAAGGGGAAGGAAGTGACCAAACTTAGAGAATCTGTCAATCACCACCAAGATGACATCACAATTGTGTAAGCGTGGCAAAGCTTCAATAAAGTCCTGACTCACCATCTCCCAGGGCCGAGTAGGAACCGGCAACGGTTGCAATAGTCCTGGCATTTGGGCGTGCTCCACTTTTGCTTGTTGACAAACTCCACAGGCTGCCACAAATTGTTGTATCGAAGCTTTCACCTTAGGCCAAGCAAACAAATCTTTGATGCGTTTATACGTAGCACGCACTCTAGAGTGTTCTCCTACTTGATACGTCTCCAACGTATCGATAATTTCTTATGTTCCATGCTACTTTATTGATGATACCTACATGTTTTATGCACATTATATGTCATATTTATGCATTTTCTGGAACTAACCTATTAACAAGATGCCGAAGAGCCAGTTCTGTTTTCTGCTGTTTTTGGTTTCAGAAATCCTAGTAAGGAAATATTCTCGGAATTGGACGAAACTTTCGCCCAGGGTCCTATTTTTGCACGAAGCTTCCAGACCGAAGAGATAACGAAGTGGGGCCACGAGGCAGCCGGGAGCTAGGGCGGCGCGGCCCAGCCCCGGCCGCGCCGGCCTGCCCCCGGCCCTCGTGTGGCCCCCGCGTTGACCTTCCGCCTACTTAAAGTCTCCGTCGCGAAACCCCCGCCGAGAGCCACGATACGGAAAACCTTCCGAGACGCCGCCGCGAATCCCATCTCGGGGATTCGGAGATCGCCTCCGGCACCCTGCCGGAGAGGGGATTCATCTCCGGAGGACTCTACACCGCCATGGTCGCCTCCGGAGTGATGAGTGAGTAGTTCACCCCTGGACCATGGGTCCATAGCAGTAGCTAGATGGTCGTCTTCTCCTTGTTGTGCTTCATTGTTGGATCTTGTGAGCTGCCTAACATGATCAAGATCATCTATATGTAATTCTATATGTTGTGTTTGTCGGGATCCGATGGATAGAGAGTACTATGATTATGGTGATTATCAATCTATTGTTTATGTGTTGTTTATGATCTTGCATGCTCTCCGTTATTAGTAGAGGCTCTGGCCAAGTTTTTACTCTTAACTCCAAGAGGGAGTATTTATGCTCGATAGTGGGTTCATGCCTTCATTGACACCTGGGACAGTGACAGAAAGTTCTAAGGTTGTGATGTGTGTTGCCACTAGGGATAAAACATTGATTCTATGTCTAAGGATGTAGTTGTCGATTACATTACGCACCATACTTAATGCAATTGTCTGTTGCTTAGCAACTTAATACTGAATGGGGTTCGGATGATAACCTGAAGGTGGACTTTTTAGGCATAGATGCAGTTGGATGGCGGTCTATGTACTTTGTCGTAATGCCCAATTAAATCTCACTATATTTATCATATCATGTATATGCATTGTTATGCCTTTCTCTATTTTTCAATTGCCCGACTATAATTTGTTCACCCAACATGCTTTTATCTTATGGGAGAGACACCTCTAGTGAACTGTGGACCCGGTCCTATTCTTTACATAGCATACAATCTGCAATTGTGTTTTGTTTTCTTTGCAAACATCTTCCACTCGATACGCTTAATCCTTTGTTACAGCAAGCCGGTGAGATTGACAACCTCACTGTTTCGTTGGGACAAAGTACTTGGGTTGTGTTGTGCAGGTTCCACGTTGGCGCAGGAATCCCTGTGTTGCGCCGCATCACATTTCGCGACCATCAACCTTCAACGTGCTTCTTGGCTCCTCCGTTCGATTAAACCTTGGTTTTTTTCTGAGGAAAACTTGCCGTGCGCATCACACCTTCCTCTTGGGGTTCCCAACGAACGTGTGAGTTACACGCCATCAAGCTCTTTTTCTGGCGCCGTTGCCGGGAGATCAAGACACGCTGCAAGGGGAGTCTCCACTTCTCAATCTCTTTACTTTGTTTTTGTCTTGCTTTATTTTATTTACTACTTTGTTTGCTGCACCTAAACAAAACACAAAAAAATTAGTTGCTAGCTTTACTTTATTTACTGTCTTGCTCTCTATATCAAAAATACAAAAAAATTAGTTACTTGCATTTATTTTATCTAGTTTGTTTTATTTACCGTTGCTAAAATGAATACCCCTGAAAATACTAAGTTGTGTGACTTCACAAATGCAAATAATAATGATTTCCTATGCACACCTATTGCTCCACCTGCTACTACAGCAGAATTCTTTGAAATTAAACCTGCTTTACTAAATCTTGTCATGAGAGATCAATTTTCTGGTGTTAGTTCTGATGATGCTGCTGCCCATCTCAATAATTTTGTTGAACTTTGTGAAATGCAAAAGTATAAAGATGTAGATGGTGATATTATTAAATTGAAAGTGTTTCCTTTCTCATTAAGAGGAAGAGCTAAAGATTGGTTGCTATCTTTGCCTAAGAATAGTATTGATTCATGGACTAAATGCAAGGATGCTTTTATTGGTAGATATTATCCTCCCGCTAAAATTATATCTTTGAGAAGTAGCATAATGAATTTTAAGCAATTAGATACTGAACATGTTGCTCAAGCATGGGAGAGAATGAAAACTTTGGTAAAGAATTGCCCAACCCATGGACTGACTACTTGGATGATCATCCAAACCTTCTATGCAGGACTAAATTTTTCTTCACGGAATTTATTGGATTCAGCTGCTGGAGGTACCTTTATGTCCATCACATTGGGGCTACAAAACTTCTTGATGATATGATGATAAATTACTCTGAATGGCACACGGAAAGAGCTCCACAAGGTAAGAAGGTAAATTCTGTTGAAGAAACCTCTTCCTTGAGTGATAAGATTGATGTGATTATGTCTATGCTTGTGAATGGTAGATCTAATGTTGATCCAAATAATGTTCCTTTAGCTTCATTGGTTGCTCAAGAAGAAAATGTTGATGTGAATTTCATTAAAAACAATAATTTCAACAACAATGCTTATAGGAACAACTCTGGTAATAACTATAGGCCATATCCTTCTGCTAATGGTAATGGTTATGGTAATTCTTATGAGAATTCTTACAACAATAATAGGAATGTACCCTCTGGTCTTGAAGCTATGCTTAAAGAATTTATTAGTACACAAACCTTTTTAACAAATCTGTTGAGGAAAAGCTTGATAAAATTGATATTATTGCTTCTAGAGTTGATAGACTTGCCTCTGATGTTAATCTTTTAAAATTGAAAGTTATGCCTAATGATGATATTGATAATAAGATTACTACTACAGCAAATGCCATCCAAGTTAGAATTAATGAGAATATAATATTAATGGCTGAGTTGCGTGCTAGGTGGGATAGAGAAGAAAATGAAAAACTAGCTAAAGAGAATAATGTAGCTAAAGTTTGGACTATTACCACCATTAGTAATGCTAATTCTTCACATGTTGCTGCACCTCCTACTATCAATGGTAAAATAATTGGTGTTGGCAATGTTTCTACTCCTAGTGCAAAGCGTTCAAAACTGCCTGAAATTGCTAAAACTGCTGAAACTGCTTGTGATAAAACTGCTGAAATTTTTTCCAACCTTGGGAACAATGATCCCATTGCTGTAGCTCATAATGATTTAGATTTTGATGATTGCCACATCTCTGATGTTATAAAGTTCTTACAAAAACTTGCTAAAAGTCCTAATGCTAGTGCTATAAATTTAGCCTTTACAAAACATATTACAAATGCTCTCATAAAAGCTAGAGAAGAGAAACTAAAACTTGAAACCTCTATTCCTAGAAAGTTAGAAGATGGTTGGGAGCCCATCATTAAAATGAAATTCAATGACTTTGAATGTAATGCTTTATGTGATCTTGGTGCAAGTATTTCTGTTATGCCTAAAAAGATTTATGATATGCTTGACTTGCCACCATTGAAGAATTGTTATTTGGATGTTAATCTTGATAATGTTAAAAAGAAACCTTTGGGGAGGATTGATAATGTGCATATTACGGTTAATAATAACCTTGTCCCCGTTGATTTTGTTGTCTTGGATACCGAATGCAATGCATCTTGTCCTATTGTATTGGGAAGACCTTTTCTTCGAACGTTGGTGCTGTTATTGATATGAGGGAAGGTAATATTAAATATCAATTTCCTCTCAAGAAAGGTATGGAACACTTCCCTAGAAAAAGAATGAAGTTGCCTTTTGATTCTATTATTAGAACAAGTTATGATGTTGATGCATCTACTCTTGATGTTACTTGATTTGCACTTTCGCGCCTAGCTGAAAGGCGTTAAAGAAAAGCGCTTATGGGAGACAACCCATGTTTTTACCTACAGCAATTTTTTGTTTTGTTGAGTCTTGGAAGTTGTTTACTACTGTAGCAACCTCTCCTTATCATGTTTTTGTGCCAAGTAAAGTTTCTATGTCAAAGTTGATGTTATATTTTGGATCGCTGCGCAGAAACAGCATTGCTGTCTGTCACGAATCTGGGCACAGTCCTCTGTAGAAAATTCGAAAAAATCTGCCAATTTACGAGCGTGATCCTCAGATATGTACGCAACTTTCATTAGTTTTGAGTTTTTCCATTTGAGCAAGTCTGGTGCCAGTTTTAAATTCGTCTTTACGGACTGTTCTGTTTTTGACAGATTCTGCCTTTTATTTCGCATTGCCTCTTTTGCTATGTTGGATTTATTTCTTTGATCCATTAATGTCCAGTAGCTTTATGCAATGTCCAGAAGTGAAAATAATGATTGTGTCACCTCTGAATGAGTGAATTATTAATTGTGCACTAACCCTCTAATGAGTTTGCTTGAAGTTTGGTGTGAAGGAAGTTTTCAAGGGTCAAGAGAGGAGAATGATATACTATGATCAAGAGGAGTGAAAGCTCTAAGCTTGGGGATGCCCCCGTGGTTCACCCCTGCATATTCTAAGAAGACTCAAGCGTCTAAGCTTGGGGATGCCCAAGGCATCCCCTTCTTCATCGACAACATCATCAGGTTCCTCCCCGAAACTATATTTTTATTCAATCACATCTTGTGTTCTTTACTTGGAGCGTCGGTTTGTTTTTGTTTTTGTTTTTGTTTGAATAAGATGGATCCTAGCATTCACTTTGTGGGAGAGAGACACGCTCCGCTGTTGCATATGGACAAATATGTCCTTAGGCTTTACTCATAATGTTCATGGCGAAGTTTCTTCTTCGTTAAATTGTTATATGGTTGGAATCGGGAAATGCTACATGTAGTAATTCTAAAATGTCTTGGATAATGTGATACTTGGCAATTGTTGTGCTCATGTTTAAGCTCTTGCATCATACACTTTGCACCCATTAATGAAGAAATACATAGAGCTTGCTAAAATTTGATTTGCATATTTGGTTTCTCTAAGGTCTAGATAATATCTAGTATTGAGTTTTGAACAACAAGGAAGACGGTGTAGAGTCTTATAATGTTTACAATATGTCTTTTATGTGAGTTTTGCTGCACTTGTTCATCCTTGAGTTTGCTTCAAATAACCTTGCTAGCCTAAACCTTGTATCGAGAGGGAATACTTCTCATGCATCCAAAATCCTTGAGCCAACTACTATGCCATTTGTGTCCACCATACCTACCTACTACATGGTATTTCTCCGCCATTCCAAAGTAAAATTGCTTGAGTGCTACCTTTAAAATTCCATCATTCACCTTTGCAATATATAGCTCATGGGACAAAATAGCCTTAAAAACTATCGTAGTATTGAATATGTACTTATGCACTTTATATTTTATTAAGTTGCTTGTTGTGCGATAACCATGCTTCTGGGAACGCCATCAACTATTGTTGAATATCATGTGAGTTGCTATGCATGTCCGTCTTGTCTGAAGGATCTATCATTTTAGTGGTTGGAGCATGCAAAATTGTTAGAGAAGAACATTGGGCCGCTAACTAAAGCCATGAACCATGGTTGAAGTTTCAGTTTTGGACATATATCCTCAATCTCATATGAGAATAATATAATCATTGCTACATGCTTATGCATTTAAGAGGAGTCCATTATCTGTTGTCCATGTTGTCCCGGTATGGATGTCTAAGTTGAGAATAATCAAAAGCGAGAAATCCAAAATGCGAGCTTTCTCCTTAGACCTTTGTACAGCGGCATGGAGGTACCCTTTGTGACACTTGGTTGAAACATGGCATGCAAAGATCCGGTAGTCCAAGCTAAGTAGGACGAGGTGCGGACACTATTAGTATACTATGCATGAGGCTTGCAACTTGTAAGATATAATTTACATAACTCATATGCTTTATTACTACCGTTGACAAAATTGTTTCATGTTTTCAAAATAAAAGCTCTAGCACAAATACAACAATCGATGCTTTCCTCTTTGAAGGACCTTTCTTTTACTTTTATTGTTGAGTCAGTTTACCTATCTCCCTCCACCTTAAGAAGCAAACACTTGTGTGAACTGTGCATTGATTCCTACATACTTGCATATTGCCCTTGTTATATTACTTTATGTTGACAATATCCCTGAGATATACATGTTATAAGTTGAAAGCAACCGCTGAAACTTAATCTTCCTTTGTGTTGTTTCAACACCTTTACTTTGATTTATTGCTTTATGAGTTAACTCTTATGCAAGACTTATTGATGCTTGTCTTGAAGTACTATTCATGAAAAGTCTTTGTCATATGATTCACTTGTTTACTCATGTCATTACCTTTGTTTTGATCGCTGCATTCATTACATATGTTTACAAATAGTATGATCAAGATTATGATGGCATGTCACTTCAGAAATTATCTTTGTTATCGTTTTACCTGCTCGGGACGAGCAGAACTAAGCTTGGGGATGCTGATACGTCTCCAACGTATCGATAATTTCTTATGTTCCATGCTACTTTATTGATGATACCTACATGTTTTATGCACATTATATGTCATATTTATGCATTGGAACTAACCTATTAACAAGATGCCGAAGAGCCAGTTGCTGTTTTCTGCTGTTTTTGGTTTCAGAAATCCTAGTAAGGAAATATTCTCGGAATTGGACGAAACTTTCGCCCAGGGTCCTATTTTTGCACGAAGCTTCCGTAAGACCGAAGAGATAACGAAGTGGGGCCACGAGGCAGCCGGGAGCTAGGGCGCGCGCCCCGGCCGCGCCGGCCGCCCCCTGGGCCTCGTGTGGCCCCCGCGTTGACCTTCCGCCTACTTAAAGTCTCCGTCGCGAAACCCCCGACCGAGAGCCACGATACGGAAAACCTTCCAGAGACGCCGCCGCCGCAATCCCATCTCGGGGGATTCAGGACGCTCCGGCACCCTGCCGGAGAGGGATTCATCTCCCGGAGGACTCTACACCGCCATGGTCGCCTCCGGAGTGATGAGTGAGTAGTTCACCCCTGGACCATGGGTCCATAGCAGTAGCTAGATGGTCGTCTTCTCCTTGTTGTGCTTCATTGTTGGATCTTGTGAGCTGCCTAACATGATCAAGATCATCTATATGTAATTCTATATGTTGTGTTTGTCGGGATCCGATGGATAGAGAGTACTATGATTATGGTGATTATCAATCTATTGTTTATGTGTTGTTTATGATCTTGCATGCTCTCCGTTATTAGTAGAGGCTCTGGCCAAGTTTTTACTCTTAACTCCAAGAGGGAGTATTTATGCTCGATAGTGGGTTCATGCCTTCATTGACACCTGGGAGTGACAGAAAGTTCTAAGGTTGTGATGTGCGTTGCCACTAGGGATAAAACATTGATTCTATGTCTAAGGATGTAGTTGTCGATTACATTACGCACCATACTTAATGCAATTGTCTGTTGCTTAGCAACTTAATACTGAATGGGGTTCGGATGATAACCTGAAGGTGGACTTTTTAGGCATAGATGCGGTTGGATGGCGGTCTATGTACTTTGTCGTAATGCCCAATTAAATCTCACTATATTTATCATATCATGTATATGCATTGTTATGCCTTTCTCTATTTTTCAATTGCCCGACTGTAATTTGTTCACCCAACATGCTTTTATCTTATGGGAGAGACACCTCTAGTGAAGTGGACCCCGGTCCTATTCTTTACATAGCATACAATCTGCAATTGTGTTTACTGTTTTCTTTGCAAACATCTTCCACTCGATACGCTTAATCCTTTGTTACAGCAAGCCGGTGAGATTGACAACCTCACTGTTCGTTGGGACAAAGTACTTGGTTGTGTTGTGCAGGTTCCACGTTGCGCGGAATCCCTGGTGTTGCGCCGCATCACATTTCGCGACCATCAACCTTCAACGTGCTTCTTGGCTCCCCTGGTTCGATTAAACCTTGGTTTCTTTCTGAGGGAAAACTTGCTACTGTGCGCATCATACCTTCCTCTTGGGGTTCCCAACGAACGTGTGAGTTACACGCCATCACTACTCCACTGCAGTGCAAGGCTTGAAATATGTGATGTTGATCTACTGGATTATTGCCCACCCAAATTCTACCTTTGAAGCGCAATAAGCCATCAATTAAAGTATAACCATCATCATTGCGATGCAAAGGTGTAGCGCTCAACTCAGTGACCAATATGTCTTGGCTGCAAGGTCATCTTGATAGCCAATTTGCAAGTTCTTTATACATGTTGGAGTAACAGAAGACACAACTAACAGTACTGCACCTTCATGTTGTCGAGACAGACAATCAGCTGCAGCGTTTGTGCTCTGTTTCTTGTAGTTGATCGGAAACTACAACCCTAACAGCTTCACAAAAGCTTTGTGTTCAATGCCAGTCAGTAATCGTTGATCACAGAAATGAACTATGCTTTTGTGGTTCGTTAATATCACAAATTCTCTGTGTTGTGTGTTATAGATACGCCATCCACTTATCCCCTTCTAAATGATAGCCAAGCATTCCTTTTCATAAGTAGACAATGTCTGACTCCGGCGGCATAGAGATTTGCTCAAGAAGGCTACCGGATGTCTGTTTTGCATCAGGAAGAGGACTTAAGGAAAGTATATCCACAACTGTTCATGTATTACCATTTACCAACCACAACTTCGGGACGAAGTTTTCTTTAAGGGGGGAAGGTTGTAATATCCCAGGATTTGAGATGATTGTGGGGTAGAAATAGAAAAGGGATGTGCATTGCATCGCAAAACTAGGGTAAATTTCACGCTTAAATGCATAAAACCTAAGAGGGAAAAAGATTCTCTCTCGACACTAGTTAGGGTTAGGGTTTCGAGAGTGCGACAAACTTGGACATGATCTCTTCTGAAATTAGGGTTTGAGAAGAGAGGGGTACAATTGCAATTCATATATTTAAGTTGCATGATTGAATTGAAACAAGTTTGAGTTAAAATTCAAACTCAAATCACACTAAGTCATAATTCAAACAATTGTTTATTCAAACAATTAATATTTCGAATAATAATATTATAATAGGATAATACCAATAATAAATGAATACAAATTCATCACAAATAGCTATTAGAGAAACTTGAGCTTTATTGATCATCACACATAAATGCATTTTAAATTACAATATTCATATGAATTATATATTACATAACACATCTCAGGAATTGAAAAAGATGAAAAAGAAAAGCAAAATTACAATGTATAAAAAATTCAGCTAAACTACATGATCATCTTGAATTTCTTGATCAACATGGAGAGATCCTTGATCATCTTTTCAATCCCTGCATACACAAACAGCAAATAGCATAGATCATTAAGCCAAGTGGCAAAGCCACTTGGCAGGTTAGCAATAAAAGGGAAATAAGATGGATAAGACCAGACCAGCCGAGCTGATCCACCAAGTTCCAAGTTCCAACATGGAACACACAGGCAGCTCACAAGGCAGTGTGCATACTCACCAGCACACACAACCAGAGAGGAGTCACCACACACACAACACACTGATGTCGACCAGAGAAGTAACCAGCGGGATGTATAAAACCTTTTTCAAGCCAAACCCTAGATCAGTGGCGGATCCAGGATTTTACGCTAGGGTGGGGCAACTAATTTTTTTTCCAATGAGTCTATAGGATTCAAGGCAGCCATACAACCAAGTAACTCCATATTGACCTCATCAAACCGACTGTCAAGCTCTTGACTAATTTTATCAATGACGCTGATGTCTACGGGTGCTTCTATTCTTGTAGACAGTGTTGGGCCTCCAAGAGCAGAGGTTTGTATAACAGCAGCAAGTTTTCCCTTAAGTGGATCACCCAAGGTTTATCGAACTCAGGGAGGAAGAGGTCAAAGATATCCCTCTCAAGCAACCCCGCAACCACAAAGCAAGAAGTCTCTTGTGTCCCCAACACACCAAATACACTTGTCGGATGTATAGGTGCACTAGTTCGGCGAAGAGATAGTAAAACACAGTGGTATAGATGGTGGTAATATTGCAGAAAGTAAAGATGCAGAAAACAAGAAACAAGCGGCGCAAAATAGCTTGCTGGCGTGGAAAGCAATTCTTTGTGGTGGAAACAAGACCTAGGGATCATACTTTCGCTAGTGGACACTCTCAACATTGATCACATAATAAATAAGTTCTCTTTCCTTTGTGCTACATATACTCTTGTTAGATGATGAACACCACTAATTGTGTAGGATTACACGAACCCTCAATGCCGGAGTTAACAAGCGCCACAACATTCGATATTCATGTTTAAGTAACCTTAGAGTATAATAGATCTTTGCAAAATAAACCAAGTACTAACATAGCATGCACACTGTCACCATCACACTATCAAGGAGGCATAAATCACATCAATACTATCATAGCGATAATCAACTCCATAACCTACAAGAGATTATGATCATAATCTACGACAAGAACTACACAATGCACACACTGTCACCATTACATCATGCAGGAGGAATAGACTACTTTAATAACATCACATGAGTAGCACATAGATAAATAGTGATACAAAACACATTGCAATCATAAAGGGATATAAATAAGCACTTCACTATGCCATTCATAACAGTGAATAAGTATTCTGTGAAATATAGCCTAAGAGACCCACACGGTGCACACACTGTCACCTTTACACACGTGGGACAAGGAGTCTCCGGAGATCACATAAGTAAAACCCACTTGACTAGCATAATGACATCTAGATTACAAGCATCATCATATGAATCTCAATCATGTAAAGCAGCTCATGAGATTATTGTATTGAAGTACATAGAGAGAGATTAACCACATAGCTACCGGTACAGCCCCGAGCCTCAATGGAGAACTACTCCCTCCTCATGGGAGCAGCAGCGGTGATGAAGATGGCGGTGGTGTCGATGGAGGAGCCTTCCGGGGCACTTCCCCGTCCCGGCGGCGTGCCGAACAGAGACTCCGTCCCCGCATCTTGGCTTCGCGATGGCGGCGGCTCTGGAACTTTTCTCGTACCGTGGCTTATTCCTATCGTGTTTTAGGTCAGGGACCTTTATATAGGCGAAGAGGCGGAGTCGGAGGGCTGACGAGGCGGCGACACACTAGGGCGGGCCCAGCCTTGGCCGCGCCGCCTTATCATCTGGGCCCACCAGGGCCCTCCGTGGCTCTCGGGTGTTCTGAAGCTTCGTGGAAAAATAGGATGTTGGGCATTGATTTCGTCCGATTCCGAGAATATTTCCTTACTAGGATTTCTGTAACCAAAAACAGCAGAAAAAACTGGCCCTTCGGCATCTCGTCAATAGGTTAGTTCCGGAAAACGCATAATAATGACATATAATGTGTATAAAACATGTAGGTATCATCAATAAAGTAGCATGGAACATAAGAAATTATAGATACGTTTGAGACGTATCAAACATCCCCAAGCTTAGTTCCTACTCGCCCTCGAGTAGGTAAACGATAACAATGATAATTTCTTAAGTGACATGCCATCATAACCTTGATCATACTATTGTAAGCATATGAGATGAATGCAGCGATCAAAACAATGGTAATGACATGAGTAAACAAATGAATCATAAAGCAAAGACTTTTCATGAATAGTACTTCAAGACAAGCATCAATAAGTCTTGCATAGGAGTTAACTCATAAAGCAATAATTAAAAGTAGAGGTATTGAAGCAACACAAAGGAAGATTAAGTTTCAGCGGTTGCTTTCAACTTATAACATGTATATCTCATGGATATTGTCAATGTAAAGTAATATAACAAGTGCAATATGCAAGTATGTAGGAATCAATGCATAGTTCACACAAGTGTTTGCTTCTTGAGGTGGAGAGAGATAGGTGAACTGACTCAACATAAAAGTAAAAGAAAGATCCTTCAAAGAGGAAAGCATCGATTGCTATATTTGTGCTAGAGCTTTTATTTTGAAAACATGAAACAATTTTGTCAACGGTAGTAATAAAGCATATGTATTATGTAAATTATATCTTACAAGTTGCAAGCCTCATGCATAGTATACTAATAGTGCCCGCACCTTGTCCTAATTAGCTTGGACTACCGGATCATCGCAATACACATGTTTTAACCAAGTGTCACAAAGGGGTACCTCCATGCCGCCTGTACAAAGGTCTAAGGAGAAAGCTCGCATTTTGGATTTCTCGCTTTGATTATTCTCAACTTAGACATCCATACCGGGACAACATGGACAACAGATAATGGACTCCTCTTTAATGCATAAGCATGTGGCAACAATTAGTGTTCTCATATGAGATTGAGGATATATGTCCAAAACTGAAACTTCCACCATGATTCATGGCTTTAGTTAGCGGCCCAATGTTCTTCTCTAACAATATGCATGCTCTAACCATTAAGGTGGTAGATCTCTCTTACTTCAGACAAGACGGACATGCATAGCAACTCACATGATATTCAACAAAGAGTTGATGGCGTCCCCAGAAGCATGGTTATCGCACAACAAGCAACTTAATAAGAGATAAAGTGCATAAGTACATATTCAATACCACAATAGTTTTTAAGGCTATTTTGTCCCATGAGCTATATATTGCAAAGGCGAATGATGGAATTTTAAAGGTAGCACTCAAGCAATTTACTTTGGAATGGCGGAGAAATACCATGTAGTAGGTAGGTATGGTGGACACAAATGGCATAGTGGTTGGCTCAAGGATTTTGGATGCATGAGAAGTAATCCCTCTCGATACAAGGTTTAGGCTAGCAAGGTTATTTGAAACAAACACAAGGATGAACTGCAGCAAAACTCACATAAAAGACATATTGTAAACATTATAAGACTTTACACCGTCTTCCTTGTTGTTCAAAACTCAATACTAGAAATTATCTAGACTTTAGAGAGACCAATTATGCAAACCAAATTTTAGCAAGCTCTATGTATTTCTTCATTAATGAGTGCAAAGTATATGATGCAAGAGCTTAAACATGAGCACAACAATTGCCAAGTATCACATTATCCAAGACATTTTACCAATTACTACATGTAGCATTTTCTTTCCAACCATATAACAATTAACGAAGCTTCAACCTTCGCCATGAACATTAAAAGCTAAGAACACATGTGTTCATATGAACCAGCGGAGCGTGTCTCTCTCCCACACAAGGATGAACTTATTCAAACAAAACAAAACAAAAACAAACAGACGCTCCAAGTAAAGTACATAAGGATGTGACGGAATAAAAATATAGTTTCACTAGAAGTGACCTGATAATGTTGTCGATGAAGAAGGGGATGCCTTGGGAATCCCCAAGCTTAGATGCTTGAGTCTTCTTAAAATATGCAGGGATGAACCACCGGGCATCCCCAAGCTTAGACCTTTCACTCTTCTTGATCATAGTATATCATCCTCTTCTCTTGACCCTTGAAAACTTCCTTCACACAAACTTCAAGCAAACTCATGAGAGGGTTAGTGCTTAACCACAAATTCAAATATTCAGAGGTGACACAATCATTCTTAACACTTCTGTACATTGCACAAAGCTTCTGAAAGTTAATGGAACAAAGAAACTCATTCAACATAGCAAAAGCGGCAATGCGAAATAAAAGACATAATCTGTCAAAACAGAACAGTCCGTAAAGATGCATCTGGACTGGGCACTTAACTTGCTCAAATGGAAAAACTCAAAACTAATGAAAGTTGCGTACATATCTGAGGATCACGCTCGTAATTTTTCAGATTTTTTCGAATTTTTTACAGAGACTTGTGCCAGAATTCGTGATAGACAGCAATGCTGTTTCTGCGCAGCGATCCCAAATATAATATCAACTTTAACATAGAAACTTTACTTGGCACAAAAACATGATAAGGAGAGGTTGCTACAGTAGTAACAACTTCCAAGACACGAATACAAAATAAACACACGGGTTATCTCCCAAGAAGTTCTTTCTTTATAGCCATTAAGATGGGCTCATCAGTTTTAATGATGCTCTCATGAAAATAGACAATGAAGCAAAAGAGAACATCGAGAAGCAATTTCAAAACACATTTAAGCCTAACCCACTTCCTATGAAAAGGAATCTTGTACACAAATAAATTCATGAAGAACAAAGTGACAAGCATAGAAAAGCAACACAAGCGCAATTTCAAGATTCTCAACATAAAGAGGGGAAACTTAATATTATTAGGATGCATATAACCATATTTCCCTCTCTCATAATAACTTTCAGTAGCATCATGAACAAACTCAACAATATAACTATCACATGAAGCATTCTTGTCATGAGCCATATGCATAAAATTATTACTCTCCACATAAGCATAATCAATTTTATTAGTTGTAGTGGGAGAAAATTCAACAAAGTAGCTATCATTATTATTCTCATCAAGTGTAGGAGGCATAGTATAATCATAATAAAATTTACTCTCCATAGTAGGCGGCACCAAAAGACCACTATCATTATAATCATCATAAATAGGAGGCAAAGTATCATCAAAGAAAATTTTCTCCTCAATGCTTGGGGGACTAAAAATATCATGCTCATCAAAACCAGCTTCCCCAAGCTTAGAATTTTCCATATCATTAACAACAATGGTGTTCAAAGCGTTCATACTAATATCATTGTTACCAACATGCAAATAAGATTCCATAGGTTTTTTAATTTTCGCAGCAAACAATCCATGTCTTAACTCAGGAAATAAAATAAGAAGCTCATTGTTGTCCATTATGCCTAACTAGTGTAAATAAAAACAAGAAACAAAAAGATGCAATTGCGGATCTAAAGGAAATAGCTTCGAGTACTTACAACGGAAAATAGCTTAGTAGCCGAGATCCGAGTGTGAGTACCTTTTACCTTTCCTCCCGCAACGGCGCCAAAATAGCTTGATGTCTACGGGTGCTTCTATTCTTGTAGACAGTGTTGGGCCTCCAAGAGCAGAGGTTTGTAGAACAGCAGCAAGTTTTCCTTAAGTGGATCACCCAAGGTTTATCGAACTCAGGGAGGAAGAGGTCAAAGATATCCCTCTCAAGCAACCCGCAACCACAAAGCAAGAAGTCTCTTGTGTCTCCAACACACCAAATACACTTGTCGATGTATAGGTGCACTAGTTCGGCGAAGAGATAGTAAAACACAGGTGGTATAGATGGTGGTAATATTGCAGAAAGTAAAGATGCAGTAAAACAGAAACAAGCGGCGCCAGAAAATAGCTTGCTGGCGTGGAAAGCAATTCTTAGAGATCATACTTTTGCTAGTGGACACTCTCAACATTGATCACATAATAAATAAGTTCTCTTTCCTTTGTGCTACATATACTCTTGTTAGATGATGAACACCACTAATTGTGTAGGATTACACGAACCCTCAATGCCGGAGTTAACAAGCGCCACAACATTCGATATTCATGTTTAAGTAACCTTAGAGTATAATAGATCTTTGCAAAATAAACCAAGTACTAACATAGCATGCACACTATCACCATCACACTATGAAGGAGGCATAAATCACATCAATACTATCATAGCGATAATCAACTCCATAACCTACAAGAGATTATGATCATAATCTACGACAAGAACTACACAATGCACACACTGTCACCATTACATCATGCAGGAGGAATAGACTACTTTAATAACATCACATGAGTAGCACATAGATAAATAGTGATACAAAACACATTGCAATCATAAAGGGATATAAATAAGCACTTCACTATGCCATTCATAACAGTGAATAAGTATTCTGTGAAATATAGCCTAAGAGACCCACACGGTGCACACACTGTCACCTTTACACACGTGGGACAAGGAGTCTCCGGAGATCACATAAGTAAAACCCACTTGACTAGCATAATGACATCTAGATTACAAGCATCATCATATGAATCTCAATCATGTAAAGCAGCTCATGAGATTATTGTATTGAAGTACATAGAGAGAGATTAACCACATAGCTACCGTACAGCCCGAGCCTCAATGGAGAACTACTCCCTCCTCATGGGAGCAGCAGC